>OZ024898.1:6699293-7299293 GCA_964017195.1 Siderastrea radians
GCAACGAGGAGCCAAATTACAGCGTCGTTGCTTAAAATGGCGGTTTATCTGCAAAAGGTTGGGAGTTAATGAGCAAAGTGACGATAAAAGATGCTGAAGCATAGTGTTGAACAAAGTTTGATTGCCATCAAACATTCGTACAACAAAGTTGTATTCAACAATGTTGGATGTTGTTGAATTAGTATGACCAAGCCGCCTAAACGTTATATGTGTATGTCGTCACGGCTTCAACTTCACGTCGTACGGTGATTTTGCGTAATATGCTTGCTGATGAACTATTTAGCAACACTGTTTAAGGAGGGTCTGGATGAGGTTTAGTGTTAAGTGTTATTCGCCCATTTCTTTTTTTAATGTTAGGTGTTAAAACATGTCAAATTTAAGTGTTTAGTGTTATAAAAAAATATATACCGTTTAGTGACTGAACAGTAGTTTTAGTCAATAAAAACTTCACGGAAAAGGCAATAATGATAGAAAAAAGTACTTTAAACTAAGCTTATATTTTCAAAGGGGTGCATAAATGAAATAAAATTCAAGAGCCTGCGTGGAACTGGTCAGTATACCATTCTCGTACCCAGAGTCTACGATCTGTTCCGTCAGCGGTGGGATCCGCACGCAACATTATTTAAAACAAAAACGTGGAGCTCTGGGGACGAGAATGGACAGTATGCATAATTTCTACCCATGCGCAACAGTTCTGTGGCCAGCGGCTTTCCAGAGGACCACTGCATGCAAAATGGCGGCCTCAGCGGCCTCGGCGGGAATAATAAAGGTCTTTTTTATTTTTTTATTTTTTTTTTTTTATTTATTATTTTTTTTTTTTATTGATTGCTCATACATTTACAAACATTACATTAACAGTGTTATTATTACACTACTTACAGATATTATAAAAACTAACAATACATTACGAACTACAGTTACAATACAATGTAAGTTAACCTTATTAGAAATAAAAGAAAAAAAAGAACTTACAAACACTAGCCTATCTTATACCCTATAGAAAATAGTCCCCGTAGCATTTAAACAAATATTTTTTAGGAGAGTAATATTGTATAATTAAGGAGATCGGAAGAAAAAAATTACTACTAACAGGGTCAAACCAGGACTGAAAAGTTAAATTTGATTCAGTTTTTTTTTATATAAATTTTTAATTTGAAAGGTGGCCGAGGAGAGGTTTCCATTTCTCTGATGAAGAATTAGGATCATTTTTTTCAATTTCATAGCTTTTGTTCATGAGATGCAAGAAGTGCGAAAGATTAGGGATTTCGTTTTTTAATTTACAGACCCAGATACAATATCTGCTCATCAGACAAGAGAAATTAATTTGCAACTTTGCATTTGAGGTGTCTGGCTTTAGGCCGAGAGCAATGGTCATGTCTAATTTATTCCCTTTCTGCGTACATAGGGATGTCTGAAGCCATTTAAAAAAGCTTTCCCAAAAACGAGTGGTCTGGTTGCAATGCCAAAAAAGGTGGAGCAAAGTTTCTGTTTCCTTTTCGCAAAAGGAACAGCGGTCACTGTCTTTGACGTTAATTTTATACAAAAAGGAGTTTGTAGGTAGACGTCGATGAAGAAATTTAAATTGGAATATTATTAGTTTGGTACTTTTTGTGCAAATCTTTGTAGATTGAAAAGCTCTTTTCCAGTCAAATTCACCTTTTTCCAAGTCGCAATCTTCGTGCCATTTCGCCTGAGAAGTTTCCGGTGCTTCGCTTTTAGTTGCAACTAGAATTTTGTACGTTAAGTTGCTGGGTTTTTTTGCCTTGAGGAAAATTTTAATGAATGGTTCAATCTCATCTTTTTCGGGGCTATCTATGTTTTCTTTGAAACGTTTTCTTAGATTCTTCAGCGTGGCAATAATCCCCCCGAATGCTAAAGGGCAGGCTTTGAGTCCGTATTTATTCTGAAATTCTTCATAGGAGAGAGGTTTGTTTGCGTCTTTCATGAGAGACCTAATGGTCGATATTCCATTTGCAAGCCATTCTCGAAAATAGATGGGTTTGCTGTCTATTCTGATAAGAGAATTATTCCAGAGAGGCTGTGATTGATAATGTTGTAAGGAGGAGATATTGTCAGTGTAATTAACCTCGGACCAGATCATCAGAATTTCATTAATGAAGATATTGGTAGATGAGAAGTGATGCTTGATATCTGTTTTGTTTAAATTTCCAAGAAAAACAGCTTCTCCGCCATATCTTCCAAGTTCTCGTTCAAAGAAAAGTTTCCATTTTCCTAAGTTTGTTTTGTCAAGATATTTTTTAATCCAAATAGTTTTCAAAGATTTATTAAATGAGAAAAGGTCAATCATTTTAAGCCCACCATTACTATAATCGTTAATCATAATGTTTCTTTTAATTTTATCGGGTTTCCCGTCCCAGAGGAAATGATAGAAAGCTCCATTCAGTTCTTTGATAGCCTGGTGGTTTGTTGGGAGAGGGGAAAGAACATGAACAAGCTGTGAAGCAATTAGGCTCTTTAATATAGCGATTTTTCCAAGTAAGCTTAGCCTTCGGTACTGCCAGTTTCCAAGTAAATTTCGAACTTTCTCTTTTTTTTCGTTAAAGTTCAGCTTTACCGTTAATTCGGGTTCTATTGAGAGCCACACGCCTAATGTTTTGATTTTTAAATGCTGCCATCTGAAACCTTTCTCAGGAAACATAATGTCTTGGCTTCTTGCTTTTGAACCTATCCACAATGCTTCGGTTTTTTTATTATTGAGTCTGAGACCAGAAATCTTGCTAAATTTTCCGATAACATCGAGCGAAGTTTCAAGCGCGTCTTTTGAGCCGTCAAGGATTAATGTCGTGTCGTCAGCATATTGGCTTAATTTGATTTCTTTTTGGTTGACTGAAATTCCTTTAATATGTTGGTCACTTCGGATTGCGCTAGCTAAAACTTCGACGGAAAGGACAAATAAATATGGAGAAAGAGGGCAGCCTTGCCGCACGCCTCTCTCAATTTTAAAACATTCGCTCATCCATCCGTTGTTCATTACGCCACTTTCGATATCACAGTAAAGAGTTTGTATCCATTTTTGAATGGAAGGGCCAAAGCCATAGTGTTGCAACGTTTTTTCAACGAAAGACCATTCGAGTGTGTCAAAGGCTTTTTCGAAATCTAGAAGCAAAATCAAGCCCGGGATGCTTTGGTCATTGGTGTAATTAATAATACTGTCGATCAGTCGTATATTTTCGCCGATAAATCTACCTTTAATAAATCCTGTCTGATCGTTATTAATAAGTTTTGGAAGAGTAGACTGGATTCTATTTGCGATTGACTTTGCTGCTATTTTATAGTCACAATTTAACAGAGATAAAGGCCGCCAATTTTTTAATATTTTGAGGTCTGCTTCTTTTTTAGGGATAAGTTTTATTATGCCCCGTCTCTGTGTCATTGCGAGTTGCCCATTCTCGTATGCAAAGTTAAGAGCAGCGAGAAGAGCGCCTGAAATATCATCCCAAAATATTTTATAGAACTCTGCTGGTAACCCGTCAGTTCCAGGGGTTTTGCCGTCGGCCATTTGCTTTAAGGAAGTGAGACACTCTTTCTCCGTGAGTGGGCCTTCACACAAATTTTGTTCTTCTTGTGAAAGATGTATTGTATTTTCGGCCGGGAAAAATTTTTCCATGATAGATGGATCTTGTTCAGAAGTTAGCTTTGTCTCGTACAGATTTTTATAAAAGGAAAGACATTCCTTTAAAATATCTTTGTCTGTCGTGATGACGATGTCATTGTCGGTTTTTAGCTGGCTTATTGTTCCTTGTTTGTAATGTCTTTTTTCCAGATTAAGAAAATATTTGGTGTTTTTCTCACCTTCATTATGCCATCGACACTGCGATCTTAAAATAGCCCCTTTTGTTCGGTATTCTATTATCTTTTCATGTTGATCTTTTTTGCTTTTCAGCACGCCTAAAAGTTCTTCCCGCTACTTCGCTTCAATGTTTTTGTCTTCTAATTTTATTTCAATCGCGGCTATGGTCCTTTCTATTTCGTCTTCTTGAAGAGCGCTTTTTTTCTTTCTTTCTTTGGAATAATATAGCGATGATTCTCTCACTTTAAGTTTTATCATTTCCCAAAGGAGAGCAGGAGAAACAAACGGATCATTTGAATATTCGTTTTTTGTTTGTTGGATCGTGTCTTTTATTTTTGAGATGTAATCAATGTCCGATAGAAATGATGTGTTCAATTTCCAGAAACCCGGCCCTCTGGGGTTAGCGTTTGTTGTAATTTCCATGGTTACCATCGAGTGGTCCGTTTTGTATCCAGGAACAATGTCTACGGTGTTGACATTGTTTATTAGACTTTGGCTGATCAAGAGGAAATCGAGCCTACATTGAATTTGTAAATTCTTCTGTCGCCAAGTATATCTTTCTTCCTCTGGATTTAGTACTCTCCAAATATCTACAACATCCCAGGTTTCGCAAATGCCTTTAACCTCTTCAAGTGAGTTTTTATGTGTGCTGGCACGGCCCCCTTTCTTATCTTTTGAAACATCCATAACTAAATTAAAATCTCCTCCTATAATGATCTCGTCGCATTGGAAATCTTGTAAATAAATGGCTATATCTCTGAAAAAATCAGGTTTATCTTCATTTGGCGCATATAGATTGCAAAGAGTGATGTTCTTACCATTTGTACAAATGTCGCAGATGATGAAACGACCATTAGGATCTGAGCGTGTTTTGGTGATTTGCAGATGGAAATTGTTATTAAACAGGATGCATGTGCCTGCCTTGTTGCTAGCACAACAACTAAACAGGGCTTTGTATCCCCATTCGGCTGTCCACAAATGAATATTTTTTTCTGTGCAATGCACTTCTTGCAGCATGTATATGGAAAACTTTTTCTTCCTTAGCCAGTTAAAAATTTCTTTCCGTTTAGAAACCTCTCCGACACCCCTTACGTTTAGAGAACTAAATTTTAAATCACCCATTCAACATAGATTTCATGGGGTATATGCAGTCCTTTTCAGAAATGTTTGACCCATTCATGAGACCTCTATTATAAATTAGTTTACACTTTTGTATGCCATGAGACTTGTGAAAAATAAGTGTCATTATATTTGCACAATAGGCCAGTAAATCAAACGAACAACAAAAGTTTACATAAACACACACAAACGAAGCGGCTCTTGCAATCGCCCTCGAAATTTTGGATTCAAAACCAAAAGTTAGATTAATTCGGGAGTAAATTGCCTAGAGCTTAATAAAACTTAGCTATTAGGATGCGCTGTGTCGATGTTTACTACCTCAAAGCGATCTACCGTCCGCATAAGCCGTTTTTCGGGCTTATTCTTAGAGGAAAACAAACAGCAGTAATGAATATATATTCTTAAATATACATATACGTTTTCCTATTTCGGGTCGATAACAAAATGTTTTACGAGATTTCTAGAGTTTTTCCATCTGGCCAGAGCTTACCTCTAATGAACAATTTGTCTGGCTGGGCCTTGCTGAAAGCTGCGGGAATCTTATTTTTTTTTGCTTTCATCAGTGTCGGCATTTGTCGTTTCCTTCTCTGGACGATTTCGTACGGCAGGTCCTGATACATCTTGTAGTTGCTGTCTTTTAGACGTCTTCCCAGGGAAAGGATCTGCTCGCAATCCTTGTATCTTAGAAATCTGGCGAGAATAGGTCTTGGCTCGCCCTCCTTCTTTTTTCCTAACCGATGCACCCGCTGAATTTCTACGATGCTTGCGTTCAAAAAGCCCAGCTCAGTTTCTAAGAACGAACGGAGGACTTGCTCGGTGTCTTCCCTGTCGCTGCCGTCTTCAAATTCGAGGATGTTTTCAAACTTTATGTTCTCCCGTCGCGAGTACGCTTCTAGATAAAGGCGTTTTGTTTCCAAGTCGGCCACTTTTTTATTAAGCGCCTGGTTTTCTTTTTCGAGGTTAGTAAGCTTCAGGTTGATGTTTTCATTGTGCTTGTTGATACTTTCAAGTTTAGAGCTGTGTTTCCCTTCAGCGAAGTTCAAGCTTTCTTTCAAGTCGTTGATGTCTTTGGTGGCACTGGCTTGAAAACTTTCCAGAGTCTCAGTTCTCGTTTCTAATTTTAGAAGGTTAGCTTGAATATTGTTGACAGACTGCTCGATAGCATCTAGTTTCCCAAGCTTTTCAAGAATTTGTTGGAGTGTCTCCTGCATTTTATCAGCTTCACTCATGATGCACGGACCCGTTAATGGCGGCTCTTCTTCGTCGTCCACGTGGAGTTGCTCGGTGTTATTTTGCGTGTTCCGAGGTTTTTTTTGTTCTGGCGACTCGTTCGTAGAGGAGTTAGACGACCTATTTTTTCTCTTTGTCAACGTTTCCATGGGATTCGGCCATTAAATATTGAAAAAATTTTGACGGCCTTGGCGGACGATTTGCCCACGCTGCTTACTCCTTCGAGGAGTAAGGTCTTTTTTAGCTTTTACAGAAATGGAGAAGAAAGTGCCTTTAAAAGGCACCGAAGTAGAGTACCTTTTGACAAAGAACAAGACAACATCGTTGCAGTAAAGAAACACTTAAACAGAATTTCTTGGTCTTTCGGAGTTGGCTACAATAGGGATTGGTGATTTTGAGTTGAAGATGTTCAGGTTGTGTCAAAGTGTGAACGGAATTACTATATCATCGCACAACAGCAGTGGGAAATGGAACTATCTCTTCTTTTGAAAATATGCGGAAGTTGAGAAAGTCTGGGCAACGAAGTATGGAAGATCTCATTCTGATTGTTGAACATAAAATTGTCTCCTGCCGGATAAATAATTTCCCATGACAAAATAAAAAATGTAACCAAAAATGTAACAATCGGTAAATAACTTGTGGATATACATTTCTATTACCATCCTGGGACCCGTTTCTCGAAAGTCCCGATAACTTCCCGGCCCCGAAAACTATTTTAGGTGCACAATATTCTCCAATAGCTATACAATTTTTCTTGATTTTAAAAGCTAAATTTTAATCCTTATAATTTCGTGAAGTATATCGCTAAGTTTGTACCAATAATTACCATTAGCTGACAAATAAATGAGCTCGAAAAAATGCTTACCGGGCCCGAAAAGTTATCGGGAGTTTCGAGAACGGGCCCCAGGCCCTTTTGGAGCCTTTTTTATGTGAATTAAATTTAGTGTTACAGTGATTTTTTTTTTTTTACTGTGAAATGTTAAACAGCCAAAAATTTTACTGTTTGATGTTATAGAGGCAAACATTTTAGTGTTTAGTGTTTTAAGAGCTAGAGAATCATGCTGTTTCAAAGAACGACCTGAAATTGTAAATTTGAGACAGTTTGACTACTAATCTACAGCTGCTTCCTTTTGAAGGATGGTGATTAAATTTTAGGTCTTTTGTAAGGGGCAAGGGTGCTTACTACAAAATGAATAGAAATAGCATTTAAAACTTTAAACATATTTACATGAATGTTTCAAAATAACTAAGAAAGCGTAAAAAATTAAATAATCTGCATAAAATTGCACAATGAAAAGGGTCAAAAAACGTGTTAAAGAGGAGTTTTCAACAACTTTTAAACTGATTAAAATTCTTTTCTCTTGGAATAAAAGTAGGCAAAATGTTCTGCCCACGGGTCACAACAGAGAAAGCGCTACCCTCAAGCGTCTTTTTTATACAGTGACACACGGTGGTTGAAGAAAAAGTTTAACATTGAAAGAAGACTGTATATGAACGGTTCAAAATGGTAATTTTGCGTTTATCCTCTGTTTCATAATCAGGTTTGCAGGCGACGCTTCGAACAACGCCAAAACAATGACGTTTGCCATTTGGAAACAATTAGGCGTAGGATGCGTTGCGTGTGATGACCGAATTCGTTAATAAAAATCGTGAACAAGCAACGTTGCATCTGTCAACCTAATTGTTTTATTGAAATCTCATCCATGGTATCTCGGGCGTTTTGTTTTGAAAGATAGTTTTGAAAATTAATTCAGCGGGCACTGTAGTTCATTCTGCGAGCCAAAATGGGAATTTTAGCGGGCTGAAGCGGCTGTCATTTCGATGTAGCAGCAGCCAATCATAAACAAGTGAGATAAACTTCAAAACGAATTCCCATATTTTTGCATTAAAAGTTTGAAAGATTTCTTTAAAAACAATCAGGTCCTCAGCCAATAATCCTCAAGGTTGAGGGATACGCTTAACTTGGTAAAACGTAAAAAATTCAGTATCCCAACAGCTAACTTTATTATTAAATTTTATTTTAATTTAGTTTAATTTACTCAATTCAATTACACAGATCAGGGGGGGATAGAAGCGAGGCCTGGGACCGAGAAACGATGTTCTCACAACTTGCAAAGCGGTCCAGTCAAAACGTGGACAGCGGTGTTCGTCGTAATAAATATTTCCGATCGACGATCAACTCATTTGAAATAGTTTTCAGAATTTATCTGTATTTTGTCGGGGGAAAGTAAGCGGTGAGCAGCTAATCTCTCATGGAACTTACTGTCAGTTTCGTACAAGAGAATATTCGATGGAAGCGACATCGATGAAGACGCTTCTATTTTCGCACTGTCTTGTTTGTTGCAGTGGCGAGTGGATCAGCTGCGAGCTGTAGGGCAGTCACGTTTCGCTTATTTATACTTGGAGAACAGGTTTGCGACAAACGTTTCAAAGTTGAATGCTAGAACTAGATAATTCAACGTAAATAAACTTCTCACCGAGAGAAAGCGCTTGAACTATTCAGGATTTTATTTCTTGTACTTCGCGACGTAATTTTGGTCTTTGTCTATCGCTGAACTGATGCATGTGATAAATAAAAATACTGTCAATGTTTATTTTTACATCTCATTCTGTAACGAATTGATAGCATGAGATGAGACAGTTATGGCTGTACTCGGTTTGTGTGTTTTCCTCCAGCGTGGTCTAAATAAATTGCAACGGGAAATGTGCCATAAAACATCGATGGAAATAAATTCATTCAAAACTGCTATAACCTAATGCATGGAAACAATACCTACGCACAAAATACGACCTTTATTGTCAATAATCCAGTTATGTGTTAACAAGATCATTTCACAGTTCAGTACTTTGAACCCGATCCCACTTTTTAACCCAGCTTCAGAAACTTCTATCTCATTCTATACAGTTGATCAGCACAGACTGGATTGATCGAAGCGCTACTGTTCTACTTTGCGACTAAAAAAACTCCGAGAGTAAACTTTTGTCTTCATAAGAAGCAAAATGCACGAAAATATGACATAAGTGTAAAATACGATCAATTCGTCAATTACCTAAACAAAGGGACAAAACCGAATCCGCCGCCTTTGGCCGCCATAATTTTTTCCCTTCAGCGTCCGAGTTCCGTTGGAACATGCAACATCTGCGCACGCGTAGGAGGCATGTCCGCTGACCAGAACCTCACAGATTGCTTTGCAAGTTGTGAGAACATCGTTTGGATTTCATTTAAGAGAATGTATGGGAAGTTGCTTCCCCCCCCCTGAATAAAAGAAAAAACATATTCAAAAATCTATAAGAATTTTTCCTTATTCAAGTTAAACTTAGCGATATAAAATTTATTACCCTTTTTCATGAACAAGGATAATTGGTCAGTAGTCCTAATGTTTACTGGCAGGCTGTTCCATAAATCTACAATACGGTTAAAGAATGGAAATTTAAAAACATCTGTTCTAATCTGGTGGTTCGTGTTTTTCAAAGAAAACGGTAGGAAAGAGAATTTCCATTAACGTTGATCAAAACAGAAATTCCTGCGTATATCATAAAGCATTACGCTCAATACTTGAACTTGGAACGAGAAGAAGAAGAAGAAGAAGAAGAAGAAGATGATGATGATGATGATGATGATGATGATGATGATGATGATGATGATGATGATGATGATGATGGTGATGATGATTGAGAGAGGAAAGGTAACAAAAACAACAGAATAAAGCAACATTAACAGCATTTGGAATTTCTAGCACTCCTCAAAAAATTCTCAAAACGAGCGATTTGGAGCAAAACCTCGCTCCCAGGACTTTTTCCCTTTATTAAATTTAAACAAGGGAAAAAGCTCCCTGGGAACGAGGTTGTTAAGATATTTTCCTGTGGTGTTGTACTTTGCCGTACTAGGGGATTCCAACTATTGAGTCTGTGAATAAAATACTTAAGTATGGCCAATCAATTGAGAGTTATTGAGTGGATTTTCCTGTGGCTCTGCTTGTTATCCTGAACAAATTTGCAAATACGGGTTGAGATTCAGTGATCCTAAATTTTTAGTCTGTGGACGAAGTCTGACCATTCATATGCAACAATCAAGAAGAAAACGAATTTGAACTTCAGCAATGTCTCCTTCGACAAGAGGTCACGGGCTCTACCATTTTAATCACTATTAACCTAAAGTAACGTTTAATGTTCAATCAACTTCAAATATCACTGTTTCTCTTTGTCCTTAAAATTTCCTACACTCTCTATTTCTTTATCTACATAAACTATAAGCCTAAGATAGCATTTATTGGATTGCGCACCCTCGAAGGGCTAACGCAACAGAAAGAAAACAAAGGAAAAACAAAACATTTTGAAGCTCCTCTTTAAAGCATTATTTAAGTATCCTTTAGTCTAGAAATTGATGGTTTTAGACATTAAAAAGACCAGGCTCAAAAAGACGGAGGGAAATTATATTGCACAAATTTCTAGTTGTGTACAAAGAGGCGTAAATTCTCATGGATATTCTTATGTCAGATTGTTAAACAATCCATCTCGAAAACAGGGCGATTTTATAAAGGAATACGCCGTCCCTAAAACTGAAACAATGTCAAAAGGCGCTGATTAGATTATAGGAACAAATTAAAGTCTTAAATTTTAACTACATCTTTGCAATAAACTGCTGGGTCTCACGATACAAATGACTGACTGCCAACTGAGTTAAATTGTATAAACGGTTTTTTGTGAAAATCAGTTTTAGATTCTTCTAGAAAGTAACTAGGAAATTTTCCTTTCTTTTTGTAAATATTAAAGGTTTTATGTATGCAAATTGGATAAAATTCATGAATTATTTTTAAATTGTGATTCAGACAAAACAACATTTAATTTATTGGTAGTCACGTGACGCAAAAGCTGCGCGAATAAAGCAGACATTCTCGGGCCAGACCTTTTCGGTCTTTGTAATCTGTTTTGGTTTTCTCTGTGAAAACGTGTATTATGACACGAAATATTTTTGCATCTAAAGATATCAAAAACATCAAGTTATATTGTCATTTTGTTACAGGTCTCTTTCTGCTACGAAAGGTTAAATAAATAAAAATCCTTATTCCAAAATAAGAAGTGTCTATTTTACTTGATAAAAACGAAAAGTCTAAATATTTCAACGAGCCAGTATTGTTAGTTTTCATTATCGTTCCCATGTACGTTAACCACAAAAGTTAGACAAAAAAAACCCCAAAAACTCAGATGCTTTGATTGTTCTCTTGAAATGGATCTACGCTCAGCAAAAAGATGCAATTTGTTTCATAATAAAACGATTTAATGAGTTTATTTATCAAGCTAAAGTAACACAATGGAAATATTTTATAGCTTAAAGACACGCTTTGCCTACATTAAGGTGCCACGGATGACGTTGAAGTTTTGCCAACGTTTTTTATTTTTGTATTCTTTGCACAATAAGCTTTGAAAAAAACAGCCATGATCAATCTTTCTTTGGTTTCTTTATGTTTGATGTAGATGTCTGGCATGTCTGAATGAAAATTTTCAATAAGAACCCAAACTCTAGGGGACTTTGTGCTAACAAAATGGATTCTTAACATAACGGAATTGCAAAAAGCACAATGAATTTTGTTTATTTGGTTTCTGTATCTCATTACCCATGCAGATATATGCTTTTTGCGAAAAGATGGCTTGTTTTTGAGAAAGAATATTTCTTTTTCGGAAAAAAAATAACAGCTACGATAGAGTAGGCAGTTGAGTTTTACACTATCAAGTGAGTTGAAGGAGCGCGACCTTTATCAGCTACGTTTGCATGTCTTGCCTGAATAAAGCGTGAATCTCTCAGCTCGGATCACCTGCAAAGGTGTAAGACTTTCAGTCTTATCTTTCGACTACATGTGGCCCATTGTTTCAATGTAGTTTTCTACATAATCGCCAGATGTCAGCAAAGAAAATTAGCTACTCGCAAACCACAACAAACCTGAGGTTTCGCCTCCGCAAACGCCAGCCCACTCGAAGTTAGCCCTCTTGTTGATCAAGGGAGGGTACCCGGGACCTGTTTGTACCTTCTGGAAGTGTTCTCGTGAATTTTGTTTCTTTCGCGAGTGTAAAGCGTTAATTTCCAAGCCTCTGATGCACACAATACTTGGTCAGGTTAGAATCATTAATATGATAAAGCACACATCAACTTGTCAAGTCCTCGGCTTATGTGTTTGGGAACACATTAGGTAAGAATAATAACCTGACAACAAGTGCATCCTCCACAATACGTACAACGTGTAAAAAGCTGAAAATCATTAGTGGTTTACGAGGAGCCGCTAATTAGAGACTGAAGTCTAAGACCATTCAAGGGGGCTAGTTGTGCCGTCAGAGTATTGTGTGATATTTCTATGATCAATTACACCAGGTGCGAGTTTCACAAACGTTACT
Source organism: Siderastrea radians (assembly GCA_964017195.1). Classification (NCBI taxonomy): domain Eukaryota; kingdom Metazoa; phylum Cnidaria; class Anthozoa; order Scleractinia; family Rhizangiidae; genus Siderastrea; species Siderastrea radians. The sequence goes on from OZ024898.1 coordinate 6,711,841, forward strand.
GAGGCAGCCTCCTGGTAGACTTGCTACCTTTGTCCGCCCCTAAAAGCTCTATTCTAACAAGCATTGTCCGCTAGCCGCTGGAGAATGTCACGGCAAAGTCATTTTTTGCCGGATTTAAAACCGCAAAACCTCTTCACAAACAGAGGCGCGAATAGGAGCGGAAGGCCTCGCGCATGCGCATAAATTACCAGAAAGAGAGTACAGTGTTTGCGTTTTAGATGTGGAAGCAAGTAAATTGGCCAGGTCTCCGAAAACGGATATAAAACACACCAAGCGTGTTTAAAAGGCGTTTTCTCTAGGTACAGAAAGTCCTCGTTTCCCGCCTTCTATAACCTTTTCACACATGCAAATTTAACGAACAAGGCCTATTTTACGAAAATAGACGAAATAAGATCTCTTTTCTGGAGCACACGATTCACAGTTAGCCCTGCAAGCGTAGTCATTTTTGAGAGAGAAAATGTCAGAAAAACGTGTTTTAAACATGACATTGGTCCACTTCCTCTCGGTGACACGCTACGGAGGGCCAAAATTGGTTAATTTTTGCCTTTGTGGCTTTGCTTGTTAGCAGAGTGGTGTTTTCAAAAGGCGTAATTCAGCTTTGTTATCTTGCGTGCAAAAGTTAATCAGCCAAAGTGCACGTGGTTTTTTTATATTTTTATTTTTACAAGAATTTGCATTGTGAATGTCATTATCATTGCCGATTTACTTGTCTCTAAAGTCTTACACTGAAGGACTGAATTTGTTTCATTTTTTCCGAGGCGTGCCCTATCGGTCGCTTTTGTTTATAGTTCTCCATTTTTAACCACGTGTGCTAAGCCTATCTCACAAAACTTAGCTGGCGTCTAGCAGTAAACATCATAACACAGCGATTTCCGACTCCTGCACTGAAGAGTCAAACCGAATATCTCAGATTTTCGATTACCCCAGTCTGCTTCGCTTAAGTTCAACAGGTAGGCGGGTTTACAAATTGTTAAACACTTTAAAAATTACCAAAAAATTAACGGGTAAAGAGTTAAAATTTAATTACAGCAGGTACTTCATCATTTCACGTTTAACACGATCCGCCTTTTTGGTAGCTTTTCAAAGATGATGTGCATTTTGACTCGTGAAGTGATAAAAATAATTGTTACTTTTAGTTGGAGTTTTCTCACAGCTTATCGAAAAGTTCCCGTTGTTTATTTTTCACAAGTTTCTGTCATGTTTTTTCTTGCAGATCTTTGAGATTTAACTTTGTCATGAGCAGCCAAGAATCACTAAGGAGTCATGTACAATCGCAAAATCAAGCGAAAAAGTTGCTTTCCATGTCCAAAACTTTTGCCAAGCAAGGAGGATCCAAGAAAACAAACGCTAGATCGTTTAGCGTGGGGATGGAGAAAGGGAACGCCAACATTTTGACTCATGACATGGAAAGAGTTTCAATGGATGAGAAATGGGCGAAAAATGCAAACGAATGGAAACCTACGACAAGATCTCGCCCGACTGGCGTTAGAACAACGAGACAAATCAGGCGTAACGAAAGAGAACGCGGAAGAAAAGCACGTCTCAACGCCGCGTTTCAAGTTTTACGCTCGGTGGTTCCAAGTAGCTTAAACTCCTCAGGATCCGTCAGCGAGCGAAAGATGACACAGGTTGAAATCCTTCGCTTGGCTAAAACCTACATTTCGAACTTGACTGAACTTCTTAAAGAAGACAATAAGTACTCCCTTCGATCTTTCAACGCATAAAATACTTTAATATCGTGAGTGTAAGATGGGATGGCTAGCGACAAAATTCCAGTTTTTGCCTGTGGATACGAATCTCCAGCAAAGTAGAGACTTTAAAATTTCGCATACAGGCGAAAATTGCTTAGATAAATGTTGAAGTTTAATAAAGCACAACGCTTGTAAGTTTATGCGTTCGTGCCTCTAATTAGCATCTCGTTTACACTTCGGTTGTATCTTTTTGTAGAAAGTGACAATGAAATAATATCATCAAGAGTGATTTGTTGAACGGATGGCGCGCGTTATTTTAAGGCCCGGACTTTTTATACGTGAAAGTGAATTGCAATTTAGAAGGATGTTATCAGCATAAACTTTACTTTATTATCACGAGATGATAGCGAATCTCCGCGAAGAACTGGTTCCTTGAATAGTGAATTTAGGGTAAATATGCACCAACAAAGTAAAACTCCATATTGACAATAGCGTTATAGAATTTGTTCAACTACTCACTGTTTAGCGCTTTGTTTAACTCAAATTAAACTTTCGAAACGCGAAAACAAGATATCAACCCACATTTTTTTTATTAATGGTCAGTCAGTCTGTGACAACATTTTTATTTCGAGAGGGATTCTATTTACAATAGATATATATTACAGTTCATAAATAAAAAAATGAACAAATTGCGAAAGGACTCGGTCTTCCTTTAAGTAGTACCGAACTTGCACTAAAATTTATAATTGAAATTTCATTAGTTTTCGAATCAGGCCAGTTTTGCTTTTGTTTTCTTTAAAGTTTGAAGACACATTTGTAGACGAATTTGATGACAATCAGTTCTCTCATTCTTTCATTCCCATACCAAAATTTAAAATTATGTAACATGGATCTAGCTCTTGAGTCTGAGCATAATTTCTCGTAGTATGACCATACAGATGAAAGCTACTGATAATTAGTTTCCTGTGGTACTGTTTATTGTAATGTACATGACGATTAAAACTTTTGCGTTGCTTCTGAAGATAAGTCTCGTTGTCTAACCAAAAGAGAGAAAGTTATTACACAATGACAAGGTGGTTTTCATTTTGAGTCTGTGGATGAAATCGTCAATTGTGACCATTCAAATGAAAGCTGTTGAGCAGTACTTTCCTGTGGTGCTGTTTATTATGTTGTACAAGATGATTCTAGGTTTTGAGTCCGTGGATGGAATACTCAAGTGTGACCATTCAAATGAAAGGTACTGAACAGGCTTCATGTGGCACTGTTTATCATGGTGAAAAAGAACTTCTGAGTCTATCAATGAATTCTTAACTGTTACCATTCAAAATGATCTTCAGCGATAATTTCCTAATGTTCTCTTTGTTTTACAATATCTTTTCTTAACAACGACTTCAGTACGAAATTTTATTAAAGCCCAACGGGTGGTACTTGTTGAAACGTTCGAACAATTTTAATTTATTGCTAACATCGTATTCAGTTCTTGAAACAGAAGAATTACCAGCAGGGTACAAAAAATATGTATACTATAAACAAAAGTGATGACGCAACAATTAGTCTCTGCGCAGCAGGAATTTTGTGTACGAGGAAACAACAAACAAAAAGAAACAAATGTCTGAAACGGCCAAATGCTATTCCACTTTCGGTCATCACGGAAAATTTAATTAATAACAGTTTGCCAAATTCATATCAGAGACAAAAACTGTATTCGAAGCAAAACCGCCGGTCTCAAGAGAGAAACTCGTTTATTATGAATCCGATTTGAGACAAGTTCCCGTCTCAAAACGACTTCCCTTCTAAAACGACGGTGATATCAGAAGGAAAACTCAGTTGTCTTATAGATGCAAATACAATTTTTATCAACACGTGACTCTACTTGCAAAAAGAAATGAAAAGCACTACTAAGTTGCAATATTTTTAGGTTAAAAACTTTGCAAAACTCACTTCAATGAACCCACAGACCAGGTCATGGTTTATTTCTTCGGCCGCAGCTAGCGCCTTTCTTTCTTCGGCTAACTTCCCATTGCGCTGTAACTGTTCAGCTCTTTCGGTCTGTTTCTCTCTTTGCCTAAAGAAGATTTATTTGCAGTCAATGTTTGCAAACAGGCACTGTTTGCAAAATAATATAAGCTTAAAGTTGTCGATGAAAAATAAAATTGACATGTGAGACGACGCAAAATTTCTCAACTTGCTCCTTGTTCGCCTTCCTTCTCCTTGCCCGGTAATGAAAGTCCATCAAACACCACTAATGGTCGAATATTTTTGAACTCATGCAAATCCAGGTAAGAACTACAGATCTGTTTCACTCTGGGATGAAAAAATATAAACATATATAGCACCAGAAATCCAGGAAACCTTCGGAGAAACAGACATTTATACGGTCAAAATCGCACCTTCGATCGTCTCCGAATCGCGATACACTTATTGAAATTGCCTTATGAAGCCAACAGGAAGCATCTACGGCCGCTACGAGATCTTGAAAATTATCCAAATCGCTCTCCTCTGTAACGTTTTTCAGAAAAGGAAGCAGTGTTTTGATTCCCATTTTACTCCCACTGTAAGCTCCCTCTCGCGAGATGTGTACTCGACCGTGTCACGGTTGAAATGAGGTACACTAACATTTTTACCCATGAACCTTTGTGGGTCGTGACGCACACCGCCTGGGTTAAAACTGACCTACACTCTTTTTGTAAGAACACGTAAAATTTGGCTGAGCCTGGGGAAGTTCTTATTTTAGCCCATACATTTTCTCAAATTTTGGGGCAAATCTCAGCGTCAACGTTCTTATAAAAATGATTCTTTGAAAAAAAAGTGTATTCTTACACTACGTATAACAGCTACACTCCACAAGACAACACTGAAAGCAGCATAAACAGCGATTTGAATTTAGGAAGAGGAGAAAACAAATCAAAATCCGAATCACACAGATCAAATGTATGTATTGCACAAAACAGCACTAGTTTCTTACTGAAATTGGCCAACGATTTACTGATATTACATCGACACATGAACTTTGTCTGCGGAACTTCGCCTTGACGTTTTCCCTTTTGGTGTCATTTAGAGCTAGTAGAAGTTCCTTTCTGATCTTTACTATTTCCTTGCGGAAGTCGTCGGCGACACCTATTTTAGTGTTCCGATGAATGTTTTTGACATACTGCAATATGTGGCTCTTTCTTCTTTCTGAATATAGACTGAAGCTCATTTTGCTTATAATCGGATCGGCTTGTGGGAATGCGGTGTACTTTCTCGAATTCCAAATCCGCATCTCTTCTTTAGACATTTTCAATTGATCAACAAGCAGCTTTTTCAAAACAATTTCTGTTTCTGCAAAGTTGCCATTAGTTTCTTACACATTTAAGAACTTATAATTAATGTCTCGACTGAGATCCGAGATTGATGCTGCGACGCTGGGATAAAAGTTCAAGCTCTCGATTTACTTTGATTAGCTGTTCCATCGCCGCACTCCGCAATTTCTCGTTGGTATTCGCCTGAAGTTTTTTCAGTTCTTTGATCTCATCCGTTGCCCATGTAAGCGATTTTCGTAGGCTTTCGTTTTCCTCTTTTAACTTCTTTAAATCGTTCTTAGGTTATTGAATCAAGGGGGCTAGCTTAAGCAGAAAGAATCTAATTTTTTGTTAACCTCCTCTTGCCAAATGGTCGCGCCTCCATTTTGAATCATATCACCATCCGCTTCATTCAAATCTTAGTCGGTTTGCAAACTATTTTCTCGTTGTCTTTTCGGCCTTTTTCTTTCTGACCTAGACGGTATAAGTAATTGTTCTTGCCCTCTTTATCCATTTACAATATGGTGTCTTGAGGTCTTAAAAGTCACCTACGGATTTCCAAGGTACACGTGCTTTGGTAAAGACGGCATTCAGTTCGCAGCCGCGTAATGTCGATTCTGTATAGGTGGCTTAGACACGAGCTAGTAAATCAGTCGAGGGTGTTTACACTTACCTCAGACTCATGTAACTGTTTTTTCATCTTCAATTTATATCACTCGTGATTTCAAGACGGTTTTACGGTAATCGCGGAGGTCATATCAGAGACGGAAAACTAGCTTCGACGGGAACCTCGTCTCAAAAGGGAAACTCGTCTAGTATGAATTTACATATATTACTCGCTATTTTAAGAGAGTTTGCGTCCTTTAATTTAATTAACAGCATGTCGGCTGCCTCTTTACAGGCTAAACCCTACAGGGATATAGCTTCCTGATGTCTTACCAGATAGTCACTAAGAGAATCTCGACTGGGCTAGATCAAGTCTGTCTTCAAAAAAAGTTTACCGAATTAGTTCTGGCACGGCTCGGATAAAACGTGGCCGCATACCCAAAAGGCAGCTCCGTTCAGCTAAATTTTTCATCGTAAAGATCAAAATGTGTCCGAGCCGTAATAACGGTTTTTTCCGTGCCCGGACCAAGTCGGGAGGTAGTCCGACAAAGGGTTGAAAAAACGGTCAGGGAGACGTTATTTTGGGATTTCGTTATTTTGGGATTTTAATTCCAATGCAACTGAACAGTTATAGCTAGTTATCCAAGTCGTGCCATAAATTGCTTTTAACTTTGCTACTTTTATCATATAAGTTTATGAGCAGAAGAGACTAAATATGCGAGCTTCCAAGAATTGTAAAGGTTCAGCAACCAACAGCGACTTAAGAAACAATAGCTGGAAAGAAAAAATTGTGTTTGCATTTCTGGGGTCAACGGAAAGACTCAAGACTGACAATGGCTCTAGAATTAAACAGGGAAAAGAGTTCTGATTAAAATTGAGCGACGTACAGCAAAGTATAAAGGTAAGATAGTCAGCTAATCAGCCACACAATCACTTTGCGCGTGTTCTTCATCGATGTCGCTGAGCAATGAGAACAAAGGCTCAGAAAACGCGATTAGAGGAGAACTGAAGTCAAACATTGTGTCAAAAATCAAGTACTTTTTTCTTAAAGCCTAAGCCATTAATATTAATGTTTGAAAATTTTTTTACTGCGTACTGGCTTGCTTTTGGTCTCAAAAAACAAAACAAAACAAAACAAAAACAGCGAGTTTGAGCCATCAGCATCGCGGCGCAGAGTGGGTGTGTCAGCAGGCATTTTGGTAGCCTATAACGTACTAAGTGATGGGGAAGGAATGGGTAAGATTTTACCAAGGGAAGTACTGATTTGACCCATGAAGAACTTGAATATCAGTTCAATTGTGAGGGAAACGCCGGATAAATGCCCATTCAATTTCGACATATTAACCCATTCACTCCCAACCATTTTCAAACAAGCCAGCCTTTTAAGGCAACGACGCCGTAATTTGACTCCTGTCTACTCAATTTTCGGTCCAAACGTCAAAATTTGTTTGTCAAATTTGATTTCGGGCATGCGCACAATTCAAAATTTGAACAGTTTTGCGAGAAAAACACCGTAACCGGTTGTTTTTCCGGGTTTTAGCGCTCATTCCCGTTGTTTTTGGTTCTTAGTTCGATTTTTGAGTTTGTAGGCCATTTGCGCTCCTTCTTCGGATTACAAATTAAAGATGTCAACCAAACTTTCAGGAAAGAGGAAATTTTAAACTAGAAGTGTCAACCAGAGTGCCAAGGCCAAGGTTTACACTAATTTCACAAGGAAACTTTTACTCTTTTTATTTGTGTAACTCTGGACCATTTTGAATGAGCACTTCAGTTTAGGCACTATTTGTTAGAAGCGTTCCAGCTGCATCAATTGGTCATCAAAAACATCTGCTGTCTTTCAAAGTGATGACATCACAATCTGAACAAGGACTATGGTCCTTTACGGGCGGTTTCAGGCGGCATGGGAGCGAATGGGTTAAGAGTGCCTACCATTATGCGCAGATCAATTCGAAACTTCAACATCCCCCCCCCGGGCATACCCCGGGCATTTGACTGTGCATCGTGCCCTGGGAGGGGGGAATTTGAACGTTGCGTTGGAAGGGTGGGGGATTTGAACCGGATTTATCTCTTGTTCTGACGTAATAGGCCTGTGAATTTTTCCGGTTTTTGCGGGGTCTGACGGATTTACAAGATAGAATTTCGCCTTTGTTAGTGAATATCTCTTTGAAAAGGGTCTTTAAAAGAAGATTGAAGGTGTCATTACGGCATATCTCTCTCTGAAAGGCATGTAACGTGCTTGATTGAAGACCAAATTTGTCTTTGAGGAGAGGCAGTTCAGTACTAATTGGTGGGGCATTTGAACGGCTTTCTTGCCCGGAGGGGAGGGAATTTGAACAAGCCAATCTTCAAAAGTTCAAATGCCCGGGGGGGGGGGATGTTAAACTTTCGAATTGATCGGCGCATTAACCTGAAAAATCCGGTTGGGCTGACCAAATGCATAACGGCAAAAAATTACCGTTTTCTGTGACCAGCCAGATGTAATGGGCCTTTTCATTTACCCAATGCTTAAGATTTAGCCGAGAAGGTGAAGGATATAAAAAGCAGAAAGTTCGGTCACTCCTGCACCCAACCTCGTTCCAAGGGTCTCTCTTCTTCCGTCCTCTTTCGCTCCAGGGGACGGGAGGAAAAGAGACCCTGAGAACGACGTTGCCCCGCGCCTTACCCCATCGGGGAGCACAAATCAAGAGTACAGAACACGCAGACACCCCTTCCAACCCCCACCTCTCCCTTCAAAAAGCGTGATCCAGGAGTGCAGAGTACGGAAAGCAGAAGGTAAGGATACTCTCCCTTCCACCCCTTATTCCCCATGCAAAAGAACTTTCCCTGACGTTACTTTATTAATCTATTACAGGATGAAAACAGATGCCACTGTCCGCAACATGACGCGTGAACGGGCCTTGACACTCACATAGAATAAGAATCGTTTATTTAAAGTTTAGAGACTTGAATAGAGGTATGATTGACTGGAATATTTTAAAATAAAAATCTTAATTTGATCTCTTTAACACTTGTACTACACTGTACAAAGTATATAGCTCTCGGAAACTTCTAATGTGTGTACCATCGCAAAATCAAACATGCATTTTACAATAAGAGTGGCGGCAACGCAAGTTGTACGTTTAAATATTCATGGATGGCCATCTCGTATCAGATCTTGCATCTATAACATTAGTTCCCCCGCCAACGTTTCATTCACTGAAGGAAACACTGGCGGATAAGGTGAGAAAGGGAGAAGAACATGCTTGGGGCCTCCGTGAAAAATGTCTCAAAATGAAAAAATAATAATAATAATTCGGTCCATCTGGCCAAACCGCTGGTAACGCTTAACAAGAATCACGCGGAAATCCTTGTCCACTGATTTCCACACTCTTGTTCGTGCTTGTGACATCTTTCACTACTGGCGTTATGTGAAGGGCAGCAGGTCATGTCATGTGTTAAAACACCATTTGCGTCTGCAAGCAACACCATTATTACTTTTGCCCTTCTGTATTGAAATGCATATAACTCTTTTTAAAAATACATCTTACAATAGTCCAGCAACTTAATCCTTATAATGTCTTATATTCACAGTCTAAGCACTAAGCAAACAATTCCCCTTCGGGGGTGGTGGGGTGGGTAGATACGTCCCTCACTCTGGAGCAGCCTCGTTTCCAGGGTCTTCAGTTCATCTCCCAACCCCACCTCAGAGGAAGCAAGGTTGACTCCTGAGGACACCCCTCTGAGGTTTCACTGTCAATCATCCACTTTAACGAACACCTTAGGTCTGGAAAATATTTTTATGGCGTCTTCTATTTCGGCGAGTTTTCTCTCGAGTTCAGCTTTCCTTGTTTTCACTCGGAGCGTATCCACTCTAACTGGGAGTGCATTTAACTGGGCAATAAGTTCGGTTTGTTCTGTAAAAGAAAACGACAACATTAACTTTAACACAAACAGCAACAGGCTTCATTAGCAAAGCATCTTAGGACAAGAAAAAACACTTGCAGAGAGCGGTTAGCAAAGTACCGAACATGCGGCTGTACGCGGCTTGTACAAGAAAACAAAAAGAATTCAAAGAAAGAAACAAAAAGAGAAATTTTAACACTTTCTGGATAACCCTCCTTTTCCTTATAAAGAAATTGAACGCCATGACAAGTACCGCGGCGTTCAAAGGTTTGTTCAAGTTTTCGTCAAATCTATGGCGAAAAAAATTCAACAAGATTACCAAAGTTTAGCCTGCGAACACAGATGCTCTTCCGGCCGTCGTTTCCCGCCCGGAAGTAACATTCCAAGTTTCTATTAAAGACAAGTGGAGGACCATTTTTTCTCTCCAGACTCGATCCTGGCAGAAAGGAGTGACTAAGACGATGAACCCTACCGGAAATACACGGCGAGATTATAGGATCCACAAGTCGTCAGGTTTTGTAAGGATCTAAATTCCCCGGTTAACCGGACTGTTCTCTGTGATCCTAATTTCTTTCTGAACAACTGTCACAGTCGTCAGAACTTTGATCGGAAAAAGTGAGTTATTCCCTAAAACCAACTTTCTTTACTGAATGTTCCCCGGTGAAAATTGGTTTAGAAGGCTATTAGTAAAGTAACTCCTCGTGAACTTACACAAACCCGGGGCTAATAATCGAAAATTTATGGTATAAGACGTCATTTTCAGCCTAAAATAGAGTCAGTATTTTTAAATTATGGGAAATAACTCCCCGCTCCTATTCCCCGGGAGATTTGTGACTCACTTTCTTGTAGATTTGCCAGTGTCTGCAGTCGTTCTTCCCTCGGCATGAGTGTGTGTCCGGGGGGGATGCTAGGGTCTGGTATATTGGCTATTCTTATCGCTTCCTCTTTTTTCCACTGTTCTTGACGGACTTTAAGGCTGGAAGGTGATTAGATTCACAACATTATGGTGTTTTCAATCTTTCACTGAGGTTTGCAGATATGTAGGGTGTAGAATTTATTCAAGTGTGTAGATCAGCGCTTAGGTATGCGTAAGTATGCTCGTATTTTGTTTTAAGTACTCACCTACATTAAGCGTGCGCTAAAAAAGGACTCCTCTAGATGCAAAAACTGGTTTTCCGTTCGTCAGTAATTCAGATACCATGAGAGTTTGTTGCGGCCGCTACTCGGTCTTTTTCAAGGTATTACTTGTCTTCATATAATTGTAATATCACATCACTTTTTTTGAATCACTACACTCGCTTCAACCACTTCAGTCGCTTAACTATTATTTGTTCACAACTTCGCGTCATTTTGTTTTCATTAAATCTTCAATCGGATTCAAAACGTAATTATTTGTTGTTCTTTCGTCCCGTAGCGAAACGTTTATACGCCGCTAAAGACTAAAGAGGGGGTGAATAAGGGGCTGTTTACATGGAGGGAGGAAAATCCTAGCAGGCAAAAGAACTTTTCGTTTTCGTTTACATGAAGAAAATTTCGGTCGGGGTGGTTTCCAAGTGGGGAAGGAAAGCAAGACAAACTTGTCGGCCTTAAGCAGCTGAACGCCCGGCCGCCGCCATGTTTGTTTTTCTGTCCAAAGTACTAGGATCTTCCGAGCGAAGGCAGTTTACATGGTACTAGGATCTTCCTAGTGCTTGGATCTTCCTGTCTCTCAGCTACGAAGATCCTAGCACTACGGTCAAACTTGTACAACCTTTTGCATGTAAACTGAATACAGAAAACATATGGTGCTAGGATGATCTGCCTTGTGGGGATCTTCCTATCTCTCAGCTAGGAAGATCCTAGCACTATGGCCAAACTTGTACAACCTTTTGCATGTAAACTACAAATACAGAAAACATATGGCGCTAGGATGATCCGCCTTGTAGGGATCTTCCTAGTGCTAGGATCTTTCTCCCTCCATGTAAACAGCCCCTAAATAAGAGAACACGCCTATTCATGAGTACAGTTCTTACTATTTTGGCACTCTTCCTCTCTGGTAACGCTTTTGTGCTTCTTCCTTCTTGGCCGCTAACTGCTCAGCTGCGATCACTGAGGGTGGGCGGGGCCTGAGGGGGGAGGGGGCTCGGCGGACATTCTGACTAATATGATTGATGTCTTTTACTTTTGGTTGGTGCTGCAAAGTAGAGAATACTAAGAGGGTACAACACAGGTTTAGCAAGATGTGGGATACCACATACACAAGTTTAAGGGAAGGACATGGGATGAAAAATAATTATACAATACAATATGATTATTGATGCTCCCAAGATGGTTTTTTCAGCAACAATGACATAAGAGAAATTACAAAAGTAATAATAACAAATATATATAAGCAAACATCACAATAAAAACTATTAAAAATATTAACGAGAGAATAGGCCATACTATGGCAGCAACCAGGATGTGTTTTCTTTTGTAGTTATGATATGGAAACGTATTGAAACGATTTCAGGAAGAGATCTAAAACAGCAAATATAACAGCCCCAGTCCACCCCATCACACCAGTTTACCGGCACTGCGACAAGGATTTTGACAGGTGTCAGGATAGGCCAAAAAAAAAAAAAGAACTGTGAACAGACTGAAAAAGCCTAGAAGGCGGTTAAAACTTTTGCACTTGTGGATGAAATCTATTATGTGACCATTCAAATGTCAGCTAATCTGCAGTACATGTACTTTCAGTTGGAGCTGTTTCATTTATGCTGTACAAAGTGGTTTTAACTACTGGGTCTGTCGATGAAATCCTCAAATACGACCATTCAAATGAAAGCTACTGAGCAGTACTTTCCTGTGGTGATGTTTATTACGCTGTGCAAGTTGGTTCTAGCTTTTGAGTCTGTGGATGAAATCCTGAAGTGTGACCATTCAAGTGAAAGCCACTGAGCAGAACTTTCATGTGTGGTACTGTTTATTACAGTATGCTGTTTATTATGTTTATAAATGTTGTTTATTACGATCTAACTCATGGGTCTGTGGTTGAAATATGTAAGTGTGACCTGTTAAGTGTTGCAGTGCAAGTTGCAAAGTACATGTACATGTACCGGTATTAAGCACTCTTTCCTAGAGGTGCCGTTCACTTTGTGACATGTTAGGAAACAAAATTTGATTTTTTTTTTATTTTGAGGTTGTGCCTTAACTCTTTAAGCCCTAGCTGTGATGAAAATGAAATTTCTCTTGACATTATCACTACTTGTTCAAACATTAAAGTGATGTCACGAGAGTAGAGAAAGTGATTACCAAGGATAAGATGTCTTGATATTTAGACAAATTCTCCTTAATAGCTCCATAAGAAATGTATGAAGAACAATAAGGAGAATATGCAGTTTGTATATCAGGGTGTACAGACCTCTTTAGCTGTAGTTGCCTTGGGAACTGTCAACTTCATTTCACGTGGAATGACAGGTTCACAAGAGGTTGGGCGATCCTTGACTGGGGGTCCATTTCTTGAACCAGCTCGGAGAAACGTTGCAGAGTTTGATCGCGGTGGAGGTGGTGGAGCCTGATAAAATTACACAGTTTGAAAACATAATTAGTCAGCATCTTGTAAAAAATAAAAAACTGATTCTCTGAAAATTTATTTCAAAGTCAATGATTAAATCATAATCAACTTACAGGAAGAAATGGTCCGTAAATAATGTCCTCACGCAAAGGCCTTGAGTGAATTTTATTCCTGTGTCGCCCTTCCACTTTGTACTAGTACCGTATTCACCCATGTATTAGTCGATCCCATGTATAAGTCAACCCCCTATTTTTGAGGGCAAAAACTGAGTTTTCTTTATTTCTGGGTAAGAGTTTTCTTGGAAAACAATCTTGTATTTCTTAGAATTGTCTTTCAGGTAGAACGGATATATGAAAATAATCATAGCAAGTTTGAACATGAAGTTTATTTTCACCCGCACACAAGCGGTCTAGCGGGTTTTAGCAACACATGCACATGCGGGCATTTTGTGCATAATTTTTGAAACAGGCTTATAAAATCAAACATACTTATTTCAAACTAACCTTTCTAATTGTGGAGGGGTGGAAAGGGGCTTTAGAAGACAAGCAAAACACCAAAGAAGCTCAAGAATCTTTGAAAAATGACTCGATAAACAAAGTGCCAAGCTCGCTTGGGGCACTAGGTAACCAAGCTACAAAACTGGTCAAGTACTGGTAACTGATAACTAGGTGTGCTTGGCATCATGCTAGATTACTAAGCAGGGAAATTTGTTGAATTTGCTCGAAGGAAAAAGATGGTTTTTCACAAGCAGATTTACATGTACGGCTTTATCAACAGGAAATGTCTGCTTTTTATTTCAAAATTGTGCCAGTCAGTATCTACAACATTCAGGTTTATAATACACAGATAAATCTTAATGGATTTCAACTTGAACTGCTAACATTTTAAGACACAGGTCTCTAAACGAAAGGACATCGTAACCTGTACTGTCATTTATTAGACGTTTGTTAACAAATAAAGACAATTGTTACGCTAAGTGTGAAGAACTAATTAAACTGGTGCTTGGCTCTGAATTTTTGAACCACGTATAAGTTGACGGTGATTTTTTGGATCTGATTTTTAGGTCGTGAAAGGTCGACCTGTACACAAGTAAATACGGTATATAATATTCTCTTAACTTAGGGCTACTTTGAGAGAACTTTAAAAATAAGCACTGATTATGATATCATTATGATCAAGTAAGATAATAGTTTTCATGTTCTTGTAAGATGCAGCTGGACATGTTTATACATTAATTTGGGTGTTATTAAATGTTAAATGTTATTATTGCTTATTATTATTTAATAATAGAACATCATTCTATAGCCCACAAATACAGCTGCCTCTCATTCCCCCTGGACACTTGGGCCACTGTGGCCCAGAGCGACGAGGGGTGGCTGTATTCGCAGGCTAGAACATCTGTGGTACTTTTATTGCCCTTTAATCAATAACCTCAGATGTTTAGAATCCTTCTTCAAATGATACTAGCAGTCTCAAAGAGTGCTCCTTTTTCATACCAGCAATTTTAAGGACAGTGCCTCCTGGTAGCAGGCCTTCTGACAGAGTGTGCAGGTGCGGAACCGCACAATAACGCACAATTCCCCAAACCCCGCAAAATCCCGCACAATACTGAAAGATTTGCTTGAACATTTAATTAAATCAGGTATCCTGGCTATTGATTGCCAAGATTCCTAAAATCTTTTTAGGTTATTTCCAGGCTATTTACCTTCCAAAACAATCAAGAAATCCCTCGCTTTCCTTGATCGCTCGAGCGGATATAAATTGCAAGGCGTTCTTTTGTCACTCTGCGCCGGCCTGGGCACTAGTTTCAGTTCAGTCTACTTTTAGTCAACTTCAGTAATCGGGTTTTGTTTTCAAGCGTATCGCTTCCTCGTTCAGTTAAATAATATGCCGGGAACAAAGAAAAAATGACCCATTGTGCCTGAATGACTGTCACTGTTTCTGAATTATTTTCGCAAAAGACTGATCGAAATCGCGAATTGACAAAGAAACCGAATCCTTAAACTTCAGTCAGAAGAAAACCATTAACTGATCTGCATACTAGATTTGACTTTTTTCATTCATGTGACAGGCATTTTCATTCAAGAAAACGCAAGTTCTACGATCAACTTGGTAAGTTGTTGAGAAAAACAAACATGCCATCAAACACTGTATCAAATCACATTTAGCACGCAATTTGCAGACATGTCAGGTTGTGTTTTTGCGCCCAACTTCAAAGAATTTGTGAACCTCTATGAGGAATTGTTCACACTACATATTACTAAATTTAAGACAGAAAAACTGCAGGGATTTTTTTATAAAGGAACTCGTTTAGATCGGGAATATTTTATACCGAAGTTTTATTTTGCTTTTATACGCGTGTTAATATAACCCAATTGAGTTCATCGTGCATGTCACGCAACGTGACACGTACAGACACAGTTTTGAGTCAAACTACACTTTGGTAAGAAAAAAAAGCCACAAATTGGCAACTGCTGGGTATATCTCTATCGCCAAAGAAAGAAATTTAGTCGCATTTTTCATTTATACAGAATTTCTGGCTAGAACACTGGAGATTGAATATTTGGTTCGTCACAAGATTACGCAATCCTGCACAATTCCCCGCACAATTTGCCCCCAAAATCCTGCACAATTTTAATTTTTCTCCCACACCCTGTCAGAAGGCCTGTTAATTTATAGAGAAGTATTTTTGCAAAGGTTACGACTATGGGGAAAAAGTAGAACTTAGCAAGGGTTATTGGAATCCAAAAGAAAAATGTGGGTGACCATGCATTTTTCAGGGATAATTAAGAGACCACAATTCTAAAACAGCATTAACATGCAAGGAATTTATGGCAATTTCTTTCCAAATTTAAGCTCAATTATCTCTGAAAAATGCCTGGGTACCCCAATTTTCTTTTTGGATTCTGATAGCCCTTGCTAAGATCTGCTTTTTCCACACAGTCATAAGCCGCACAAAAATATTGTTGTATTAGGGGGCAAATTCCTGAAGAAACCAAATATCCTGAGGGGCACAGAATGTAATTGTCATCGAGCAGTAACAAAAGGAGGCACCGTCCTTAACTCATCCAGCCATTTTTGCAGATTGTTATTAATTAATTAATCAAATAATTTGATCATAATCAATTTCCATACCTTCACTTCCTGAGCAACTTTGGAATCCACATGATCAAATTTTCCAGGTTTATAAACTGCTCTCACGGGTTCATTTGTGCTTGACTCTCTTTGTTTTTCTCTATTTGCCTTCTGGATTTCTTTAATTCGATGAACATTTTCTTTTGCAAAATTTTTCGGTTGTGCAGAGGCTGCAAACAAGTCACAAATGGGCTATCAACAGTAAACCACAAAAAAGCATTTCATACAATGGACAGAGTGAAATGTAGGGGAGTTTGTAATTAACCCTAATTAAACCCTGATACAACAATGCATATTCTTCTTACTGTTCTCCATACATTTCTAAGGAAACTAGTAAGGAGAATTTGTCTAAATATCAAGACATTTTATCCTTGATAATCACTTCCTTTACTCTCATAACTTGAATGTTTGAACAAGTAGTAATGATGCAAAGAGAAATTTAATTTTCATCACTGTTAGGGCTAAAAGGGTTAAAGTTCACACACACTAATGACATAGTTCTTTGCACGCAAATCATCACTACAAACATTGTGTATTTTGTGCGGGATAGCCGATATCAAAACAGTGTAATACATAAAACACATAAATGCCATTTGGCCATGCGTGGGCGCTTTCATAGCACACAGATGATGACAAAACGTGGTTAGGACATGGGACACTCATGCTACTCACCTGTAGCTTTTAGCGTACTTCATTGTTCTTAACACATTTTAACATCATCTGTGCATCATCAGAGTACACACGCATGGCCAAATGGAATCCATTTGTTAAGGTCATTGCCCTGTATTGCATTACGCATCCTTACTGCGGATGATTTGTTACGTCATCAGCGCGCGCTTACAGCGTGCGTACGTCCAGGAGGTAATAGGTCTCCTTTGAGGCTAAGCTCACCAGAGAAAAGTAACCTATCTTTTTTTCCACATATATTTGACCTACCATTCATCCTTTTTTTGTTCAAAGAGTTAGAAAAAACACATGTTCGAAAAAAAAAATTATTACTAGAAACATGTTACTCACAGAGATGAAATCACGACCTTCAGAACAAGCACGTGAGGAAGGTTTTAAGTCAATTTTGTCTAATGCTTCGAGCATCTGCCTTAAAACATCTAATAAATTGTTCCTTGTTATCGATATTTTACAACTAGTATATTGTTTCCAGATTTGCCTTAATGATGTGCTTCCTGTTCCTACAGAAAGTAAAGTAAACTGATGAAATAAACATGTGTTTGTTAACCGAAATTGCATGGAACTATGGGGTAACTTGAGACGATAATATCTCCTAACCGGACACGGTGACCTATTCTTTTTATTTTATATTTCAAAGCACTGCATGATACATAACAACTTATGAAAGTTTGACAAAAATCCCGTTTAATTTTATGTCGGGGCAATGACCTTAAGTAAAACAACAAGTATTTTGCCCCATGTCTCTACAATATATGTCATGCTTATGCTAATTTCTGTAACATTGCACTTGCATACAGCTCAGAAGCATTAAAAAGACACTGATCAATTCTACAAAAAAAAAATTTCTGAGGATTGTCCCATTAAGGTCGGCACACACAAAAGGACTAGTCTCGGGGACCAAGTCTCTTCGTGTGAACTACCGGTACCCATTTTAGTAAAAAAATGTAGTCGTAGTGACCAAAATTTGGTCCCTGCAGCTACGTAGTCCCACGGACTAGTCCCACAAACTATGCTTGGTCACTTCACCCGCAACCAAATGAAATATTTCATCAGATCTTTCACTTTTTTTCCAGTTGACCCGGAGAACAAGTCTTGTATTTGTCTGTATTGAAAATCTTGATCAAATAGTTGTCTTTTTACGCTTCTGTACCAGCAATATAGGACACTGGAGAAAGAACTTTATCGAAATTGCAAATGACAACCACTCGTAGACTTACGGATGAACAATGTGTGGTTTTATTGAGCCGATTTACTTTCATTTTTTTGTGGATAATTTACTAAATTCGGTTTCACTGTTGAGGACCACTCCATAGGACTTGTCCCCGCAACTATTTTCTTTGTCTACACACTACAGGGGACCAGTCGCAGGGAATGGTCAGAGGGACTAGTCCCCTCATGTATGCCGACCTTTTATCGGTTCTTTGAATGTTTTGGATCATTTCCTAAAATTTTCCGAAGATTGCATAATAGTTTTACTAAGATTTTCTGAAAATTTCAAAACAGGAAGACCTAAAGTTCATTTGGTGTTCTGTCTTTTCCCCACATGCATTTCAAGGTCAGTTCAAATATCAATTTGCTGTAGCTGGCTCTGCATACACCACAACAAATGAGTGGAAACTACTGTGAAACATGACCCACAATCAAACAAGGTAAGCTGGCTAATCATGTCTAAAAAACGATGGCTGCACACAATAATGAACTAGCTGTAAAAATTAAATAGAACAGAAGCGTGAAAAACAACATGCCCAAGTTAAATGTCACTGATCATGATATTCGCTTACTGTTAACTGGGCAGATCGGTAACATCTCTACAACACTAAAACACTAAATACATACACCGCATTCAGTTTTAATTACATATCAGCTATACAACCGTGTTTTAAGCCAACAAAACAGCAATAACAGTGAACTAAAACGGTGCGTAATTTCGCTAACTAAAGGTAAATAGATGTACGTGAGTTAGCTAGCACTAAAACAAGAAATGACTTGGTCAACATTAAAACAAATGGAAATCATTTTGCTGGAGAA
Source organism: Siderastrea radians (assembly GCA_964017195.1). NCBI lineage: Eukaryota > Metazoa > Cnidaria > Anthozoa > Scleractinia > Rhizangiidae > Siderastrea > Siderastrea radians. Next base: position 6,730,686 of record OZ024898.1, read on the forward strand.
AGATGGAATAATCTCAAGTGATGAACGAATACGTTACAATTCCAATGTTTACAAACTACATCAATAAACTTATCAGATTCTATAGACTATAAACTTAAGCTTACATGGTCTTGATCCAACGGAGTAGGGTCTTGCTTGAGGATTGAACAACTGTGCAAGCGTTCCTTGTCCCTTAATTGCATTTGCAAGCGCTTCAGGCTTCACTCTAGCTTTTGGCAACCTTTCTGCATATACTGGACTATATCTATCCCTGCTGGTAGGCCTTCTTGTATCGAATCCAGGGTCAGAAGGTATTGTCCAAGTTGACAGCATCTTGTATTTCACTCCACCGTTAACCAACGGCAGCCTGCTCGCGTAATAGTATCACTGGATTTCGAAGGGACATAGTTTCCTTTGGATTTTGACGTTTTGCGATTGCAGATCAAGACGATTTTCTTAGAGAATGCCACGAGTTTTAGACAATAAACGACTGACTTCTTCCTCACCGTACATGTATTTACCGTTGGTATGCTAAACAACTAAAGCAATCCCACAAGGCAATGTTGCCAGGTGAGAGCTACCGCTGTACACATAAAACGCCCGCTCATGAACATCCACATTCGTCTCAAGAAAACTGGGAACGAATAAAAACTGAAATGGCTGCAAAGACCTGCAAACGGCCGGGCGAATAAAAAGATCTAAAAAGACTAAATAAGAACATTCTAAAGCTTTAAAGCTTGGCCTTAGAGCTCGTTGAAGGACAAGGATCAATATAACACATAGTGCAAACGAAATTTGAGGCCTAGTTTAGACGTTGTCAGTTATAGACGATGAAAACTGGATGAGGATGAATTTAGTAACGGGGACGGGGGAAAGAGCAGTGCGAATGATGCCATGGTTTAATTCCCAAAAAATTACCCATGGGCAAAATCTAAACCTTCAAAAATGCTAATGGGCCAATAAGCCCACCACCCCTCCCCCGAAAAAAAAAACATGCATCAGAGCCAAAACAATTACCCAGCGTCTGTCAGAATCTCACGACCCAAAATGATACTGGACAAAATTTAGTTCTTCTTCTCCGCCCCCTCCCCCCCCCCCCCCGCTTCAAATACCAAAATCACGAATTTTAAACTCAAAAAGATCCTTCGCACCTTCCCGTACGCAGGCTACCAAACAGTCACCGGAAACGCAGATACTCGAGAGCTGCGAAGCACCAAAAGAGTTACTGAATTGTCACGCCCGAGCTTTGCGGCTCGTGGCAACTCGTGGCTAGGGCGTGCCACTCTACGATTTCGAACTCGCTCCAGACCTTCTGTTCTTTGACCGCGCGGGTTCGTAAGCCGTGGTGTGGAATCACGGACTGTGTTGCAGTCTAACCTCCCAGGCACTTTTAATCTTGAATACCTCCCCCCCCCCCGCCCCAAGGTCGTACCCCTCGATCCCTCCGCCTTCTGTTTGGATTTGTAATTTTACTATAAAACTGCAGTAGACGCACAAGGTATTTATTGTTCGTAGATAAGAGTTTCGATTCACAATTTTGGCTTTCGTCAACTGATTACGGCTGCAATGCAATCAGCAAATCCAAATCCAAATTGAAGGAAAAAATATCAGCCAAGTCGAGAAAGCTAAATCATTGGGTGTTTTTATAGATGACAAATTGACCTGGAAAAACCACGTGGATGAAATTTATAAAAGGATATCCCCTGGCATTGGTGCCCTAAGAAGACTTAGACCATTCGTATCATTGGATGCAGCTAAAAAGATTTATGATTCCCTCATCCAGCCACATTTTGATTATTGCTGCACAGTCTGGGATGGCATAAATAATCAATTAACTGAAAAGCTTCAGAAACTACAAAATTCTGCTACCAGAGTCATAACAAAATCTAGCTATGAAGTTAGTTCATCTCCTCTTCTGGACGCACTTGGGTGGGAAAAGTTGATTTCCAACCAACAAAAGCACAAGGGCATCGTGGTTTTCAATTCTTTGCATAATCTCGCTCCAGTGTATCTTCACAAAATGTTTTGCAATTTTAATAGTTAATACTCAGTATGGTTTCAGAAACTCGACAAACAAACTTATATTACCTAAGCCTAGAACAGAGGACCTGAAGCGCAGCTTCTCTTATCGTGGTGCTCCGCTATGAAATTCTCTGCCACAGGATCTTAGAGAATGTAACTCCCTGGGGAGGGGGGCTTTCAAAAAGAAGGCGAAAGCTTACTTTTCTTCTTTAGGCTCCCACACGGCAATCATGTAAATCAGTCGATTTTTGTAGCGTGTAATATTAGGATATTAATTTTTTATAATAGTTTTTTAGCGTATTTGTACTGATGATTTTCCTTGTATAAATAAATAAGTAAATAAATAAAAAATTAAATAAAAATAAATAAATAAAAATTTTGCTTTGTATACGTATTTGCAACGGCCATTACAAAATGAACGAACGAACCGTGCGCAACCATGCGCACATAGAAGAGAGCTCTGAATTTCTAAGATTTTTTAACCTTTTTATTGTCTAAAACCTTTTACAGGTGTAGTCTTAAAATCGCTTGAGATAACTTACTTTGTTAATGTTCTAGAATTTTATTAAACATTCCTGTTAAAACATAATCATCTCCCTCTTAGTCCGTTCATCACGCAGTATTTCTTATACAAAGGCTGCTTTACGAACAGAATAAAGGACTAGAACATAATGCAGTCCTGTGACAAGAGAAGGCCTTGAGGCTAAAAGTAGCTCATTCCACACACACTATTTTTACATCCAAAATTGATTTCGCTACTAAAAAAATTTTTAAGTTTAAGACTTAATTAGTTTGATCCCATTTTCAAGGAACGAGGGGAGTTTCCGTGCTCGTCAGCTTCAGAGATTGGGATTAACGCTGCATTTACGACGGAATTCCTGCCCATGGGTATGTAGCCACTTATTGGCAACTGAAAAAGAAACAAATAAAATGCATTCAAGTTGTTACCTTAAAAAGAAACTGTTGCTAAAGGGGTCAAGCTATGTTATCGTTGCTTATTTGTTCTTATATACCAAGCTTTATCAAACAAACGTCCAAACTTCGGGATTATGTCACACTTTTGTAGCATGTAAAAACTACTTTGCCAAAGCCATCTTTCTTTTTTATACACGAGGGTTTTGTTACAAAGGAACACTAGTTTCACAACAAGATGTCCGCAAGCAATGAAACAACTGAAAAACGACAAAACCATATCGTTTGCAGACAAACGGCGATTGAGTGTTGACAGGAGTCCATGGTGTTGACATGGAGAAGGACTATCATGACAAAATGGAAGTATTTAATTATCCGACGCCCACACTTTTATGCCAATTTATGCAGTTATACAGTAAACTACTTGAATCCTTGGGCTGCCATCATTTATTGTGTTTGACTACTGGTTCTTAATAGGCCATGTTCGTATTCTTACGGTCGACCTGGGACTAGCTTTTGACGAAGGATCATGTGACAGCTGAAAAAAAGCTTTAATTGATCAGCGGTATCAAACGCGGGCTTTTCAAAATGGAACCATTTCTGAATTGATTTTCCAATTAAGATGGCGTCAGGTGGTTAAGATTTTTCTTTACACGGTTGGATTTATTTTGACGACAAAGAACGAAGAATTCCGTAATAACGAGATTTTACAGAGACATAAGGAACATCGATGTACATTGTAGACTCAGCCCTGTCTAGTGAACCCCCCTTACAAGTTAGTTCTCTAAGCTCAAAGACAGCTGGGAGAGACTCGATAGCAGAGCGGATCAGAGCACACGCAAAGAATCTGGAATGGTGCAGGATTAAGGTGCAGGATGGTGCGATTCGAGCAGCGAGCGGTAAAGCCGCTAGCCGTAAAGAACGAGGGCGCACGCATTCTAAGCCCCTCACTCACCGCGGCTCGCGGCTCCGTTGCTGGGATCGCTCCATTCCCGATTTTCCACGCGCACTACTATACTTGAAGAAGCATAACGACTGCTCGTTGTCTAAATTTTTATCGGAGCTGTGCAGCTATCATGTTCCGTCGTGTAAACGGCCCTTCAGTCTACTAACCCCACTTATTGCCACAGAGGACTGGACAAGCAGCATGCTCTGTTTCATAGTCCCCTTTTCCTGATCGTTTCAAATTGTACCAGAACACAGCGTCACCCTGTAAGACAAATCCCAAAGTTAAGCAAGGACATGTCCTCTTAGAACAGACCAGTTTCTAATACGAGAATCAAGGCATCGTAGACCAGCATTAATAAAACATACTTCTTAAGATAAGTATAATAGAGTAACTAGAAATATCAGAAATTAGAATGATGCATGAGCAACATGCCAATGAAGTAGACTGCAAGTAGTGTCTAATTTTGGCGATGGCGATTGTGGGGCGGGCGAAATACACACACCATCGCCAAAATTATAGACCATTCGCAGTCTACCAACGGAGAAACATGCATAATTTCCCTGAAGTCCCTGAAGTTGTTCGAGGAAATTTAAGGTGGAGTTTGAGGAAGTGAAGAATCATAAAGAGGCAATCAACCATGACTGGCCCTCCCTTTGCTGCTCTAACAGTTCACGCCGGTTCTTACCATAGTAGGGCTGACGAAAGTTTTCGCTCTCGTAAATACTGTGTAGCCTCCCCTGCTGACGTCGTTTAACTGAAAAACAGAGAAAAGAGAAAAATGCGGCCAAGTTAGGTCTTCCAGAAAAACCTGTCAAAACGTGACATTTTTGTTCTTAACCTAACTAATCACAACAATTAACTTAACCAAAGAACCATATCACAACTTCGAAACAAATACAAGGAGCCGGCGCCAACCGAGCACTTTCCCGCTCTTAGCGAGAAAAACCAATCGGGAATCCCGCATGCGAGTCCCGACTGGTAACTTCTTACTTGTTAAAAAGTTGTCCCAATTTTTGAAACTGATCAAAGAGTGTAGTAAAGTGAAATCAAAGCAAATGCAAGTTACCATCGCCACAAAATTAAAAACAGCATTAACCAACCCTATTCAGACCGGGGGAGCGGATTCTGCCCGCACGGACTTTGGACGTTTATAACTAATTTAATAAGCAAGCTTAAGCCATCAAACTTGGCTACTTTTCCTAAAGTTTATCTGGGAATAACTTGGTATAGCAAGTCTTTGTCTATTAAGTTTGACGTTACCATGGCATCCACTTTTTGACCACCGGTTTTTTTCAGAATTTTGAATTTCCTTTTTTAAAATCAAAAATCAATACTTTTTGAAGAACATTTTACATTTTTAGATCATTTACGTGTTAATTTGTTGATTTTGATCACTTCTTGATCAATTTTGGCGGTTGTTGAAGGTTTTGGAAAATTCAAGACATCCAAGATGGCGGATCCAAAATCGCCGCCGTTTGAGAACAAAACGTTATCGTGACGTCATATGACGTCATCGGCTGATTTGGGGGACCTCAATGAAAACATTTTTGGACGTACTATCTGTACTTTAAGTTTCTTTACCATAGCTTTAATATTCTCGGAGTTAAGAGGTGGGGGCGGAATCTGTCCCCCCACCCCCCGGTCCCACAAGACCAAAAAAGCCCGGTCTGAATAGAGGTAATGGATACAAGTTTCGTTTTCATCGCCCGACCAATCTATCCAATTTATTACTCCCTCTCTGTTGTAGAGGGTTTGTAAGCTATACTATACGATGCACGTTACTATTACACTTGTTTTGTTTTCATTTCTTTCTTTCCGGCCAACCAACCGACCGACCGAAACAGGGGGAGCGCGATGGCAAACAACTCTTTTTATTGGGACAATGTTGGATTCTACCATCTTTTCTTTCTTATACTGTAAAAAAAACGAGAAACGGTATCAAATACAGATTGGAGACTATTTAAACAATAGAGATCTTCTGTCGAAGGTACTATCGTATGGTAGGTTGCCCGAGGAAATATGATGTTCACAATAAATAGGCTTATCTGAAGTTTGGACATCAAATTTCCGAGGGAACCTATTACACATACGGCCTGAGACAGAAGGACTCTATTGTTTTTATTGTGTAACGTTAAATTTTGAGCGAAAATTGTCAACTGAACCGGGCACTATGCGCTGATAGGCGCCCGCTGAAGAGAGACACCCCCCACTATCGCGTCACGTGACGGATTTCAACCAATGGCCAAAATTTAGCGTTGTACTATAATCATACATAGATAAGAACTGTGGCAATGCGGTTTCCATTAGGTGATCTGTCCAAAGGTGAACCAGGATCCTAAAAACATGAAACAAAACAAACAAAGTAAAATAAACAGCGTTTAACGGGTTTAGATTCGTACTTGTAGGTGCCCGAGTTTATTTTGACTTGAACTAAGGGCTACCCATAAAATCTTCGTCCCACGTTCAAATCTTAACGACCAATATCTGTACCCTGTTTCAGAGCATAGTGGTTAAAACATCTACCCTGCTCTGTTTTAGACCAAAAATTATAGCCTTTCCGGCGGCACTGAAGTTTGTAGCCTTTACAAGGAAATGGAAATACGGAGATGTATTGAAATGCAAAAATATCGGGAAAACAAGTGGTACAAGAATTTTGGTCAAGGTCAGATTCCTGATCTACTTGATGCTTCTAACATGTATCAGTTTTTATTGACTTTCTTAGAAACTGGCCAAAAATAATAACGCCTATAAATAAGTTACTTACTCCGAAATCCATATGATACTCGTACTGTCCAGCCATACCATAGTTTGCAATCTGATTGTTTGAAAAAACAAAAATATAAACTAAGCAAATAAAAGTAAGAGTCTTCCCCAGGAAGAGCAGCTGCGGCAGGTCACTCGTTTCGCGGTTCCCTTACCACATATATCTCAAGCTACGCAGTCGAAAGAAACATAACGCAGGCGCTTTTAAACGTTATGTCTTGAAGATGAAAAGAAAGAAAATAGTCTAAAGAACTACATGCAGCCGCGGTGGCAAGAGCGTAAAAACTCTTGCAACGATCCCCGTTTTTCTTTGTCCCACTCTTGTGGCACACAGAATAAAACATCTTTTTTATTTATTTACTGAGTTTAAAATTGACCATCTCTCTTTGTTAATTTATCATCACACAGAACGCTTTCGGCATTGCTGATCCTAGCAGTATGCAAGACGCGCGTCATAGTAAATGTAACTTAAATCGCCACCAGTTTCCCTGTAGATCTGTCTCCCAGTGAGAGCAGGGTCAGGGTCATGGGTTCGATTCCCAACAGGGACTGAGAGTTTCCTATTTATCCCATACTTTTGACGCAGAATTTAAAATCTTTCTTATTTATTTACCGAACTAAAAAAAAAGATCATATCACCATCTTTCTTTTCTATCATGTCGATACTGTTTGCCAACAGTTCGATACTGTTTGCCAGCATATCGATACTGGTTGCTAGCATGTCAATACTGATTGCTGACATGTCGATATTGTTTGCCAACATGATAATACTGTTTGCCAGCATGTCGATACAGTTGGCCCTGCATGACGATACTGTCTGCCAACAGTTCGATACTGTGTGCCAGCATGTCGATACTAGTTGCTAGCATGTCAATACTGTTTGCCAACATGCCGATGCTGCTTGCCAGCATATCAATACTGATTGCCAACGTGTCGATACTTTTTGCCAATATGACGATACTGTTTGCCAACATGTCAATACTGATTGCCAACATGTTGTTACTATTTGCCCTGCATGTCGATACTGTTTTCCAGCATGTCGATACTGTTTGCCCTGCATGACGATACTGTTTGCCAGCATGTCAATACTGGTTGCTTGCATGTTAATACTGACTGCCGACATGTCGATACTGTTTGCCAACTTGACGATACTGTTTGTCAACATGTCGATACTGATTGCCAACATGTCGATACTGTTTGCCCTGCATGTCGATACTGTTTTCCAGCATGTCTATCCTGTTTGCCAACATGTCGAGACTGTTCAGTAGAAATTTGTAGTAGAAAGTGTATGTTAGAGTACTATGAAGTGAGCAAACGCCCTATTGAATTCCCCGCGGCCACACCGTACTGCCTTGCAATAGATTCAGCCAAACCTAAAAGCGGAACTTATTAATTTCCTAACGTAATTACCAAAAAAGAAAAAAAGGGGGGAAGGGAAAAAATTCCCACCCTCTGGGATTCGAAACCGAGCCGCTGGAGTTAAAGGGACTCTTGATATTGTAGTTATGTATTTTAATTGTTTTGAAATAGTTTTAGTCTTTTAACTAGGGAATGTCGTTGACAGTTAGGTTTAACCTTTGACGTTTTCTTTTATGTATTTTTTTTGTACATAATAAACTATGTTGTTGTTGTTGTTATGACCACTGGACAACGCCTGCTATGTCAACAATTGAGGTCTTCATTTTAATACTTAGACGGCTGTTTATTGATCGTAATGCAATCGAAATAAACACGCAGGTGTTTTCCTGGGAAAATGTGGTCGGACCGCCGCAAACACCATGGTTGTGGACAGAAAAAACCAGAATGCACTAGCTATATTTAGCGTCGGGACTGCAGCCAAATGCTACAACAAGCGATGTGTCGACCAAGTTCGCAGCACTGAACACAACAAAGATGACTCCACGAAGGCAAACAAACAAAATTTCTCGCATCGATTGGTTACCAAATTTGTTTACCAATGGTGCTCCGCTGGCGCGCTGGGCGCGCGGGCTCCGCTAGCAATTTTGTTCCTCGGTATTTTCCTTTTCAAGGCGGTGTATGTGGCCCGGGAAAATTCAACAGGGCGTGTGCTTACTTCATAGAACTCTCACACACACTTTTAAAATTTCTACTTTCATTTCACGAGTGCTACGCGGTATCTCACATTATTAACGTTTAGCACATACAGTCAATCTAAGGTCGTACAGTGTCATACTCTAACCTAGGGCGGCCGCTGAAGAAAAGTTCCCCTGCAGCCGCAGAATTTTTTTTATCATACAATTGAGAACTAAGCTTAAATGTAACTGACGTTAAATACATTCAATCAAAAACTGATTCTTAACAGAAACCAGTTTAGAACGCAATTTACCTGTAGTGGTTCTGCGGTATTCATTTCCAGGCCTGTCGCCGCCCCGATGCGACGATTCACTTTCCTAACGACTTCATGGTCTTCGCTCTCAAGCCACGCACTAAATGTAAGCCGAGTCAACGTAAGTAAAACGGTTCTGACTACAGCACATACTTCACTGCATGCTTCCTCTCAGCATTGTTTTTTATTAACATGATCAGTTAACTCATTTATCTATTCATGCATCCGTCTATTGTCTCTATCCATCCTCTAGTCCGTCTGTCAGTTTTTTCTTTCGTTTGTTCCGGTTTATTTTGTACGTTCTTTCGTTGATTCGTTTGTCCTTTCTTTCAGTCTGTTATCCATCCATCCACCCGTTCATTCCTTTCTTTCTTCCTTCGTATCTCCCTTCATTTATTCATACATTTCTTCATTAACTCACTAACCCATTCGCAAGCCGTCATATTTGATCAGATGCTTCCTTCACTTGAGATACTAAGTTCTCATAAAATTAAACTAAAACAAAGCGCCCTCCCTTGGAGTACGAGAAGAAGTTAAAAAGGTACCTTTTGCTGACTCGGTAATCTACGTTTTCAAGTTCACCAGTTTGTTTGTTAAACACAGTTGCTCTTTGTAGCTATCAAGTTGAAGAAAAAGAAAGAACATGCACAAGGTAATAAACAAGTTGATAGACAAAATGGATTGAAGAAGTTTTTCACTGGTTGGCGGGGGACATTTAAACATATGCTTTAAAAAGCATATCTTTGTCAACAAAACGTAATCAGGGTAAGCTCTATAACTAAGCACTCCTTCGTAGTCTCGATCGAGTTATACGTACAATGTTGCATTGCAAGTTGAGAATGTATGTTGGACGTGTTACCAACTTCTCCTCTCTCCTGCAGTCGCGCCTTGACTGTACGCTTCGGGAAAAACGTGCGGAGGCTGGGTAGAGGGCAAAAGTAAGTCCCGTTTCTCTCCTCGCGCTCCCGTTTTCTCTTTCACTGTTGTTTACTAATAGGGGCTTTTGCGGAGGAGGGAGCAACTCCACGTGCACCGACGTCCACTTTTCTCAACAATTTGAATCGAAAAGCAAAGTTGCTGCATGACGAAGTGCACTAAAATGTTACCCTTTCTATTTGGCCCAGTTGACGGAACTTGATTTTTTTTTTCTAGTTTACTGACGCCTTTTAAGCATTCGACTGGTCAATACAAGTCTCAACAAACCTTGCCAGGAATTGCCTTTTGACGTAGGGTGGGGATAGGTGAATCCCACCAACACTGATTGCTTAAAGGATTCTATTTATAAATAACCACAGGACCGGAATCTGATTCTACGTACCCTAGGTGTGGCAACGTCCTTTATTTGTTTTGCTTCAGATGGACTAACAAGATCTCTGAAGATAACTATCCGGGGCTTTCTCCAAACCATTTCTACTTTAATCGGTCTGAGCTTGAGCAAAGGGTTCTTTCTTCCTTCATACCAGCAAATAAGATTCCCTTGGGGGGTACCCTGGGTCAAGTAAAGAAAACAAAGCGTCAACTACTAGACAGTAACAAACAGTGTATAGCTTCAACTAAAATTAAAAAGGGAGGTTGAGGGCGATCGTCTGGGAGCGTGTCCGAGAGCAATAGCAGCAATTGTACCACCTGTAACATGGCCGAAATCAATTTACTTTTCATTCCACAGGTGAAACCTATCATAACAATTCTCACGGATGGAGCAGTGGTGAGAGCGCTCGCCTCCCACCAATGTGGCCTGGGTTCGACTTGCGGTCCCGGTGTCATATACGGGTTGAGTTTGTTGTTGATTCTCGTCCATGCTCCGAGAGGTTTTTCTCCGGGTTCTCCGGTTTTCCCTACTCCTCAAAAACGAACATTTCCAAATTCCAGTTCGATCTGAATACAGTGGAAGAAGAGCCACCTAGCAGATCCACTGCTAATCCTGATTTATTTATTTATTCATTTATATGACTTGTACTACTTTCAATGTTATCTACATGATTCAATGTATCCTATGTAATAATAATACACTGCGGAAACTAAACGTCGCCTCAAATTAAAGACCGTTTTAATGAACATAAACAAACAATACTCAACCCTACTTGTAATTATATCCATGCATACAGCCGTTTCAGAACACGTTCTTAGCAATATCCACTCCGACACTCATATGCTACTCACTCCTACTGAAAAACTCAAACATAGATTCTTTCAGGAAGGCACGCGAAGCTCACATTATTCACAAAGTTAAGACGCTTGAGTCCCTATGCATCAATAAACGTGATTAACTGTAACCTGTAACTATATATAGTACATAAATTTTTATACATTTTTATGTTTTTTTTCTCTGTTATCTTATCTTTTCTAAGTAGTCACACCATACCACGCCATAAATGTAACTTCTCCTCACTGTTTAAAAACATATATATTTCGGTTAAATTCGTGATTTGTCCTAATAAACCTGAGAAAGACTTGTATTGGCCAGTCTAAATATGATAACGGAAGTCTTTTCAAGTTGCTTGATCAGTCCCTGCAGTAGTCATTTCGACAATCATTTTTTATTTATAAAAATTTTGACTGATTACGATATTTTTTGATACGACGTTGAGCAAGGTTAAACGTACACGGTTTTTTGCAGTGGTTTTAAGCCTTAACTTTGCATTGTTTTGTTGGCATGAGTTTGCTAATGTTATTGCTGTTACAGCGTGACCAAAAGAGAGAAGACTGGTACCTGACTTGTATCGCCCCTGCATAGTGTCGCATACTCCCCGCGTGTAAATTCAGCGGTATTAATTTCTTCCTCCTTTGCCTTTGTTTGTTCATAAGTTTCACTCGTGCCTTCCTCCGCAGCTCTCTTGTAGTGCATCACATTTTCTTTGGCTTGTTTGCTATGAGGAACTGTGTAAAGAATGTCATTATACAAAGAAGGTATAAAGGAAGTAGAGATTTTCCACGGTAAACCCCTAGGGGCGGGTGGGCCACTTGATTCATAATTAGGCGCAGGGGTACCGCCGAGTGTTTGAAACCCCAACCCTACTGAGGACAAAAAAAGCCCTATATACCAACTCTGTGAAGGACAACACCCTCCATTTTAGTTCCCTATTTAGGACAAATGACAAAATGCATACTCTCTATTTACACAAATTGTTTAAGCAAAAAAACCTTTATTAAAGCAAAAAACAAAACTTTTATCAATGCTGTGGAACCCATAACAAAATCTTACAAAAACAAAGAAAAAAGCCTAAAAAAGAAGAAAAAACTAAGCAGCACTACAATAGAAAATTGACAAATTACTTCTATAAACATGAAAAGAAGTTTACATAGTGGCTCCTTACTTAACACTAACATAACAAAAAACTGCTTAAAAAGGAAAAAGGATAGAAAAGGAAGACTGTATGTAGGTACAAGGACTGAGAGGATCTTTCCAGTTAAGTAAGAAAAAATAATCAAGTGAAGTTCTCGATTTTATACTTAAAAGCTGATCTTATTAATAAATTCAGATAAAGTAATGGAACTATCATTAAGCTTGCTTGAGCAGATGTAATACTTCATGAATAGGAGAGTGTAGATGAATTTTCTCGTAACCCTCGCAGTTATTACGCAATTTTAAAGCTTTTTAAATATCCGATCTCCGATCTAGGATTGCTAAATATTGTATAACCCATATTTAACCTAAAAGTATGATGTGAAAAATAAAACTCCCCTTACCGAAAGAGATAGTGCTTTTTGTATGTTAACAGTCAACAAATTTTCTCGATAACTTCACTTCTGCAGTTTTCTGTTTTGTTTTTCTAGTCGTAGTTAGTATTTAGGACGCTATGTAACACTGAACTGAAATTCCTGTGTGTAACAGTTCCAGCTTTTCAGCACTTAAATGTAAAAAATCTACTGCTTCATAACAGCCCCATCTAGTTAGGCCTTGAAACCTCATTTGAATTTTGTGATCTTTGCGTTTTGTAAACTGAAATTGACCAAATAACACCAAATTAAACCATGGACATTGCCTCAGTCATAATTTTTTTCTGGCTACGGCCCTGCTTGGTCTCGTTATCTGTAAGTAAACGAGAGATTAAATGTAAGGGGATAAAATTTCTTACCCATTTGCACAATTTCCAGAGTAAGATTAAGAGAACGTTCGGGATTCCCTTTCTGAAAAATAAAAAGGAAATGATTATTTAACTATCTGAATGGTTTAACTGAAATACTGACTGACTGACTGACTGACTGACTGACTGACTGACTGACTGACTGACTGACTGAATTACTTACTGACTGACTGACTGACTGACTGACTGACTGACTGACTGTCTGAATGAGTGAATGACTGGCTGGCTGACTGACTGACTGACTGACTGACTGACTGACTGAATGGCCGGATGACTGAATGACTGAATGACTGACTGACTGACTGACTGACTGACTGACTGACTGACTGACTGACTCAAGACTGACTAACTGACGGAAGGAAGGAAGAAAGGAAGGAAGGAGGGAAGGAAGGAAGGAAGGAAGGAAGGAGAGAAGGAAGGAAGGAAGGGAGGGAGGGAAGGGGGAAGGAAGGAAGGAAGGAAGGAAGGAAGGAAGGAAGGAAGGAAGGAAGGAAGGAGGGTGGGTGGATGGATGGATTACAGACAGCTTAAAATATGATAAAAATTGAATTCTTACGATGAATTCCACCCACGCTAAATGTTCTAAAACTTCAGTGTGGTTTATCGATCCACCATGTTTCCCCTGGCGCGTCAGTTCGTCCGCCATTCTTAGCCAATCCAGTCCCTGTCCATATCGCCCTGCCTGATAAGCGAGTACCCCCAGATCAAAACAGTCTTCCGCTAAAAGCTTCGGGGCTGGACCACATCCTGAAATGTAGTGGATACATCGAAGAAACTGTCATGGATCGGAACTTCTGGCCTACCAGCATTTTATTGTTAAATACAGAGAAGAGGCACAATAAACTGGGGGTGGGCCAAAAGGTTTTCGTTCTAATGACGGTTTTGGAAACCGAAAGGAAATGCGGTTGAAAGGCTTTGAGACGGTCAAGAAACACAAGGACATTATATGGCCTTGTATGTACATTCAATTGGCTGTTTATAGTCATTTTTAGTTTTGAGAGAAACTAGCCATCAAGTTCCATACAAATCCTTAATATATTTTGACACTAAGGTGGTTTGGTCCGCTCGTGAAACTGGGTTCTCTACGCAACAACCTCGAGATATCGTCCGTTGGATGGCTATTATAACTCAGTTTAAATAGATATCACTGTGATATCAGTCAAACAAAACTCCACCATGATCTACCACATGATCTACGGATTGATTTTGGCATCTTAAGTAGACATCTTCAATTCCGGTCCTGGTGGAAGAATTTTATTTGAGTTTTCACTTTGTTTTGTTTTGTTTGTTTGTTTGTTTCTGTTTGGTTTTGGTTTTGTTTCGTCTTACCTTGAATATTGTTATTAATCATATCAACAGTGGATATGTTGTACGTGTCTTGAAGGCGAAACAAAGCTGCTATTGCGCCAACAAGGTCGTTTGCATAATTTGGGAATTGCCACTCGTTTGACTTCAATAACTCTTGCAAATCTGGTGAAAAAATATTACACTACTATTAAAAGCTTGAAGCCTCTAAACCAAACCAATAATACAAAAACGCCCGGATTAACTACGGGAACACGTAAAGAGATTGAATGGAATCATTAATTAAGTCTTTTATAAGAAACACCTCCTCCTGGAATAACCCATGGGAAATGTTGTTAACTGTTCACAGGGAGTATTAAAATTACCAATTATTCCATGAATTAAGCGATGTGAGTTCATAATTAACTGAAATAATTATCAACATTTTTGTGTCAATAGAGTTCTCATAGCGTCACATAATTGCATGACTTATTCCTCGATGATGATGATGATGATGATGATGATGACGATGATAATAAGGTTCTTGTGGCGCATTTAACAAATCTTAATGTACCTACAATAATTATTAAAATTAATTATGTGCATTATTTACTTCTAAAAAGAAAATGTTTTTAAACGAGTCTTAATATAGCATAGTATGTAAACTGGGAAATAAGTCCGACACAGAGCGTTTTTAAAGCTCTTGTTTTGTCTTTTAGTGGCGTGGTGTCAAATCGTTTAACATGTTTAAAAACTTTCGATTCTTTAGATGTAAGGATCTAATTCTAAATTAAAGCGATCATTGGTAGTTACGTACCGTGCGAATAATCGTGGCTCAAAACGTCCCTTAGCTCCGTCCATCCGTTTGCAAATCGTTTTATAACAGCGTAACTTGTGATTGGATTTTCAAGGACTTTAATACCTTCGGTTTTCACTAGATTCGCCCCTTCGCTGACGCTCTCAGCAAATTTCTTTATCTTGGTTAGCCGTTTTCTCTCCAATTCAACAAACTTCTCCAAGCTATCACTCAATTTCATCTCTAAGTCCACAATTTTCTCAAGTTGTGCTATGGACGCAAAGCTATCTGCAGTGACGAAGAATTTTCGTTGGAAGCTTCCCAAGGCAGATAGTAAGAGAATAAAAAATAACCTTGTTTCCATTTTGTCGATCTGTTTCGTTATACATGTGATCTGATTTTTTGTGGTTTTATTATCGCTAGAGAGACTTGAAAGGAGAAGGTTTCAAAACTTTAATTATTTATTACGAACATGTCTATACTTGAAAGCAGCTGATACTTCGCTAATTGGTAGTACTACTTCGCTACTTCCAGAAGCGTACGTTCTTTAGATAAAGTTTCAGTCTGCGTCATGTTATGATCGCAAAATTATCTACTGGATTAATTTGTTGGCACGGTGAAAGTGGTAAAATTCTTCTGTGGATTTCTTTCAAGCAAATTTTACCAACAGGTGGGCAGCTGGTCTTTCTATTGTTTACAAGACTTCAAAAGAAAAAGTTCACCAAGAATGTGGTTGCATAATAATATCCGGAACCGGGATTTTTTTTGCGGTTTATGGCTTTGTGAACGCCGTTGAAACGCTGCTGAAGCTAAACTTCCTCGAGCCTCGAGGGATGCAGAGAAAGAGCCTTAGGAGAGATGTTTTGTACTTCGCCCATTTCAACCCCGGGCAACCCAACTCGATTTTTCGCACTTCGCCTCATCTCTTGAAAAGAGGGTCCTGGGAGCAATGCTTTGTCCAAATTGCGATGTGAGCATGTGAACAAGCCGCTTTTGATATTTATCGTTAAAGCGCGCACGAGCTCTGTGGACAAGATTAGCTCATGATTGGCCTACGAGTATCACGCGCACGTTTCCTGTGCTAGCAGGAAAAGAACACGTGACTTCCGGTTGCAAAGCCGGTGGGAATTACTGCAACAAACCAGGAACTCGATCGGTAAATATACAGTGAATTGCTCTGTTTAGTGGCGAAAAAAATAAAAATAAATCACCTTGTTTAGTACGCACATAAAACGCCCTTTCATGAATATCGACATTCGTCTCTAGAAAACGAAGAAACTGGGAACGAATAATACTAAAATGGCTGCAAACGGGCCAAAAAAGACCAAACAAAAGAATTTTAAGGCTTTGAAGCTTGGCGAAGGAAACAATACCTCAAAAGTGTGTGAGTTTAGACGTCGAAGTTCAGACACACTGAACTTAAAAGATAATTCACTGGGATAATTTTTGCATTAAAATGCATGAATTATTTTAATGTGTCGCAAGACGGACCTGAGACACACGACTGTCTACACTCTTTTTTATATAAGAACCTTTTTTATGCCTAAGCTTTACGTATGGTATATCTCTGTATGGATCATCCCCCCGGAACTTACCACTGTGCAATGTTTTCTGGATCGTTGCTACAAACGTAGATACACGTCCTCTCCCATCTCTATTTTGGAGTGGTTAGAAAAGTCTGATAAATGTATCTTTAAGAAATTATGTGAGAGAGAATGCCATCCTTTATTTCCTCTCTTCCCAGGACTAATCCGGCTACGCTTAAGCTTAGAAAAGTCGAGCCTACTTTTCTAATTTGTAGGACAGAGCATTTTAAAAACTCCTTTAGACTTAGTTTTAATTACAATGTAGTCGTTAATAAATAACTTATATGTACTACATGTATATATTTTCCCTGCGCATTCTTAGATTATTAACTTTCTTTTTTATTATTTTTATACTGATGTAACACTTGATATGTACTTTTACCAGTGAAATAAAGATTACTTTTACTTTACTTTCATTATAAGAACGTCGAGGCTGGGATTGGCCAAAAGTTTAACAACGTGTTAAGAACATATCCAGGCTAAGAACGCCGGTCTTTATCTTGTCTTCGTATTTGTAGAATAAGCTATGTGAGAGTGAAATAAAGTGTAATAATTTGGTCAGAGTAATTTACAGCCTATTTGAGCCCCAAATGCTAGAATTTTTGTGACGTCACAAGCCATGTTCCATTTTTGAAAAAAAGCAAACACGTGTTACTTTTAGGAAATTGGTAGAACTTGAACTATTTGTTCTTTCTTCAATTCAGAACTATGATTTATAGAAAAGCTATTTAAAATTAACCTTAAGTATGTTGTTAAGAACGTTTCAGGCTCAAATCGCCAAAAAAATAAGAACATTAAGTTCCGGTTCAGCCTCAGCTAGAAAAATTGACGTTCTTATGAAAAAAAAGAGTGTATATCACTGGCAAAGCCCTG
Source organism: Siderastrea radians (assembly GCA_964017195.1). Lineage (NCBI taxonomy): Eukaryota > Metazoa > Cnidaria > Anthozoa > Scleractinia > Rhizangiidae > Siderastrea > Siderastrea radians. The sequence goes on from OZ024898.1 coordinate 6,748,282, forward strand.
TTTACATTATTCTCAAATTTCAATTAGAAGAATTTACACATTATATTAGTTCAAGTTTGCTTTAGACAACCAATTTAATTCTCCGAACTTCTGAAAAACACTCAATATCTTCAATATCCAACATCACTAACCTCACCTGTCTGCCCAGGGGATGGAGGAAACTGAGGAATCAATGAAAAAGTCCCAGGTGTGCTATTTAATTATTCTTCTTTCTGGTCACTGTCTGGTTTCTAGATTAGGGTGCTCAAAGACAACCAGCTAAGGGCACCAGAATCCACTGTGTATGGCTGTGGCAATTGCATCAAACCATTATCATTTATGCATTCATATTTTAGAGGGCACTGTCATAAATGCCACATATGCCTACCTGAAAAGTACTTCGAATATGAGACACATTTACCACAGGTAGTTGCAACTGAGGACATTTTAAAAACTGAGCACCCTAAGTGGTACCACTATCAGATATTAACAGGGTCCCTCACATGCTCGTCTGCCATCAGTCATACTCCACCCACACTCCCAGGAAAGAGTGATGCGAATCATGCTATAACTTATACCCATAAAATTACCCATGGACAAAACTAAACCTCAAAAAATGCTAATAGGCCAATAGGCCCACCACCCCTCCCCCCGAAAAAAAACATGCATCAGAGCCCAAACAATTACCCAGCTTCTGTCCGAACCTCACGACCGAAGTCAAGGCTGGAAAAAATTTAATCCCCCCCCCCTCTTCCATTACCAAAGTCGCAAACCTTAGACCCAAAAAGATCCTTTGCACCTCCCCCATACTCTTCAATCCCTATCACCGGACATGCAACAACAACAACAAGCTTTATTTGCATGACTACATAGAAATTTGGTAGTATTGCAAAAGCTACTTAAATTTAATTACATATTATTTCATTAACTAAGATAATTAGTAAAGTAGAAAATAACATAACATAACAAAGAAAAAAAAAATATTATATATAATATATGAAACAATTACTAACAATAATTGTTCATTTAACTGTTCGAAGTGGTGATCATTGTAACGAGATTGTCTCTCAATTCAAAGCATGCCGAGATAAATGAGATTAGCTTAATGTTTACAAAGTAGTCAGTGGAATTCATAAGATGTGATAATAGAGTTTCGCGTGGTAGTAGTCGTAGTAATGGAAGTTTGGATTCTATTTTAGAAAAGAATATGCCGCGTACCTGAGAATAAGCTGGGCAATCTAACAAAAAATGAGTTTCATCTTCAATTTTGTTGCAATTGCAGAAGTTGCATATTCTTTCATTACGAGGTATATTGTCGTATCTACCTGTTTCGATCCTAAGTTTGTGACAGCTTATTCTCAGTTTTACTAATGTTTTCCTTAAAGGGTCCTTCCTTGTTAAATCTAAGTAGGTAGAAGGGCTATAATTATTTTTAATAGTTTTATAAAAACTAAGTTTTTGCGAGTTTTGTAGGGTCTGATTCCAATGTGAAATATACTTCTGTTTCATGATATTAATATACTGTTTAATTTTACAATCATTTAATGAACTATAGTTAAAGTGATTAAAATTATAGTATTCATTTATTTTCATGACACTAGAGTAGAAACTATTTTTTCCGTTATCATAAAGATCAATCGATATTTTTAAGGCTTGTCTGACTATAGAGTTTTCATCCTTTTGGTGTAAGTAATTTAGATAACTTAGTATCTTCTTATTTATATCAATGATCAGAGGGAATTTACCAAGTTCGGCTCTGCATGCAATATTGGATGCCTTGTTATGTACTTCTAAGTATCGTTTACAAAACTGCAAGTGAGTTTTCTCAATTGGGGAAAGGTCCCACGACTTAAAGTCTGATTTCACAAAGGCACCCCAAACTTCACTGTTGTAGGTTAAGATTGGTAAGATTTTTGAGTCGAAAATTTTGCATGCTATTGAAGGTTTAAGTTTATTGAAATCTGTGTGCCGTCTTAGACTAAAGAAAGCATGAAGAGCTTTTTGTCGTAGATGTTCAAGTGAGAGTGTAAAATTTCCTGAAGAAGAGATGCGAGTCCCTAAATAGGTATAGTCTTGAACAATGTCTATTTTTTCACTGCCCACATGAAAAGCATAATCAGATCGTTTTTCACGTCGTTGAAAAATCATTAGTTTTGTTTTCTTAGGGTTTATGCTTAGCATCCAGGAGTTGCAATATGAAGATAACTTGTTAAGACAATTTTGTAATCCTAGTTTTGATCGTGATAAAATAATTAAGTCGTCTGCATAAAAAAGGGAGTTGAGTTTGGTGCCATTTGGCAGTATAAACGGATCAGATAGAACATTGTTAAAAGAAAAAGCTAAATCGTTAACGTATAGGTTAAAGAGCAAAGGACTTAAAATACAGCCTTGGCGTAAACCTCTTGCATACCGAAAAGGACGCGTTCTGTTATTTCCAATTTTTATAGAGGAGGTAGAGTTCGAGTATAAACTTTTAATTAAATTATAGAAATTTCCTCGGACATTTATTTGTAACAGTTTGCAGATACGCGAGAGGCGCAAAGTGCCCAAAGCGTTAACTAGGTCGCATGCGAGCTTCGCCGGCTTGACTAGGGCACGTCACTCTTCGAGTTCGAACTCTCTCCAGACTTCCTGTTCTTTGGCAAGGCGGGTTCGTACGCCGCGGCGCCGACCAACGCACGTAAAATACGGATTGTATTGCAATCTAGCCCCCCCCCCTCACTTTTATTTCTGAATACCCCCTCCCCCCAAGTTTGCACTCCCTCCTTCCCTAGTTCTCATTGGTTGCACTTGTAGTTTTATCATAAAGCCTCGTCTGAAACACTGCAGTAGACGCAAAAGATATTGATTTCTCAGAGAAAAGCGTTTCGATTGGCAATTTTGCTTTGCTTGCGACTCTAACTGCAAAATGGACGATTGAACCATGCGCAAATAATAGGGAGCTCCCCCGGAGCTCCCAGTGTCTGTGATTTTTTAAAATTTTTATTGCCTAAAAGCTTTTACAGTTGTACTCTTAAACTCGCTTGAGATTAATTACTTTGTTAATGTTCTAGAATTTTATTAAACATTCCCGTTTAACATAATTGGTCTCCTTTGTAGCCGTCTTCGTCCGTTCATCACGCAGTATTTCTTACACAGAGATTGAGCGACGAACACAATAAACAATTAGAACATAACGCAATCCCTTGGCAAGAGAACAGTAAGGGACAGACCATCAGAAAAGTTAAGGGGCGGGGGGAGAAGTACAAAAACAATTAATGTAAGAGAAAATTGAGAGAAAAAAAATCATGCACAACGAGTAGCCCAGAAGGGAAAAAAAGTTCTTGCATACGAAAAAAATATTCCTGCAAGGGAAATGTTAACAAAAAAAATTTGTGGAGCTAGAAAATTCCTTACCTCCCCCTCTCCCCCCCCCCCCACATAAATTTTCTAATGGTCCATCCCTAAGGCCTTGAGGCTAAAAGTAGCCTCGTTTCCACACACTAATTTTGGGTCCAGATTAACTTACGCTATTAAAAAACGTACAGTTTAGTTAACCTTAAAGGCTTTATTAGTTTAATTCCATTTTCAAGGAACGGCTTAAAATTCTATACGAGTAGGAGTTTCCCGGCTGGTCAGCTTCAGAGATTGGGATTAAGACTGCATTTACGACGGAATTCCTGCCCATGGGTATGTAGCCACTTATTGGCAACTAAAAAAGAAACAAATAAAATGCATTAATTAAGTTGTTGCCTTAAAAAGAAACTGTTGCTGAAGGGGTTGAGCTATGTTATCGTTGTTTATTTGCTTTCACATATCAAACATTATTAAACGCCCAAACTTCGGGTTCATATCACACTTTGTTGTTGCTCATTTGCATTAGGTTCGGCTCATTTGAAGTTCGACGTTTATAAACCGGGCCTTCATTATCCGAAGCCAGCACTTTCATGCAATTTATGCAGTTGAACAGTAAACTACTTGGGCCCATGGGCTGCCGTCATTTCCTGTGTTGACTTCTCGTTCCAAACAGACCATATTCCGAAAATGAATATTCCGAATACGAACACTTCGTATTCTCATGGCTGGCCTTGGACTAGCTTTCATTCAGGAAGGCTCATGTCAGTACTGAAAAACTCTTTAATTGGTCAGCGGTATCAAACACGGGCTTTTCAAAATGGCTGCTATTTCTAATAGATTTTCCAATTAGGAAGGCAGAGTTGTGGCGAAGATCCCAGCGATAACGAATTTTAAAATGACGTAAGGGGCATGCGCATTGCATTACTCAGCCCAGTCCAGTGAGTCCCCATTAGTTCAAGGACATACTCGTAGCAGAGTCGCCGGGAGAGACTGAATAGCAGGGTGCCCGCAAACAATCTTGAATGGTGCTGGTTGGGGCGATGCGAGCTTAGATCCGAGCAGCGAGTGGTAAAGCCGCGAACTGTGAAGAACGAGGGCGCACGCACCCATGGCCCCTCACTTACCGCGGTGCTTGAATCGCTCCATTCCCGATTTTCCGCACGCTTCAGATATTAGGAACCAGTCTACTCACCCCACTTATTGCCGCAGAGGACTGGACAATCAGCATTCTCTGTTTCATAGTCCCCCTTTCCTGATCGTTTCAAATTGTACCAGAACACAGCGTCACCCTGTAAGACATATCCCAAAGTTAGGGAAGGTACGTTTTTTCTTGGGGGGGGAGGGCTGGGGAATTTTGGGATTTTTTTCCCAAAAAAGTGTTGGCCCTCCCTTGCGTTTTAATGAAAACACTCCTGACCCCCCACCTTTAGGTGACTGACAAAAGTGCGACCCTTCCCTCACTACTACATGGTATGTTCCATGCTGTAGAAACCTCAGAACGTTTCGCTTGTGAACACAAAGTATTTGAATATGAATATGTCTCGATATTGAATGTGTGCACGCTGAAACAAAGAAAATGCGAACAATCAGTGTGGGATATTTACGTTTTATAGCTGAAGTTTGAATATGGAAGTATTTGAGTATTATAAAAGTTTTGAACATAAAATATCTAAGGGAAAATACACGCGCTTCTTTCTCCGACTAGCCGGCATTGCTGTTGGTTATTTTAACAGAAAGGTTTATTTGTTTAGCATGCGAAATCTGCCTCTCAAAAACAAATATTTCCCACATTTCCGACAGGGTAGAGCGCATTGTTGCATTGGATCTACTAGTACCTCTACAGAACTAAACGACTCAGGAGATCAGGCAGCAGATAGCCAACAGCAAAAAGCTGAAGAAACGATACCTGAGTCAAGTACTTCTCGATACGGACGCAAAAGGACACGAGTCCTCCGAGAAAAACTATGTGCCATGGCATAATATACATGTACAAATGCAACCTAGTACCTATAACAAAATTAAAACACCAAATTAAATCAAAGTAGGTGAAAAGAAAAACGTAATCTGTAAGAAAAATGGAAAGCAACATCACAAAAATTCTCATTAAAAAATTCCGAAAAAGATGTGTGACCCTCCCTTGAATAGCTCACATGAGGTATGGCCCTCCCCTTTTGGTGCTCACTTTCACTGATGACCCTCCCCTCTGAGGCCCCAGCCCTCCCCCCCCCCCACAAGAAAAAACGTACCTTCCCTTAAAGTAAGATCATGTCATCTAAGAACAGACCTTAGAACAGACCAGTAACTTATGTAGTACAATGTAGTCTAAAATTTTTGGTCTGAAGGTAAAATTCGAATAGAATTTTTTATTTATTAATTTGTCATTTATTTATTTATTTATTTATTTATTTGTTTGTTTGTTTACGTTTATTGGAGGGTGTTAATCGCCCTTTTCTGGGACACTGCTTTAATAGTTTTCCAACTATCATCTCACTATCATCACAACATTTGATAAATTTGTTCTTTGACATGTTTGAGAAACTTAAAAATGGTCATCCATCGAGGTATTGAAGGCCACCGTTCATAAAACACTCTTCTTGAGAGACCTATATTACAGTAACTAGAAAAATCCTAGCCGAGGAATAAAACTCAACAACTCAGTGTTTAATAACCTTGCTGTCCCTAAAATTGTTCAAGGGAAATAAATGTAAGATAAAGTTTGAGATAGAAAAGAACCATAACGAGGAAAACAGCAATGAACTTTAATACTATCATACTTGTAAGGCGCTGTTGAACCACCGGGAAACAGCGCTAGATAAATGTATTATTATTATTATTATTATCATTATTATTTTATTATTATTATTATTATTATTATTATTATTATTATTATCATTATTGTCATTATTATTATTATCATTATTATCATTATTATTATTAACATTATTTAATCATCATTATTGTATTAGTATTATATCATTATCATTATCATTATTATTATTATTATTATTATTATTATTATTATTATTATTATATATCCTTCACTTCTCTAACAGCTTACGCTGGTTCTTACCATTGAGGGCCTGATGAAAGTTTTCGCTTTTGTAAATACTGTGTAACCTCCCCTGATGACGTCATTTAACTGAAGAACAGAAAAAACCGCGGCCGAAGGTTAGATGGTCCAATAAAATACCTGTCAAAAGTGACATTTTTGTGTTCAATCACTATTTTCGTTCTTAATGGTCGAAAACTGTATTAATTGACATCTTTTGAGAACCAAGAAGCAACGATATTGTCAGGTTAGAGCGCTTTTCTATCGAAAATCGTAAAAAACCGATCACAACAATCAACGTAACCAATGAACCAATCAGAACTTCGAAGTTAACACACAAGCAACAAGGCCAGCGTTTTCCCACTCTTGGCGGGAAAACTAATCAGGACGCTTAATTTCTTATTGATTGAAAAAGTGGTGCAATTTCTTAAACTAATCACAAAGTGTAGTAAATCGAAATCACAGCAAACGCAAGTTATTATCGTCACAAAATTGAAAACAGCATAAATTAAATGCAACGCCCGACCAATCCATCCAATTCATTACTCGCTCCCTGTTGTAGATTGTTTCTAAGCTCTACTATGCGGCTTTGTATGCAACTGAAACCTAGACTGATACTAATAAAAAGGATAAATAAGGATTGGAGTCTATTCATACATAGATACGAACTGTCGCAATGCGGTATCCATTTGGCGGTTTATCCAAAGGGGAATCAGGATCCTAGGAAAATGAAACAAAACAAAGCAAAAACATAAATGGCATTTAACGGGGATTTAGATTCGTATTTTTAGGAGCCCTTGATTGCATAAATTTTATATTGAGCTCAAAACCTTGAAATGATGTTTATTTGTAAATTCCCTCACGTCTTGTCTCCTTGTTATGAAAGTGAAACTCTAACGAGGGTCTCGCGAGCGGAGCTTAAACTTTCACTCCTATTTTTGACCTATTTCAGGCCTACCCATAAAATCTTCGTCCCTCGTTCAAACCGAAACGACAAATATCTGTACCCTATTTCAGAGCCTAATGGTTAAAACATCTACCCTGTTCAGTTTCAGACCAAAAATTTAAAGCCTTTCTGGCGGAACCGACCTTTGTCACCTTAATAGAAGAAGATACAAATATGGAAATATGTTGAAATGAAAAAATACCGGAAAAAGTAGTGGGTATAAGAACTTTGGTCAAGTATTCTTGATCTACTGGATGCTTCTGACATGCATATTTTTAATTGACTTTCTAAGAAACTGGGCAATAATAATTACTTACTGCAAAATCCACGTGATACTCATAATGTCCAGCCATACCATAGTTTTCAATCTGATTGTTAGAAAGAAAAAAAGTTAAAGCTTAGCAAATAAACATAAGAGTCTTCCCCAGGTGGAGCAGCCATGGTAGGTCGCTCCTTTTTCGGCTTCGGCAGCTTATCTGTGTGATTCCCTTCACGCGAATAATACCTCGAGCTACGCTGGCGAAAGAAACATACATGTACAGCCGCTTTTATACTGTTTTATCTTGAAGTCAAAAAAGGAAAAATAGTTTAAACCATAAAGAACATGAACACCAGTTTTGTTCAACTTAACTAATAAGATGTCCCTCTTACAACCACGAACTGAACTGAAGGCTGAAGAACTTTTCCCTACGAACAGCAAAAGAATGGAACAGTCTCAATATATTTTAAGACTCTTAGTTATTTAATACTTACCTGTAGTGGTTCTGCGGTGTTCATTTCCAGGCCGGTAACGGCCCCAATGCGGCGATTCACTCTCCCAACGACGTCACCGTCCTCATTCTCAAGCCACGCACTAAATGTAAGCAGACTCAATGTAAGTAAATGTAAGCCGACTCAGTGCCGTAAGTAACTGTATTATCCGACTGAATGTGAGTAAAACGGCTGTGACTACAACGCATACTTCAGAAGACGCTTTCTCAGTTTAGCATTATTTTTCTTTTAATTTTTATTAACATGAATGACTCAGCTCTTTATCCATCCATCCATTTATCCATCCTCTGGTCTGTCAGTCCGTCTGTCAGTTCTTTCGTTCATTCATTTTGTACGTTCGTTCGTTTGTTCATTCATTCATTCATTCATTCATTCATCCATCCATGCATCCATCCATTCATTCATTCATTCCTTCATTCATTCATTCATTCGTTCGTTCGTTCGTTCGTTCTTTCGTTCGTTCGTTCGTTCGTTCGTTCGTTCGTTCGTTCATTCATTCATTCATTCATTCATTCATTCACTCATTCATTCATTTGATCCATTCATCCGTGCGTTTGTTCGTTCGATTTGTTCGTTCCTTCCATTCTTCGCTCCTTCCTATCTATCTTCCTTCATTTATTCATACATTTCTTCATTAACTCACTCATTCACTCGTAAGCCGTCATACTTGATCAGATGAATACTCAGATACTAAACAAATTTTTAAATTGTCGCTTCTTTATCGTAAAGATATCGATTTGATTTTACTCCCGCTCCTTCTTGTAAGCGTACCCTTTCTATCTAATGAGCTCTGGCGAGGCTTTTAGACTACATTTTTTGTTACACTCTACAGTCACTTTTAGTTGGTTGTTTAATTTACAATATCGCTTTTTCCCTATAAAGTTTTCAAAAAATTAAACAAAAACAAAGCACCCTCCCTTGACGTCCCAAAATAAAGTAAGCATCCACGGTGCTTAATCAAATGAATCATTTTAACTAAAATGACAGAAATTAAACAGCTACCTTTTGCTGATTCGGTAATCTACGCTTTCTAGTTCACCAGTTTCTTCGTTCACAGTTGCTCTTTCTAGCTGCCATGGGGGGAAAAAAGACGAAATGCAACCTGAAAGATCTAATCTGTTTACTGGCTCATAAAGTAAAGGTGAGTTCTCTCAAAGCGCGTCCTCAAAATCTCGGTGGAATTGCGTAAACTGCTTAAGGCAATGCAACACCTGACGGCAACATTTTCAAACAAGTTTTCACGCAATTTAATATGTTACGTTGCAAGTGCAAACTGAAGATGAAACTCATTTTTTACTAGATTGCCCGAGCTATTCTTCGCTAAGAGACAGGTTCTTTTCTAAAATAGAACCTAAAATCCCATTTCTACGACTATTATCACATGAGACCTTGTTGTCACATTTTATGAATTGTACTGATTATTTCATAAATATTCAATTAATTTCATTCATCTCGTCATGCTTTGAACAGAGAGACAAACTAGTTACAATGGCTACCTCTCTGAATGGCTAAAAATAAGAAATGGTTGTAATCTCTTTAGTTATTTAATTAAGTAAGAAATTAATAATTAAATTTTAAGTGGCTTTTGCAATACTGTAATACTTTGTTATAGTCATGCAAATAAAGCTTGTTGTTGTTGTTGTTTGCTGTGCGTATTACTACCTCTGCGCACAAAAAAGTTGTAGGTTGCAAAAACTTAAATGCGATGTCTACTGGCTGCATTCACAATCTTAACGTGCAACGCAAAGTTGATGTACAAATGTCGCCGCTATTACTTAGCCCAGTTTAACCCTTCAAGCCCTGGTATAAAAATGCATATTCTCCTTACTGTTCTCCGTACATCTCTTATGGAACTAGTAAGGAGAATTTGTCTAAATGTCAAGACATCTTATCCTTGGTGATCAATTCCTTTATTCTCATCACTTGAATGTTTGAACAAGTAGCGATACTGTAAAGAGAAATTTTATTTTCGTCACTGTTAGGGCTTAAAGGGCTAAGGAACTCGTGACGTTTCATAGTGCATTTTTAGCATGCGAGAGTGGAAAATACAGAAAATAAAACGCAGGATAAGGTTCAGTGCATCCTGCTAACATGACTAGATTGCTGGTAATCTTTGAATTAAGGATTTTCTTTATCAGTAATTATAGTACAACGCTAAATTTTGGCGTGCTCCCATTGGTCCAAATCGATCATGTGACGCGATAGTGTCTGCTCCTCAGCGGGCGCCTATCAGTGCATAGTGCCTTTTCTTGGCAATTTTCGCTCAAAATTTAGCGTTGTACAATAAAAACCGACAATAGAGTCTTTCTGTCTCAGGTCCTATGTGGGATAGGTTCCCTCGGAAATTTGATGTTCAAACTTCATATAAGCCCTCGAACTACGTTCTCGGACTAATATTTGTTGTGAACATCAAATTTTCTTCGGGCAACCTATCACACGATAATGCCTTAGACAGAAGAACTCTATTGTTTAAACATCCACTCGACAGGACTCCAACTTGTGGTCTTAGTTATACGTACCCTAGGAGTAGCGATCTCTATTATACGTTTTGCTTCAGATGGACTAACGAGATCTCTGAAGATAAATATCCGGGGCTTTCTCCAAACCATTTCTACTTTAATTGGTCTGAGCATGAGCAGTGGATTCTTTCTTCCTTCATACCAGCAAATAAGATTCCCTTGAGGGGTACCCTGGGTCAAGTAGAGGGAAAAAATGCGTCATCTACTAGACAGAACAAATAGTATTGGTCCAATTAAAATTAAATAAGAAGGTTGAGGACGATCGTCTGGGTGAGTGTCCTTGGGGGGGGGTGGGGGTTGGGGGGTTACTCATGAAAGTTTCGTACGGGGAGGTTCCTCCCCAAGGTTCAAATGCTTACCCCCTCCCCGCCTTTAATATACTAATCTTTATCAAAATGATACTCCTTTTATATAACCTTGAGCAAAAATTGCACTTCTTTTCAGTTTTTCTCATAAAGTAGCCAAAAACAATAGATAATCACTGGATTTTAGTCGCTCGAAGGACGCAAAACCTTCGTACATTTTTGCGTTGACGATTTCTACCAACATTTTGAAAACATTTTAGTACTTAGACGTAGCTGCTCTCTCGATTCAGTTTACGATGTATTATGGATGCCCTTTACCCTAAAACAGTAAATTTCCGTACCCTTTCTTACATTACAAGCCCAAAAAAGGCACCCCTTTCAGGCGGAGCCTCCCCGTATATGGCCCACTATAGAAAGTACCCTCCCCCACACGGGAAAGGAGTGAATGTAACCCTGAAAATTAAAGGACTGTAGTTGACGACAGTTTCGGACGTTTCGAAAGCTTCGGACGTTGACAACAGTGACGGACGTTTCAAAAACCTGTGTGGAAATCGAAGTGAGTTAATAGTATCCATTACTCAATGCTTATTAATCGTTAGCTATTAACCCGATTGGCTAATTCATTTGCGATGTTCACGGTCGTCTGTCAGTTTAGTAAGCCGTATGTATGCAAGCCGCGACGTTATTGGGTGTGACGACTCTAACACATAATTGGTGCGTTTCGATCGATCTTTTGTTAGCGTAATATCTGTCGGTCTAGGTAGGTAGTCGGTTTAGGTGCAGGTAGCTGTTGACAGTGTCTCAGCGTCACTTGTTTGAAGTTAGTGAACCAGCTTTCAAGAGTAACCCTTACTATTGTCAATACAACAAGTAACCCATTTAGCAGGGTCCCCTTCAATTCTTTAATTTTTTTTAACTATTTATCGACTAACCAAGTAAATTATCAAATTTGTATAACTTATCTAAATCTTTTGTTCAGACTGCCACGAATGCTCTTTCACGCCAGATTTAGTAATTTTAAACCATGGCCATTTGTTAGTACATCAATTCACAAATCACATAAAATAAAAAAAGAATGTCAAAAAAGTTATTGTCTTCGGCCTTCATTATCATACACTTTCAATATAAGTAAACTATGGGATCTTTTAAGCTTTAAGTAATAAAGTTCAAGGCCTCTAATCTGTGAAGAAAAAAGTTAAAACATTGTACTGTCGTAGGCGTGGACAACATGTCATATTTAGGACTGGTAAAAGCGCCTTTAATGGGTATTTATAATACTATCAATACTTGTTAGTGGCGAAAATTCATTGGGGATAAATATTAACCAAGTTATTGCATTCTGCGCCATTTGGACTCGACTAGCCTTGCTTTATTCGGGTGGAACTGCATAGTTCCTTACAGCACAACCAAAAGAGAGACGACTGGTACCTGACTTGTATCGCCCCTACACAGCTTCGCATGCTCCCTGAGTACAAATTCATCAGTATTAATTTCTTCCTCCTTTGCCCTTGTTTTTTCATAGGTTTCACTTGTGCCTTGTTCAACTGCTCTCTTGTAGCGCACTGCACTATCTTTGGTTTCTTTGCTATGAGGAACTGTAGGGGAATGAAAGTCAATTAGGTTTGCTACAAGTCGCTTGTTTTTTTCTTGGGGTCAAAATAAATGTTTAGATGGTTGCAAAACACGCGTGCGGAAAATTTGCGTGTGTTGCGCGCAGTGCGATATGGAAATAGTTGTCTGGACCACGCGCGCCTCGCGTTCATAAACAGAAGGAGCGACTTGGATCAAGCCTAAAGTTAGTAAAAATTTACCCTGATATACGGCGAATTGGTTATTCTCTGGTAGATGATCGCCCCCATGTTGTCCTTGGAAATTAAACTGAGACCTGGGTCAAACAGATTCCACATCATCCACCATTGTTGAATACAACTTTGTAGTGCGAATGTTTGATTGCAATCAAATTTTGTTTAACACTATTTGACATTATCCTGCATCCTTTAGAATCATTTAGCATCATTCAACAGGGTGCCCAAACGCGTTTAATCTTATTTAACAGGGTACCCAAACGCGTTTAACACCGTTCAACAGGGTACCCAAACGCGTTTAACATCATTCAACAGGATACCCAAACGAGTTTAACCTTATTTAACAGGGTACCCAAACGCGTCTAACACCATTCAACAGGGTACCCAAACGCGTACCTAGACGGGTTTAACATCATTCAACAGGGTGCCCAAACGTGTTTAACACCATTCAACAGGGTACCCAAACGCGTTTAACATTATTCAACAGGGTACCCAAACGCGTTTAACATCATGAACAGGGTACCCAAACGCGTTTAACATCATTCAACAGGGTACCCAAAAGCGTTTAACATCATTCAACAGGGTACCCAAACGCGTTTAACATCATGAACAGGGTACACACAAGCGTTTAACATCATTCAACAGGATGCCCAAACGTGTTTAACACCATGCAACAGGATACCCAAAAGTTTTTAATGTTCCCAAGTTAGCAATGTTGAAGCTGTGTTGAATGGAAATGTTGAATCCGCTTGGCCGGAGGCCTGCATGTGGGCGGGGAAGGAGGACTGGGGTCATAACAGCTAACATTGTCGTTTTAGGCTATGCAGCAGCTAGCTTCACTGTAAAGGTAAAAGCATTTTAACCCCATAAAATATCAAAGTAACGACATCTGTAACAATTACTCTTACTCTAACAGTGAGATGGAATTAAACACAAAAATTATGTTACCGAGGAAAAATCTTTTTTGTATGTTAACAGTAATTGGCTACCCGCTGTTGTGGTTACCCTGCCGTATTTCAGTATTAGAGTCCTGTGTTTTGCTTTGTTTATTGTGTTAGTTTTATAAGTTTAATTATTTAACTTCCTTTTCTTGTTCTTCTCTTTGTTTTCTTTATGGCGAAGCTAACAAAATAAAAAATAAATAAATTGTTTTTCTGGTTTTATTTAGTATCTAGGACGCTTTGTGACACTCAACTGTTTAATTTCCAATATAGCAGTTAACATTGATTAAAATTTCTTGCTTTGCAACGCTTAACAGTCAAAACATACTCCACCCATAACAGTCCGCATCTAGGCCCTTTCAATTTGCTTTGTATTGTCTCCGTCTTGTAAAATTTGCAAAAATATGAAAATTTAAATAATGGCTCAGCCTTAGCTTGTAATCTATGAGAATAACGCAGTTGAATGTAAGGGGATAAAATATCTTACCCATTTCCACAATTTCCAGGGTAAGATTAAGCGAGCGTTCGGGGCTCCCTTTCTAGAAAATAAAGACAAAAAACGTCATTAATTAAATATAAAATGAGGAAATCAATACGGTGAGGCTTAACAAAATGCTAAACATTTTCCTTGGCTACCGAATATAACGTAGCATAACGTATATACTTATGTAGTATGATGGTCATATTTATGCAGTATGGTCAGGTTAACCGACAATTTCAATTCTTTTGCGCTCTTACATTGACCCTCTTCGCTGTTATTTTGTTAGAACGCTTGCCAAATCTCTTTCTCATTTTATCTAACTAAATCAGTAACCACCGGTAAATGGTGATTGTATAACTATCTAAATGGATTAACAGAAATACTGACGGACCGACTGGCTAACTGACTGACTGACTGACTGACTGACTGACTGACTGACTGACTGACTGACTGACTGACTTAAGGTGATTCCATCGAAAAAGAAGTTGTACTGCGAATTTGTTGAAACTTTGCAGAGTTACTAATTACACCTAGTACATTAAAAAAATAAAATAAAAAGAGGGGGTCACCGTGTCTGATTTCACGCTACGGGGCTGTAGTATATAGGTACTTTGCTATCTTTAGATAGCAATATTAAGTAAACCTATCCTTGTACTAGAGACACCCATTACTTCAACAAAGTTATAACTGGCAATAAAATATAAGCATTATTCTTATGATAGAGGTACAATGTTACGGTAAAACGTCTTAAAATTGCTATAACAATGAAACTAATTTGAAATAATAGGCAAATCGAGCGTCTGCACGGTTCTAGTGAAACGCCTAAAATCTGACTGTAAGAATGAATCAACCGGAATATTTCAAAATTGAATAATGAAAAATTCTTCAAATTTGAATATATCATGTAAAGTCGTATTTTCCTTAAATAAATGGAATAAAAAAGTGGGGTCACCGAGTTCGTTTGAGAGAAAACGACCATTCACTTCTCTGAACAGCTCAGCTTCCATAGAAAACCTATCAAGTTCCGAACGCGCGTGCGCTCGTGGACGCGCTAATCACGCAATAAATGATGCACAGAAAGGATGCGCAATGCAATTGAATGGAATCACCTTAAGGAAGGAAGGAAGGAAGGAAGGAAGGAAGGATTGAACGAACGAACGAACGAACGAACGAATGAATGAATGAATGAATGAATGAATGAATGAATGAATGAATGAATGAATGAATGAATGAATGAATGAATGAATGAATGAATGAATGAATGAATGAATGAATGAATGAATGAATGAATGATTTGGTTGCAAGCATGCATGGCATGGTTGGGGGATAGGTTGATGGATGGATGGATGGATGGATGGATGGATGGATTACCAATAGCTTAAAAACTGGTAACAATTGAATTCTTACGATGAATTCCACCCATGCCAAATGTTCTAAAACATGAGTGTGGTTTATCGATCCACCGTGTTTTCCCTGGCGCGTCAGTTCATCCGCCATTCTTAACCAATCCAGTCCCTGTTCATAGCGCCCTGCATGATAAGCGTGTACCCCCAGATCAAAACAGTCTTCGGCTAAAAGATTTGAGGCTGTACCACACCCTGAAATGTAATGCATACATCGAAGAAACTGTCATCGTAACTTCTAGCCTACCCACCCCCCACCCTCCCCCCCCCCATTTTATTGGTGAATTATAGAGAAGGGGCACAGGACCCCAACCTTCACCGAATCACAATCAACAGAATCATTTGAAGGTCGCTAAAATATATTTTCCGATAGAGTTTGTGACAGTGAGAAAAAATTCATTTTCTGTGCCTTTCACGACCTTTCAGTGACATGCAAACGACAATCAACCAACGATTGTATTTTTTACCGCCGTCCATTCTCGATCCCAGAGCCTTCGGGGTAATGCACACAAGAAAAGGGTTTGGGGCCGAGAATGGGTGCCCTCAATCATCCTAACAGAAGTCTGAAAAACAAAGAAGTTCAGTTCAACTTTTTCCAGAGGTCACGTTCGTACGCTCTGGTTAGTAAATTTTGATCCACTTTGTTTTAACGTTAACGTTGGTCGTATCCATCGATTATGATTGAAACGTTTGTTAGCCTTCGTAGCTGGCGGTATTTTCTGCCCGGTATTGTCTGCGCGGAAAAAGAATTAAGTAAACCTACAAAAGCGAATTTGAAAAAGCATGCCGCGAGTACATGGCTGTCATAAATCAAAACAGTAAACGTGTGCGAACAATAATGTCATTGCATGAAAGTCTTTCCTCGTACGTACTACGACAAGTAAATTTTTAAGCTGAATAAAGCAATTTACTAAAAAACTTTTCTTATAAACTCCAGGCAGCCAATTTTTAAAACTCATTTTGACTATACGTTAGTGAAAAAAAATCTGATTTTTGCATCTCAAGTAGACCTTCAATCACGGTGCTGGTGAGACAATTTTACTTGTGTTTTTATTCTGTTTCGTTTTCTTTGTTTGCTTGTACTTTTTTGTTTTATTTTCTATCTATTGTGTGTTTGTTTTTTTGCTGGTTGTTTTTGTTTCGTCTTACCTTGAATATTGTTGTTTATCATATCAACAGTTGGTATGTTGTATGTGTCTTGAAGGCGAAACAAAGCTGTTGTTGCGCCAACAAGGTCGTCTGCATAATTTGGGAATTGCCACTCGTTTGACTTCAATAATACTTGCAAATCTGGTGAAAAATATTACAGTATTATTAAAACCTCGAAGTCTCTAAACCGGACAAACCAATAATTCGAAAACGCCCGGAATTAGCTACGGGAACACGTAAAGAGATTGAATGGAATCATCAGTGAAGTCTTTAATAAGAAACATCTCCTCCTGGAAAACCCCATACGAAAAGTAAAGGGAATATTAAAATTACCAATTATACCATAAATTTAAGCAATGTGAGTCCATAATTGACTGAATTAACTAATCGTCATCATTTTGTTGTCAATACGGAGTTCTTATAGCTTGGTACAATCGCAAAAACGGTATTCCTCATCAGTATCGCATTGTGTGTAAACTGGGAAGCCAGTCTGACAAACTGGCGGGAAATAGGTCCGACACACAACGTTTTTAAAAACCTCTTGTGTTGTCCCTTAGTAGTAGTGTTAAATCGTTGAAAACTTCCGATTTCACGAAGTATTTAGGTACAAGGATCTAATTCTAAATTAAAGTAAACATTGATAGATACGTACCCTGCCAATAATCGTAGCTGAAAAAGTCCCTTAGCTCTCTCCATCCATTTGCAAATCGTTTAATAAGGGCGTAACTTGTGATTGGATTTTCAAGGGCTTTAATACCGTCGGATTTCACTAGATTTACTCCTTCCCTGACGCTCTCAGCAAATTTCTTTATCTTGGTTAACTGTTTTCTCTCCAATTCAATAATCTCCTCCAAGCTATCACCCAATTTCTTCTCTAAATGCACAATTTGCTCAAGCTGTGCTGTGGAAGCGAAGCTATCTGCAGTCGTGAGGAATTTTTGTCGAAAGCTCCCCAAGGCAGCTAGCAAGAGGATGAAAAATAACCACGTTTCCATTTTGTCGATCTGTCTCGTTTCACATGTGATCTGATATGTGGTTTTATTATACGAGATTCAAAAGAGAAGGTTTCAAAACTTTAATTATTTATTACGAAGTCAACGTGCCTGTACTTTTAAAAGCAGATGATACTCCACTAATTGGATTAGATTGATGAAAAGGTATAAGTGGTAAAATGTTTCTGTGGATTTTCCATTAAGCACATTTTACTACAACAGGTGGGTGCCGGCTGGTCTTTCTATTGTTCAATGGCAAGACATCAGAAGAAAAAACTCACGTACCAAGACTGTGTTTGTGTAATAAGATCCGAAACTACGATTTTTTGCACTTTCTGGCTTTGTAAACGTCGTTGGAACGCTGCTGAAGCTAAACTTCTTCGAGCCTCGAGGAATGCAGAGAAAGAGCACTAGGAAAGATGTCATTTACTTCGTCCATTTCCACTGCAAGCCTTTTTGCATTTCGCCTCATCTACTTCGATATATACATATAGTGTACAGTAGCGGGAGTGCGAAGGTGAGAAATACGCACATAACCTGGCCAGGGCACACCAAGAGATAGTGAATTAAAGGTGAGAAAGCTTTGTTTTGTAGGGTTTCCAATATTTCGATCGCACCGTTAGAAATCCCGTTTTTCCGACCGTTGTTAGCAGCGGAAGTACTGTTACAAATTTTGATTTAAAATGCAGCATAGTTCACTGTTTATGGCAGCTTTAGTGAGTAGAAAAAATGAAAAGGCAATAGGGTGAAAATAAGTAAGTTTAATTTGAAATATCGTAGATATTTCCACTGCTAGCATCTACAGCTTCAAATCTATGAAATCACGACAGTGACTCGCACATTAACCTTGGGCTGCCTGTGGTAAGGGTCACTCATTGACCAATAAGAACGCAGGCTCGCTCTATTACACTTTTTACCATGGTAAACCACCACTTTTTTAAAGGCTTTTATGCCTGCAACTCTTGAAGAAAGGGCCCTGGGAGCAAGGCTGTGTCCAGTTTGGGGTGGGAGTATTTGACTGCATGAGCCCCTTTGAGGTCGCTTTTGTTGTTTATCGTGAGAACGCGCACGAGCTCTGCGAACAAGATTAGCTAACTATTAAAAGATTGGTCTTCGAGAATCACGCGCCCGTTTCTTGTTAGCACATATATAGCCATGAAGCAGGAAAAAGAACTCTGCTAACAGGGAAAGAAAGCGTGACTTCCAGTTGCAAAGTTTTGAAGGTTTCAAAACTTTAAATATTTATTACGAACGTGTCTGTACTTAAAAGCAGATGATACTTCACTAATTGGACTAGATTGATGGAACAGTAAAAGTGGTAAATTTTTTCCGTGGATTTTCCATTTAGTACATTTAGCTACAACAGGTGGGTGCCGGCTGGTCTTTCTATTGTTCAATCGCAAGACATCAGAAGAAAAATTCACCAAGGCTGTGTTTGTATAAAAGATCCGGAACTACGATTTTTTGCACTTTATGGCTTTGTAAACGCCGTTGAAACATTAAACTTCTTCGAGCCTCGAGGGATGCAGTGAAAGGACACTAGACAAGATGTCATTTACTTCGTCCATTTCCACTGCAAGCCTTTTCGCACTTCGCCTCATCTACTACAATATATATATACATACACACCACGCTTGGGCTGCCTGTAGTAAGGGTCACCCATTGACCAATAAGAACGTAGTCTCGCTCTATTACACTTTTTACCGTGGTAAACCACCTATTTTTTGACACTTTCTATCTGCGTCTCTTGAAAAGAGGGCCCTGGGAGCAAGGCTGTGCCCAATTTGGGATGCGAGCATATAACCGAGCCGTTTTAAGGTCGCTTTCGTTGTGTATCGTTAAAGCGCGTACGAGCTCTGCAGACAAGATTAGCTAACTAAAGATTGGCCTTCGATAATCACGCGGCCGTTTTCTGCTAACCATGAAGAAAGCAGGACACAGAACTCTGCTAACAGGGAAAGAACATGTGACTTCCGGTTGTAAAGCCGGTGGGTATTGCAAATTACTGCGAGAAACCAGTGGAGTGGGACATGAGGGTGGGAGGTGCACGCCTGGCAGGAGAAGAGGGGGCGGGAAACAGCATTCCCAAGTTGGCAAGGGAGGGGGGGGGGGGAAGAGGGAAATTACGCAACATTGCGCAATATTTCGCAATCGAAAAAATGCAAAGAGGAGGGAGTCAACAAATACAGGGCGGGAACCGGGATTAAAGGGTACGGGAATCGGGAAGTTAAGACCCCCTCCGCCCCCCCGCCAAGGGACTCAATATAAGTATTACTGTGCAAGAAGGTAGGCCTCGCTGGAGTCAAGTAGCAATTTTTTCACTTTATATTCAGCTATTGTGTTTTAAAAGGAATTTGTATAATATCGGGGTTTCTTTACGCATGGCTTAACAAATTTTGTAGTATTTTGTTGTAAGAAGAGAAGCGCACCTGAGGAGGCCGTACTCTGCGAAAAAAAGTTACAATAACTTGAACACAATGCGTTTCCTCTTTCAAAGTCGTCACAAAAGAGACCAAGGTGAGACAGCTCCATGATAAACAAAGCTAAATTTCTTTATCTTTCCATTTTTTTGCGTGAACTTTTTCCTTTTTACTTCTCTTGCAAGACTTTGTCGTGTTGCGGGACTCACCTTACCCCACCCTACTTAAGAAACACAACCATGGGTGAGGTTTGGTACACCACGCCCACCCAGGGTTAAGCCGGCCTTTAATAGGTAGAGAGGGCCTAGGTGAATCCAGGCAACAGGACTATGCAAGACTATATTGTCCCTCAAGTTCAGTTTCTGTGCACCTGAAATTTGGTAGACTGCGAATAGTCTCTAATTTTGGCGATGGCGATAGTGCAGATTGTGGGGCGGGCGAAATACACACGTCCGTGGGCGAAATTTCGAGGAGACGCTCTGCTACGCGACGGGAGCGCCGTATTATTTTCGGCGCTACCCTCGCGTCGCGTCTCCTCGAAATTTTGCGCGGGCGCGTGCGGTGTGTATTTCGCCCACCCCACAATCGCTATCGCCAAAATTAGAGACTACTCACAGTCTAGAAATTTGGTGCAAGCTTGTTTTTCTCCCTATCCTCCTTTCCCATTTCTCCTTCATGCCCCTGCAGTAATATAGCCTCCTGAACTTTGCTTCAGACTGATCAGTGGTGCGCATCTACGGAAAATGGCGTAAATTTGTTGTCACAACAAAAAGAGACTGAATCGCTTGTCTACTGGTCTTTGTTAGCAAAAATCATCAAAGTTTCAACAAATTCGCACAAATTTATCGAAATACATCTAAAGAATAATTGTCCCTGGTTAGTTCAAGGTAAAAAAGTATGATAATAAAATGGTTCTCTACCTGAGTAATGTACAAGTGAACATGCCATGACCGTACCGGGTACGCTTGGATAAATTCTGCCGGCAGAATAAGGGATTTTTGAGGCGAGCATTCTGACCGCAGAATGAGGCATTTTCGACAGAATTTGAGCAGAATAACGGAAACCAGTGACACTAATAACTGATGCATAACAGTTGTAAGAATATTATTGAAACTAAAATTTTAAACCTGTCACATAAACGGAGGGTAATTTTTTAAAATACCCACTTTAGGGGAGGGGTAAATTTTTCATATGCCTGAATTGGTTGAAAATCACCGACCCCCCCTTAGCCATAGATAACGAACAGTCCCTAAGTACAGAACAAATGGAAAATACCTTGTGATTATTATTAGCTAAAACGAACTCAATGATTCATTGTTTCGTCTAATATTAGTGATATAAAGCAAGATGAATTACAATTTTGCTACGCATATAAATGAATATCTAATTAGGCTCCCTTCCATATTTGCAAAAATACATAAGGGTACCGAGCAGAATTCGAGCAGAATTACGGGGTACGAGCAGAATTTCGAGCAGAATAAGCGATTTCTACGAGCACTACTGACAGGCAGAACAACCCATTTTACAAGCAGAATTTATCCAAGCCTAGTGACCAGGCACGTTGCGCGGGAAAACAAGAAAAAATGTTTCACAGACTTCGTTGTATTCATTTCCGTATCGGTGTGCACCCATATTTTTCAAAACAAAGATATTTCAAGCATCTCCACCAAACACCGCTACGTGAAGTTTGTCATGTTTCATACTTCCTTTCACTTGAACGAAATAAATAATTGATTGTTGCTATGAAAGAGGCGATTCATTCACCCTTTTGGCAGGTTTCACGGAATAGTCACGCAGGTTCTAAGAAATTACATTTGGTCAAGGAACACCTAAGGGCATTTTTGCAAAGTAGTTTATCCTTCAGGGGCTAATTAATTTAACTTAAACAAGGGTTTGAAAGTATAATGAGTAGTATTTACTAATCTGGCGTTATTTTGAAAACAATATACATGCAAATTTAGCATGTCTGTTGATACCTTGTGAAGATAATTAATGAAATTCTCATTACTTTGCAAGCGCCCCGTCTGGTTCAAATCTCCCCTGAACTACATTTTCGCTCGAGCGTTGTCTGCAAGCAAAATGGCCGGACTTCTACGGCTTACGACGCCGCTCTTAATACTCACTTTTAGCCTTATTTTGAGCCGATCTCGGGCTGAACTTTTCACAGCAATAGTCGATCTAGAAAATCTGGTTTACAGGGAAAGAGAACTGAGGTTTGAACTGGAGAAGTACGTCAAATCTGAACAAGAGAGGTTAACAAAACTTCAGAAGTTTGTGGCCAAAGTTAACGCCGCACATGAATCAGTTGGGGATGATGTTTCGCGGTACCTTGGACATCCTGTGAACTCTTATCTCGAAATTAGGAGGTTCGTTAAAGAATGGCCCGAGGTAGAAAGACTAATTCAGCTCGACAATTCAGAGGGTAGGTAAATTGCAATTTGTAAGCGCGCTGAAACTCGCGGTAAAAGATCTGTATTCGAGCAAAAACTTCTTCTTTGGAAAATCTCTTGATGTTATTGTATTGATCGTTAGTGATCAATAAGGTTTCGTTTTGGGACATAATGCTTTTAGGAGTTGAATTATCTCTTCTAAATTTGAGCAGCTGCTTAAACAAGCATTTAATTTTTCTCGTATTTTGGCGAAACTGAAGTTAAACAAATGCGTGGGTATAGTATAAGCGGTAATAATTTTATCCAACACCGAAGATCGTCTTTCGGTGTGTGATCAATTGCCAAAATTCAACACGTTCTAGAATGTTTAATCGCAAAAAAAAATATGGGAATTTGAGAAAAATGGCGGTTTTATTATTCCGTTTTATTATTTGGCTTACGTGTCAGGATTTCGTGATGTGATCTTGTTGTTGTGTCAATTAGTAACTTATTATCTATTAGCATGCAGTGCAGTAATAACCACAGGTCCATTGCCATCAATGCCATCATCAGTTTGACAAGACAGTAAGATCAATTGTATACACCACCTCTTTGACACAAAAATGGCTATTTTTTAACACAGCTTTCCTTTGCAGATTCGTAATGAAGTCTTGTTTATGGTGTCATTATACAACAATTATGTGTATTCACCAAAACGTTGGTCCTTAAGACCCTTAAGTGACCCTGTCAGAGTGGGTGGACTTTTTTAAGTGTCTTTTTGGTTAAGGAAGATGTTTGATTCAGTTTGTAACGAGCGTGGGACAAAAAAATTCTGAGTCCCTGATGGGGATTGAACCCATGACCTCCCGTGCACCAGTCGGGTACTCAAACCACTGAGCTACAGGGTAACTTTAAGGCATTGTTACACTAGGCAATCTCTTTTGCAACTTGTCTCACAATTTTGTTGCGATACAAGTTGCAGGAAAAATTGTCCAGTGTAACATACCCTGTTATGAACATGTCTCGCAGCTTTTTTAGTGCTGCAATCATTGCGAGAAGTAGAAGTCGGTTCTACTTTTCGCAGTGATCCTCAGAATGCTGCAACGAATTTTTCCGGCATTGTGTAGTGGTGTTACACTAGGCAACGTTGCATGCAACTTGCCTTACAATGGCACAACAAAATTTCAGGTCAAGTTGCAAGAAAAATTGCATAGTGTAACAGGATTGGATTGTTAGAATAGGAGGGTCGGTGGTTCATACCTAGGTTGGTCTCTGTACTGTCATATTGTTTTCTTAGACAAGAAACGTAACCCTTTAAGCCCCAATAGTGACAAGCATCAAATTTCTTCTTGCAATATCCCTACTTGATCAAACATACAGGTTACGAGAATAAAAGAAATGACCACCAAACATGCAATGTTTTGATATTTGTGCAAATTCTCCCAACTAGTACCATAAGCATAAGAAATATAAGGAGAACAGTGAGGAGAATATGCATATTGATATTGGGCTTAATGGGTTAACTCCACATTGTCTCTCTCTACCAAGGCCTGGTGTACAGATGGATACTGGTAAAAACTTGCTGAAGGATTTGTTACCCTCCAATAGATTAGCATCCCATCCAAGGGGAATCATAATACTCCTAGTCAGTTTATGTTGGGTTTTATGGAGTCGACCAGCACCTCATTGAACATCTCACATGATTGGCCATAAGAACAATAAGATAAGGGCACAAACAATGCCCCTATCCCTGAAGACAATGAGCAATATTGTTTTAGAATGCCTCTGAAATTAGAGGTTCACAAGAGGTACTGGACTACTCGTTTTATGTGATGGACTAGCATCCCGTTCGGGGGGGGGGGTAGTAATACTCGTAGTCACTACATGCTGGGTATCCTGCGATGGACCAGCATCCCATCCAGGGGGAGGAGTGATACTCCTAGTCACTTTATGCTGGGTATCCTGTGATGGACTAGCATTCCATCCAGGGGGGAGTAGTAATACTCCTAGTTACTTTATGCTGGGTCTCCTGTGATGGACTAGCATTCCATCCAGGAGGAGTAGTAATGCTCCTAGTCACTTTATGCTGGGTATCCTGTGATGGACTAGCATCCCATCCAGGGGGGAGTGTAGTAATGCTCCTAGTTACTTTATGCTGGGTATCCTGTGATGGACTAGCTTCCCATCCAGGGGGGAGTAGTAATGCTCCTAGTTACTTTATGCTGCATATCCTGTGATGGACTTGCATCCCATCCAGGGGGGAGTGTAGTAATGCTCCTAGTCACTTTGTGCTGGGTATCCTGTGATGGACTAGCATCCCATCCAGGGGGAGTAGTAATACTCCTAGTCACTTTATGCTGGGTATCCTGTGATGGACTAGCATCCCATCCAGGGGGGAGTGTAGTAATGCTCCTAGTCACTTTATGCTGGGTATCCTGTGATGGACTAGCATCCCATTCAGGGGGAGTAGTAATACTCCTAGTCACTTTATGCTGGGTATTTTGTGATAGACTAGCATCCCATCCAGGGGGGAGTAGTAATGCTCTTAGTCACTTTATGCTGGGTATCCTGTGATGGACTAGCATCCCATCAGAGGTGGGAGTAGTAATACTCCTGGTCACTTTATGCTGGGTGTCCTGTGATGGACTAGCATCCCATCCAGGGGGAGTAGTAATGCTCTTAGTCACTTTATGCTGGGTATCCTGTGATGGACTAGCATCCCATCCAGGGGGGAGTAGTAATGCTCCTAGTCACTTTATGCTGGGGATCCTGTGATGGGCTAGCATTCCATCCAGGGGGGGAGTAGTAATGCTCTTAGTCACTATATGCTGGGTATCCTGTGATGGACTAGCATCCCATCCAGGGGGCAGTAGCAATACTCTCAGTTGCTTCATGCTATAGAACCAGGTTAAGCTCTGGCTTGTGTGGGCCACCTTGGCTCGTGAGCGACCTTATCTTTTATCTTTTTTTCCAGCTCTGACTGATGCCATAGGTAAGCATAAAGAAGCTTTTCCAGCAAAAGAAGACTATGATGGTGCCATCGCTGCACTGCTGCGACTTCAGGACACGTATCAGCTGCAGCCCTCATCGTTTACACAAGGAAAGCTACCTGGTACAGTGCTGTCCCCTAAAATGGACGTGAGTGAAGTTTACGACGTTGGACGACATGCATATCTCAACAGTGACATGTTTTACACCAAAACGTGGATGGAAGAAACATTAAAAATGTACAATAAACAGAATGATGATGATGATGATGTCAATCTGTTTGACATTTACGACCATCTGGCATATTCAGAGTACAAGGTAAAGTAAAGTGCTGTCATAGTTTAATTTCATATTTGCATTAACCCCTTTAAGCCTTTAAGCCCTAACAGTGACAAAAATGAAATTTCTCTTTACATCAAATTTCTCTTTACATCTACTTGTACAAACATGCAAGTGATGAGAATAAAGAAAGTGATCACCAAGGTTAAGATGTATTGATATTTAGACAAATTCTCTTTACTTGTTTCATAAGAAATGTATGGAGAACAGTGAGGAGAATATGCATTTTCATATCAGGGATTAGGAGGTAAATGGCAAATCTGATTGGTTTGGTGGGTGAAGAAAAAAAAGTGAACCAGAGATTTTAGTTTGAGGTCAGACAAGAGCATCGGAAAGACCAAGTCTAGAGCAACTGCCCCACTACTATTCCTCACTATGCTTCCACTGCTCGGCTGATTTTATTATAAGTACACACAATTTTCCTGAAATCTATGGACATGGACTGTTACAATAACTGTGATTTCCGTTTCAGCGTGGCAACTTTTTCAAGGCTTTAAATTACTCCCACAAGATGGTAGAACTTGGTAAGTCTAGAAATGAATGTTAAAAAAATATATTTGTTTCCAGAAATATAGACCATTAGTCTGAGGTTCTTTTCCTTACATAAGTCATAAGGTAAAAGAACTAGACTGTAGAACTTTTACACGATCGTTTTCCATTGCTGCCTTTTCATTCACTTTTTCTGTGCACTTCTGACTTCCAGCTACACAATTTATGCCCTTCTCAGAGGAAATCTGCCCTACATGTACATTCATGCAATTTAGCAATTTTTGAACACTATGTATAAAATAACCAGGACTTTTTCTGTAGGCTGAAATAAACGTTGCAATATTTTAGTTATCTTTTTCTGAGTGTATGCTACTGTTAGGATTCAATGAACTAAATTAGTAACATTATCATTATTTTCATTGTCTAAAATAGGCATTTTTGGGTAAATGGTCCTCTCTAACAAATGTCCCTCATGTAATAAATGAAGCCTCTCATGATCATGTCATTTTACAAAGAGCTCTCAGAGTCAGACTAGCAAGTCCAACCAAATCATCCTCGAGCTGGTATTACTGATTCTAATGAAAATTCCAACTGATCAGAAG
This sequence comes from Siderastrea radians, assembly GCA_964017195.1. Lineage (NCBI taxonomy): Eukaryota > Metazoa > Cnidaria > Anthozoa > Scleractinia > Rhizangiidae > Siderastrea > Siderastrea radians. The sequence continues at coordinate 6,775,165 of OZ024898.1, forward strand.
CACTACCAAGATCTGGGTAGTGACACATCATCAGTAGGGAATTGCTGTGCTCGTTACTCAGACATCATTTTGTGAGGGCTCAAGTGGTGACCTTGCAAAACGTCTGCTGTTTTCTCAGGCTAGATTTGCTGTTACTGATATCAAGAAGTATGTTCTAATGTAGAGTTGACCTTTGTTGACCGTTGTTTTAATACTTGTCCAGGCAGACATAGTAAATGCCTATTTAATGCCCCATGTATAATAAACACCACCCAGAAAATCCTAGAAACTTAAGAAATACCTTGGGTGTTTATTTGATCATTTACAGTAATTATCTTGTTTCCTGTATCGTTATAGACCCAACTCATGAAAGAGCAAAGGGAAACGTAGCATACTTTAATGAGGAAGTGAAGATGTACAAACGGACTGGCCGCAGAGGCGATACTGGAATTATCACTGAAACTAAAGTGAAACCAAGAAGTGAGCGCGACAACTGGCACCAGACCTCATCATTCCAGAACTATGAAAGGCTCTGCCGAGGAGAGGTTAGAAATTTGGTAAGTGGGCTGTTAATTTTAAAGGCAGTGGAAATGGTGTCATAGTTGAACCGGCCACCTTACAGAAACCTGCTAACAGACAGAGACTTACAGACACACATTTATGATCAACAGTTTTCTGTTTGTGGAAAAGATGGTTATTCTTCATTGTGGTAAATATTATAATAGTTAAGCGTGTGTCGCTTGTCTTAATTGATTTGAGTTGTAGATCGCAACATTTTGACTGCGTACTGCTAGTGTACATCACCCAATGAGGTCATCTGGTTACAGGCCACCATAGATGTATGACGACGGTTGTCTGTGACGTAGTTAGTACATGTATGGACACCTGTTTAATATAGACGTGAGATTATCCCATCCAGACATACATACATGTATCAGGGGCACCCAACGAGAAAATGTAGCAGAATACTTGAAATATCATTTTCTACTTTCTTACATTGTTTCAGAGCTTTTTTTTGTATTTGTGTAAGCTATCACGAGTTGATCTGTTCGGGGTCAGGTGCCCCTGTTGTATCGCACTGTATTTTCCTCTGACAAGACAAAAATGCATAATTTAATAGTGTATCACCAGTGCTTTCAATAAGCACCGACGACTGACGAATAGCGTCTGCAAATTTGCTCAAAGAAGTCGGCTACTATTTTCCCTAAATAGAAGTTATTAAAGAAAGATTTCTTTCAAACCTTGTTGATACAGTCGGCTACTCTACTCAAACCAGCTGCCTACTTCAAATTTTATTGAAACCCCTGTATCACTCATGACAGCCTTCTTTATAAGGACGAGTCTTTAATATGGACAGTTTGCGTGGTCCCTTAATATCTCTTTGAAATACCAAGCCATACATGTAAATACTAATAATTTATTATTGTGACTGTTAATAATTCTCCAGACCAAATGGGAACAAAGTAAAATGATCTGCTGGTTCTACAATGACTCCCCAAGACTGAAGTTAAAGCCAGCCAAGTTTGAAAGAGTTTTTGTGAAACCAGAAATTTTTATATTCCATGATATTTTAAGAGAGGAGGAGATGAACAAGATAAAGGAACTGGCAGCACCAAGGGTAAAGTAATATTTTTTCTTTTCTTTCACCATGATTTATTTTTTGTTAGTATATACCAACCAGTGGATAGTGTTTTTCGCGTGCTCTGATTGGCTACTCAAACTCAGAATAGCATGCTATTCACCTCCCAGCATTTTTCTGGATTTCAAACACAAGTTTTTCCTCATTTCTCAGAAAAAAGGGAACCATTTAATGCTCGCTATCCACTGGTTTCACGTATATGTTGTATTTCAATTTTATCCTTGGTTCAATTTTTATTTTCTTTTGTTTTATGTTCATTATCATATATTCATATATACATAAAAAAGAACAAAGGTAAATAAAAATTGAACCAAGGATAAAATTGAACTACAACATATACTAAAACAACTATTATTCACCTCAGTGTCGGTGAAGAGTGGTACAATGTAGATATTTAACCTCACCACTTCGCGGCTCGGCAAATATCCATCACTATTCACCTCCACTGTGGTGAATAATAATTATTATTAACAATTATTGTTAATTATTAGAGTATATGAAAAGCTCGCCTTTTGAGGACAGGGGAGTAATAGTTGTTGGGATATACATATTAAAGATGCACATACACTGTACATGTAATATAATGTAGATGGGCTTAGCAGCCTAGCCTAGCAGCAGGGAAAGGGGAAGGGAATCATTGCAAAGCGTTTGCTCCTTTTTGGGACACTTCGTGGTGCTTTCATTAAGTCTCAAACTGTGCATTAGGGGGTGGGTAACCACTGACCAGATGACACAACTTGCTCACAGGATCACATCCCTTAGATCTGGGGATTTGTGATGCTTTGATACGAGGTTCATGTATGGTGCAACGTCCTTGTCATCATCACAAGGGTATTGGTTAAAGGGACTATGTCAGCTGGGGCACATGCGCAGTAGAGTCCGGTTGGTCGCTTTCTGAGAGAAGTATTCCTGTGTAGATTTGCTTGATTTCTACAACCAGAATCACTTTCCGTAGAATATAGACAATTTTTCAAAATCAGTCGATGTACGTTTACATTTACATCCAATGCGGTGTAACAGCGACCTGAACTCTCTGACGGTATTTGAAAAAGTTGGGCCAACGATTTCAAAGTGCTTTTCATCATCTTCCGCATGCACCTGGGATGACATAGTCCCTTTAACCTTCCTTTTGAGCCTCAATATCAGCATTGTATAATTATTCTCCTTGCTATTCTTTGTATAATTTTTTTATGGTACTGGTACAGCAAGAATTAAATTCGATGTACAGTGCAGGGACATAAATTTTTATCTCGGTGATCATTTCCTTTATTCTGGTGGCCTCTACATTTGAACAAGTAGTGATATTATGAGGCATAATTAGATGCTTATGACTACTGGGGCTTAAAGTGTTGATATTTCTGACACAACATACAGTAATTCACAGATTTATGGGTGCCATACAAGTAGATCATTCCTGATGCTAATGCAGTTACTTTGCCCATATGCAAACTTACCAACAAACTCTTTGCATACCATACATACACTGTAGCATTCAAAGTTAATTTGCCTCTAGCATTCATTGTAACTCAACATAGCATAATACAAAGTGTGACTTGCAGTTGATTTGAAAGGGCTTCACTTGTTACTGCAATGTTTATTTGACTGACATGAGATTTTTGCAAATCTAGTTTTTGACATGCCGTTGCATGGGCGAGTCAGATTCATCTGTCACAAAAGAACAAACATGTCAGACTTTTTGGTATCATGCATGTGTTAAGAATGACTTTAGAAATATAGGTCAAATAAGAATGACTAAATATGGGTCAAATTGTACCAGTATTGGCATAAACTTTATTGGCAGCATGTTACTACTTGGGATGTAACAGCATCAGGTTTCAAATCTGTATAATTTATGTATCTGTATACCGATTACAAAAAGTCTTTTCCTTGTTAAAAGAAGGGTGTGTATTGGGTGAGGTGGGGGGTGGGGGTCTCAGAAGATAAAACGATCGCATTTCCGGACAAAGAAAACAGTCATTTCAGTCAGTTCATTTCACGTTTCATGCCAAAAAAATATGGCAAAGCAGGGCTCATACAAGAAAGATAATATTGAAAATCTTGTTGAACAGGCTTTCTCATCCCAGATGTACAAATATTGTCGTCACTGTTTTCTTTGTTCACATCGAACATGAGGGAATTGTGCCTAACGACTTCGTTGACAGCACTGAATAAACGCAACATGCATGTTCATTGCATCACCTTAAAGAGGGTGACACAATTTAAAGTTTTTCAATAACAGCCTGTTGTTGGCCTTGTCTTAATCAGCTTCGTCGAGCCACAGTAAGAAGCCCAATAACTGGTCTGCTAGAACATGCTAAATACAGAGTGAGCAAAAGGTACAATTATTGTTATCACTGCGTCCATTTCAACGCTGTTTTGTTTATCTCATTAGGGATGTCGTGTTTTGTGATTTGGTCATTTTGATTGTCAAGCAATCATGTTTTAATACTAACAGTGAATGCTCATGGCCCATTTCTCTTGACTTGCTTACCTTCCAACGTTGCCATATTGAGTATTAATCCAGTAAGGTGCGTTTAATAATTCACAACTTCAGAACTGTCATTTAACTGTCAATCAAATGATTTATCATACATGTTGCAACAAAACCGTACTTTCCGATGAAGTCCACTGTAAAGCCCCATGAAATTAGGATTTTGAGATAACACCTCTTTCTAACAGTTTCTCTCTCTCAATAAAACCCCTGTATCTATGCAACTTTCCTTCCCGCCTTAAAGTACGTATTTTGTGATAAATGCATCTCTGTCACATATGCCCTGTCTCTAATAACACTTTCCAAAAATAGGACAAAAGTGAAGTGAAATCATTTCAGTGAGAAGTTATCTTCTTTTAACTGGGCCTCAATTTCATGATAAAGAAATTTTCCGATTTAGGGCAATTAGGCAAGAAACGTTTGAATTCAGGAATTTATAAGAGGATGAAATTGTCTTGTATGAAGCGACTAATAAACGACCCAAGATGTTATGATTTTGAGTCGTGTTGAGTAGAATTGCATAAACACATTTCTGTAATAAACGCCCCTGATCAAACAACCCCTCTCAAATGAAAATATTTGTAAACGATTCATAATAAACTTTTCAGGCGTTCGTTAGATCATTACGGACATAACGGTGCTGTAGATTATCGCTCTCCATGGGTGAATCGTTGGTGCGTTAATACGTTAACGCTTTTTGTTTCTGTGTCCAAACCAAAGTGCGTGTATTAAAGTTAAAAATCGCACATCATAATTTGTTACATTACACTGATAAATCGTACAGTAGCATCTAATCTAAGTAGCGTTATGTGAAAAACTTACACGAAAAAGACAAAAAAAAAACACGTTTGTGTGATAACGTAAGCACAATACTTCAGTACCATTTTGTCAAAAACAAATCCATAATTAAAAGCTTACAGACTGTGTAGTTAATGCCTGGAGAATAAGTTGCTATGAAGATGGCTCGGAGCTCCACAAGAAGGGAAGGACAGTTTGATGCTTGGGAATAATTTCAAAGAACTAACCAACCAGTCAATTGAAACATGATAAGAACTATTCATTTGTTTTCGAATTGAGGTACATTCTCAGGTTCTAAAACTTTGTTTAAATACACAACTAACTTTGCGATTCCATCGCAGAATCTTTTTCAAGTGGTTTAATTTTTAAAGTTTTGGGACACGGCCTCAGATGGTGCAAGTCACGAATTGTTGAAATGAACTTTTAGATCCTGAAAGGTGGCTCGATTATTTAAGGGAACGTTATAGGGTTAACCTTGTGTTTCCTTTTCAAGATGTATTTCTCTACATCTTGAATAAATTTGTTTTGTATTGTTTTGTTTGTATTTGATTCGAATTCATACACATGACAGGATAAAAAAGATGTCTTCAACGAGTGACATACCTATTTCTAAAATTACCTTATTCCCAGGACCGCCTCTTATCGCTACCTTGAATAATCGAAACGTCCCCCCCCCCGTCTTCAGAGGTAACTTGCCCCTCCCTCCTAAAAAAAATTATTGTTGAGTTTACTTTGAATTACCTTTCTATAATGATCAGCCTTTTGAAGCCATTAAAAATAAAGAGAGGGATAATCGAGAGAACACGGTGTGCTTATTCATGTACACACAAACAGTCTCTTTTAAAAGTATACTCGTAAATAACAGCGGGCTTGAACTTCTAGTCAGTTAACTTAAAAAATTGACATGCATAGAAATAACAAAATGTTTATGCTATTGTTGTTTTGCATGTTATGTCAAATTATGTAGCTCGCACGCGCTACAGTAACTAATGACGATGGAACCCTAGAGACAAGTGATCATAGAGTTAGTAAAAGGTTTGTGGACGCACCTTTGATCAGTGCTTTTTTCGATCATGTTATAGTGGATTTCAGTTCAGGGTCACGAGTAAATCTTATTCACGTTGCCTTAATTGCTCAGACTCAGTGATTAACTGAGAAGTGACTTTGACAGGGTCTCATAAAGATGATCGCTTACAGGAGATTTTAAGTACTGTATTTGACTGAGAAATGATTCAAACCGGATTTTGTAGAGGGTGGTTTGCGAGATATTCTAAATAGCCTGTTTGTCTTGGAGCTAACTCGAACAAGACTTCGTAAAAATGGGTACTGACAAGATCCTAAATACAGTGTTTGACTGAGGAATGGTTTATACTGCATTTTGCAAAGATGGTGGTTTGCAAGAATTTCGAAATACAGTGTTGACTAAGAGCTAATTTTAAAGTTTTTAATGATGGTAGTTTATAAGACATTCTAGATAGTGTTTGACTGATAACTTATTCAACTTGGTGCTAAACGCCTTTTTCGCTGTGAACACAAGGAGGACTCAATTTCATGGTGCTAGTCCCAAGCATGTTCACCATGTAATTTCTCCTTGCAATAGTCACATACTGTGAAGCATAGAGTTGTAATGCTAGTGTGATTGAGGAATTTAGCAATGATATTTGCTGTGGTTTCAGATTAAATATAACCGGAAGGTGTTTATAAGATTTTTTTAAGAACACCAGTTATGCATGCAACATGTCCATGTGAAATTGCCGTGCTCTTTTTACAGAGCAGAATTTACAACCAATCAGTTTTTTCTTTTTTTTTTCTTTCTATTTTTTTGAGGGGAGGGGGCTAGGATTCTTGTTGTTGTTCATGTACACAAAGTTCAAGTGACTTTCTGTCCTCTACTTTAGTGTATATAGCCCACGTGGCTGCCGCCGAAAAGGAGAGGGAAAGGGGGCAATTATTTCCCCACCGCCCCCCCCCCCTTTCAGCGAATGCCAAGCAGGCTATAAAGTAATGTAACAATTATTAACCAAAGCGGAGGTGAATACTGGTGGACATTTGCCGAGCCGCAAAGCGGCAAGGTGAATATCTACCACTTTTTTCCGACACTGAGGTGAATAATTGTTTTAGTATATACCACACCAACAACCCTAAATTCTGGCGTGCTCCCATTCGTCGAAATCTATCACGTGACGCGATAGTGTCTCTCCTCAGCGGACGCCTATCAGCACACTACTGACAACTATAAACAACTGAAAACTCGCACGTGAAATCCAGAAAAATGCCGGGAGTTGAAAAGCAGATTCTATCCCGAGTTTCAATAGCAAATCAGAGCACGCGAAAAACACTATGCACTAGTTTGGTATATAAGAAACTCATAGTTTGGTATATGCTAATTAAACAATAGAGTTCTTCTGTCGAAGGCAATCGTGTGATGGGTTTCCCGATAAAATTTAATGTTCACAACAAATATTAGCCCGAGAACGTAGTACAACGCTAAATTTTGGCGTGCTCCCATTGGTCGAAATCGATCACGTGACGCGATAGTATCTCTCCTCAGCGGGCGCCTATCAGCGCATAGTACCCGTTTTTGGCAATTTTCGCTCAAAATTCAGCGTTGTACTTTAATTATTATTAGCGACCTTCAGATTGGACTACGAGTACGAGATTGAGTACGAATACGAATTTCAAATTTTGAAACAGTGCCGTTCTTCGAGCTCTCGTTCCTCCCAATTGCTGACCGGTAGAAAAGGATGCTATGAGAAGGATATTGATGTTGATTCGCTTTTGCCTATATGCAAACTCGTCTGAAATAACCTCGTCCACAGGCAAGTTAATTCTTAGTCGTCAACAAAGAGAACGGAAGAAACACTGTTTAAAGAAACAGCTGCAGTGACAAGTGAAACGCATTCAAATTGAATGTGTGTTACTCGTAGAGGTGTCTGGTAATTTTACCTGCTTACAGAGGACCATTTAGCTGGCTTTTCGTGCGTTAATAAAGAAGGGAAGTGGTATGGAGGACTTCGGGAATGCAAACCATTCATAAATTGGCTCTTGTTTCTTTTTACGTTTGTACCAACGTCAAAATTACACGAGGAGAATCCACTTTTCACAGTACCGTATTTTCTCAATTAAACGCCCCCGGCATAAAAATTTCAAACTTGGCCTGGTGGACCCGGCGTTTGTTTGGATCACCAGTTTATTTAAGCTCGCCATTTTTTAAAAAAAGGGTTTCTGTTCATTTTACTTGATATCCTGTATCTTTCCCTTACACCTTAAATTCATTATACCACAAATAAACTTCTGAGGGGCTTATTCCCCGACTTCTTCTTTTAGAACCGGCGTTTATTCGGGGCTGGGCGTTTAATCCAGGAAATACGGTATGTTGATTTTATCCTAGGGCGAATTTGCATGTGGGCGAAGAGTAAGGGATCGCCTTTTTATGACATTCTCTTATTCAAATGTGATCTTGCTCGCAAGCTTTGTGTCAGCATACTTTACTCATGCATATTATTCATAAACATTTTCATACAGCTTCGCCGTGCAACCATTCAACATCCAGTGACAGGAAACCTAGAATTTGCCAACTACCGCATTAGCAAAAGGTTTGTTTATATTGCTGAATAAATAACACGAGGAAATGGAAGTGCGAACGAGCAAACATTTGAGCGAATGAACAGACGTGTCAACTTGTAAATGAACGAACCAACGAATGAAAGAAGCGAGAAAAAAATGAATGGAAGAAAGGGAGACTAAAACATACTAGCGACCACAGGAGCGATTGAGTAAGCGAGCAAACGTGCAAAGAAATGATGAAACGAGTGACGAAACGAACGAACGTATGCATGCATGCATGTACAAAGGAACGCCCGAGCGAAGGAATGAATCACTAAATTAAAGGAATGGAGGAATTTCGTGAAGTAATTTCAGGCCAACACCCACCAATCAACGCAAACGGACAGATATAGATAGAGTAAAAGTAAACACAAACAAGTACATAAACATCTGAAGGTAGGGTTATAGAATGTAAAATTAACTGTTTCCTAAGTGTTTTTGTATCGAGAGATTAATTTTAAAAGAAAATAAATCATATGGTTATAAATGCGCGTTTGTTGATAACATAGAGTAACAATTACTTAAATAACTTGTGTTTTTGACCGTAAACTAACGCTAATAGTTAAGCTGATGATATAATTTTTGGAATCGAACCTAACGAAATATTGCCTATAATGATATTTAAAAGACCTTGGTAGATAACAATAAAAATTCTCACAACTAATTCTTAAAGAAATTATTGACAGCATATATGAGGGAGAAGTTAGATGCTGAACTAATGGGACTAAAGCGTTAACTGTGATAATATTTTGCCGAAAGTGATGCCCAAGGAGATAACACTAACTGAATTTGGAGGCAGTAAAAATTACTTGTAACCACGAACTTTTTAAACCTGCTGTAAATGAAAGACGCTAACCATCTAAATCCCAGCCAAATTAAGTAAACACCCCTCTTCAAGGTACAATCTTGGATCCTATTAACACCAATTAGCTTGCCTTTGAAAGTGTTACGAGACAAGTTGCACAAACATTTGTAGAATGTAAGTTATGTGGCATGAAAGGAACGAAATCGTTGCGTTTCTTCGGTTGTTTTTTCTCGCGAAGGCGGGTGCGAATGGGCAAAATGCGGACTCGTGTGGCGCGAAGCGCAGATAACTCGTGTGCGAGTTTTACTCGTTTTTCGTGAACTTTTATCCTATGACCGTGCGGGCTTGTAATGCACCGATCAATTCGAAAGTTCAACATCCCCCCCCCCCCCGGGCATTTGAACTTTTGAAGATTAGCTTGTTCAAATTCCCTCCCCTCGGGGCAAAAAAACCCACCAATTAGTACTGAACTACCTCTCCTCAAAGACAAATTTCGTCTTCAATCAAACACTTTACACGCCTTTCAGAGAGAGATATGCCGTAATGACACCTTCAAACTTCTTTTAAAGACCCTTTTGAAAAAGATGTTCACTAACAAAGGTGAAATTCTTTCTTGTAAATCCGTCAAACCCTGAAAAAAACGAAAAACACTCACGGGCGTATTACATCGGAACAAGAGATAAATCCGGTTCAAATTCCGCACCCTTCCAACGTAACGTTCAAATTCCCCCCTCCCCGGGCACGATGAACAGTCAAATGCCCGGGGGGGTGTTGAAGTTTCGAATTGATCGGCGCATAAGCCTGACAAAATTGCGCAAAAATGTGAGTGTTGCAGTCTTCTCTCACAACTTATTTTTGCTCGCTTTAATTAATCTATCCAACTTGTCTTGTAACTTGTTCCCAGGCAAGATGAATTGACACTTCAATGACAGTGCTGCAGTTTTTGAATTGTCGGACAGATTTTTTTTTTACTCCTCTTTTGGAAAAAAATGGATTGCAAATAATTACGTTTGTTTTCGTTCGTTTGTATACCTACCAAACTTATTTTAATTTCTTCACTTTTGTTGGGTTTGATTCATTTACTTAAAATTTGTTTACATTATTAATAATTATGTAACTGTGGTTGCGGTTGCACTGAAAACTAACTAGGGTCCGTCGCCTCGACCTCAAATTCCAGGCTTTCCCGTGGAGGGCAGGTGGGGGAAAGGAGATCTTTGCTAATACCATTTCTTATATCTTGCGTATAGATATTCATCTGTTTAACCCTTTAAGCCCCAAAATCATTATACAAATTCTCCTAACTGGTCTCCAAAGATTTAGTTGGGTACTAATTGGGAGAGTAGTGAAAACATCAAGACAGGTCTTCTTTGGTGATCGTTTCCTTAATTTTAACAACCCTTTAGTTTTCGTGCTAACTGCAACCATAGTATTGTTTTCTTTGACTTGTTTGTTTTCATTTGATATATTTGTTTACGTTTGTTGATAAGATTTCGTTATTTGTTTGCTTTTTATTGTTTTACTTAAGGTTTGTTTGCTTGTTTTTTGTTTGTTTTTTGCTTATCTACGTTTTTTCCGTGTCAATTTGTTTCTTTTGCTAGTTGGTTACCTTGTCTATTTGTGAACTTGTGGTAGTTTGTTTACCTTGTTAATTCATTCACCTTTGTTTGTTTGTTTACGTCTTTCCGTGTCAATTTGTTTCTTTTGCTAGTTTGTTTACCTTGTTTATTTGTGACCTTGTGGTAGTTAATTTACCCATTTAATTCATTGACTTTTTTTGGTTTATTTTGTTGTCAGTTTGGCTTAGTTTGTTTGTTTGTTTGTTTGTTTACTTTGTTTATCTGTTTTCTTCTTGCAAGTGGCTGGCTGAAGGATTCCGACCACGAGCTCATCAGGCGAGTGAGTCTGCGCATTGAAGACGTGACAGGGCTGACAATGGACACCGCTGAAGAACTGCAGGTATGAAGTAAAAATATAAAAAATAACCGCCTTGGACATGAGCAACCAATCAATGATGCAAAACTTAATATTGCATATCACTAGCAACCCCATGTTCTTCATACACATCTTGGAACTACAGTTATAACTGAGTATGCTAATTACCGTGTGGCAATAAATTTTTGCGAGAGTTTAATTTTGCGGATTGGCGATTTTTTTGTGTTTTGCAGGAACTAATTTTTGCGACTGGAAGAGACTGGTTTTTCTTGCTGGAAATGAATTTTTGCGATTTTCTGAATGTCACGTTCAAATGGAACTGATAACATTTTTTTTATTTGAGTACATGCAATCGAAATACAGATATTAAAAACAACATGGGAATGAAAGACAGATTAATCGATGTCACTCTATTGCATTCTAGGGTACCAGTTGATGTATTACCCACCGCGTTGTTTATGGCATTTTCTCCTTCAAACCAGTATTTTTTATATAATTTCTGCAGTGGAGTAAATTTTTGCAGGAAAAGAATTTGCGGTAATTTTATTTTGTGGGAACTTATTTTTGCGGATCGCGAAAAAAAACGCAAAAATCGCAAAAATTAGAACCCGCAAAAATTTAGTGCCACACGGTATGCTATATACCTCGTCCTTATAGCTGATATCGTGTTACTAGAGAGGCTACATTTAAAAGACTAACTTCTAGTATAACTAGTAATAGTTGACACTATTGACACTTCTCCATCGCGATTTTAGGTGTTAGCTTTACCAGATATTGCCCCCGCAGGGATTTTGCCTCTAGGCAAAATACCTGCGGGGGCAATAACTGGTAAAGCTAACAAACTAAAATGGCGATAATAGCGTTAGTCTAATTGCAAAATGTTGTGGTATTTTATCTCTTTTTTCCTGTTAATTGAAAAGTTTGAGCAGCTTGACATTTTGGCGCCTTGAACAGCTCGCGCAGGTCAAACAAGCACAGTTGAAGTTGTCGTGTTTTTTTTTTTTTTTTGTTTTTTTTTGGGGGGGGGGGAGGGGATTCTTATTCCGGCTTTCACGGAGTTTAGAAAGGAGTTTTTCAAGTACGAAACATCGTCCAAGATTTAGTTTAACAATGATTATTCTGAAAAGTAGAAAGCTGATTACGTTTGATTTACAAGGAACAAAAGTGTCTACTCAAACTTTTTCCGAGAAACAAACAGCTAAAGCCACGCATCTACAGACGGCTCTCGTATGTGTTATTCTTTGACTGATTGTTCGCTTTTTTTTTGTAGATTGTGAACTATGGAATAGCTGGTCATTATGAGCCTCATTTTGACTTCGCACGGGTAAGAAACAACACGGTATTATTTTTAAGTTAACTGAATGGTCAAGTTTCAAATTATTTTTACAGGGTTAGCCGCAATCCGAAGTAAAATTTGCACAAATACGTACCAGCAGAAAAGCGCTGAATTCTAAAAGAAAACGATAATCAAACTGTGAATACTAGACTATTTGGTCGGTCCCCATCGGTGGGATCCTCTAAGCACAAGAAGACTCGAAATTTTTTTTTGGAGCATTTGACAACTTAGAGTAGCCACAAAGGTACGTCACGGGGATTTTCACGTTTGTGGGTGAAAAATATGCTGAAATTCAAATTGAATACCTGGTCTTGTGCACCAAATGCCCCGAGAACATCAAGAGAAAGAAATTGAATGATTTTCTCAAAGAGAGAACGGCCAGTTTCTGACGATTTTTCGAAGAAAAAAAGGAGAAAGTTAAAAACATTAGACTTGTTTTCACGTGAACTGGTGAAGTAATTTTCAACGAAACCGAACCAGTATTTTTGGGTATCCTCTGATTGCATTATGTATTACAGATTTTTAAAGTAATCCTAGAATTAGGTAACAGTGCCCCAACAAGAATGCTTTATCTTGTGTCACATAGCCCACACTTTATTAATATTTAACCCTTTAAGCCCTGATTTGAAAATGCATATTCTCCTTACTGTTCTCCATAGATTACTTCTGGAACTAGTAAGGAGAATTTGTCTAAATATTAAGATATCTTTTCCTAGGTGATCGCTTCCTTTATTCTCATCACTTGAATGTTTGAACAAGCAGGATAATGTTAAGAGAAGTTTCATTTTCGTCTTTGATAGAGTTTAAAGGGTTAACTAATCTTAAACGTTTTCTTGTGTTTGCATCCATAGGAAAATGAAGACAAGTTCACATCGTTAGGTACAGGAAACAGAATTGCTACCTTCTTGGCTTACGTAAGTTACCGCGTTGTTTACAGCCGTCTAATGTGTCGTGACAGAACTTATTCTCCAGTGGAGTTGGATAGTCTAAGGTAATGTCGTCTTTGTTTATATTGATTCATGTTCCCGTATATTTTTTAGATGAGTAATGTTGAAGCCGGTGGTGGAACAGTGTTCACACAAGTTGGAACAACACTATTTCCTAGCAAGGTGAGATACAGAATTTGCCAAAATTATTAATTTAGATTTGAGAAGGTAATTATGGAAAATGTTCCCGCTCCTTCCTTTCTGGGGATGGTCGAGCAAGACGTCATACAGTTGGCTGCCAGGTGGAAACGTTCGCGTAAGCCCTAATATGAAAATCCATATTCTCCTTACTGTTCTCCGTACATTTTGTATGGAACTACTGAGGAGAATTTGTCTAAATATCAAGTCATTTTATCCTTGGTGATTGTTTCCTTTATTCTCATCACTTAATTGTTTGAACAAGCAGTGATAATGTAAAGAGAATTTTCATTTTCGTCACTGTTAGAGCTTGAAGGGTTAAGGGCCCATTACAGTATCTCGTTGCTATGATACGTGGTTGCCATGCACGTGCAATTTTACTTCCGGTCGTCCGCAAATTTTTCGCGCGCTTTCTGGCCTCCCGGCGCCGGCCCGTCGCCGGTTCAAGTCGCCAATAATTTTTTTATTTCGTTGCGACAAACACAAAAGAAACTTTTTTTGTTTACTTTTTAAACTGATTTTAATTTTCTGCTTTACGTTTACAACATGTGAGTTGTGCCTTTATTTCTTAAACTGGGTGTTTCAGTTGAAAATGAGCTCGAAGCTGTCCACGTACGCACGTAAACAGAAAGCGCAGCGATGGCTGCAAGTCGATGGGGAAATGCAGATCGCGAAAAGCCGACATTCAAAGATTTTCAGTGTCAGGTCGGGGATAGAAATGTCAATGATGCGGAGGCAAACCGAAATAAGTATTATGCCATCATCCCGAACCCATAAAGAAATCCCTGTGTCCGCGGCCGTGGCTTCGACTGCTCCCAAACTACCTGACGTCGCTTGCGAGAAAACTGTGATCGATGTGCGAACCTGTGAAATGTCCTTCCGAACCTGAGCAACTCCAGTGTTTAGACAGCTCTTCAAGAAACGAAGCTCTCGAGGCCACTGACTTGCAGCCACTGTCGCAAGACAGCGTGGAGCAGCATACAGCAAGAAAGGAAGCTTGTAAATTGTCCTTGAAAGCAGCTCTATCGCGCGAATTTCATACCCAAATTGATAATGCTATTATTAAAGCACACGATAGAAAACCTGACAAATAATGGTGAGCTCGATACATCTGATGGGCAACGTCTGCTATTAAACAACCTCACTTGAGAAATTAGCAAAAAGTAATTTAAGCGATCTAAAAGACTGTGACTGTGGAAAGGACTGAGAAATACGAATTTTGTTCGGTAAAACAAAGTACAGTTGAAGAGTTTGAGTTCGAGTGCAGTCGATGTGGACAGAAATTCAGCTTGAAGAGTGATACCTCTGTCGTGAAAGCCACAACTCGTCCAAGGTCTGGAATACGTAACGTAATCGTTGCTCTTTCATTCCTTGTCAGTGGGTAGTATTTCAAAGATTATCATAAAATTCTCTGGACTCTAGGTCTGGACCAAGTCAGTTCGACTCGGTAGATCCACATTGTTGAATGGCTTGCGCCGTTCGTAAAACAGATCGCCGACTGGAGCGTGAAAAAGGCGAGAACTGAAGCAATCCAACGGAAAAACCAATCATCATTACACATCGAGTTCGACGGCTTTTATCTGACTCGCGGCCATTATTCCAACAAAAGAATGGGAAAATTATCGCCTTAGCGACCTAGCCATTTAACGCTTAGGCACCTGGCCATTGAAAAAACGAGCGTCACTTCCGGTGCCGCGAAAAATGTACTTTTCTCGTCGTGAAGTAAACGTAGCTGCTGCATTTTAAAAGAATTCGAAAAAACATCTTTTTTTCTGGAAATTTAAGCATCCTTTTTGCGAAAAAACAGAAAACAAAAAAATTATACCCAAAATACTGGTCAAAGAAGCACATTTTTCATTCTTGTTTGTTTATTTTTCTTCGTAAACCAAAACGCATGCTTAAATTTCTTCAAGACGGCTTATGAAATGGTATGGTACAAGAAATTATGGACAAAAAGGTAAGTCTTGAAGTCAAAACGCATTTTTCTGTTTCTGAGCACCCGACAGGGGGCGTGGTCCGATGACGTCATAAACTGAACCATACTTGCCCTCAATGAATGTTGTCCAAATTTGGTCCAATGAAAGCATACATGTGTTGAGTTACAGCAAACTCATTTTTCCCTAGCAACGGCCTTAAAAGATACTGTAATGGTCCCTTAAAACTCACAGTGTGCGAGATCATTTACTTGGTCGACGTGCATGTGAAACGCGTCCTGCACACTTTTACGAAGGGTTGTGTAGAAAGACGTGCGTGTGTACTCTGATAACGCACAGATGACGTCAAAACATGGTATTTTTAAGAATTACGCTACCGGTTGCTGGTGAGTAGCGTGACTACGTTTTGACGTCCCTTTGCGTTATCAGAGTACACACATGCACAGGCAAATGTAATCCATTTGTTTCATACATTGTTTTGATATCGGTTATCCCGTCTAAAATTAGAAGTGATGATTTGCGTGCGCAGAACTTTGCGGCTCATTTCGTCATTCGCGCGTCTGTACTTTTATCATAGACTCCCCTAAACCAATCAAAACGCGCGTTTTCCCTGTTATAAACGTTGCGCAAGTCTCTCGCAGTACATCAGTAGTTGGAGCATTCATCTGATATGGTGAAAATCACGGGTATTCAAATGTTTTATCTGTAGTCTTGACCTTGAGTTTCTAAACTGAACATTATAAAGTTATTACTTTGACGTTATTCGGAACTTTTATAAAAGTTAACTTAGAAGTTCAAGCTGTGTAAATCGCTGACAAGAGAAACTGCTTTGCAAAGAAATCAGGGCAACGAGGCAAGAATGTCATTGAGCGTAGCAAAGTGGCTTCAAAAATTAAATGAAATTTTCTAAAACAGCATATGTTGAGTATTGACCGTATTTGCTTCTAAAAATGTCCCTTCAGGGTGATGCTGCATTCTGGTGGAACTTAAAGCGCAGTGGTGATGGAGATGATAGCACGAGACATGCTGGGTGCCCTGTGCTGGTGGGCAGTAAGTGGGGTGAGTTGATAATAAACGACACCACAGCAACGTGCTGCTCTTGAGCATGAGCTATAGGAAACATGGAGTTCGAATCGAAAGTTCAGTAAACTGAAGCCCCTGGGTAGACCATCTTTTCCAGCTTATGGTTACGAGCTCGTAAGAACATTGCACGACGGACGTGCATATCTGGAAGGTCGTCGTGCAACTGATTAAAAGTTACAATTCAAATTAGGTTCTGTTGGGGGACTGGAAAACGCCTTTTGATCTTACCAGCTGAAGACGAATTTGAAAAACAATAGCGATTGTCTTTTCGTCGGGCCCAACGATTGGCCAATGGCACGAATCTCCTAGCAATGGCCCAAGCGCTTCCTACCCAGGGGCTTTAGAGCGGCTTTAGGAGGTTTTCTAGTCAGCTGCGTAGAACTGGGAATGAGTGTTTTCATGAGTGTTCAAAATGGCGGGCGGTAAAAGTAAGCATATCGAACTCGCCGAAGAATCGGGGAGAAACAGGGATATTTGCAGAAGTTGATGTAGAAATTAAAGACACAGGGCAGCAGAACTAACGGTAAGGTGATAATTTTATTCAAGTTTAGACGTCTTTTAGCGCTGGTTCCTTGGAAGAACTTTCGATTCGAACTCCATGTTTCCTATAGCTCATGCTCTTGAGTTTTAGATTCCTATGGGAGGAAACTAGTGCTCAGTAGCTCAGGAGTTAGAAACATTTTGCACAGCATAATAAACAGCTCCAGATAAAGTATTGCTCAGTAGCTTTCATTTGAGTGGTCACACTTTAGGATTTCATCCCCAGACTCAGTCTTTAGAACCACCTTGCACAGCATAATAAACAGAACCACAGGAAAGTACTGCTCAGTAGCTTTCACTTGAATGGTAAATTTAAAGATTTCATCCGCAGGCTCAAAAAGTTAGTTTTAATATTCACGGGTCGATAACGTCTGTATTGACTCTTAGCCTCGTAATAATTCATGTGGTTTCTATCTACGATAGACAACTACGGTTCGCGTTTGCTTTTAGCCGTGTAATAATAGCTCTTGCCATTCTTCATATTCAGAAGTAGATAACTTCCATGTTCGCCTTCATTCACAAAGTAATAGCTTATATCATGTTTTCAGTGGCAAACAAGTGGATCCACGAGCGAGGTCAGGAGTTTAGACGGCGCTGTGGCCTTACCCGCCATGAATGATGCCGCTGACGACAACGACGGTCTCAGAAATACTACACAAATTTTAAAATTGAACTATCTTTCTTAACTTTTATTCTAAAAGTTTTATATTTCGCATTTCTAATAGGCTTTGTGGCCATTTTTTAACTTGAGCAAAATACTTTATACCAAGGCTTGTAACTTAGAACACCTTCACTGCACTATGAAGCTTTTAAGTTGTAGTGTGTAGGCTTGTTTACACGCGCGAAGCAAATACAAGCAAAAGCAAAAGTTCGTGTAAACAGGACAGACGGAAGCACACATTTATGCTGGCGTCATTGCGAGCCAGTGTGACCCGGGATAGCGCAATCATAAGATAGATAAGTACGTGTAAACCGGGCCAACACAAGTATGAACGCAAGCGTGAGAGAAATCAATCTATCTACTTTTTGTCCTAGTACTTTGCTTGTGTTTTTACGTCACTAGTGTAAACGGGAATGACGCAAACATAAGCGCGATTAAAAGGAAACGAAAACTGTTTTTTCTCCCCTTGCAGTTACGTCAGTAAGTGCGGGCCAAAGTTCAAGCAAAGAGCGTACTCGTCCTGCATTGTTGATCAATGATTAAAGGCGCTACGCCTGCGTATATCACGTTTGTGCTTTCACAGCAATCAAACGCAAAAAACCCACGTCACTTCCGGTTTTTCAAAGTATTGAAGTTTGAATCAGTTCAAATGTGTACGAGTGTGAAGTTTGTCTGAAAACGGTGCATAAAATGTTCCGACAAACCGAATTTCGTGCTGTTAAACCGCTTGTGGGTGTCAGCTACTTAATTTTAACCACGTGGTCGACGTAAAAGGCTAAAGTTTTCAGAAACTTAACCGTGCACATTTGGTTTGCAAAAATGTGGCGGAAATAGCTGCGCATGCGTCATACGTTTTACCGCTGTCAACCTTGTTTTTATGTAAACAGCCTTGTGATTATGCTTAGCTTTATGTTTGTGTTTATTATTTTTGTTTATTTTTGTTATATCATTTATGTTTGTGTCGGCTTACATGTAAGCCAGCCTTTGCTCAAGTTATGCCATCCTGCCTGTGACAATGCTTGGACCCAGGCCGTGTGCGGCGCGCAAAGAGGAGAAGGACTTGGGATAATGACCTTAGGCCAACCAACAGATAGATAAATGTAATAGTATTATTAATAACAAGAGTAATTATATTGCTAAATATTAATTATTAATATCAATTCTTATACTATTGAAATAAATACTGAATGCATAAATAGTTTTGAAAAATTTCCCGATACTTTGTACCCTGCAAGTGTAGGATTTCCATTGAATGGAAATAAATTGTTATTTTTGTCGCCGAAGTTGTTTTTCTTTTTAAACCACAGTCAACACGTCGTGTTCGTGTTTTTTTATTCTTGTTTTATTATTTGTTTACATGATACAGTACTTTTGTTGAACAAAAAAGAACTTTATATTACTTTACAATACTTGGCAGTACAATACTTAACAATTTTTACAAAACTTAACGCTACTGCAGTGTCAAAGACAATATTTGTCCCATTGCAAAGTATTATGAAATCCTGTGCAGTCTGTGCCAATTTATTCACCCTCCCCCTAATGGGTACTCGAGAAAGGTACATGCGGTAGGGCCCCTCCCTAGGTTCAACCCCTCAACACACACCCCTTGGGTTTCCCCGTCTATATTTCTATAGAACTGTTCCCCTTATACATCAAAGAAAATGGCATGATTGAGGGGGGGTGGGGGTGAACTTTTTCAACTGATCTTCCCGCGGCAACCTTTCGTGAATCTTGGTCAAGATTTTGCAATACTTTTCATACTTAGATCTAGTTGCTTTTCCATTCACTTTTACAGTGTAATTTGGTGAACCTTAGAAACACAAGAATACTGATTTTCCGTACTTCTCTGCATCCTGCGAGAACTAAAAAGGCACCACCAAGCGCACTTCGCAGCGTACCTCACGGAAGCCTTCAAGCCCTAGCATAAAAATGCATATTCTCCTCACTGTTCTCCACACATTTCTTATGGAACAAGTAAGAAGAATTTGTCTAAATATCAAGACATCCTATCCTTAGTGATCACTTCCTTTATTCTCGTCGCTTGAGTGTTCGAACAAATAGTGATAATATAAAACAGAAATTTCATTTTCACCATTGTTAAAACAAATTACCAGCTGAGGTGTCGAACGGTTAAAAAAATTCATCAGTACTAACTCTTTGACAGTCTGCTGGTGCCCAAAGAAACTGTCCGATTTTTAAAGACAAAACGAGTTGTACTTCCTATAACGTACATTAATAATTCATAAAGACTGATACGGATATCTGTAAATGGGACCCAGTTTCCGCCCCGCAGAGTTACATCCGGAACGTTCCTTCGATTATTTTAGTCCAAAATGATTGGCATTACCTGACCAAGATAGTCGATAAACGTGAACATTTAGAGGCATTCATGGCATAAGTAATTTACAAATTCGTTTCAGTATTGCATCCGAGTTATAAAATCGTCCAAATCGAGTTTTTGAATCGTCAACAACACGGCCACTCATTCGTTATTTACGTAGACAATGAACACAGGATCCTTAGATTTTTTGGGTGGAGAAACTCGCTGGAAAGGTCCAAGGAAAGATACAAATGTCGGGAAAGGCTCGTAGATTTGGGCTGAATAAGACCTGTTTTTAAAGGCAATGTTCTTTCAAACAGCTTCTGAAAACCCGGCCCCAAAGGTTCCATTCATTCAATCGTCCGCTATTTATTTGGCTGAGCCTAAGGATGTTCTTATTTTAGCCCATACATTTTCTTAAATTTTGGGGTAAATCTCAACCTCAACGTTCTTATAAAAATGATTCTTCTCAAAAAAAGAATGTATTCATCTATTCTGTAAGACAAGCTTTCCCTCAAAGATAGATTTGACACGTCATGTTACAATTTCCACTCGGAGAAACCTAGAACCACAAACCGCACCGCAGGAAAGTGCTGCTCAATAGCTTTCATTTGAATGGACACACGTCAGGATCTCACCCACAAACATAGAAGTATTTAAAAAGAGTCTCTTTTACTGTATAATAAACAGTTCCACAGGAAACACTGCCCAATAGTTTTCATTTGAATGGCACACGTGAGGATTTCACCCACAAACATGGAGCTGAGGGCCTTTTTGCACAGAAGAATGAACAGTTACACAGGAAACTGGAAATTCCAAGAACAGTACTCAATCGATTTTATTTGAAAGGTCACGCGTCAGGATTTCACCCACAAACTTTAATTTAAACTAACAAACAGCTTTTATTTGAAACGACACGCTTTGGGAATTCATAACAAACAGCGCCAGGAGAAAACTGCTCAATAGCCTTCATTTGAATGGTCACACTTTGGGATTTCATCCTCAGACTCAAAACTTAGAACCACCTTATACATTGTAATTAACACTGAGCGCTGTCGAAAAGTACTGCTTAATGGCTTTCCGGGGGGGGGCACTCCCATATGGAACTGACGGGGATGCTCGTCGGAAAATTGGAATTAGACCCCTAAAGGAGACCAATCTGGGCGTGGCTCAGGCGTTATTTGAACCCTAAAGGAGACCACGCCAAAACAGACAACCAAATAAAAGTTACAGTGGTTTTTACTGCGCTAAAGATTGACGCTAAAGATTGACGGCGTTTGTTTTTTCATATAGATATTTCTTTACGCACAACCCTAAGCGATACCTGTACAGGTAAAAATATTGGCTTTCCGTCCTGTGAATCCTAAGCGAGACCAAAATCTGCAATTTACAACCCTAAGCGAGACGACGAGCATCCCCGTCACTTTCATATGGGAGCCCCCCCCCGGGATGGTTTCACTTAAATGATACGCTCTAATTAAGGTTGAGGCTGATCCACAAAACAGGGCCCTATAGCAAGGGTCTCAAAGGTCTCAAGGGTCTCTTTGGAGAGTAAAACGCTGGTAGACAATTGACTCAGTAGACTCGACTGGTAGACAAACGGTTTCCGTGAGCAGCATAATAAAAGGAGGGCGATAAGATATCGAGGGTCATCACATTCATTTTGAGGCCGACACTATAATTCAAAAGCATACCTGACCAGTCGCAAGTTACAAAAGTAGACTCCCGCTATCTAAACGTGGTTATCTCAAACCAAACCTGTTTCCCTTTCATGTTATTGCACGGAGAATAACTTGAGGTAAATTATTTCAATGTAATTTACTTCAAGGTAGGTTACAGCACGATATATTAATTCGATTTAAAGATCACCCAACTTTAGAAATGTAACTCAAGTCTGATATCTTTAACAATTCTGTTTTTCTTCAGTGTTTAATAAAGCGCAATTTAACTGAATTTTTGCAAAAGGGACTGCAACAGTTAACATTAGAAGAAGATCTAAGACCCGGTTGTATCATCAAAGCCGTGCATACTTCCATAAAGAGCCATTAAAGATCTTCCCCCTTTAGATCTAAGAACAGAACAACCTTGCGGGGGAGGTAAAATAAATACTTCGAATTCTGCGCTCCCAATTTCAGACAATTTCAAAGTTGGCCATGCCAATCGGCTGAGCGGCGAGATGCGGTCCACTTTACTGAAACAAGGCTCCCTAGTGATGACGACAAAACGCTGCACTTTTTCAATAATGCTATTCCGGATTTTTCGGGAAATACCTGTGTATTTTTGAGCACATGGATGTAATTACAAAGCAATTATCACTGAATTCTCTATATTGAAATCCTCTGGATTGACATAAGGTATTATTAAGAGGGATCAAAGCCGAAGGGGTATATTGACTCGATTTATTGACTGTCTCAAGTGATATTTACCAGTATCGCCCGACCTGTTCGTGCAAATATTTTCTCGTGCTGTGGAAATGTGTAAATGGGGCGACTTTTTAAACGTTTGTGTTTCACTTCCTCTTTGTAATAGCCATTATTTCTATGTGGAGTTAAAAGCAGGATTCATTACAGGTCTTTTATTTAACGGCCAAACATACTCGGTGGCTGTATATATAGAGTAGTGTTTGTTCAATGTTTTAGCTGTGTCAATAATCTTAACACCCCACATTGTTTTTCTGTCGTGCAATAATTAAAAGACGCTCAATCCATTTTGGCAGCCTCTTCCGCTTCCTAAATGACTCCGAAACGAAATATCTTAAGAAAGAGCAACGAAATATTTCAAACATTTTAATATTTATACAAAAGTCGTCTTCAGGCCAGCGAGGACCGGAGGAAGTGGTTTTTCTTGGCTATTGATTTTCAAGAGCCGTTGGTGTTAAATGAATTATCGGGGGTCAAGCTGATGTGACGAGTATTATCTTTGCACCGCTGAAGCTAAACGCTGATTGGTGGAGAAATTGACAGGTGACCTCTATTAAGGACATATATCGGAACTTGTTAATGAGCCGTGATTGGTGGGGCGGAGCTTGTGGAACCTACGGAATGTATAGAAAGCTAACACAAGACATCTATCACAGAAGAAAAAGAAACCCGCGCGAGTAATAAATCATACATGGACGGCACGTCGAAAAAAGACCAAGGCGGTTCTAAACGGTACCACCTTCGACCAGTTTCTCGTGAATCGCGAAGCAGATTAGCCGTGTTGGCCGCGTTTGAGGATGACGAAGAAGAAACGTGCAGTGATTGTTTTCGCGATTCCACAAGGCTACGTAGGTACCCCCATTTGAGGTCAACGAGGGACTGTGCCACTGTGAGGGAAAGAAATCGAATGCATAAGTTAAATCGGGCTTTTGAAGAACTGAGAAAAGTTGTTCCTAAAACGAGCTACGATGGGGAAGAAAAACTGTCCAAGATCGCTACGCTAAGGCTAGCGATTCATTACATATCTGTGCTCTCGAACATTTTGGAACAGAATTCCACCACGGAAGGAGAAACTGAAGACGAACTAGAGCCCACGAGTAAAAGACAACGTTTGAGCGACGAAGAACAAGATACCGCGTCGAACTCGAGCAGTAACGAGTTCGGATCGGAGCATTCTCCTGAAGGAATCTTTTTCAATGAAAGTAAGTTAGCTTCTAAGCTCTATTTGATCAAAAGTGTGCACATTGCATTTGCGCTCGGTTAAACGCAACAGGGTTCTGTTAATTCGTTTTATTTAAAAAGGTGGCAAATTTTACACCTAACTGAGGGGTAAAATGTACAGAGCCTTTAAGGGGGTGAAATTAAGTTAACCCCCAGCTTTGAGGCGTGTGCGACGTAATTTTTGCGTTTTCGCAAGTAAACGGCGTAAAGGAACGATGTTCGGACAGGCAACAGAAGTGAATTGTTTACCTCGATGTTACAAAACGTAAACATATCATCTGTTTCAGAGTAAGCTTAGGTTAAAGTCTCGGAAGAGGTTAATTGACTTTTAGCCTTCGGTTTTGAGTCTAATTGTTAAAGACTGTTCAAAAGGTTTCCAACTGTTTAAATGGCATTGCACAGTCTATTTCTTTCTTAATTAAAGTTAGCGAACTGATTGCACTAAACTTGAGATTTTGATTCCGTAATCGATCGTGTTAATACTCTCATTTGAAGTCTAACTTACTCACCTATCGGCTCTCCAGTCTCTAGACAAATCTTTGACCCTCAAGAGAAAGAAAAGGGTGCCGGTTTGAGAAAGCGGCAGTTTGATAGTAATGTTTGGGAAACTCAGCAACAGCATTCAAAGTAAATTTGTTGCGTTCGAGATACTCGACGGGCGGGTCAAATGCGCTCGAGATAGCAAAATTATGATGTCTGTAATCACGTACGTTTTATTTAACTTGACTTTTGAGTTTGGATGAAGTTGTGAAATGTGATCAAAAACTGATGAAGGAGCAGTACTTTCTTGTGGCTGTACAAGGGGATTCTAACTTTTCATTTTGTGAATGAAATCTTATAATGTGACCGCCATCAAATGAAAGCCTTTGAGCAGTACTTTTCTGAGGTATTGTATATTATCCTTTGCAAGGTGGGTCTTTAGAGGTTAGACTGTGAGTGAAATCCTCAGATGTGAGCATTCAGTGAAGCTATTGAGAATAATTGCTTGTGATGCGGTTTATTTTTTTATATAATACGATTTTTAAGTTTCTTGCAACAGTTGCCATTACGACCTACATAAGTTTAGTCCACACGACATTAGACCGCTTTCATAGTAAAATAATTACAATTGATTTTGATCATGTATACATGAATACATGAAAGAAATCATACTCCGGATAAAGAATGAAATGAGTGTGAACCAATGTTTTCTTTTAAAATTATTTTGCTTGCAGGTTTTTGGTGTGGAACGCTGGAAGAGTTTGTTAGTCCGAACTGGGATGATCTCTTGCTAAATGACGCCCTACAAGCTTACTCAATTTCCGACAGTTCTACGTCATGACACATTGCTTATAATGCCCTTAGTGGTAGCTACTCTCAGACGATGGTGAAGAAAAGAAGAAACTGAAAGAAATGACATGTGAACATTCGTTCACATTTACTCAAAGATATTACTGGGATTTCACAGGGGATTTCAATGTGATTCTTGCAATTGCTTTTGCCTTTGTATATGAAATCCTGAACTGTGACTTACCGTTCAAGTGAAAGCTACTGAGAAGTGCTTTTCTGTGTACTGATAGTTGTGTTTTATAGAGTGGTTTGGAATTTTGCATAATGGGGGGAATTTCGGAAGAAATCCTTCTGAAATTATGGTCATTTATTTGAAAGCTACTGAGCAGTGCTTTCCTGTAGTAGTGTTGATTATGCTCACCAGGGTAGTTTTGGGTATTTAAGGTCTTGACGAAACACTAAATTATGGCTGCGGTTGTTCAAAGCCTCATGGTTCATAATTACCTGAAACATTTTCTTGTATAATGCAAAGGGTCTTTAAATGGTCTGTAAGCGTATTTAAATAAAGTTTACCTACCATTCAAATGAAAGCTATGGAGCACCATTTTCTTGTGAGATTCTTAGTTATGCTGTACAAAGTGGTTTTAAGTTTTAGGGGCAGTTTGGAGGAATTGCTAAATTATGACATTGAAATGAAAGCTACTGAACACTTTTTGCTTGTAACACTGCTTATTATGCTGTTACTCAGCCCATCGTTTGAAGATGTGCATCCATGGTCACAGCTTGTCTTCTAGTGCTCTCTAACTTTTGAACTTGGGAGATAAACCCCTGAAGCTTTTCCGTTCAAATAAAAACTATTCAGCATTTTTTTGTCAGTGGTACTGTTTATTATGATGTGCGAGATGCATCTATTATCTTTTGATCTTGAATGAAAACCCAAACTAAAGCTGAAAAATGAAATGAAAGCTACACAGCAGTACTTTCCTGTGGTGCTGTTTATTATGCTGTACAAGGTGGTTCTAACTTTTGAGTCTGTGGATGGAATCCTTAAGTGTGACCATTCAAATGAAAGTTACTGAGCAGTACTTTCCTGTGGTGCTGTTTATTATGCTGTACAAGGTGGTTCTAACGTTTGAGTCTGTGGACAAAATCCTAAAGTGTGACCATTCAAATGAAAGTTACTGAGCAATACTTCCCTGTGGTGCTGTTTATCATGCTGTACGAGGTGGTTCTAACGTTTGAGTCTGGACGAAATCCTGAAGTGTGACCAGTCAAATGAAAGTTACTGAGCAATACTTCCCTGTGGTACTATTTATTATGCTGACCAAGGTGGTTCAAAACTTCAAAGGATGTCGATGGAATTCTTAAGTGTGGCCATTCAAATGAAAGCTACTGAGCAGTACTTTCCGGTGGTGCTATTTATTATGCTGTACAAGGTGGTTCTAACTTTTGAGTCTGTGGATGAAATCCTAAACTGTGACCATTCAAATGAAAGCTACTGAGCAATCCTTCCCTGTGGTGCTGTTTATTATGCTGTACAAGGTGGTTCTAACTTTTGAGTCTGTGGATGAAATCCTAAAGTGTGACCATTCAAATGAAAGCTACTGAGCAATACTTCCCTGTGGTACTGTTTATTATGCTGACCAAGGTGGTTCAAAACTTCAAAGGATGTCGATGGAATTCTTAAGTGTGGCCATTCAAATGAAAGCTACTGAGCAGTACTTTCCGGTGGTGCTATTTATTATGCTGTACAAGGTGGTTCTAACTTTTGAGTCTGTGGATGAAATCCTAAACTGTGACCATTCAAATGAAAGCTACTGAGCAGTCCTTTCCGGTGGCCATGTTTCTTATTCTGTAAACGGTGGTTCCAACTTTTGAGTCTGTGCATGAAATTCTAAAGTGAAGCCATGTAAATGAAAATTGTCAAGCAGCCATTCTGTTCAGCCATTCTCCATCCTAGGCAAAATTGTCAACCATGCTGTGGACTAAATTCTAAAGTGCGACAATGTAAATGAAACATGAAAATTGTCAAGCAGTTCTTTCCTCCCTGGATTCCTTTGTTGCTATTCGTTCATCATCATTTTGTAAAAAGACTTTCGGATGACTTTCTTGAGTGAAGTGTAAAAAGGAAATTGAAGCAGCAACAAAGACTATTTGATGTCTTTTGAAAACGCTCACGTATACGTTTAAATTGAATAAAAGTTAATTTTTGTATTTTCTAATTTGTAACTTAAGAATTGCTCGAAGTCATGATACGAGACTGGAATATTGTAAACCACGGGCCTGAAAGTCCGCAAACCTGCGTCCTTTGGTCTAAATTGTCAGGGCCTTGGTAGCCAAAACTTTGTCCTCACTGCATGGGGCGGGGAGAAGAAGGGGACGAAAACGTTCGGGTGTGGACAAGTAACTTAAGTGTATGCGGGTATAAACTTCGCCAAAAGGTTCCCGCTCTCACATAACTGTTCTTGTCTGTCAAATGTTTAGTTAGCACTGAAACACAGGAAATATATCGTTTCACGTTTCATTACAATGCACATACTACCGGAATGCGATAATGAGTTCCTAACCACATTTTGAAGGCCGGCACACATTGGACTTCCGGGTATTCATCCTAGACAAACAAATTTGATCAATTAAGAAGCAATCACTGCTCAACTGCAATTCCAAGCAAATGCATATACAGGCACACGCTTCAGCATTCAACAACAACAAGATGGCGGCTAATGAGCGTTATCACCAACAGCAAAGATAAAGGAGAAACTCTTCGTATTTTTTGTTAAGGGTGCACTGCCTGGTGTTCTTCAAACCCCCACCCTATCATGGCACACCTAAAATCTCTAGATCCGCGTTTGGCCTCTTTAATCTTGGTTTTCCTTTACACCTCTGAAGCAGTAAATCACTCGATCTCTATTATAACAAAGGATATTTTTGTCAGTTCTTTCTTCTCTTCCAGTTCCTCTTTTTCGTTTGAAGATGAGGAGAGATTTTTTTTCGTTTTCTCAGTTCCCATAAAACACCACAGCTAATTTCAAACAAAAATGGCAAAACCATACACAGTTACAGACCAAAATGGATAATTAAATGGTCCGTTTAGCCATTCGCAGACCAAAACAATTAATGCATTATTGAAGCAAAACTTTTGACATTTTGCGAGCAGAATAAAAAAACAACATTCATCGCGCTGTCCCAACGACGTACAACGAATATTTCAGGTTAAACTTATCAGAAGTGTGCACATGCGGACGAGGCCACATGGCTCAGAAGACCAAGAGGCCAAGTTTTCTTTGACTCGTAGAAATCGCAGACCGTTCGTCCGCACAACTAAAGGATTGAAATCAGAAAACAACAATGTTAAGGTCGTGTTATTTTTATTAGTAATAAAGTTCTCAAAATACAAAAAAAAAGACTTTTTTTAGTGTTGCCCACGAGTACTGTGTGTGAATTCGTGCCCGGATTCACTCGGAAACATGCATCGGTATAAACTGAGTGTCTGTCGATCGTTTATTCTTTTGGCTGTGATGGAAAAGGGGGAGGTAGGAGAAGAGGGCTTAAAAGAGAGGAGTGTGCTTAATAAATTTCCTGCTCCATAAAAACGGGCTTATTAGAAAGGGAGGCTTCCTTAAGGGGGGGGAGGCAACCTCGTTCCCAGGACTTTTTCCCCGCAAATTTAAAAAAGGGAAAAAGTCCTGGGAACGAGGTTAGGGGGGGAGGGTTAACGGAGGATGATACCGATACCGTGGTAAATACCTACTAAAAGCGGAGCGCGCCAGCGGAGCACCGTTACTAAGCAAATTCGGTAACCTATCAAGCCAAGAAATTTTGGTAGTGACGTAACAGTCACATGATCGTCCGTACGTCCGTCCGTCCGCACCACAGCGGCACACCGCTTGGGTTCGCAGCATCTCGCAACGGTTTTGACGCCAAATATAGCAGAGCTAGTGCCTTCTGGTTATTTCTGTCCACAACCATGGTTTCTGCGGATGTCCGAACACAGTTTGCCAGGAAAAACACCAGCATTTTCATGTTGATACGCAGCTTGTCACGAAAAAAGAAATAAGTAGTAAAATTAACAATTGGGAGGAACGTTAGTACTCGTGGCCTAGTGGACTATACGCCGGCATACGACACCACCAAGCCGAGTTCGATACCCAGCGTGGATATGGATTATTGCTTCCTTATTTTTTATTTTTTGATTTTTTTCATTTAACGACTTGAACGATTAATAAGTGCCAGCAAAAAAAAAACAACAACAACAACAAGACAAAAACAAAAGGGGGAGCTCCGCTTTTAGGCTTGGCTAAATCTATATATTTAACAATTAGATTATGAGCTCGAGATTTCTATCGCGTGATAGTTGATGAGGCCGAATCCATCCATCCATCCGGGTAACTTGGTAACAAGAAACCAATATTGCAAGAAAGTTACGAATACATTGTGTTAAATGTGTTTAAAATATGAATATGAATACAGTTGTTGTTGCTCAAACAAAAGATCGCCGACGTGGGTTCCAAAAAGTAATGAATACACTCTGGCCCACCAAAGGACTAATGTGGACAAATGTTTCAAGAGAAATTCAATTGCTATTGATTTGAAAACTAAATACTACAACCATAAAATGTCACCTCAAAAAAAAAAATGGCACGTAACGTCCGGTTTTTGGTTTAGAAAACTACTTTGAGCACGTTTATGCTTATGTATTCCAGCATTTTGAATTGGTTTCTATTGGGTCATACCTTTTCACTCATCACATCAGGAAGTGGACAAAAAAGCGTTGTAACTTAATCTCAGACTGGCTATGTTCTTAATGTGTTCGGTGAAAGTTAGGCCAATGTCAACCTCGACGTTCTCATAAGAATCGTTATTAAAAAAAAACAAAATAAGTAATCTTCCGGCCTTCACACTAAAGTCAATAACTACGTAATATTTAAAGATTCTAAGGTTGCATGGGTCGTTCGCGATAGTATATACGCAAAAAAGGTTGGGGCAGTTTGCAATAGCACCGAATCCCTCATAGCTAGGAAGATGAGCATTTTCTTTGATCGAGAAAAATGAAAGAAAAGTTCAACTTTAGCGCATTTTTTTTTATTTCTTATTCACAATCGTCTTCCTAGTTACGAGATCGAGTGGGTACAGTTACCATGCGAAGTCAAGAATGCTGCTTGTACGTGTGCTTTTTTAATTTAAACGCGATTGGAGGTGTGTTATTAAATTTAAACGCGATCTTTTTGTCATCGTTATGATAGAGAATTGAATGTTTAAGGTATTTGGAGAATTGCTAGCTTTTTCCAAACTTCTGAAGGCGCGCAGCGTGATTCGCAAGGCGCTGGTAGTAGCTGGCTGTTGACATTAACAGAAAAGTAAGATTAATTATCCAGGTAAGTTTAGCAACAATATCCTGTTATATATTTCAGTGTGTACCGATAACTATTTTCAGTTAACTGAAACACATCTTGAATGCCGTAATTACTACGCAATTTGCCAGGAGCACGCAACGAGAAAATTTTAGCAAAACACTTGCAATATCATTTTCTGCTTTCTTAGATTGTTTCAGAGCTT
Source organism: Siderastrea radians (assembly GCA_964017195.1). Taxonomy (NCBI): domain Eukaryota; kingdom Metazoa; phylum Cnidaria; class Anthozoa; order Scleractinia; family Rhizangiidae; genus Siderastrea; species Siderastrea radians. Next base: position 6,805,879 of record OZ024898.1, read on the forward strand.
TTTAAAGGCATATTTGTGTAAGGTAATACAGATTGATCTGTTCGGATTTTTTAGCTGAAAAATTAGGCCACAGAAAATGTTAGGAAACAAAATCCTAGCCGCCGAATTTCCGAGCTGCTGATGGCTCTCCAAAAATGCTAGCTGACCTTACTTTGGACTCTAAACGACATATTTGTCCCTCCGAAAACAATAGGAACTAACAAGTCATCTTGTTGCGAAAGTCGGACGTGATGTTTCGCCACAGAAATCTGTAGCTTTCACTGCAATTAAATCAGAAAATCTCAGGTGATTTTAGGCCTTCCGAACAGATATTCCCCGAAGCGAACCGTTGGGTGCCCCTGATTTTGCACTTAAATTCAAACATAATGGCAATAAATTAAAAGAAGTACAATTCTCACTGAGAATGGACCCAAGCTCGAGTTTCAACATTACCTATCAGTGATCAGTCAACTTTCAACTCTCTTCCTGTTAGTCTTATTTGATTACGAGGCCAAAGCCACCGTAGCGCGCGCGTGCAATCGTTTTCTATCGAACTGAGAAAACGATTGCGAATCATTCTAGCGAATAGAAAACGACGACGAAGCCAACCATATTCGCTTAATTGCAATCGATCACGGTAAATGTGTGCTCCATCATTAAGCTTGGTTTTCATATGATCGCTGCGATCGCTACCAGAAACGTTAAGCGGACGTGGTGATTTTGATCTCTGAGCAGTTTCCATATAGACTTGTTTCCATATGATTGCTGTCAGCCATTACGATCGCTAAAAAACGGTTTCCACATAATTGCAACGAGTGCTGATCGTTTTTGCCAGCGATCGTAGCGATCATATGAAACCAGCCTTTATAGTTAAAGTATATCAAATCATACTAATCGAGAACAGCAAAAACTGGTATGTACATTTTTGACGCTAAAAAGACGGTTTTCTGTTTCAGTTAATCGTCAGTGTCTAATGACGTGGGCACTGAGGTGTAAATGGGCTTGTTTAACAAGGTCATATTACCTTGAAAAACTTTTTTGCAATGTTCCTTTTAATGTTGGTGTAGATTGAGTTTATACTCAAATGTAAATGTTTCTGGAGGCTGCAGGATCAATTATTGGGATCCAGAAAGGTTAATATCTTCAATTCTATGAGAGCGATTTGTTTTCAGTGAATTCATTTAGTGATCGGTTTCTTGGGGCTAAGTTACGAAAACCACAACTGGGCATGATTTCAGGAGTACAAGGCTGTATTATCATAATCGTAACGTGAATGCTGTCATTAAACTCTGCAAAAAAAGGCAAACAAGTTGAATTTTCTAGGTTTGCTTCTGTCATCTTATTCACATGTTAATTTGGTCAATTGATTCATGACATTTTAGTTTGCATGGTGATTTCTTCGACCTTAGCTATAGCCGGGTTATAAAATAAAATAGGCACTCGCGATAAGCACAGCTGGTTACAGAAATATTTCTTTTATGACTGACTAAAAAACGGGAGCCTCTAGAAACAGACGTGTCAGTACGATTAGGAGAACAACACAAAGTGCCACGGCATTGAAAAATGGAGCCTGTTGATTAATTAAACTCTTATCGTAGCTATTTAAACTGTGGTAGAGCTGAACTTATAGTTGTTGTTGTGGTATATAGTATAAACTGTGATTAGTCTCTAATTTCGGTGATGGCGATTGTGTGGCGGGCGAAATACACACGCACGCGCGCGAAATTTCGAGGAGACGCCCACAGGCGCAAATCGGGAAAGTAAGGGCACAGACAGCAAGTAAGACACCATGGAAGTAAGATAAGGTATTTTTATTGAGAATTTTGTAGCATTTGTGTTTTCTAAAGCATATCGTAAAAATACCCATACAAACTCTTATATTTCGCTATGACCGCTATTTGGCAATACCATATAACACACAACTTGAGTTTGGGCAGCCTGTGAGACGCCAAGAGTTGGTGTCTCCTCGAAACTTTTCGCGCGCATGCGTGTGTATTTCGCCTGCCCCACAATCGCCATCGCCAAAATTAGAGACTACTCGCAGTCAAGTAAATTACAGTGTTTTTCGCATGATTGTGTTGGTGAATAGTCACTGATAGTGATGAATATTTACTGAGCTGTGAACCGTCACAGAGGTGAACAATTGTTACATATCAATTTTTTTGTTCGTCCAGGTACCCGGCAGGATACGCCATTTGTGTGTCACCTATACGGGGAGAAACTCCGTTTCTTTGGGGCTGAAGAATGGCAAAAGTATGCAGCCTGAAAACATACATCTTCTTTATATTTGTCATGACCATTTTAACTTTAGTAGTGATGATTCACTACTCTGTAAGATTATCACAGCAAATGAAACTGCAAATGAGATATGTAGGCCTTGTGTTAACGTTAACGAATGGCCATTTTGAGACGCAAACCTTGTCATCAAACCACACTACACTTTTGCAGTTGCCCCACTTGAGTTATTTAAGAAACTCACCAACGCATCAAATGGCGGAAGGAGTTGTAGAAAATCACCCAGAACAAAGCAGTTTGGGTCTGAGTGAACTTTGGGTAGCTTGGAACGAAAGTTTATGCCCAGAAAATTCCTCAAGTTTAGGTGAGTCCTGTTCAGTTTGCATTCAGTGCATTTTAGTACTTATTTCTTATTTCAATTAGGCTATTTTATTCCCTTTAAATTTCGTCTTTGTGAGACATTTTCAGTAAACTACGAGCAACGTTAATTAATCGATAGCCTCATATCGTGTACAGTCACTTAAGGATTTAATCCAAAGACTCAAAAGTAGAGCGCTTTTCAAATGAGTGTCGTAAAACCAAAACCGAAGTAATTACCCCAGCCAATCACAACAAACACAAATTACCCAATGAACCAATCAGAACTCGAAGCAAATACATGTAACCGGCGCCAAGCGCGGGAAAACGCGTGCGAGCGAGTCGGGATTGGTTTGAATTTTACTTCTGATTGGTTGAGAAAGTGGGGCGACGTTTTTTAACCAATCACAGAGTGAAGTAAAGCAAAACCAATGCAAAACACGAATTACTTTCGACAGTCAAATGAAAACCGCTCTAAGAGCCACCTTATAGAGAATAATAAACAGCACCACAAGAAAGTACTCCTCAATTTAAGCTTTCGTTTCACGAGCAATCGTCACATTTTGGGATTTTTTTTCACAGTTTCACTTAACTGTTTGTTTGTTTGTTTGCTTGACAATGTTTGTTTTTTCGTTGTCAGTTGGACATATAAATGTTGACAAATCCGTTCCTAAAATGGAGGAGGTTGAAAAGCAAATGTCTCGTGAGTTTGGCGGCTGGGTCAGTAAAGGCGGAAGCTGGAGACCTACTGAATGCAGAGCAAGGGTCAAGGTGAGATGTCATGTCAACACAGGTGACGTTTGCCTTGCTAACATCTTTTCGAATCTTTGTTTGACGCGTCCCAATTGTCCTAGTCACCCGGATCATTATATCAGAAATACCTTCGGAAGGAACACAAACGATCCAAAGGATCGGGATCACAACAACATTCGCTGAAATAAACTCAACTCTATTTAAAGGACTGAAAAGTTCGAAGCAATCTATCCCGTTCCCTCTCATTTTAGTCAATATTTTGGTCGTAAGTCAACTACCAAAAACTGAAGAAACCCTTTTAAACCCTGGCATTCTTGCTCGGCGAAAAAATACATGTTGTACTCACGGAACATGGCTGGTGCCATGCCTCCATTCGGCTGAGATGATTCAAATATGACTTATTCGGCTCTATGCAGAACCTCGTCGGCTTGAAACCACCGATTCAGTCGTTGGTTCGAACAATACGCAAGTCCCTATGCTGCCTTTCATAAACGTCAAATTGAACATCCTCATCATCTTGTAACTAAGTCTGACCTTTCAAATTTCAACTCTCACCAGATGGCCCTAATAATTCCATTCCGCGATCGTTATGAGCAGCTGTCAGTCTTTGTTCGTCACATGCATCCCCTCCTAAAGAGACAGAAACTGGATTACAGAATCTTTGTGGTGGAACAGGTATGATAATATTTTCGATTTCCAAGAGCGCCAAAATAAAAAAAAGAACTCCTTCACTGCTTTGATTTGAACGGTCACATCGTAAACATGATAATAACCACCGCCACTGGAAAGTACTTCTCATCCGAATGTTGAATTCACCGTGCTGTTGAACACGTTTGGATACGCTGCTGCGGAATAATATTGAATGATGTTCATGATGTTGAACGAAGTCTGATTATTATCAAACTGTTTGCCTCGACCAAACAGATTGAACATTTAAATACAACGCCGTTCAACATTGCTGAATTCACATCAGACTTTAATTTGATCTCGGGCAAACAGGTGCAAAGCTTACATCTCTCAAGAGTCAACTTTCGGAAGGAAGACATGTTCTGTTTGTTTTTTGTTTTTTTAAAACAGGCAGGAGATATTCCTTTTAACCGTGCTCTGCTGTTTAACATTGGCTTCAAAGAAGCTCTGAAGTTTAACCAGTACGATTGCTTCATATTCCATGATGTGGACTTGATACCGGAAGATGATCGTAATGAATACAGCTGCCCCACATCACCCAGACATATGTCCGTAGCCGTGGATAAGTTTCGTTATCGGCAAGTATCTTTGGTTGTGTTTAATTCGCATCAACCATTTTCGTTCGATAAAGAGCAAGATGGTAAATACACTGACCGCTTTATCGCGGCTATTGCTGCCTTCAAAGGTTGCTTGTGGCCATGCATGTGCTTGGCGTTAGGTGAACCATGAACAGGTTTGAGAACAGCAGAGCTGGTTATCGGCTTGAACACTTTCCTAGGCCGGTTACACCAGCCAATCAAGATAGTTTAAGTTTAAGTTTAATGGTACTTTACACCAACTGTACCATAATATAATACCTGAGAAAAATAACAAACTAACTAACTAAATAAATAAATAAAGTACAGTTGGTAAAGGAAAGCAAGAGGGGGAACTGAATTCCTATATAAAAACTGCTCTCCTAATTAACTAAAAGATAACTACTAAGATAGCAAATAATGGACTGCAACCTGAAAATAATGGAATGCAACCTGAAAAATGTGTCGTAAAAAGTAAGTAAAAACTCTCAATAAAGAAACAACAGTTTTCAATTTACAAAACATGTTTCGACACTCTCATGTCATCTTCAGTTGCAAATGAACGTTAACGGTTGTACATTTGAATTTTCGTATTAAAGTACGTTACAGAATTACGCTTTAGAACTTACGTTCACAATTTGAATATGAAATACGCGGGAAACAAAAATAGCGCGCGCATAGTTACCTTAAGTGACTTAGGAACACACACACACACACACAATACTTCCAATAACAACTGAGAATGATAAAATAAAAGACAAGAAAAAAAGTAATTAAAAGGAAAGAGATAACTCTAGATGCTTTAGCTGCTGATTAAGAGTAGGATTTTCCCACTTAATATGCATCGCCTCTTTGATCTTAATTTGGAATTTCGAGACGGCAGAATCTAAGATTGTAAAGCATTCTGCAGTGCAAGAGTCATGGCAGGCCCTAGATGACTGCAGGTGCCTGTAAACATGTGAAGACTTGTCCGACAAGAGGTGCTCACGAACACGTGCACAAATGTGGCGAGTGGTCTCGCCAATGTAGCTGGCATTACAGCCAGCACACGAGAATTTATAAACAACACGCGAACGTAGACTCTGCGGTACTGAATCTTTCACGCTAAACATGTTTCTAAGTTTAAACGTACTAAAGACTAACTTAACATCTAAATCAGCTTTGCAATAACGTTTGAGTAGTTTGCTAAGCTTAGTCTGGGCGATTTTAGAAAACCGGCCAACATAAGGGAGTTTATAGAAGTGCGTTTTGCCGGAGTTAGGTGAGTCGATCTGCCCATTTGAAGGATTCATTTTCTTAGAAACATAGCTGTGAATAATCTTGTCGATGACCCAAGACGGAAAACAGTTTTTCCGCAATATGACGATAAGCTTTTTAACGTCCAGATGAAAACCAACCCAGGAACTGTTGATCTTTAGTTATAAACCCTGTCTACTATTGTTCTGACTAATCCTAGTTTGTAATTCAAAGGGGCAAAGCTAAAATAACTAAAAACTAAAAACTAAAAACTGTTTGTACTGTAGTTTGACAATGTTTGCTCCATAAGAAAATCTCGAATATATTTCTCTCGATATTCTAGGAGTATTTTGATCAAAGGTTCCTAGTTTTAAATTCAACACAGCATTTTTGAACCAAAAACAAAGGAATCCCCATGACTGACTCTTTAACCCTGATAGAGACGAAAATGAAATTTCCCTTTCCCTTTACATTACCAATACTTGTTCAAACATTCATGTGATGAAAACAAAGCAACTGATCACCAAGAATTAGTGTCTCGATAGTTAGACAAATCCTCCTTACCAGTTCCACAAGAAATGTATATACAGTAAGGAGAATATTCATTTTCAAATTAGGGCTTGGATTCCACTAACGTGTCATTATTCGGGTGGTGTTTTGCCCTCCTTTTTTTTTCAGCTGAATTCTCTACGTTACATTCGTTTAATTCCAGTTTGTCCAAGAGTTCATATTATCTTGATTTTATTTTATCCACAGTTTGCCGTATAAGAAAATCTTTGGTGGGGTGGGTTCCTTTCAAAGAGAACACTTTGAACTCATCAATGGATTTTCAAACATATTTTGGGGATGGGGAGGTGAAGACGACAATCTTTATGGAAGGTAATTATAATTCAGCGTCAAGTGTAAGGCAGCCTGTAAGTTATTCTTTGCGTTCATGTGCAAGTACTGTTCTAGTTTTTCCCAAGGGTAAAATGCTTAGCACCTTTGGTGATAGAACTTTTAGTATGGCTGCGCCCAAGCTTTGGAATGCGCTTCCGGCTGAGTTACGTAGCATCTCTTCTTTAACTTTTAGTATGGCTGCGCCCAAGCTTTGGAATGCGCTTCCGGCTGAGTTACGTAGCATCTCTTCTTTAAGTGCTTTTAAATCTTCCCTGAAGACATACCTTTTTAAATTAGCTTTTCATATTTAGGATTTTTTATGATTTATTAGATTTACTGTATCTCTTAAGTTATTTATAGGTTCTAGTATTTAGCATAGTTATTTCTTTACGTATTGCACTGCGCTTTTGATGATTTTATGTAAAAAGCGCATTAGAAGTAGTTTAAAATAGATTATTAAGTAAATAGGTCTAAATAAATTATGAAGCGCCAGTGTGACAGCTTTTAACTCGTTAACTTAGAATTGAAAAAAAGTCTCCGAAGCCTGAGTACATGTATGACGGTTACGCATTAATCTTTTTGTAAGTACTTAAGGTTCTTTTTTTTTTAATTTGGCTATGATCTTAAGTTAATCTGCAACATCACTGGTTGTCGAGGAAAAGCCGAAAAAAGCTCAGGCTTGAACGGGATTCAAACCCGTGAGCAGTCAAGGGAATCAATGCAAACTCTCTGCTTTGAGCTACAATAGGATTCTAACAGCGTGAATTGTGAATTGTCACATAGAGAGGATATTACACGGCGGATTGGTACAATGTGACTGCGCGATGCAGTCGTTGTGTCAGCCCACAATTGAGCATCGCTCACCACTAGAGTTCTCGTAGCTCAGTAGTTAGGGAAGGTACGTTCTTGGGGGGGGGGAGGGTTGGGGAATTTTGGTGTTTTTTTCCAAAAAGTGTAGGCCCTCCCTTGCGCTTTAGTAAAAAAAACTCCTGACCCCCCCCCCCCCCCCACCTTTAGGCGACTGACAAAAGTGCGACCCTCCCCTCACTACTACATGGTATGTTCCCTGCTGTAGAAACCTCAGAACGTTTCGCTTGTGAACGCAAAGTGTTTGAACATGAATATATCTCAATAGCGAATGTGTGCGCACTGAAACAAGGAAAATGCGAACAATCAGTGTGGGATATTTACGTTTTATAGCTGAAGTTTGAATATGGAAGTAAAAACTTTGAGTATTATAAAAGTTTTGAACATAAAATATCTAAGGAAAAATACACGCGTTTCTTTCTCCGACGAGCCAGCATTTTGACTTCTGTTGTGCAGGACAATCAGAACAACATTCAGCCAGCCTCTGACTCAAATTCAAAGTCTGACAGTGACAGTGACAGGGTAGAGCGCATTGTTGGATCTACTAGTAACTCTTCAGAACTAAACGACTCAGGAGATCAGGCAGCGGATAGCCAACAGTAAGAAGCTGAAGAAACGATACCTGAGTCAAGTACTTCTCGGTACGGACGGAAAAGGACACGAGTCCTCCGAGAAAACCATGTGCCATGGCATAATATACATGTAGAAATGTAACCTAGTACCTATAATAAAACACCAAACTAAATCAAAGTAGGTGAAAAGAAAAACGTAATCTGTAAGAAAAATGGAAAGCAACATCACAAAAATTCTCATTAAAAAATTCTGGAAAAGATGTGTGACCCTCCCTTGAATAGCTCACATGAGGTATGGCCCTCCCCTTTTGGTGCTCACTTTCACTGTTGACCCTCCCCTCTGAGGCCCCAGCCCTCCTCCCCCCCCCCAAGAAAAAGCGTACCTTCCCTTAGAACATCCAACTAGTGTACGGAAGGTCGTGGGTTCAAAACCCATCTGGAACTCAGAATTTTTTCTGAATTTCCTCTCTCCCCACATTATTCTATATTCATTTGATTGAAGATATGAATTTTATTTTCTCGTGTTAAACATGTTAAAAAAAAACAATATTTTACTCCGGCTCGCGCTTATAGTGTGTTGAAGTACCTGATAAGTTGTTGATACCTTGGTGTGATTCTTTATTTAGAATAAAGGCCAAAGGACTCAATTTAACGCGACCGTCCATGAACAAAGGAAGATACAAAATGCTGAAGATATTTCACAACTCTGAAAAGAAACCGTTATTAGAAATAAGGTAAGATGTTTGACTTAGCTTCATGTTACCCATTCCTCCCAGGAACGCCACTGGTGTGATTGTGAACCATGGCGCGAAAAGCAAACAAACGAACGTGGTTGTCAGTATTCAGTAACAGCCATAGTCCCTCGCATCTCCACTCGCCCCAAGAGCGCAAGCGATCAAAACTCATCTGAAAAACTCCAAAATTGCATCTTGCAAAAAAACAGAAAACAAACTGCACAACGTAAAAGTACTCAGGAGTGCTCAACAGCTTTCATTTGAATGGTCACACTTTTGAATACATCTACAGACTGAAAAGTTTGAACCACTTTGTACAGCATAATAAACAGCACCACAGGAAAGTACTGCTCAGTAGCTTTCATTTGAATGGTCACACTTAAGGATTTCTTACATAGAGGCAAAAGTTAGAACAGTACAACAAACAGCACCACAGGAAAGTACTGCTCAACAGTTTTCATTTGAATGGTCACACTTTAGGATTTCTTACACAGGGTCAAAAGTTAGAACCACCTCGTACAGGGCAGCACCACAGGAGAGTACTGATCCAAAGCATTTTATTTGAATGGTAGTGTGTGTTCCACAGACCTTGCGTAACTCAGTGCTTTGAAAGTGTGAGAATTTAATAAAACAATTTTTCCACTTGCGCTAAAACCGAGTTCCCCTAAAAACTAAATTAAATTTAATGATCTTAATTTCACACGCCTGTTTCCTAAACACAATTTTCAACACTGGAAGTTTGCGATAGTGGAACCCTTTTGGCACGAAACTTGATGACGTCACCGAATGATACGCAATTTGTGTCCCAGGCCCTTACACTCACACTTTGCGTAATCGCGTTCACCGAAGAGAACACCTAAGAATTAGGCTGATGCCAAATGATCCCGACCCCGAAATGATCCCCAAATCGACCCCGAAATGATCCCCGTTTTTTTCATGCTGACCCTGAAATGATCCCCAAGTAATTTTTGGAATGGCTTTCAAACCAAGGGATTGTGGAGTGATCAAAATAAAGGAAATCGAAAGTTTTTCAAGTATTTATGCACTTGAGATTATTTGCAATCTTCGCTAACACTATTCAAGTAATTGGAAAAAAAAGGTGATCAGCGTGTAAATCAAATATGTTGTACTATACATGTACATCTTGTATTGTAACTAGTAACAATATTAAAATGCAAGAAAAAAGAGCAAAAGCCTCAAAAAATTACACAAGAAATGAACGTGAACATTTTGAACGCTTAGCAGTTGGTTTTTATGGAAAGTCTGTTAATTGTCCTTGGCCGGAATTCTTTTTCAAGTAATCGACAACATTCTCGCCTTTCTCCTTTGGGAGCAGGAATGACCATCAACCGAAAACGTTTGTTGAGTGGCCATTGTAAGGCGCGCTGCACAAAGACTGAAGGCTGATTTTGTAATTGGACATAGCTCCCGATCCATTTCCTCGGCTTTCAATTTCTCTTGTAGATTATAATTTTGTCAGTTAGGAATGATTAACGAAGAAAGAATTAGAAACTGGAGAAAAAATGAGTGAGACTAACAAAGTTGTGAAAAATGTCAACATTTTCGAGTACTTTTGAAACGCGGCGTCATTCGAAGTATAAAGGATAGGATTTTCTTCAATTTCAAGTACTGTGTGCTATTCCATTCCAATAATTACTTAGGGATAATTTCGGGGTCTGCGAGGAAAAAAACGGGAATCAATTCGGGGTCGGGATCATTTCGGGGTCTATTTGGGGATCATTTCGGGGTGGAGATCATTTCGGGGTCGAGATCATTTCGGGGACTGTACAGCTTTTTTTTTGATCCAACAGGAAGGAGAGAATGAAACGAGCCTTCAAATTGAGGAAAAACGATGGACTCAATTCTCTCACATATAATGTAGAGAAGATTACAGAACGCAAGCTTTATACCATGGTGACTGCTGATGTGAAAGACGCTTTCCAAACTGAGATGGGAAACTATTGACTTCTTAGGAGTTACCGTGGGAATACGTAATGACAAGAGATGAAAAAAGTAACTAATATTTGGCATTAAGACTAGATTTTTTTACAACACTTTAAGAACGACTATACAACGAACTTTAGGTGAGCCGGTTTCTGAAAACTGAGTTCATAAGGTAAATTGGCCACCGTAAAATATCTTTCCGGTTGCCAACCCAAATCAAATTTTAGTGTTTAACTTCCCCTCCGACGCCGCACCACAGTTTCTTTAGGAACTAACCCCTTTATTCGGATCCTGAAAGCTGTGAATTTTTACAAGGGAAGTCAAGTTAGGGCATATTTGCAAGACTATTTTTACACGTTTCGAGCGTTAGCCGTAAAGAGATTGAAAGCTGCCGTTTCGAGCTTTAGCCCTTCGTCAGACGTCAGTCCCACCGACTGACTCACCGACTGACTAACCGACCCATTGACTGACTCACTGACTGACCAACTCACCGATTGTTTGAGTCACCGACCGTCTGAATCACCGACTGATTAGGTAACTGACCGACTGACCGATTCACCGACCCACTCACCAACCAACTCACCGACCGACTGACTAATCAACCGACTGGCCGACCGACTGCTCGAATCACCGACTGAACGACTTGCCGACCGTGAGGGTAAAAAAAAATATTTGTGATATTCAACGAATCACTTACAAAAACTAGATACACTCTTTTTTATATAAGAATCATTTTTATAAGAATATTGAGGCTGAAATTGGAGAAATTTTAAGAAAATGTTTACAACATACCCAAGGCTGAGATTTTGTTAACAACCTTTTTTGCGAGTTGATGGAAAATATAATACAATAAAGTCATATAATATTTTAAATGAACTTATTTTACCATTGAAAAGTATGGTGATTTCCTTCTTTTTTCCAACAAAACTAGCTATAAGGTAAAGCCATGAAGCACGTGCGCAATGTAACACGATACAGACAGCATACAGTTCTATTTGATAGTTTAATACTCTGCACTGTAAATTCAAAAGCTCTGTGTTAGCCCCCAAAGTGGGGCCGTTTCGGTGAGTATAATACAGTGCCTTTTTTGGGGGCTAACTTGGCTCTCTATTTTAAGGCCATAATGGCCCTATTTACAGGGGCTGAGCCGGCACCATAGGGCCAAATTGGGTCCCACTGTGGGCTGTTTCGGCTTTCAATGGGGTTAGTTTTGTCCCATGAAATAGCCCCACAGTGGGCCACATCAGCTCCAGGGGCCTCAGGGGCTAACTTGGCTCTCTTATTAAGGTCATAATAGTCCTATTTACAGGGGCTGAGCCGGCACCAAAGGGCCAAATTGGGTCTCACTGTGGACTGTTTCGGCTTTCACTGGGATTATTTTTGTCCCAGCTGTGACTGAAATAGCCCCACAGTGGGCTGAGCAGCTCCAGGGGCCTCAGGGCTAATTTGGCATTTTGGGGCTGAAACAGATCTTCTTACAGTGTGTAATCTAAGAATGTACACAAGAATATTTTCAGCCTTAAGTCGGTGGAAAAATAAGAATATCCAGCCTGGGCATGAAAAATATACTTTCTTTTATAAAAAAGAGTGTAACTGCAAGGCTTTCAAGAATTTAGAAATTTTCACAGGTTTAATTGTCCCGAACCTAAAGCAGATGAGCGAAAATAATGAAAATAAAATTCACCAGTAAATAAGAGGCATTAGAATAGAAGATTACAGGTAGGGTAAGGTAAAGTCGCAAAAGAACCACAGTTGGCGCACAAGGTTGGAGATTAATCCTTAAGGTTAAAGGAATATTGGCCCAATATCAGCACGTAAATTCTCTTCACTGTTCTATATATATTTCTTATGCTACAAGTTGGGAGAAATTGCTGAAATATCAAGACATTTTAACTTTGGTGATCTCCCCCGAGATTGAATGCTAGTCCACCGCGCCCGCAGGGCTACACCAGCCAGTTAGTACGCCGTTTTATTATATAGACAAGAGTGGTTTAGTGGAAAATAGACTACTAGTAAAGTTCATACGAAACTACATCCGGGACTCGAGTGGCGTATTTTCCATATCCTCACTAGTGAGGATATCGATGACGTCATTTCCCACCCTTACACTGTTGTTTGTACAAAAATACTCTTGTCTATATAATAAAAAGAAAATTACACGGTGGCTTGAAGATATGAATTTTATTTTCTCGTGGTAAAAAACAATATTCTACTCACTCGCTGCGCTCTTTCGTAAAATATTGTTTTTACCACTCGAAAATAAATTCATATCTTCGCGCCGCCGTGTAATATTCTCTATATACACTTGGGTAGAGATTGACAACGTGGAGTAAAGTTTCTTTTGTAAGTACAAAAAAAAAAATAAAAAATAAAAAAATAACACGTTACAGAGCTGCCTTGTTCCTGTGCGGCCTTTTCCCAGGCCTTCACGGTCAATCCATTTTGGTGACCATTTCTCGGACCACGTGACCCAAAACAGGTCGACCGCGACGAAATAAGGAGGCTAGGAACTAGGCAAGATACAGAGTAGGGTATGAAGGATTATGCCGGCGTAATTTTGAACATGATACTATATCTGGAGCATCAGGCATTATGTTAGCATAATACTCATGTTGCAGCGTAATTCTAATATGTTGCAGTCCCGAAAAGCTTCGAGCTGTATGCTATTTTTTCCAGCAACAAAGAATGTGAAAAGTCGATAAAAATGCGGAAATTAAATGTTTAGGAACTGAGCACTCTAGACTCGTAACCAGTGACAGCTTAAGCTCATGCATCAAACGTTTGACTAAATAATTTTAAGTTGTATCTAACATTTCATTTCTTTCACAAGTATCAAGAAAGATTGTGTGGTAATGTTTATTTAGTAGACACCACCAGCTAAGCAAAACTTTGAGCATAATACCCTGTTTTAATGAGTGACGCCCAGAAACATAATACTAGATTTTACGAGCATAATCCGTCAGATAATCCTTTAATCAACAACCCTCCGATCTACCGATGGAAAGTCCGACGCCAACCTCTACACCACCGATCAACTCCCGAAAAAACTGAGCCGTCGGCTAACAGTCGGCGTCTGTCGGTAATCTCTCAGTGGGTTGTTGGTTAACTGTCTGTACAGTAAACTCGATGAACAAAGGTAAATTCTACATCACATCTCTTGCTCATCTTCGAATCTCATATATATGATACAGTGCTCCAGATGCAAGGTACAATACATTGGAGAAACTAAACGTCAACTCAGCGACAGATTTGGGGAACACAGACACGCAATCGAAAAAGCCATCACCCATCGTCACATTGATCAACCCACCGCCGTTTCAGATCACTTCACTCTCCCTGGCTACTCCATCAACGACATAGACTCATTCCCCTAGAACTCATTCACTCGAACAGGGACAGCATCCGTAAAGCCAGAGAAGCATTTTTGATTTCAAAGGGCAAGACTCTTGAACCCCACGGAACAAGAAATTCTGAAGAATTTACAGGCGGCCGATGGTCTCTCCTCCACGCCTCCCCGCCTCCCCTGTTGCTATAAAGGAAAACAAAAACTTTAGTAGTTCTTGGTTTGTGGTGACCTGTTATGGACAATTTGCACTTCCGGTATGTAAGGAATTAAGTAATCACTAGCCTGTGTAAACGCTGACCCTTACCAAACCAAATGTCCCCAAAAACAGCAACATAAACATTTAAACGCTTACCTTTACTTAACTTCCATACGCAGCAATACTCAATACAACGGAATTAGACTCCTCCCTGGCATTAATTTTTTCGTAACCACCACTACTTGAGAAACAGAAGTAAAACCGGCCTTCGGTGACCTGCTTGGCACAATTAGCCCTTCGTGTACTGTTACGATCTGTCACCGCATTCCCTTTAAGAGGGGGGCGTAAGGGGGGGCCGAAAACCGCAAAACCGCACAAAAAAACGTATAAATACCGCAATACCGCATTGAAATTGACCAAAATACCGAAACCGCAGTTTCAAATGTGTAGGCTAAGTTCCCCTTATCGAGTCTTTACGTCGGCCATTCCATAAGAAATAAATATGTTGATGTTAATCGAACGTGCTATCATTGAGCTCGTTACATAATAGAAGTATTGAAGTATTAGTTTATTTAGAGCTGACCTTAATGCTGGTATCTGGATCATGTACTCTGAAGAGTATCGATAAATTCCATGACTTTGTGTAACACTAATAATTAACTAAGTTCTGCGTCGGCGAAGGTCTCGAAGTTGCACCTTAAGGGGACTAACCACGTTGGGCTTAATCTGTGGAACTCTGTGTGCACGCACACGCTTGAATACTGCTAACCGTATAACGTAACGTAAAATTTTCGGTATCGAAGAGACCTCAACATTTATAACTTCCACATGGCAAACCGATCACATTTTGTACCAAGCATGCTTTTCGTAATTTTTCTGTTAAAATTCGTCAATTTTAGAGTTAGTTTTCAATTAGAGTTAGTTTTCAACCTCAAATATCCCGGAAACGAGCTAGGGACACCCAGTTGTATTTGTATTTCCAATCAGCATTAAATTTCATTCAATATCTTTCCAAGACTGAATTCTTAACAACTGGAAGTCAAGTCAACGAATCCAGTCTTCTTAAACAGTCTGATGGAGTGATTAGTAGAGAAGACGATTATTGAAACAGACAACTCTTCCGAAGCGAGTTCTTGCTCCCAGGAGAAACGTCGCAGAGCTTCCAATCTCTCCTTGGAGCAAAGTGGAATCGTCCGGACGATCTTCAACTTCTTCATCGCTGCTTTCATCATATTCGTCCGCTTCGTCGTCGTCCAATTCGGCAGTGGGTGCAGCAGCGGCAGCGTCTGCTGTATTGACCCGCTCGTCAAAGGCAATGGACAGGGTCCCAAAGGGGTCTAGGGCTTCAGACTCCTGGGTAAAAAATAAAGGGCTCCAGAGCTCCAAGACAGAAAAACTTGGGCTCTAGGGCTCCATTTGGCCAGAATCATCATTTTTGTCTGGGCTCCAAGTAGAAAAAGGCTTTGGGCTCCGGGCTCCAGGGCTCCAAGGACCTCCCCTTTGAGACCCTGAATGGAGACGGGCTTATCTGAGATCTCGCATTGCCTTTGGTACATAAATTCTGGGAGTGTGCCATGACGTGCCATGGTGGTCTCTTGGCGTACCGTTCGTTGTCTTACGGCAGCCCCATAAGAGGACGCCCAGTTTCTAAGAGCATTGCAGTCGGCTGGAGACATATTGACAATTGGTAGAGGTTTCATGACAGGAACCTGCAATAGCAACAAACCTCCCTCTGGTTTGGGATACCAAGATCGCCTGCTTGTCTGAAAATAAGCTGCCCAAGTGGTAACACACTTCACCGCCTCCTTCATTGCTAAGCCGAATGACCTGCAGTACTCTGCCTTTATCATGTTTGCCTGCTTTACATGTACGGTAGAATGAAAATTTTCCATATCTAGTGTCATACAGCTCAACAAATTCTGGAAAGTTATACAACATTGTCGACATATCATTGAATAAAACGGTTAATAATATCAAGCATTAACTGCAAAAGGCTGAAATTACAAACCACAATGCTTATTTGCGGGTCTTTGTACATTAGTGGTCACCGACTGCTGTGTAGCTCGAAAGACCTTGTAAAAATTTAAAACAAAACACCGGAAACTAGAGGATCCGCGTGAAAATGTATCGTCCGTATCACCGCAGGTTCTTTTTTTCACCGATTACCGCGGCCTAAAATTTATAGAAACCGCAAACCGCTTAGTCTTGTAAAACCGCAAGACCGTATTTTAAAATTAAAATTACCGCAATACCGCACCAAAAATAACGCAACACCGCATCACCGCAAACCCTTAAGCCCCCCTCCTTTAAAAACATGATTTAACACGTCTGCAGCAATTGTAATGTAGTTCGTCAATAAATTCCCTAAAATTTTCTGCGATCATAGATGGAAAACATATAACAGCAATACCATTCAATTCTCGTTCTGTGAGCCTTATGTGCAGTTGTCTCTGTTGTCCGCGCGACACCAAGAGGACTGAGTTCCAGTGACGGACGACGTCGACGACGAACGAAGAAAGGAATGCAAAAGGAATGCAACTTCCATTTTATGAGTCGGCCGCGACGTGCATATATGCACGACGGTCGCCTAATAAACAGACGAGATGAAACTTAATCTATTTCTATTTTTATAGTAGCTGCACAGGCTTACCATCCTCTGTTTGTGTGGTGGGCTGTGCATTTATAATGGCTGTGTCGGTTTAACAAATTAGGAAAACTAAAGCCGAAATTTAGGAGTTTTAAAACTGAGGAAAACGAAATAAAAACTCATAAAAGTGCTGCCATGGTGTTTTGATTTGTGTTTCTGTGTTTGTTTTGACGATTTAAGGCTCGCGAAAGCGATGTTTTCAAAATAACGGTCAGACTAGCTCAAAGTAGAGAAAGAGAACAAGGCATGCAACTATGTGACCCGCAAATTACACTACCCAGTTGAACATTTCGCCAAAAAACTCGTATTTCCCCGATTCACTCACACAAAAAAATCTTAGCCCTCGAAAGAATAGTCTTCGAACAAAATTTTGGCCAAATTTGAGTTAGATTCGATCGCGAATAGACCTTTAGAATCGAGTCTAGACTTTTGAATACGACCGTCAATTTGCTTTCTCCCTATGATCTGCAAGAAATCCGAACTCAAAGGAATTCGAAGAATGCATTTTTCCGTTAAAATTTGAATTCGCGGGTGACAAACTGCCGTCCCTGGCCTCCCCACGCGAAACTTTTAGTCCGTGACAAAATCTTCTCTGTGGTCACCCAAGTGGCGAGTTTGACCGACAAAGGAACCCAGTTGAAAGACACGCGATTTTATAAATTCCCCCTGCACGTAGACTGAGGGTCGCTGGGTGCAAAAATTCAAAACAAAACAAAATGGAAGACGCGGACTCAGGCCAGCCTAAGGCCAAGATGAAAAAGACCGAAAAGGGAATTAAAAACGGTGGTGGTATGTTGAATTGTTTTTTTCTTCTTTATCATGTGTGTGTGTGCCATTTACCATTGCCAAACAACAGCAGCTACTAAGATCATGCGTAATCGTTTCGTTGCGTTTAACTGGCTTACATTTTTCCGTTTTCAGGAAAGGTTAACACAGAATTATGAGTTAAAATCCGGAGAAAAAATTTCCTCCGATGAGATTTTGGAGGTTAAACTAGCATTGAATTGAACTGATCATAAACCGAACATCAGTTTGAAACGCAGCTTCATTGATCAGCTCACCACAGCTCAGCCCACAAAATTTGCTGACTGTTGTCACACACTGTTCCATAGAAAACGGCAAAGTGACATTTAACTTAACATTTCTCGTACATTTTCTTTATTCTGAGTTACTGTAAACTAACATATTTGCCGTTCTATGCTAGGCAATGTTTCGTACATCTTGTCAGACTCGCAAATTTTGGTGGAACTTTTAAAATTGAGAGACAAGTTGGAAGAAAATTGCTTTTTGTAACAGCGTCCTTAGGGACTTTAACCAAAACAGCAAAGGCGATTAATGAACATTGAATTAATTTTTTTTTCAACGAAAACATTTGATCAAAACGAACTGCTGAAAAAGTAGGGGATCCATAACTCAACTTTTTGGGTTTTGTCTGTGGCTAGGTTTAGGAAATAATACTGAAAGTAATCAATGGCATGGTAATGAATGGTTGAGTAGTTTAATCCCGTTCAATGTAGTAGAAGCTCAAAAATGTATTTTCATCGCACAGAATTCTTTACCCTGAAAAAATCAGTCTTCTTCCCCCACAAATGTAAGAATTCTAAGTACTTGAATTTTTCTGGTACCACCACCGTTTTTCATTTCCCTTTTCGGTCTTTTTCTTCTTGGCCTTGGGCTGGCCTGAGTCCGCGTCTTCCATTTTCTTTTGTTTTGAATTTTTGCGCCCAGCGACCCTCAGTCTACGCGCAGGGGAAATTTAAAAAATCGCGTCTCGTTCCTGAACTGGGTTTCTTTGCCGGTCAAACTCGCCACTTGGGTGACCACAGAGAAGATTATGTCACGGACTAAAAGTTTCGCGTGGGGAGGCCAGGGACGGCAATTTGTCACCCGCGAATTCAAATTTTAACGGAAAAATGCATTCTTCGAATTCCTTTGAGTTCGGATTTCTTGCAGATCATAGGGAGAAAGCAAATTGACGGTCGTATTCAAAAGTCTAGGCTCGATTCTAAAGGTCTATCCGCGATCGAATCTAACTCAAATTTGGCCAAAATTTTGTTCGAAGACTATTCTTTCGAGGGCTAAGATTTTGTTGTGTGAGTGAATCGGGCAAATATGACTTTTTTGGCGAAATGTTCAACTGGGTAGTGTAATTTGCGGGTCACCTAGTCAGTGCATGCCTTGTTCTCTTACCCTACTTTTGAGCGAGTCTGACCGTTATTTTGAAAACATCGCTTTCGCGAGCCTTAAATCGTCAAAACAAACACAGAAACACAAATCAAAACACCATGGCAGCAATTTTATGAGTTTTTATTTCATTTTCCTCAGTTTTAAAACTCCTAAATTTCGGCTTTAGTTTTGCTAATTTTATAAACCGACACAGCCATTATAAATGCACAGCCCACCACACAAACAGAGGATGGTAAGCCTGTGGTAGCTGTTAGTCACGTTTGCGCTTTCTATGTTTGTCAACCAATCATATTTAATCTTTTCATTTTAATCATTATAATCTTGTAACTGTATCATTCCATTTTTACTTAGCTTTTGCAGCCCCTGATGAAGGTGAGTTTTGTCTCACCGAAATATTGGGCAATAAAATTACCCTTCTTAGCTGTCCGATCAGCCTTGCAATTGGTTTTTTGTCAGTACAGTGTCGGCTAAAGCTTTTTAAGAATGTTTTATAATTTGATAATGAAAGAGTAAAAGTCGCTAGACAGTAAATAGGGTTAAAACTTAGATTAAAATTGTCAGCATCTCCAGACGTATACACTCTTTTGTTTTATCAGAATATATTTTATAAGAATGTCGAGGCTGAAATTTGCGAAATCTTAAGAATATTTTAAGAATAAACGCGAGGCTGAGATTTTGAAACTGATATAATTTTGTGTGTTGAAAATCTGTAAATACAATACAATTTTATGTTTTTAACTTGACCGTATAAAATTATCCCTTTCTCTAAATGGCAAAACTAGCCAACAAAACGAAAAAACCTGCACTAGCACATCTAGACACCGAACACTTGTCAGTCCGGGCCATAGACATTTCTGTCTATGTGATGACGTCATTAAAATGGCATTACAAACAAGACTGCAAGGCTGATCGTACTACGTGAAAAGTAGACTTTGCAAGACACCCACACGACTAGAACCGATACAGGAGGATTGCAACCGCGGACAGCTGTTTCGTCCTTATTGAGACTCATCAGCGCGGTGTAGCAAATATAAATAACGCCAGCTCAGAGAGCCAACGCAAATATATTTTCCAACCCGTACCTTGTATCAAGTTCCGTACTTTGAACTCACCCGTCCCCCGAATCACGCGCTGCCACATCACGTGCTTCGGGGGACAGGAAATCCAAAGTGTCACGAAGGTGTCTCGCAAAGCAAAATAACTTAAATGTGGAAGGCACGGCATTCCAAAACATTTAAGCGCATGGACAAAACCATGCTAAATAAAAGCACAGCATATCGGATCTGAAAAGATCTACGGTCCAAAAATACGTAAAAGTGAGACTAAAACAGCAAGGGACCGCAAACGATAATGCTGTAATTCGTAGGATCTGCTGAGAGATCTGATCAGCAAATAAAATGAAATTACAATGAAAATGAAAATGAAAATGAAATTACAATGAAAATGGCGTCTTGGCGCTTTTCCGTGGAACATCGGTTTATCTCATTCTTCAGCCCCTCATGCTTTCCTGCCATTGGCTAGTCCCATGGGACCCAGTTCACCCACGAAAAGACAAACAGAGCTTCACTATTCATGAGTTTGAATGGCGTCGGTTGAAATCCTGGAAAGTTATCGTCAGTTCAAGTCGAGTTACCGCGTCTAGTTTGAAGCGTGCAAGAAGTGACCTACTGCCATAAAAATGGAAAATTGAGGTAGGTCAGATTTTTTTACGTTTAAAAGAAAAATATAGCGGTAATCTTTGGTAAATTTGCTTCAGATCCATCAAAACAGAAGTCATATGCACCGTGGTTTAATGCATATGCACGGCCTTCATAAATCGGGATCGGGCGCCATATGGCCTATCAATGTAGTGTTATGACTTCTCTGACTTCTGCTGCTTATCCACTTTCTATTCCTAAGTTCGTTGTTTTTGCTTTTCAGCTCATGGAGAAAGAGCTTTCCCAAGTACAATCGTAACAGTTTTGTCCCTTTGATCAAGATACATAGGACACAACTAATTAATTTGCGACACAGCAAAATTTGGCCGCTAAATATTAATCGAGAGAAAGAGAGAGAACTCTCAAGCTGTGATACTGTTTGGACGTTTGGACGTTCTTAGAGCCCTTTAAAATCTTTGGGTGTGCTAGCTTTGGGGCAGTAAATTAGGTTTTTGGACTCAGTTTGATTGCAAGATTCCTAAAAGCCGCTAAAAGGAGTGATGATTTAGTTCTCAAAGGATACGCGAGTTTCTAATTAATAAATAGGTGATAGGATGTTTGCTTGCGGTTATCTGTAAGACATGTAACTTTCTTTATCACGGATGTTGTAATTATCTAAAGGATCCAAGTTGTTCTGAGACTGTTGCAGTTTTCTTTCATCACATAGAAGCTACGGCTTCTTACGTATACAGGGTTGTCGTTGAAATAGAAAGTTTAATTAAAACATTGCACCTCCATTGTCTTATGGCATTGTTAGCATCCAACAGATAGCTCTCCAGCAGTTAATTGCGCTGCTTAGCAATTCTGACAGAGGTTGTTGTTTGTCCTTCCTGTGACGGTCTGTTTGTAGTTCATAAACGATTTTCTATTAAAACCTCCATTTGTTAAATCTGCAGCAGTTGAAATGCTGGTTCGTTAGAATCAAGGATGCTTCTCGTAAATGTATTGAGTTAATGAAGTTTTATTGGCCACTCTTTCCTAGGATTGTATGTGGAGAGCCCACCGTAACTGTTCGCCCCAAAACGGAGCAAAATTTCCAAAGAAATGAGCAGGCGGGCGGAGGAGCATACGTCCTGCGACTTAAATCGACGGCCCAAGAGACAGTTTGCAACGCAACCGAAGTGCTTCATTGAGTTCGCGTAACCCTAGCGGAGTGCGAAACTGAAATGCATGTGTCAGGAGATTTCGAAAAATAGAGCAGATGTCGAAAGTTATTTGTGCTGTGAAAATAAATATATATGTTTCGTGTAATTTATTGATAATTTTACACTGTTCCCCTTCGCCAAAATAATATCGGTCAGTACAAAATGCAGACTGCAGACTGCAGACTGCAGACTGCAGACCGGGTACAAAATGCAGACTAGGTACAAAATGCAGACTGCAGACTGCAGACTGGGTACAAAATGCAGACTGACATTTTAAACTGTTTTTTTCGGTTTTTTTTTAATATTATTTCATTTCATAACTTACCGGTTGTCACGCAATCCCTTTTCCGATGTCATATTCCACGAAAACTCGCATTACCGGGGAATGATCTTGCTCCATTACTCGAAATATACTTTTTAAACGAAGTCTCGAAGATCAGTTCGTTCTTAAACATGATTTAAGCCTTCTCAGTCTTCTTACTTCAAGCGCGAGATCGCATAACAAAATAACAACACTCGTTGCAACATGATACCGAGAAACCAGCAGACACGACCTTCCGTGCACGTGGTCGCTTTCTTTGCCTCTTCGCCGGTTCGTCATGGATGCCTTTCGGAGGTCGGTTAATGCGGTAAGTAGCAGTTAAATCACCTTCCTTTTAACCGATGTGTGTTAATATGAAAATACTTATACCTCGTGAGAGGATTTAGATCTTGCATGTGAAGTAGGAGCACAGATGTCGTGTTGTATTTTACCATTTCTTTGTAGCTTTTTGATCGGATTGTATTTTTCCCGAAGTAACCACTCGAACTATTCGGTAATCGAACTCAGTCGAACCCCATCGAACTTAATCGAACGATTAGTTCGATAATCGAACACAATCGAACCCAATCGAACACAATGGAAAAATCTAATTTTCACCCCGAATACCACCAGTTTTTTTAACAATCTGTTTTAGCAATAGCTACGAATAAATAATTAACAAGAAATACTTTTATTGAAACTACCTTTGGACATGGAAAATACATTGATTTTACAAATGAAAGTATAAAACGACTGTAAAAATCGCACGCTTTAACCCAAGCAAAATACAATAAACTGGAACAAAGCTACAAAAAACGATTGCGATAAGATACGGGAACTTAATTGCAAAAAACCCAGCCTTGAAAGCAATATTCATTACTAAGTATTATGAGATAACGCGTGATAAAGGAAACCGCCGTGCTATTTAGCCGAAAAAATGTTTCCTTGAAGAGGTCAAGCGAATTCTGAAATATATATCTCTCACTAAATACGCCATAACACTCGCTTTCAGTGTGGTTACTGGACAGCCATTTGACGATCCCGGGGGACGTTGGCACGCTGGCGGGGGAATAAATGTTCCTTTGAAGATCCGACTGCAAATGACAAAGACGAAAGCTAAGCAGTTAACAAGAAGTTTAAATCAAATTGGAATACAAAACACGTTAAAAGAAACCGACGACTAATGGATGGCAGCCGGAGGGATGACTTGTGAACTTTATTTACACCGGGATTTACAGTAATAAAATTGACAAAAGCAATTTCCTTTCAGTTTGGAGTTTACTTATTCGTTATTCTGGGAATTACACGCTTGTGACTCTTTTCACACTGCATACTCCCATTTCAGTCGAACGCAATGCAACCGTGAGTCCACATCCGACCGTTTTTATTTCCTTTCAACCATTATCGACCATTATCCAGACACAATTCGAACGCAATCCAACCTAATCGAACTCAATCGAACTTATCGAGCCCAATCAAACGCAATCGAACGTTCGATTGGGTTCGATTGTTCAAATTTTTTTGTGAGAGTTCGATTGTGTTCGATTACCGAACGTAATCGAACCCAATCACGTGATTGGGTTCGATTAAGTTCGATTGAGTTCGATTAATCGAACGTTCGATTTAGTTCGAGTGGTTACTTCGGGTATTTTTACAAGTTCGTTTTTGTATTTTCTCTTAGTCTTGTTCGCGGGTTGACCTCACTTAGTCACTATGTCGAGTGACAGTGGTGAAGAAGAAGTGCCTTCGTCCCCTTGCTCGTTATGGTTGGTTAGCAAAA
Organism: Siderastrea radians; assembly: GCA_964017195.1. NCBI lineage: Eukaryota > Metazoa > Cnidaria > Anthozoa > Scleractinia > Rhizangiidae > Siderastrea > Siderastrea radians. Next base: position 6,829,996 of record OZ024898.1, read on the forward strand.
ATATATTTTGCAGAAAATTAAAGAAAGTTTAAGTTTCCTACATTTGCGATGTGTTTTATCTGTACTTATTAATTAATAAACCAGGAAGATAACAAAAGTCAAATCGGGGGAATTTTTCGAGGACAAGATTCCGTGACTGACTGTTTTTTTGCATTTGTTGTGGTTTTATCGCTTCGGATCATGAATGACCACACAATTGCTACACAAAATGAAACCATGACTCAGCGTTTTCGTTTCGAGTAATGGAGCAAGATCATTCCCCGGTAATGCAAGTTTTCGTAGAATATGACATCGGAAAAGGGGTTGCGTGACAACCGGTAATAATATGAAAAAAAAAAACAGTTTCAAATGTCAGTCTGCATTTTGTACCCAGTCTGCAGTCTGCAGTCTGCATTTTGTACCTAGTCTGCATTTTGTACCCGGTCTGCAGTCTGCAGTCTGCAGTCTGCATTTTGTACTGACCGAAAATAATATTACAATATGGCCGCCAGTCATGAGGCCGCAAGAAAAATAAACAGTTCCAGTCCCTCTCGGCACAATGATTTTGTTTTGGTTTTGTCTAGACCAATCACATTGCTAGAAATCGTATAGACAAAACTGTCTATGGCCCGAACTGCTTGTAAGTGATACCCCAGTGCATTCTAAAACGGAAATGTATTAAGCTATAATTTAAGAATAATACAAGAAAATTTCAGCCTAAAGTCGGCAGAAAAATAAAAATGTTCAGCCTGGGCCGGAAAAACCACATTCTTATTTTAAAAAAAAGATTGTATATCTTACGTTATGCTTTAGTCTGTCGCTCCAAGCTCGTACAGTAGAGACACGCTGTTAATTAACTGAAACAGATGAAAACTTAAAGTGAGACCATTCAAGTGAAAGCTACAGAGCACTACTTTCATGTGGCGTTGTTTATTATGTTGTAAAGATGGTTCTAACTTTTGAATCTGTGAAAGAAATCCCAAAGTGCGCCATTCAAATGAACGCTGTTGAGTAGTAAATAAATCCTTTGGTGTCGTCTCCTTTGTTCCATTTCTTTGAAAAATTTAATTAATGACTTTTATTATTTCATCTTGATTTCCCCTAAATTTGACAGAAAGGTCTCCCGCCAAAACAACATCAATTTAAAGACGGTGAAATTTATTATACGCCCTTTGAAAAGGTACGTTCGACAAAAATTAACAACGCAAGGAGAGCGCAGCTAAAAGTTCAAAGGAAAATAATGGGTTTGTTCTTAAGCTAAGTTAAACAAAGATTTTTGAATAAAACATTTTGAACATGTTGCAAGGTTTATTTGCACAGGTCGAAATTTGCGTTTGTCATCCCGCAATTTCGCTGCCTGAACGTAATCGAACTTAAACTACTCGGTTTTGTGGCGATAAATAACTGACACGATGTTTAATTCAAAACGATTTCATTTGCTGTCTTATGACTTTTTATTCGCTTCTGAAAACTAGTGTCTAAAACCCGTGTCATATTTTATTTACCTTCAATGACAGCTCTGCTTTCGGCGTCAAAGAAAAATAAGCTGCATACGGATATTCAACTAGCATTTAGCGTGTACTATATATATCCACGGTGACTTAAGTGTGTTCCCTTAATAGCCATATCCCGGAAAAAGGATAAAAGAAGTTGTCTTCAGATATCACTTTTTAAAACATTTTTTGTGTTTTGCCGAAATGAATGAATGAAATTTAAGATATATTTCTTGTTTTTAAAAAATAATAAATTCCTAAGTATGGGATTTGTTGTAATCGTTATGTCAGTGTTTTCTCATTCCCGAATAAGGCGAATCTTGCGCACTTAAACTCAGTTTGAGTTAAGAAATACAGAATTAATATTCATGCTGGCACGTGCGATCTTCGCCGATAATTTGTTACAAACATTGCAGGAACTAGATATTTTTCTCAAGACGAACGTAAAAAAAATCCCTTTCTGTTCTTTGATCTTTTGTTCATGCAAATGAAGCACTTGTAAAACAATTGTAAAATGCATTTGGTTAAATTGAGGTTAAAAAAGCAACAAAACGCAGCACCTGCGGCCGCCAACACAATACAGAACCTAACACAATGCAAGAACCTAACACAATGCACAATCAAATACAACGCACAACCCTCTCGCAAACAATGAACGATTCACTTAAATATTCCGTGCTGGACTTCGCTAAACAGCTGTCTTAGGTCTGACAACAAATATCTACTTGAAAAGGACGCGACATTGTAATAAATTCAGCCCATTTTAGGATGTTTTTGTTTTAAAAAGCGCCATTAGCCTCGAGTAATAACGTAATTATCAAACAAATTCTCCCTTGTACTCGCACCTGTTACGCGAAGCAAAGAAAACCATTTATTTTCCGCGGGAAATTGACATTCAAAGTGTCACGCTCGTCGTTGGTCAACGATCGTTGTGTGGAGTTGTGAATGAGTGTTTGTCAAACTAAATGATAAACAATCTCGGGACTCTTTGTGTTTTAGAAGCAGGTGGTGATCACAAATGCTAATGCAATATGACAGTTCTGGGGATATTTAGCAGCGCAAGAAAACATCATTCTGTAAAGCGCGCAAAAGAAAACCAGGTGTTTTAAGGCGAGTGTCAGACCGGCGAAGCTCATCTCAAGCTATTACTCGCATCGCGAAATCGCCACGTTTTCTAACCAGGGAGAAAACGTTATCAATTACTCTGAAAAAGCCACAAATTAAGGGCACCAGGCGCGGGAAGAGCTTTCTTGGAGGCGTTTTCAGAGTTTCCATGTGCGAAACTTCGGTGATAAAACGGGTATATGGACAATCTATGGGATCACTTGACTACGCGGCTTCGAGTGTCGAGCGCGATCCGACAAAAGCATTAGACATGGACACTGAAACCTGCACAACGGCAGGACGGGACAATGATGAGAACACGGCGAACGGAAAAAGGAAGAGAGGCCAAGGTGCAAAAAAGCCGCGAACTAAACACAAAAAGGGCTTATCCTGGCGGCAATCGAACCGATCAAGACGTTTGATCGCGAACGCTCGCGAGCGATCGCGCATTCATATAATGAGCGAAGCTTTCGAAGGCTTAAGAAGAGCCGTCCCAAGTTATTCCAGCGATCAGAAACTTTCGAAGCTGGCGATCCTCAGATTGGCTACAAGCTATATCTCAGCGCTGTCTTACTTGGCGGAGAACGATACTTCGAGTAAATCACTTAAACATTTTGCCGAGAGCGTTGACCAATGTACGCAAGCACTTCAAACTGAGGGGCGAGCGAAAAGGAAAGAGTAAGTATGCATTATAAAAAAAAATGACCAATTTACAACCTGACTGAAAACAAAAACTTCGTTTCGCAGAACACTAAACAAGAAAAATTCACTATGCCGACGTTCTTTAGCTATAATTTGAAATTTTCAACGTTTTATTCTTTGAGTGTAAGCGGTCAAATCAATTTCTTGGCTGTGGAAAAATATGGCTTTATTTTGCGCTTTTCTTTCTTAGTCCAAAATCACCTTTGAATATATTGCAATATTAGGATATGAAAATCGCAAAACAATCGCAGATTTACAGGCAATTTATTTAATACCTCAAAAACTAATCAAGAATACCAAAATTGCCCTCAAATTCGTTTTAAGAATCCCTTTTATTACATGCCTTTTTTTCCTCGGGACAAAAAATATTCCTCATTCATTACACTGTTTATATGTTTGACCTTTAAAACGTGAGGTGCAATTTTACCAGAGAGAATAGTCTTTTAATATTTGTGGAACCGCTTTGAAAAATTACCCGAGGTCTCAGAGTGAAAATAGAAGTACAATCACAAAATATGTATTTTTGCAAAAGGCAGCCCCAGGCATAATATCTGAGTAATAATGGTTTCATTACTGCTCGAAATGCAAAGGAAGCAAAATGAAAGCGCTAATACAAGTAACACCTGGATTCGTACTGAAGTAAATTTCTATTTTGTTGTATATTAAAACTCTCGCATTAACCAATCAGGCGTCTGCTGGCTTTGAGACTAAAAGCAACTAATTAAGACACCACACCTGCACGAGGAAACATTGTAGAAAATCGAAGTAATAAATTGATTTCAACAAAAACAGGAAAGAGAAAGGAATTTATAACCATTTCCCAGTTGACTGATATTTATATTAAGAGGTTTTAGGGGGATTTATGAAAGCTGGTTATAAATTGCCAAACCGCCAGTAATTATTTTCCTTAAATGTTGCAGCTCATTTTTATAAATTTATTTACCAGAATACGTTTCGTTTATCTTTCATCCTAGTTGTGGCTCTCCTATTGTCATTGTATGATAAAAGAAGAATTGGTTTTTGTTTCCGGGTAATTTAAACCTTCCATTTTGGCTAAGCCCGCGGCGCTCGAGTACGACAGTTCGAAATTTTGAGACGGGGATGAATCAAAGTCCTCGTTCAAATGAAATACATTGAACGGTACTCTCTTGCAGTGTTATTTATTATGCTGCAAATAGTGGGTTCTATCGTTTGAACCTTTAGATGAAATCCTAAAGTGTGACCGTTCAAATGAAAGCTACTGAGCAGTACTTTGCTGTGGTGCTGTTTATTATGCTGTGCAAGGTGGTTCTCGCTTTTGAGCCTGTGGATGAAATCCTAAAGTGTGACCATTCAAATGAAAGCTACGCGCAGTACTTTCATGTCGTACTGTGTATTATTCTGCACAAGGTGTTCAAATGATAGCTATTGAGCGGTGCTTTCTCAGTGTGGTGTTATTTATTATGCTGTAGAAGATGGCTCTAACGTTTGACCGTTTAGATGAAATCCTAAAGCGTAACCATTCAAATGAAAGCTACTGAGCAGTACTTTGCTGTGGTACTGTTTATTATGCTCTACAAGATGGTTCTAACTTTTTTGAGTCTGTGGATGAAATCCTAAAGTGTAACCATTCAAATGAAAGCTATTGAGCAGTACTTTGCTGTGGTGCTGTTTATTACACTGTGCAAGGTGGTTCTAAATTTTGAGTCTGTGGATGAAATCCTAAAGTGTGACCATTCAAATGAAAGCTATTGAGCAGTACTTTGCTGTGGTGCTGTTTATTACACTGTGCAAGGTGGTTCTAACTTTTGAGTCTGTGGATGAAATCCTAAAGTGTAACCATTCAAATGAAAGCTATTGAGCAGTACTTTGCTGTGGTGCTGTTTATTTTACTTTACCGGGTAGTCCTAACTTTTGAGTTTGCGAAGGAAACGCTAAAGTCATTCAAATTGAAGCCACTGCGCAGTACTTTCGTGTCGTACAGTTTACTATTCAGCACAAGCTGTTTATGACTTTTGAGTCGGTGGCGGAAATAAACCCTAAAGCGTGTCCATTCAAATGAACGTTTCTAAACGGCAATTGAACTGATACTGTTTTTTGCTTGATAAGTTCAGAAAATGGACTTTGGCAATTGCTTGTTTCGATTTTAGAAGCTCTTGGTAGTTAAGCTGTCAAGACAGGATTTTAATACAAGTCAAAAAATTATTAATACTGTTTTTATTTTTCTTGACCGTAGGGCGAAAAAGGCAGTCGGCGAAGGAGTTACTACAGGGATGTCATTGGAACAATAATTTATTCAAGCTTAAAGCATAATTTCCGTTTCAACGGTGGCAGATGTCTTTGCTAGTGACAGAAAAAGTATAAACAACGCTAAAAGGAAAAAGAATTATAAACAAAATACATTATCTTGATTCAAAACGAACAGATCATTATAATGATACCATAATTTATAACAGAAGCCTCCGTATTATCACTGCATTCGGGTATCAAACGCGTATTGTGTATCATGGGAAAACGAGAAATAATATATGAGATTGTGAGAAATTTGAAAATTAAACGCAATATACCAGTCTCTGTCTGGTCAGTTTTCGTTTAGTCTATAAATTAAAAAAAGGAACGCGGAGCAGTCACCTAAAACACAACTATATACCACCACTTCCAAAGCGCAGTACAGAGTGGGGTAAAGGACCACCTCAGTTATCATTGGCCGGAATCCCGTTCGAGAGGAGTGGCGCGGTGGAGGCGGAGGCGGGGGGGGGGGGGTGGGGGAGTAGCAGTAGACTTTCTCAAAAGTCCTTCGCTTCTCATTTCCGGTTCCGGTGGTGGGCCCGTGAGCTCGCGCTCCGCGCATATGGCGACAGGGCATTTTCCATATGTGCCCCTAGACTGTGGAAGAGTATTCTCTTAGACATTCGTAAATCGAACAGTATTTCTGCTTTTAAAAAACAATTAAAGACCTACCTTTTTAGGAAATTTATTAGTAATGGTTTAATTTATTATTAGAGTTTAATGTTTTATATCTTCTCATTTCTATTTTTATATATTTACTATTATAAAATTATTATTTTTAATGTTGTTGTAAAGCGCACGAACAACTAGTGGATGTGAGCGCTATAAAAGTGTTTAATTAATTAATTAATTAATTTTTCGAGCTTCCGAAAAAAACTCTGAGCTCGAATAGTGGGCAAGTCTAGGGTAGCAGAAGAGGAGAGAGGAGAGAAGTTTGAGGGCAACTTTAAAATTTTGCGGACAATCTTCTAGCCAAGGGCGTTATTTTTCGATTTACCAGCAAGCCAGAGAAGGGTTTATTCATTTTACAACTCTCCAATTAATTTGATTACGGCATAATTGCGCCTAAACAAACGATAACCACCTAATAATTGCGTCTAAATCAATACAGCCTATTAGTTTACTCGGCTTTATTACACTGTTATTAGGGTTAAAAAGCGAAGCCCTCAATTATTTTCGTCGATGAAATCGTAGCCTATTCCAGGTGTTCGGATAGTGGCGCGCAAACGAAAAAAAGAAATCGAAAAATGTAGAGTGCGAAAACAACCGTCCCAACAGACGAGATCTTGTGGTTCTTGCACAGGGCTCCCAGGGTCACTAGCCGACACTTCAGTGTCAAAATACAAGGATTTGAGGGGAAGTTAATCACTGGTCTAGTCACAGGGTGTTCGTACGGCTCCTGGTATGGCTTCCGCCGTGTTTTAAATTCCGTCAACAAACGCTGACTGCGGGCGCAATAATCGTTCCCCGAAGGGCAACGAATTTTCTTCGGAAAGCGAAGCTTTGTGATCGAACCTTTGGCGACCTTGCGAGCCCACGATAATTCGGTCCTCGGTATATTCGAGGATTTAGGAAACATCTAACGGCGACGTTAGAAGGGTCTTGTGCTTAAAAAAGAACCGTATTCGAAGCAAATATATCGTTACTTAACCGATCAAAACAAATACAACTCCTCTGGACCATGCGGTTTAGTCAGGAAACTAAAAATGATAATAAATAGCCAATTAAGTTTACATACCAGATCATATATTGTCCTTGTGTTTCTTGACCGTCTCAAAGCCTTTCAATCGCATTTCAGCTTTACGTTTCCGAAACTGTTAACCTTCCATTAGAACACTCAACAAGCGCCTTCGCATTACATTAAAATAGAATAACAAAATGTCCCTTGAATGAGAGTGAATATATGAAATACCAATATATGTGAACTGCGGATAAAATATGAAATGATGACAACAATGCTAGTTAATGATATCAACTAAAGGAACTGATAAAAGAACAACCAGAAAAAAATTCAGGCTTGAACGAGATGCGAACTCATGACCTCTGCGATACCGGTGCAGCGCTCTAATCAACTGAGCCCCAGGGGTGGCGGGGGAGGGGGTACTGCCTGAAAAGCGGGCAGGGGTGTGCTGCGCACTCTTTAAAACCCTTACCCTATTTCAGACCAAATACGTGATTTTCCCTACCCTATTTTAGACCTGACCCAAAATTCGATTCCCTATTTCAGACCTACCCAGGAACTGCTTCAGTTTGCGTAGACGTTTGCGAAGGGTTTCAAATTTCCGATATTACGGGCAAAACACAATTCTCAAGAGAAGACTATAACAAACAATGTAGCTTCTTCTGAAAATCATACCCAATTCAAGACCAGATCGCAGAAACCTTACCCTTTTCCAGACCAAAATGCTCCAAATCTACACCCTATTTCAGACTAAAACGGCTCGAAAACCACACCCTTTGGCGCCGCACATACCTATCTAGCTTATATAAGGGAGAACCCCCCCCCCCCCCCCTGGGTATCAAGCCAACTGGCCAGCTGGGAGCTGATTCACAGATGACCAGCTCCCAGTTGGCTTGATAGCTCAGTTGATTCAGAGCGCTGCACTGGTATCGTAGAGGTCATGAGCTCGCATCTCGTTCACACCTGAATTTTTTTCAGTTTGTTCCTTTATCAGCTGCTTAACTTGATATCATTAACTGCGATGGTCGCCAACGTTTCAAAATTTCCCTTGTCGTCTCTTCTTAAAAGAACGCGTTATTCCATTCGTGTTTCCTGTTTTCTCTTATTAAAACATTCCTTTCTAAGTATTTTTCAAATAACAATCGCCAATGGACAGAAGACGCAACAGATGAATGTTACAACAGAGAATTCTACTTTCAGTCGCAGCAGCAAAATCAAACATTGCACTACACGAGATAATTATGTAATCAAAACCGGAAATCGACTGTGTACGCTTCACAATCAACACAGGTCTAATCATGACATGCTCCTGACAAAAACCTATCCTAGGAACATATTTCTTTTCGTTGTGATCTAACGCTATTTCTCTCGAGTTTCACTGCAACATATTGAATATTACTGAACGTGAAATCACTGATTCACGACACAATTTTTCACTCTAAAGAGCAGGATCCCCAGACATCCTAGTGACTGATACATCAGCGCCTAAAAATAACAAAATTATCTCAGACATAGTTCGATGATCCAGCAAAGTTCCCCTCTTGGAAATACCGAAGAGCTCGCAAACATCGGGGAATCTTCACGAGAGGTCACGAAAATAACTACAGGAGTGTGTAACTCCGCTACAATATCTCGTAGTTGCTATCGCAACCACGAGACAAAACAGACGAAAAGAAACCCATTATCTTCCCTTTTTTTCTTCGCCATCAATAATCATTCGCAGGACACTATCCCTGGAACAAGCTGACGAAATCGGAGGAGCCGGCGGATTTCAAATCGGACGGGGCATATCGTCTGTTAAAAGCCACCAAATAACTTTCGAGCGCTCTCATTGGTCGAAACACCTCACGTGGTACAAAATCGGAATGTGGGTTCGGACATGACAGCCCTTCCGATTGACTCCCGTTATTCGATTTTATCGCCGACGAGAATACAATGAAGAAAGGAAGCCAGTGTTTTACAATCACAGTGTAATAAAATCGAGTGTTACGCTAACCTGAATTTATTTAGTTTAGCCGCAATAATGCCATATCCTGCCATAAGCTGTTTTCTTTTACCACCATAAATCGGAAAATAAATCGGAGTTTTATAAAACAAATACAAAGCCCTTTCTGGCTGGCTGGTATATCGGAGGATAAAATTTCACAGTAGGCCTATAAGGGAACTGTTCATTTTACGGACAAGCTTCCCGCGGCCGCGGGCCTAATTATTCTCCGATATACCAGCTGCTGAAGGAGATTACAATGCCCGATTTTGTTTCACGTGATGTGCTTCGTCCAATAAGAGCGAGGGAAAATATAAGTCTAAGTTGGGACATTTTGTGTCACGTGGCGCATTTTGACCAATCCCATTATGGTGTAAAAATAACCTTTAGTGGGAAACCAATCAAATTCTCAAAAACTGCAATAAGCTGTGCTGAGTAGATATTTTATTTATCGTGGCAACCATTCTCTATAAGGCGTTCGGTTCGGTTCTGTTATCACTTCCCAAACCACATGAGATGCCCATGATTTTACCCACCTGAAAAGTACACACGTACCCTTGGTGGCGTAATGAGACTGCGAGAATTCCCCACTGAAGAAACTATGAGAAGTCTGAGTACGAATGCGATCCCGTGAGGGTTTCTGGGATTGGATGGATTTTGAAAAATTGCTGAGAGTAAGCCAGCAATGAAAGTAAAGTTGTTTTAGACGAGACAGATGTTTACCAGTAGTAATGACATTTCGAGCAACACGGCGAGCCCTCAACGGAAGCGAGGACGTCATTATGATTAACCCAAAATCAAACTGCGAGTTTAACCTTTAGCTCTGTTTTTCTAATAAGAAACCTCACCGGAAATGGCCGTCATTTGGAAAAGCCCGCGTTTTTGCACCGCCGACCAAAATGAGCGTTTCGTAGTAGTGTCTTCGTTCTGTAGTAGTCCCTTCACAGCAGTCAAACACACCATACGTGTGCAGTGCCCGCCATAATTTTTCAAAGGAAAATACAGACAAACGTCGAAAGTTTGTCTTTTATCGCAAAACGTAACGCTGTTTCCCGACAACCGAAGCTTATTTACGTTGAGTATGTGTTCAAAATGAGGTAACTGGCATCCACAAGTTTTATCGGGGCAACATTTGGTTTGTTGGGATATTATATGTGTCGTTTTCATACGAACTTCACGCTCGTAAAAGACTGAACTGATTCAAACTTTAAGGCTCTGAAAAACCGGAAGTGACGTTGCTTTTTGCGTTTGACCACTGTGAACTGTCGTCCCAGCAAAGTTGGGAGGCATCCTCGTTCCCAGTGTCTCTCTTCTCTATCCGTCCTCTTAAGGCGGGGTTTTACTGTATTTCAAACTTCTGCTTATGTTGTTTGCATGCATGTTCTCATCTTCAGCTGAAAACAGTGTTTTCTTAAATTCGTTTTCACGTCCACACGCGCGCCTTGAGTTCATTTTTCATTACCCACGTCTTCACTGTCCACTCCATTTTTGATCGATGTTAGACGTGCCGCGGGAAAGGCCAAACTGTGTAAAAAATTCTTCCTTTCCATCCTTTCCCCCATTCCACACGGTGTATAACGTGAAAATAATAGTACTTTGCAAAGGAGTGTTTCCAGGAAAAAGACAACACAATCACCCTGATTCTAGATTAGCGGACCTGTTTCTAGTCCTGCATTACGCTCGATTCTTTTGCTTCGCTATAGACTTCATTCAACGACATAACTTTTATTGTTCGGTTACGTTTACCAAGGAATCAATTATTGCATGTAAAAAGATTGGGAAAAAAGGTTGTTTACCGTTTACGTGAGCATACTGGTTGATCAACAGTTTGTGTAAATGGGACATGAAAGCTCCAAGTGGGAACTTCTTTTGGAGGTCAGTCGTGTTCCATTTACCGGAATTTGCCCGGTAAGCCTGGAACCGAGCTGAGTGGCCACGCATTTTAACCACGCATACAGGGCAAAGTTGGCAAAAGGCCTGAAACTGGAGCAGAGAAGTAAAGGTACGAACAAATCCGTTTGGAGATCTTGGACTATCTTTCAAGAAATTCCTTTTACAAGTGTTTTTTTAGGTATTAATTTCATTCTTAATACTTCTTAATATAGGTTCTAACTCTTTCTTACTCTTTTTATTTTACTCGGGCACGCTGTAATTGGCCTCAGCTGTTGCGGTGTCCCTGCCAACCCCCTTCTTTAGTTTAGTTACGTTGTATGTTTGTTTTCTTTGGCTAAGCTAATAAAATAAAAGATAAATAAAAATAATCAAAAATCAAAAAATAAATATCCTGGACCTTTTCTCTTCGGGCTTCTTTCCAAAGGCTTCTTTCCATTGACATCCCAACCGAATTTTCCTAAATTTTGGAGTAAAAAGTACACAAACAAACTTTCGAGCTTTACATTGCAACCAATACCCTACGAGTTGTCGACTCTGTTACATGTAAACCTGGACTCCATCTTCAATGATGACGTCGGAATATATTTCCTGAGGGTTACGTTATAATATCGATATCGATAACGAATATCGAAAAAAGCCGAATATCGGTAAATATCGTACTCATATCGGATCGATTTCAAAAACTGGTATCGGCCACTCTTACTTAAAAACCTCTAAACAATGTAGTAAGTTCATTGTAGTAAGTTTCTAAGAAATCAGAGAACTAACTCCAGAGTGTAAATCCAAGAACTGAAAGGAAATCCAGAATTTCCTACTTAACCCTTTAAAGCCCTGATATGAAAATGCACACTCTCCTTACTGTTCTCCATACATTTCATATGGAATTAGTAAGGAGAATTTCTCTAAACATCAACACATCTTATCCTTGGTGATTACTTCTTTTTGTCTCATCACTTGAATGTTTAACAAGTAGTGATAATGTAAACAAAAATTTCATTTTTGTCACTGTTAGGCCTTGAAGGGTTAATATTGCCCTAGTAAGAAAATGTGGTCCGCAATGGGTAAAAAAATTTCTTTGATCCCAAGATCCCGGATTCCAAGATCCAAGATTCCAAGACCCCGATTCTTTCCTTTCTTTGATCCCAAAAATTTCTTTGATGCCAAGATCCCGGATTCCAAGATCCAAGATCCAAGATCCAAGATCCCGGATTCTGATCACCGATGCTCTATGAGCTGAGTTACGAGGAATGACGGGAGCAGTTCGTGGGTAATTTCGATTGTATTTTGAGGTAACGAGTATGAAAAGGGTGAAATTAATGTTGTGTCGGACAGCACTAGTTATACAACTGAGACACTGAATGAGAAAATTAACTCTGCGGTGTAGACTTAAGTGCTGAAAGAAACCCATTAATTAGTTTCTGTTTGAAAGTTATTCTTCTGAGTGCAAAGACTCAATGATCTCTATCAATGATTAAGATCTATTATGCTCAAACGTGAGCCGGAAAAATGTGCACAGCCCAATTTGGACACCTACACAGTTCAAAAATTGACAACACAACAAAAGCGCCGGTTACCGAGCACGCGCAAAATCGGAAGCGTGTGCACGCATTGTGATGGTAATTAAGCCAGTCCCGCACGCGTGCAGTAAAGAAAGATGTGTTACAGCTCACACAATAGGTACTGGGCTTGCGATAGCTGAAAGACCAGCAAGAGCGGGAAAAAGCATCTGTGAAGCAAAACACTTAAACGGAAAATATGACAAAAGGAGTTGGTGAAGACAACAACGTTAACGATCAAATTGTGCCTTCAAGCAAAGAAGTGCATTCGGGTGATAACTCAAGATATCGCAAATGGGCCCAACTTGACCGAAGTCGGAGACTAAAGGCTAGCGCTCGCGAACGCAAAAGACGACATGTTTTAAACAACGCTTTAGAACTCTTGCGAAAGAAAGTGCCCTGCGTGGACCAGAATCCACAAAAACTGTCCAAAATTGAAGTGTTGCGGATGGCTATTGACTATATCGCCATGTTAAGCTGTTACTTGAAAGGATCACAGTCTACAGCAGTGTTTACTGCGCCGTTACCGCCTGTTGAAATGACAGCAGCCTCTATAGCGCCAAATATTCCCGGAGCTACAAACTTGATTATGCACGACCAAGCTGTTGCAATTGTAGTTCCCAAAACACTGGAGACATTTCAGGTGAATATCAGTTTCATTGTAAATAAATTCGTTAAGAAATTCTTTGCCTTCACTAAAGTAAATTATTTTGTAGTCTTTATCTGGACCTCAAGGGTTAACAGTAGAAGAATTTGCGCCTTTTTTTCACTTGTCATGGTTCATTTCAGTAACTGGTTTCTTTTCGTTTCCACAGCCCAACGAGCACTACGGAATTAATAACTCTGAACTGGATGTCTATCTGAAAGGGTTTCAAGAATTTAGCCACGACTGAGCCAAAATATTGACTTTCCTATCCATATATCTGTAAAATATTGTACATAACTTTGAATCGCAGTCCTTTTCTTCACTCTTGTTCAAGAAAAGGTTTAGTGCGTATTGTTATAGATTAAAGCTCACAGATTTCAACGAATTACAACAGCTTTTATTGACTAAAGTATCTTTATTAAGCGAGTGTACAGCTGTGCCATGTCAACATTTAATTGAAATAAAATCAATTATATAAAGTTGTTTTTAAACAACTTGTGGTTTAGTTGGTGTTCGTTAGTTCTGTCAAAGATCCCGCATTTACACGGTGCGATGTTCACGCGTTGCGAAATTGACGCAAAACGTTTTTTGAGGCAACGCGCGCGGCAAATGTAATATGGAATTTAGCGTAGCATGTCTCATTGATTCAAACAAACAGGAACTACAACACAATTGTTTTTATAAGTTGAGAGACTAATAGCTGTTAGTTAATTTACAGATGTTAACCGCAGCTTCATAAAACTGCCTTAACACTGTTAACAGCAATGTTAAAACATTGACTTGTTGAAAACGCGGAGAAATTCGAGACGAAAAAGGCATTTCTTTTTTGCTGCCGTCCGTTGAAAAATACAATGCAAAGAAATTACGAATACGCTTCAATTTTGAAATTGCTTAAATTAGGCGCCTAAGAGAAGTCTTTTGTCTCCAGACCACGTGGAAGATTGCTTAAGATATCACGCAAGCGACATGAAATCTTTCTTAATTTTCATATCATGCGTGTCAAAGTATCGGCGATAGCAACGTTTTACAACTTTGGAAAGCAAATTAAAGGAAATTAACGCGGCAAGACATAATTAATCGTAGTTGCAATTTTCACTTTACATTCTGTATAAATCGCCCTTCCCTGAAACAATATACAACCTGTCAAAAACAACCCAGTTTTATGTGGCAAAAGAAACCTTAAGAAAACAAGAATCAAAGCTTCGAGCAACCCAACGCTTTTAATGACGAATAACAAGACTTTAAAGATGAATGATTGAAACTTAGACACGACCGCGCGAGTTTATTCATTGTCACACAACGAAGTTTACATTTCGTGTTTTGGAGTTAAGAATTACACGTGGTGCAGTAATCCGAGACACGAAAACAATAGAACTTACTTAACGAAATTTCATTCTTTTCTTCGTCTCTTAGCAACTCGGTGAATGGGCTGAAAATTGCTTTAGAAAACAAAACAATCTAAACCGTCAATGACATATCTTAAAGGACAAAAGACTGAATATTTGGCGCGGCTACTTGTTTAAAATCTGAAGTTCAAACTTTGAAATCGAAGACTGTGTAAAATTTCTGAGATTTTCTTTTACATTTTGAAAAAGATTAAAACTGTTAAGGGTTCAACTTTTAAAATGAATTCAAAGCTTTGACAGAAGGTCTCGGCAGCTATAACAGACTCGCCCAGTGAATATTTCTGGTACTTAAATGTTGTACAGTCACATATATACGATCTATTTTGACATGAATATAATAACTTGGTAAAAAGAGGACGACAAAACGGGAGTATAATTGTTGAAAACAGCCTTCGAAAAACCGATGTACTGTATATTTTCTGCCGGCTTCAAGTTTTACGATGAGTTATGTAGAGCCAAATAGCAGTATGAAAAAAATGAGACTCTTTCAATAACGAGACATCTCTTCGTTAAGGACACTGCACTGGATCCTGAGGAGACAAAAATTCATAAACTCACACTATAGCTTTTGGCATGAAACAAAATGAAGTAAAAACTGCTTCCGTAGAAACCGTTACCTCTCTTATGTGGACAACTCGGCATCACGGAAAGTTTTCTTGGACCCGCTGAGACCAAGACTTCAAGTAAACTTTTATATACATCTCTGTAGTAAAGCATCGCAACGCGGCAGAGCCTTTGTCGCATTACTCCGAGATTACTTATGTTGGTCCCGGAAAGAAAAATATATAAAACTAGACCTCTAAATAACGACACTTTATTTAATCATAACAGACAAATTACGTGGACTCGGAGAGACCAAAATTCATACAAACGTTACCAGAAAAACAGGGACACTTTACTGAATAATTATGAAAAGTTTACCTGGGTAAATTCAAGCAAAACTACTCGAGAGTGTTGTTGATCGCGAAGAGATACATCCGCATGAAAACTAGTATACTTCCCTCCAAACAGTGCAAATTTCTCATAATCAGTACCCATGGTCCCCAAAAGTCCAGAATTCGTCTACAATACGGGCGGTCGGTTAGTTCAAGGCCTGGTCGCTGTATTGTTTCCTTATAAAAGAAACTCGCTGCTCCAGGTGGGAGTAGTAATACTCCTAGTCACTTTATGCTGGGTGTCCTGTAATGGACAGGCATCCCATCTAGGGGCGAGGGGTAGAAATACTTCCAGTCAACTACGGGAGGGTTGTGTGGACGAAATTTAAGAGCGAGACCCTCTAACCAACAATTGTTGAGCAATACTTTCCCAGTACCACTCGTTTTTTAACACTTCAGAAAAGCAAGTTTGAGAATTTGGGGGATTCTAACGCCGCCTGCGCACTGCTTTCTCCACGCCTCTACGGAAGTTAAGGACAGATTTTGTTTACGTGCCAGCTATGGCAGAGACTTTCTTTAACTTTAAAAAGTTTGACGTTGTGGCGAGAAACTGCGTGTTTATTCGAGCCGACTTAGACGGATGCCAAAAGCTTACGATACCAGTTGAGATCAATTTACAAGTTGTGGGCTTGGTTTAAATAAATTGGTTGGGGTAAATTGGTTGGGGTACTTGCCTCAACACGATTATCGAGAACGACAAGAAAAACGCCTCAAGTTCTCGGCTCGTTTTAAAACTTTACGACAATCGGTGCCACAGACAACGATAAATAATGAGAGTTGCATACGATTCTTGCGAAACCCGCGAAGCGCGATTTTCAAAAGGCGCATGTGGAAGTCGAAGGAAAAGACCTTAGAAAATGTGGAGGGGGAGTGGGGCCCAGGCGGCAGGAAGCGAGAGAAGCATGAAAAAATTACACAAGCCGAATTAAAAGTCCTGATATAAAAATGCATATTCTCCTTACTTTTGTCCAGAAATTTCTGATGGAACAAGTGAGGAGAATTTGTTTAAATATCAAGGCACCTTATCAGTGGGGATCACTTTCTTTTTTCTCATCACTTGGATGTTTGAACAAGTAGTGATAATGTAAAGAGAAATTTCATTTTCGTCACTGGAAATAAAGCTTAGGCCCGAGCCAAACGAAAATGAGATTCAAGAGTTGATGAGACTTCAAGCTCTTTGAGGGCGGATGAAAGGCGATGAGAGTACATGAGAGTTAATTGAAGGGCAAAGTCAAACGACAGCGAGAGTTGAACTTTCACTGATTCTAATGAAAATTTGAGCAGGTTCAACAAGAGTTGCCGAGAGCGTAGGCCTAGCTACAAAAATCCCGAAAAATGGCCTAAAAGACTTTCGAGAATTTCTCCAAAAATGTTCTAAAAATCTCCGGTTTTACCTCTAAAAATCCCATAAAAACTCCTAAGAATCTCTAAAAAAAATCCCATAATATTAAAAAACTGGGTGACCTATGGTGAAAATTTTATGGTTTTGGTGGGCTTTCTGCTAGTGCCCTCAGTGTCAGCCAAATCAACAAGCTCTACTAAGCCGGCCATTTAAAACTCACTGACAGCAAGGAATGCTGGATTATGGGTAAAACCGCTGTCAGATACTGCGAAGGGGCATCAAAACATTGCAAACAAAGGCTTCAGGATCGCTTGCGATGAAACTTTCCCAAGTTTCAAGCTTTTTTGTAACAAATAAACAAAAAGCCTTTAAAGTAGTCACCAAAATCTCTAAAAATCCCTCCAAATCTCTAAAAATCCTATAATTTTCTAAAAGTCCCACGAAGCTCTTAAAAAATCCCGAAAAAAATTACGGATTTTTGTAGCTAGGCCTACGAGAGCGACATGAAAGGTTTACACTAAACAAGAGCGGGATTTTGAGTTTCGTCTCGCTATCAGCTTAGAAAATTACTGAAGATTCATATAAAATATAGAGCACTTTTCAAATGAGTGTCGTAAAACCAAAACCGGCGAAGTAATTACCCCAGCCAATCACAACAAAGACAAATTACCTAATGAACCAATCAGAACTTAAAGCAAATACATGTAACCGACACCAAGCGCGGGAAAACGCGTGCGAGCAAGTCGCGATTGGACTGAGTTTTACGTCTGATTGGTCGAGAAAGTGGCGCGAGATTTTTTAACCAGTCACAGAGCGAAATAACGCAAAACCAAAGCAAAACGCAAATTACTTTCGACATTCAATTGAAAACCGCTCCAACCACATGTTCATGGTGTATAAGAAATTATGATAAGTGAAATAAGACAAAACAAGTTCCATTCCTTTGTAAAACAAAACCAAACAAAAACAAAGTACCTGTTAACTATCAAAACGGAGATACATAAAGCACATTCGGAATCAATAGCAGATTTAAAAAATTCCCAAAAGAGTTCTACTGTATAACGCATCGTTTATCCTTTGTTCTAAAAAAAACAATGTGTAACACGCGAGTGAAACAGTAGAATTGTATAAAAGCGCGTTAAAAAGATACTACGCTACGAAATCAAACTACCCTTCTTATCTGAGAAAGGCAATTATACTGGCCCACGTGGCGCGAGCTGCTGATGCCCTTGTCAAAACACCCACGTGCATTTTAAACTGAAATGTCCATAATTACTTAGCGAAATTTAAATCCGAGGTCTAGTCCATATTTTGTCCACATGTATTCATTCATTGTAATTTCAAAAGGGTTTTTTTTAATTCAAATCTGCGATTTCAAAATGTTGAAGATGTTTTCATTAGCTTTCGCTTTAAAGCAAGGATGTTTTAATACACGTTTTGCTGTCACGAAAACGATTTCGTCGATTTGTCTTTCATTTGAAAACAGAGCTTTTTTCCGAGCGTTTTCTACAATGTTTGATTCGTTCTCAGTCATGTAAACAGTTTGCGTCAATAGCTATATGTTTTCAATCGTTTTCTTTCTTCTGAAAACGCGTACTTTTGAATACATCTGCGTTTTCAAGACGTTCTGCGTCAATTTGTAACCCTTTTTATTCGACAATAGAGATTTTTATACTTGCCTTCGAACGCCCTCCGTTCACATACATAAGTTTCCCCTTAAAATCGCAGATTTTTTAATCAATAGGCTTTGTCTATACTTTTCGTGGTCAACACACAATTTTTTTTTATGGGGGTGGGGGTGGGGGAGTGGTGCTGCTTATGACAGAAATAACAGCATGCTGCCCAAGAGTTCTAGTCTACACATTTCTTATGGTACTAGTTGAGAGAATTTGCTTAAAAATTAAGATGTTTTATCCTGGGCATACCTGTCAACCGTCCCAATTTAATCAGAATTGTCCCGATTTTTCGAGTTTTTAAACCTAAAAACATGGGGACATTCCGATTTTCCAAAAAAAAAAAGACATTTTCTTTTGTAAAAATGTGGAACTGGGTTGTTAAAGATTGGTCTTGACGCTTCTAAATCCTCTTGGTTTACGCAATACATGTAGTGCTTGAAACGATAAAACAACGCCTGCGAATTCTAATGCTAAAACAGTATAGTACAGGCAACATTTTTAGAAATTAGTGCAAAAACCCTTGAGCATCCTAGACCATGCTCAGTGTTGGGGGCAGGGCACAACCCCAGGACTGGGGTGAGGGGGTGGTCCTTATTTCTGATTTAATAAGGTTGACAGGTATGTCTTGGGTGATACGTTTCTTCATCTTTATGACCTGTACGTTTGACAAAGTAGTGCTGTTGTTTGGAGAAATTAGATGTTTGTCGCTCTTGGGGCTTAAAGGTAAAACAAAGTTTTTGTTTCAGTTATTATTTCTGCACAGGTAAACTGATAACCTGAAAGATTTAGAAGGCATAAAAATATTTAAAAATAACAAAAACAAAACAAACGATTCAAGCTCACAGCGGGACGAAAAAATGCTAAGAAAGATGTACCATGTAAGAAAAACTACGCGCAAGCAGTTGTCATAATATTATCTGGTATTGTATGAGTTCGTTTTTAATAAATGTATTATCCATTTATACTTTCAAACAAAGCTCGAAAAAATCAAATTTACAACATTTCATTTGCATTTCACAATACAAAAATACAGCATGTATTTATAAATTAAATTTTCAATCTACCGTACAACAGTTGTTGCAGGCTCTGGCAAATGAAACTCAGGGCTGTCAAAAAGAAGGTTTCGGCGGCTGGGCGGGCCGGTTTTTTCTGGTGTGCAGAACGTTAAGGATAAACACAACATGGGCGTGATCTAAGCGTTTTCATAAAGGCTGGTTCAAACGTATCACACAAACGCAACATGTTCAAATGAAATGCACATGTGGCAGCACAAGTAATACCAAGTACACACCTACACATTTGGAGCAGTTTTCCAAGATGGCGGAGAAGTCATGCTTCACTGGCTTTCGGTTTACGCATGCGATTTTTGGTGCAATCTTTGTCACACTTTTTTCCGCGCTTGAGCTCGCGATAAAAATCGCGAGTGTAAACTAGCGGCAGTGGATATGTAGGGGAAAGGCAAGAAGGCGGCGGAAGAAGGGGATTCAAAAATAGGACAAAAAAATCTCATGTAAATTAAGATTACTTTTTAAATTGTAAAAGGATATTTGTGAAGAAGTTTGAACATTCCTGTGCCGATACTCATTGGAATTCCCATTATAATACATTCGCTGACACCTACAGGAAAAAATACACAGTGGTATATAACTACAGTTTAGTCAACATCCACCAAAAATGCACCGTTTAAGGGGAGGCATGCCTCATACCCCCTCTAGAGGCTCACGCCTTCAGTTCACGCAAAAGTAGGTCAAGCCGTGGACCGTCTTCCAGGAACATTGGACTTGCTTCATCCCCAAATAAGGCTGTTTAAACAGCTCAACCATACATGACAACACAACAAGGTGATACGTTTCATCAAACGTCAGCCCTGCCCGTCCGAACAGACAGGGATTGTATTTTCTTTCAACTTGCTCCGCCGCAAACCGCTAAAATTAAGGGCCGTTTGTACAGGTCATTTCATTTTGATGCGATGTTGGTGGTGATCTCTCCAGCAAGTTCACGTGTGACTTCAAATCACCTGTACGAATTATCAAAGATTAGCGCTGCGACTTCACGGTCATTCGATAGTGATTTTGAAATGGCCTGCAGCGGGGGGAGTTAAAGAGCTTTTGATGCCCCCCGGAGTGTACTCCCTAAAGTGGGCTGCCGCTCCGACTAAAAGGGGTGCCTTTTTTTGTGCTAGCAAAGAGGGCAGGCAAATTTGGTATTTAATTAAGTATTTCAATGGGTCGACGAAATACACGTTAATTTGAAGGGATATCAGTTACATATAACCATGAAAAAGGGTTAGCAAAATTTTGGCAGAAATTACAAGGACAAATTATACGAAAGCAAGGAGCATTCGAGCCACTAAAACATGCAACCATCGACTGTTTTTGGCTTCCCTTTAAGCATTAAAAAAGGTACAATCTTTTTCTAGGTATATGGAAGGGATACCATTTTGATAAATTAGTACAAATTAGGCCCTTTAACGTTCCAAAAGAGCACCCCGTAACATCGTCTGCTCTTACCATCAATAGAGTCAGTCTGACCATGCAACGCAGCGTCGAACAAATGATCAGAGGTCTTCTCAAACTACAAAGCAAAACCATATTCATCAACAAACAATTCGGAATAAATTTCAAGCGACCCAGAATGCGAGAGTTGGGTAGAGTACAACTCGTAACGGTGATCAAACATTTTCGTTTTCCTTGCTAGGTTTGTTTAGCATATAGCAGCTAAGAGTATGAAAAATCCCCTGAGCGGGATGCTAGTCCGTCACAGGATACCCAGCATAAAGTGACTATTAGAGTATTGCTACTTCACCCTACCTGGGGTGCAAGTCCGTCACAGGATACCCAGTACAAAGTGATAAGACTACTACTAGTAATAGTTGACACTACAGCTGCCCCCGCTGTTAGGAGTTTTTGTGAACGTATTTATTGATTTTGAAGGTTTCCTTTTTCTTGATTTCCTTAGAAACACTTTTGTGTGGCATTTATTTTTCTGTGATACAATTTAGGTTTTAGTTTTTTTTTTATGCAGAAGCAGGCCAAGTGTAGATTAGCATTCAGTCCAGCGCTAAGAGATTTCACTGACATTACGGAATCGCGCAAATTGAAACGCGTTGATCACTAATGCAAAGGAGCTCTCAGTTTTTCTGTCAGCCATGGAACTTCTTTGTGTTTGGGTATTCCTTGGGTGCAAATTAGTCCAACCTATTAATTGAATGAGGGACAAATTTGAAGAACAATAAGCAGCAAGAGAATAAAGGTGAAGCTAATTGCGCGAGTCGCGCGTGCCTTAAAATATAAAAGGTAATGCGTGGTAAACGATTTGTTCGTCCTATATTGCTGAAATAAAACTTTTTTCTTTCGATAATCTTAGTTTTTTTATTAGAACAAACATTGTAGTGGTAAGTTCTTGGGAAAATTGCACTAAAATGCGGGAGAGCAACTTCCCGCGACATGGAAATAATTTCCACATACGCAATGTAAACAAAGCCACGACGAACACAACTTTTGATACAAAATGCGCTTTCTTGGACGCATTTCTGGAGCGATTGCAGAATACCCCGCATCTCTAGCTACACGGCGTAGCTGGCTACGCGTCTACGCGGCTACACCGTCATAATTTATTCATACCCTTCAAGTTCTCTGGAAAGTGGCTACGCGTCTACGCGGCTACGCCATTATAATAAATTCAAAAGTCTCTAAGTTCTCTGGAAAGTGGCTACGCGTCTACGCAGCTACACCGTCATATTTTATTCATAGCCCTCAAGTTCTCTGGAAAGTGGCTACGCATCTACGCGGCTACGCCGTTATAATAAATTCAAAGGTCTCTAAGTTCTCTGGAAAGTGGCTACGCGTCTACGAGGCTAAGCCGTTATAATAAATTCATAGCTCTCTAAGATTTCTGCAAAATGGCTACGCGTCTACGCGGCTACACCGTCATAAAATAATAAATTATTTTATACCTCTATTGGTTCTCAGGAACGTAGCTTACGGTTTATAATCGGTCTTTGGATAGATGTATTTCGTTTCGTTTCTGTTCTTTTTTCACTGCAACATTTTAAACATTTTCTTAATATAGGAATGAAGATTTTAGAACGAGTCATGTAGACAATGAGCTTATATTTCTGGTTTACAAGGAATTTTTTTCACTTGTCAGCTATTCTTAAGTTATGGACACACACTTTGTTGGAGAAAACCACAAGACAAATCATAGCCACTGAAAATGTTTATTCTATTACTCGAAACGCGTTACATCTAGGTTGGTAATTCATTCGTCCATTCATTGTACAAGAGATCGCAATTCAAGCTTACAAATACCGAATTACACAAAACCAGCTCAAATAAGCCGTCAAAACGATAACTTACATATTTTTGGGCATCTCCAGGCTTTATGTTCGAACATCAAGGTCATGAAAGCGAACAATCTTCGCATCACCGCTCAAAGCACAAACTGCGAAAACCACATGGCTGATCAAGATCACGTGACCCACACAACGGGGATACAAAGGGGCGCGGGCCAACAAACTGACACACCTCCTTCATATGGGTGCAAAATTGAAAGATTCCTCATAAATATTGTCTATTTTAAAAACTATCAACCAGCGATTAAAAAACTTTGAAATAATTGCTTGATTTGTCTGCAGTATACAAATAACTCATTCCCAGTCCTTTACTATACCTGGTACTTGCTCCGACGGCGTAGCCATTTTCGGTGGCTGCGCCGAACAGCTTCAGTTGCGGGGTATTCTGCAATCTAGCCAAAATCGCAAAAGCGCCTATATTTGTTAATGTACTGAAATTTCATAGGCGCCCAAAACATCTTGCGGGGCGGTATGCAGCTCTTACAAGGTCTTCTCTGCATTTTGCAATGTATTTATAACCTGAAAACTTATAAATAATGAAGTTGCAGCTCGACTTGCAAGTATACAAAAACTGAAGAATTCGACATAGAAATTTCTCAAGAAATTCACTTTTTCCATGAGCAACTTCTGAGGGAAAGTGTTACAGATGTTTTTTCGCACGCGACCTAATACAATCTAGTAACGCAATATTTCTCGCGAGTTTTAAAAAACAAAACCGATGTCTGTAGGGTTTACTGGTGTTGAGATTCACTCGTTCGCTAAGCAATGCTTGCTTGTTTGTGGACCGAGTCTTTCAGTCCCCCAAAGTGATTTGTGTCTGACAAATCGTTTCCAATCAATGATTTGTGTATGATGCGTGTCTGACAAATAGTCATACGCAGCGTCTCTGGATCCAAAATTTCTTACGCCAAACTCGAACTTTTCCTTCTCGAGGCGAGAGAATTTACTCGAAATTTACACTGGCTTTCTACGAGAATTAAATGAGGCAAACGGAACACATGTGCGATTAAGGAAGCACTCGCAGTATGACTGACGGGAAAACAACCCCCCTAGACAGAGATTTTTGATTTACTAACAGCGTCACATAACCCATGCCTGCCTTCAGGCATTTACAGATGCTACGTCATCATTACCCATTTATTCCGTTCGGGCGTTTGGTAATGAAACGTCATCATTACCCACTTATTCCGTACGCGCCCTGTTCTGGCAAATCGAGATTTGATCTGGTATATATACTGTATATTTTAACTGTAAGTACTTTATTTCCCTTTACTTTATATACGCACGAACTATAAGGATCCCTCCCCGGGATTTTGCCTCTAGGTAAAATCCCTGCGGGGGCAACTTCTACTTCACCCTACCTGCACAGGGTTACCAAAGTATGGAATAAAAGTTTTCGCTCCAGTTTGTTTTGTTTGTTCTTCTGTTCAGTTAATCTTTTGTACTGAACTGTCGCCAGGACATGCACTACTGAATACGATCGATCGTCCGAATGTGCAAAGGCTGATACATGAACTTCCTGATGCAAGCAAAAGAGCTTTTCCTTTATTTCAGAAATTATTCATCAGTTATTTTCCCTAAATATAAAAAAATAGTCATTTATTTACACATCTTTGCAAAAGATCAATGCGTATACTTACAGACGCAAGCATAAGAACACTTTCCTTCATCTTCGCTAATCCGAACCTTGTTATACCCAGCACCTCCCCCTGGGGAGAGAAAAGAACAGTCAACACAAGAAAACGGAGCAAATCTGCATAACGATACTAAATAATTTCACCAAATTGAGCGATTTTTTGGGAAATCACTAAAATTAGTTCGTTCTACTCCTAAATTTACCTTATCTTGTTGTCTGCCCCAACAGCATTAAGCAAATTCTCCTTACTGGTCTCTATACACTTTTTAAAGACTAGTTGGGAGGACTTGTTTAAACATCAAGACAATTGATCTTTGGTGATCATTTTCTTAATTCTCGTGACCTGTATGTGTTGTAAGGCACTGATAACATAAGGAGAAATTTGATGCTGATCACTATTGCGGCTTGAAGGGTTAAGATGGCTCAACATAGTTTTCGCGCGTTTTGTTCTTTCACCTGCTAACGCAAGTCAAGCGCACATAAGGGTGGGGGAAAACAAATGTGGCGCCGATAAGCGATCATTTATTTTGTTTGATGTGGATTATAAAGTTTTTTCTTCCAAAAATCATTCAATGTGTCATTGGCAAAACGTGTTGGCGAATAGCTGTGCAAGAGAAAGCGAGGTCACAAAGTACCCGACCCTACTGCCGGTTTTTCAAGCTGCCATGAAAGTCCGATTAAATGGGGCGCATGCCTAAATATCCAAGATATTGAGACCACTTCTTTTGGTGACTTCTCAGTAATGCAGCGATTATTCGCAATGCACTCGTTACATTTCAAGACATTTGACAAATATCTCCTCTAGAATTAATTCAAGTTATCCAACGAGCCCTTTCACGTGGGAGTACCCCCCACCCCCCCCCCCCTTCCTGTTCTCAAGGCTTTTGTTGACAATAGAGAGAAAGGTTTCCGAACATGTGCACCAGGAAAACTGAAGACTCTCGGAAAGAGCAGGAGGAAACCCCCTCTAAGGCCTACCCACAACCCCTCCCTTTAAAGTGCCCAAATATGGAAATTAACACTACCTTATACGTCATGAGGTCAGCTAGTAGCATCACGTGACGTGCGTCAATACTCATCCCGTGGCTCTTCATTGTCATGTTGATTTCATTCATTATCGTTGTCCTGGCAGCAGAAGACACGTGACACGATCAATCACAGCTAACAGTACACGTGATAAGTGCAAGCGACAATGAAGTTCCATTTTTGTGTTGTCTATAAAGTTGTTTTCTTTAAAGTTGATTGCTAGGCACTAAGTTCATTTTTTGGCTGTTCATACACTCGATCAAAGTCATCTGCTGATGTGAATTTTATTTTGGCAGGTTTAACTTTTTTCAATACTTCAATAACTTAAGCCACTCTTAACCACAAATTTACAACATAATATTAAAAAACTCAACAATTAAAACAATTGTAGATTTGCCAGGGTAAACGCAACATCATCTGTAAACGCAAGTCTGATAAGTTTTATTTTTATTTGTACATACTTCTGTTTCGCTTTGCTCTCTACTTCTGGCAATAAAAACTATGTCAATGAAAAAATTCCATTCTTTAACTTTCCTTGGTTTAAACAATTATGAAAGGAAACTTCAAAAATTCATTCCCTGATAATTTCAAGCTATTGTCCTGTTCACTGTTGATTGACAAATAAGCCCTGGCCTCCTGGGAATTTTCCCTTTATAGTGCGCCTTCTAGACTTGCTCCAAGTCGCTCGTATTTTCTGATAAAGGACGTGCAGAGATATGGGATGATGCGTACGTTCGTTTATAGCGCGCGATAATTTTTTCTAAGCGCTCGGAATATTGGGTGTCACGCGCGATGCAAAATCGGTGAAGTATAGGATACGAGCAGAACAAGCCGCCATTTTGATTCTCCCGCGTTGACAAACCGCTATGTTGATTCACACTTGTGGACCACACGCGCGCCTTCCATAATAAGAACAAGCGACTTGGAGCAAGAATATGCGCCTTCACATTGAAAACGTTCAGTCAACAAACCTGGCAGCCTCAATGCCGAGAACTTTTTCAACTTCAGCTGTGTTGTTGGAGGTTGTTGCTGTTCCTTTAACACCTGAAAACAGACAAACTTCATCACGATCTGGACGTGACTGAAACTCGTTAAATTTAGTACTTTTGTTCAATCAATTTTGAGCTGGAAGATGAAGATTTGAGGCAAGTTAAACCAATTAAACCTTTCAATCCCAGTGTCAATTATGGAGACATTTAGGTGATTCTAACTTCTGAGTCTGTTCTGAGCAGTACTTTCACAAAGTACTATTTATATTCAAGTGTTTTACAAAATGAAATTCGAAATTTGGGATTTCCCCTTAAGTTTTGAGTTATGGAACTCTTGGTAGTGAAAGGGTTAACAAATATATCACTGACCGACTGTAGACATAACAGAAAGCAAATCATCGCCTTCCACCAGCAGCTTGTATGTGTCGCCTTTCTTTTCATCCACGTGGATTATAGCACGGTTTACATTCTTGTGACCCTGAAAATAACAAGGAGAACGGAACATTTGTTTTCGTGACTTTTTCCCTCCCCATTACCCTAGCTATCTGATACATCAGCGCCTAAAAATAACGAAAACATCTCTGACAAGGCCAGAAAACATAGCGAAGCTACTCTCTTCAAAATACCGAACATCACACTAACAACACCGAATCGACACGACTGCTTCCGGAAATAACAACAGGAATGTGCCTATGTGTCCACATAATCTCTTTGGTTGCTATGATAGCAACCACGAGATAAAAATAAGAAGAAACATGCGAGTGCTAGGGTTACCCCACTGCCAAGTTAACACTCTTTCCTTAGCCCTACGTTGGCCCTATGTTGGTCCTGTGTTGGCCCTATGTTGGTCCTGTGTTGGCCCTATGTTTTTAATGCAGTGATACCTTGATCAGGACGCCAGGTAGGTCTGCCTTAAGCGTCTGCATGGTGTAATGAAGGGAGGATTTACTACTCTCAGTTGGGTAAATGCACAGCTCCGACTTGCTAATGGCGGTAACTTGCTGCAAGGAAAGTAGCAGTTATTAACCAGTTAACAAGACATCGTAGATCCCTTTTCCGTCCTTTTAAGCTGGACTAATTGTAAATCTAGGTTCTTAGTCCTGCTAAGAACGCAGCAGGACTAAAAGGGTGGGGAAGGAAAAGGGACACATACATTCAGACTCAGGGTTCACACAGAAACTGGGAAGGAAAATTTCATGACTTTTAATCCAATTTTGTGACCTCAAAATTGACTAAAGGACTGCTGAAAACAACAACTGAAATGTCCCACTGGCTGAACGTTTTGGTGCTTAACATAAAGTTTTCTAAATTTCTTTACTTTTCAACCATCAGCTAAAAACAATGTTGGAAAAAAACTGAAATTCCATGGCTTTTCCTTGACACAAACACATTTTTCTAATTAACATGACTTTTCCAGGCCCGGAATCAAATTTCAAATTCCACGACTTTCCATGACCTTTCCATGACCGTGTGAACCCTGACAGAATTGGAAAGCGTTGAAGGTTACCGTGTGCCTTCAGAGGTGTCTTCAGTCTTACGCATGTAGCGCTTCTCAGTTTCGCCGCAGATACCCCAAACCCTATATCAAGTTAAAGCTTATAAAACTGGCTATTTGAATACGCCACTAACTTTTCACGAAAACGAATTTTTAAGTTTTCCGCGAAGTCTGAATATGAAGGTCTAGATCGCCTTTTGAAAGCTCCAGCTCAAAGGGAATTTTAAAGTTTGCAATTTTTTTTGCTTGGGGAAAGTCCGGCACATAAGGGCTAAAAAACCGTGTTGGGGTTTTCCTTTATTCAGCCGCGTTCAAAAGCTTTCAAACATTTTCTAAATCGCAAGAAAAACATACGGAGTAACGGCACAGAAACGGTTCTTAACGAAAAAATATTTAGAATTATCGAATTCCCCGACACGTTCTTGTTGAAGAAGCGTCAAGCTAGCGACTCTCCAAATTTGATTAAAATCGAACAAATCGCCTTTGAGTTGGAACTCTTTAAAGTGTCACCTTCAAGCGAAAAACTAATGTCGAGAAATAGCGCTCAAAAGAAAATCTTCGCTACGCAAACAAACACCGCCTCCAAACACCTTTGCCGACAGTAGACCAATCAGTGGGTGCTATTTTATCTTCCGATCACCTCCCGTGGAAATTTCGCGCAATATTCTCTCCACGCAAATCCTAGTGTTCCTTACATTTAACTGTCTTACCATTTTGTCGAATTTCTTTCGATGTTGGACGTCGTTTAACTGATATTATCGTGATGGGGAGAACCAAAAGAGCGAAAACCTCAAGCCAACCAGCTGGGCCTAAACTGAAGCGCCCAAGGCGGGCAAAAAAGCGAAGCGAAGTGAAACTGAGCGCTGTGGAGCGCTGTGATTGAATCAGTACAACTGCAGCAGCTCTTTTGAACAGCGCTTCTTATATTGGTTGAATGGGTACTTATTGTAGTGTCAAGCTTAGCAAAGCTTATAATTGAACAATGCTCAAAGGGCTTATTTTTACTTCCGTTATCAAGCAATCGCATAGCGCGTGTTCGACACACAGTTGTTTTGTCCGTTTCTCGCCGGCAAATAGGGAATTTTTAAAGGCAATTGTTGGTATCCAAAAGATTTCAATATTTTTTAGACATATCTGTATCTTTCCAAAAGAGTGTATTAAAGTAACAACAAAAGAGCGGTTTCATCGGGATCTGATAGGCCAATGTACAAATGAGTGAAACTCTTAGCTGTGACAGCAAGCGAGGTTCCCTGCGAAGAGATCAAAAGGTCGTCTCCCAGCGTTGGCTATATACCACGGGCTACATGTACACTGTATTAACAAACCAAAAATAATAAAATTCTTCTTTTCGCATTAAAATCAAAACATTGAAGAGAATCAAAAGAGAACACGCGTAAAACGAGATGAATTTAAATTCACCAGCTCTTTATTGTCGGTTCTTTGTTTACGCTATGCGGGAGCTGGTAAACGGTAACAGTTATCAGGTTACTTGAATGATTGTGTGTTGTAAACTGTATTCATGTTAGGTCGCTTGTTCAGGGCTGCTCTACTATCCCAGAGAGATCAAACGGAGGTACTACAATCTGTACAATGTATTCCATCGAATTGCAGTAATAACAGATGCTGTACGTTTCCGCGTAGTTTGCGCTCGCAAAATATTATTTGGTATTAAATCGTCTGGCGATTCACTGTCACTATTGCGATTTAAAATCAGTCCAAACATTCAATAACCCTCTTTCTTCCGTTCTAAGGATATTTTGCCTGCTCGCTCCGATACTTTCCTCGTAATTGGAAGGTTCTGACGGCCATTCCCGATGATATGAACCTTTCTCTAATGCAGCGAGGCTACAACGTGTTTCCTCTGTTATGCTTTTCTTGTCTTCTGAGTTTTCCTCTTTTTTCGCTTTTTGGAGTTAGCCCATGGACATTTCCGCGGCCTGTGGGTTTCCATAGCAAATTCATAACTTAGAAAACCGGGCTCTAACGACAAAAATATAACATAAACGCACATAGAACGCTTCGGGAAACAGTAAATATGGAGGCTCTCTCATAAACAATCTTTCCCGCGAAAATCGTTCTGGATGGCTGCACTCGCATCAATTAGCTGTCAATCAAAAATAAACTTTCACTTCCGGTGGAAAACGGTCAATCCCATTTTCTTGGCGACTATTTGCTCTTTTTTCAAATTTCTTTTTCGGAATTAAAAGATTCCAAGGAAACGTTTATTTTTATGGAAAAAAATAAAAATCGTAAATTTACCATTTTTAACGTACACGGTAACCTGAAAAGACTTCTAAAAATTGGACTTTACACTGCAAGTAGAGTTAGTGTTCTATAGCTCGCTGTGCGTTAGTTCAATCTGCCCAGAAAGCACAAAACTTTCCGATAATGAACATTTGAGCAGCGCGTCTAATGTATGACTAGCAGCGAGAGGAGGAAGATGAGGGGGTTAACAACCGATACACAATAGGAGAGGGGAGGGGGGCTTATGACAGGCGTAGAGAGAGGGGGGAGGACTTATGACTAGCGGAGACAGGGGAATGGGGGAGGGGATTATTTCTGGCGGAGAGAGGGGGAATGGGGGAGGGGATTATTTCTGGCGGAGAGAGGCTGAATGGGGGGTTAACACTAGCGGGGAGAGAGAAGGAGGGCACTTAAGAGTGGCGAAGAGAAGGGCAAGGGGCAAGGGGGTTACGACTGATAGACAGAGGGAGAGGGGGGTATAACTAGCAGCAAAACGGAAAAGGGGTTATGAGCACGGTTTTATTACCGGAAGGAACCTACAGAGCCCACTCTTACCTGAGGTTTAAGCTTAAGTTTTCTTGTATTGCACATAGCAAACCGTATTGAGTCGACATCAACTTCAAGCTGCAAAAAGGCATAGATTAGAATTAAAACAGTAACGAACCGAGAAAGAGTTCTGAGTGACAAAAATCGTGCAACTAACCAAAACAAAAGAATATGTTATTTTTGGCCATTTGTGATAGCAAGCACGATGTCCAAAGCGATTATCGTGTCGAAACGAGTAACTCAAAAAATCACGGGTGATAGTTGTCTAATCAATGGTAGTAACATTGCAACATTGATAAAACGCCCATGAATTTAAAAACAGTATGGAAGCCGCTTATTTTCCCAACTGTTTACTAATATCAAAAACCTGGAATTTCAACACTGAAGCAGTAAAGACGAATCCTGCTAATTGTCTTAAAACGACGTCATCACGAAAATGGCCTGTTTACAAGTTAAACGTATCCAGGCCTATCGACCCCGCCTATTTCCCTTTCGTATATGGTCGTTGCCACTTTTGACGGTCGATGCCATCATTGGTAACCAAACCTTTAGTCATGGAAGATGTAATATATTCTCTGGATTAAGTTACAGAAAGGTAATAAATACATATTTAAATAGTCTCAGAAAGAACAAAGCTTAAGCCCAACTTGAATTTAGGTTAAAAGTTCAGGAAAGGGCTAGAGTCACCCATTATAGACGTATCAGTTATGAAAGACAGTTAATTATAATATATACTTTAATTTTTCGGATTGTGGCGGATTGGCGCGGTAGTGTAGTGGTAAGGGAGAGAGATAAGTATACAAACGGACCGGGTTCGATTCTAGGTTGTGAATGTCTTTCTTTTTAGTAAAAAAAAAAATTTCAATAACGTTTCAATTTTTTTTTTAAAAATGGCAACGACCGTTTACGAAAGGGAAATTTGCATCGATGCCACAGTGATTAGCTCTAACGTACCCCTCCCACCCCTCCCTCAGTTCAAAACCTCACCTTAAGCAGTCTGATCCTGTCCATGGCCAGTTTAACAAGAATAAAACAACTATCAGGTAGGAACACTTCCTCGATGTACTCCGAAACCTGTCAAATAAGTTCAAGTGGTCAAACCTGTTACAACAAACTCTACAAAACAAACATCTACTTTGTAGCCCCGACAAGAGGGGAACAGATGGGCCACAACAACGGGTTGGTCGGATTAACCGAGGCTTTCGAATGATAACTGTTTCTACAAACACCACTAACACACAAGTATAGCTTTAAGTACAACAAAGAAAGAGATAATAACAGATAAAGAGCCTTATAAACTAGTTACAATACACATGAATGACTGCAGAAGAGGCAAGAGAGCATATATTACAACATGAAGGATATAGAAATACTAAGTGTTAACTTTAATGTTCAATTCTACACTTAAAAGTGTTCCATTCTAGCTCACACCACAAGCTACTTTGTTGACCCGTTACCTCCCCTACTCAGCTTTTCTTTGTCCTAATTTGAACCATCTAACCCACCCTTCAAGTTACTCGTTTGTCCTTATAACCGCCCAAGTAATGTCTTTTCGATCCTTCTATTTTTTTTTCTTCTAACCAACCTACAAGTTACTCGTATGCTCCCATACCTCCCCTAGTAGGGATCTCTCAATCTGCCTTTTGACACTTCTAGCCCCCCTCCCCCCACACAAATAACTCGTCTTTCCCCATGCCTCCCCTAGTAGGGTCCCCTCAATCTGCCTTTCTTCTCCTCCAGCCCACCCTCGAATGACTCTTCTGTCCCCATACCTCCCCTGTAGGGTTCCCTCAATCTGCCTTTTGACTCTTCTAGTCCACCAAAAGATAACTCGTCTGTCCCCATACCTCCCCTATAAGGGTTTCTCGATCGGCCTTTTGCCTCCTCTAGCCCACCCACAGATAACTCGTCTGTCCCCATACCTCCCCTATTGGGGTTTTCTTGATCGACCTTTTGCCTCCTCTAGCCCACCCACAAAAAAACTCGTCTGTCCCCATACCTCCCCTAGTAGGGTTTTCTCGACCCGCCCTTTGACTTTTCTGGCTTCGTCAGCATTCTTGTCGTTCATCAGCTGTGCAGAGATGATCGGAGTGCTTATAGACCGAGAAGCGTTAATGATTTCCTTTATTCTTGGAACGCCAAGTGTGATATCTGGTCTAGTCAAGAACATACTTAACACAAAATACGCAGGAAAATGAAAGTGAAAACCAGTTTTTCTTAAACTTATCAGGGGTAACTCAAACGGGCTTTCATAAGCATGGTCGCTCAAAGGGGATGGTCGCTAACAAGAGACAATCAACCTTTATTTCTGCAAGTTGATGCATCGTTTCTGCCACCAAAAGTGGCTCATTTCTGCTATGCATCAACAGCAATAAATTATTTTGCATCTGTTTTCACAATCTTCTTCTGAGTCAGCACTTTCTGTTCAAAAAGGTTGTTTCCCTACTAAGTTTATTTTCTACTTATACGTTAGCAATTAGAAGCTTTAAAGTTGACAGTAAATTTCTTTAGATGGTGAACTAAACAATGAAGACAAAAGCTTGAAATATGGACACCTCATTTTTTCATGAAACTAAGCACACGTGTACATTTTGAGTATACGGCAACTGAGATGAAACGATTTGGAGAGAAGTGGGTGGTCTTAATTTACTTCGACCACGTGAACGTCACGCAAGCAATCGAACACGAACTATCAATAACCAAGGATACTCATGGAAGCTACTCCAGCGAAGTGAAACGTTTTCAACGTCATTTGTGTCCCAGGCTCCCCAATACTCTGCGCACACAGGGCACCCACTGCTGTGCTGGGCTCAATCTTTGCTCTGGAGTATTTTTCCTTGCATAGGCTCAAGAAGTGCGCCAGCTGAGACTTGGTACAGCGGTCCACCCATGAAAACACTGACAGAATGAAACAAAGTGAAGCGTTGGTTGGTTGGAGAACAGACATTATTGCGGAGAAAGACGCTTTGAAAAACTTTTCCGGCCAAAGAAGGAATTTGTTGCCTTTATCACGAGACTGTTAACCCTTTCACTCTCAGAGTCAGTTATGGAGACATTTAAAGTGGTTCTAACTCTCGAGTCTGTGGATGGAATCCCATGGTGTGACCATTCAGATGAAACCTCTTCAGCAGTACTTTTACATGGTACTATTTATATTAAAGTATTTGACAACATCTAATTTGGGATTTGTCTTCAACTCTCATTTTGGGCACTCTTGGGAGTGAAAGGGTTAAGCAGGGGGTCGCAGGTTATGAGTTTACGTAAGACACGACTTCACGGAATAATAGCTGTTCGTCCTGCTTTGACGATACGCCC
The DNA here is from genome assembly GCA_964017195.1 of Siderastrea radians. Classification (NCBI taxonomy): domain Eukaryota; kingdom Metazoa; phylum Cnidaria; class Anthozoa; order Scleractinia; family Rhizangiidae; genus Siderastrea; species Siderastrea radians. The sequence continues at coordinate 6,864,266 of OZ024898.1, forward strand.
TTCCAGCTGAACAATCAAGAGTCGCACTAAGAACCTTGAATGAACTGTTACTATTTCTCATGACCAAAACAACTGACTCACCTCTGGGGACATCATTCATTTCAAACGCCCTAGACAAAATAAGAGAGAAAATAGTTAGCCCTACAGGCAGGCAGGCAGACAGACAGACACCTATTATTAAGAGGAAGCACTGGGGAGAACACTGCCTTCCTGTAGGTGGGGCAAAGCGAAAAAGTGCTCCACCCTTCTATTTTTACAGGTGCCTTATTGTTAGCGTTCTCTCTCATTGGACTTAAGTAGGCTTGAATAAATTCTGCTCGTAAAATGGCTCATTCTGCCTGCCGGCAGTGCTCGTAAAAACCGCTTATTTTGCTCGAAATTCTGCTCGAACACCCTTATTCTGCTCGAATTCTGCTCGGTACCCGAAAAATTTTCGGCCCTTCGGACCTCATGTATTTTCGCAAATATGGAAGGGAGCCTGGGCCTAACCTTAAATACTAATTAGATATTCATTTTGTGTAGCAAAATTGTAAGTCTTCTTTCTTTATATCACTAATATTAGACTAAACAGTGAATCATGTGAGTGCGTTTTAGCTAATAATCACATTAATCACAAGGTATTTTCCATTTGTTTTGTATTTTTGTTTTCAATTTTTTCTTACAACTGTTATGCATATCATTAGTGTCATTGATTTCCCGTTATTCTGCTCAAATTCTGCTCGAAAATGTCTTATTCTGCCGGCAGAATGCTCGCCTCAAAAATCGCTTATTCTGTTCGAAATTCTGGCGGCAGAATTTACCCAAGCCTAGACTTAAGGCCATACAACCATCTGTAAAAAATAGCTTTTTGTGACCAAAAGACGTGTAAAGGTCACGTTTTTGTTAATCATAACATTTTATTAACGTCAAAATTTACAATGATAACTACAGTAACAACTAAGTACAATAAAGTAATTAAGTGAATGAATAAGTCTATACCTAAATATATAATACATAAATAAATAATTAATTAATTAATTAATTAATTAATAACTGAAAAATAAACTAATTAATTAATAAACAAATAGCTACTTTAGATAACATACATGATACATTATAGATACACACTACCATAGTCTCTAATACATTTTAAACGTGCAATTTTAAAGGACATCACGAGTACAACAAAGAATAGGAAAACCGATACAAAATCTTACAAAAACTTAAAGGTGTAAAGGTCAAGTTGGTTTTACTTCTGATTGGCTGAGAAAGTGGCGCGAGCTTTTTTAACCAATCAGAGAGTGTAGTAAAGCAAACATAACATTACTTTCGACAATTGAAAAGTGCTCTATGAGTCCTAAAACAATAAAAAAAGAGCTTATGATATACCTCTCCAAGCCAAGATGTTTCGTTTCTACTTTGCCTGCAATGCTTGCAACAAACGTTCTGAAATAGTAATAGTAACATGGAATTACTTTTAATCCTTTAATTTCTGATATGAAAATGCATATTCTCCTTACTGTTCTCCATACATTTCTTATGCAACTAGTAAAGAGAATTTGCCTAAATTTCAAGACATCTCATCCTTGGTGATCACTTCTTTTATTCTCATCACTTGAATGTTAGAACAAGTAGTGATGACGTAAAGAGAAATTTCATTTTCGTCACTGTTAGGACTTAAAAGGTTTATCCTGGTTTACAAGTGCGATGAAAAAAAAAATGCAAAAGCAACGGAGCAAGCGTTCAAAAGCAAACGCAAGGTTACCGATGCATGCATGTGCATTTGAAGCATACCGTTTCCAATGTTCAGATGTCAAACAACTGCAAATGAAAGGAAAATTTCCCTTTTAATTGTTCATGCGTTTGCACTTTCGATGCTTAAACGTACTTGCTCATGCAGATGGGCTTGCAGATGGGAAATGGGAGACCACTTCTCTAGTCAACTATAGAGATATCTAAGGTGGTTCTAACTTTTGATTCTGTGGACGAAATCCTATGGTGTGACCATTCCGATGGAACCTCTTCAGCAGTACTTTCACACGGTACTGTTTATTTTAAAGTATTTGTCAAAGAGAAATTTGGGATTTGTCTTGAATTTTGATTTTAGGCACTCCTCAGAGTAAAAAAGTTAAAACAGCAGGACTTGGACTGTGGTCGTTCTAATAGAAGTTTCAACATTTACGTTTGCATTTAGGTTTGCATCGCAATAAAAAAACAGACTTTTGCGAGCTCAAATATAACAGCATAATGTGAACGGAAATGAAACTGCCTGCTTAAGTCATTTCGTACCAGTGAGATAGTGTTTTTAAACACTACTTAAAATTAGCCATATCGTAACTATCACCATGTACCAGTTATCTTTTTTGTGACCTAATGAATATATGAGACATACAGTCGAACCTTCCTGTGCGACCACCTCTTATAAGCGACCACCTCCTGTCAGCGACCACTTTTCCAAAAAACCCCAAATTTTCTCAGTGAAATCACGCATCATTTCACGTTTCTTGGGGAACCCCCAACTACCCCTCCCCTAACCCAATACTTTGTTCTAAGTGATAGTAAATAAAAAATGCTTGGTTAGGGGAGGGGTAGGTGGGGGAACACTATAGTCAGACCTCTCGTTGGCGACCACCTCTCGTAAGCGGCTACTTTTGGGTTGTTATTTTGAATTTTTGTACTGTCTTTAAAGGGACTATGTCACGCTATTTTAGTATCTTTTTAAAAAGCTGAAAAGTGTTTTCGCATCTATTGAATTCCAAAAATAATGGTCTAGCTTTGTTATTGAAGACTATCTTACCACACTGAAACTGTTTCCTGTCGTTTGTTGCTATCGATAGCAAGGATGGAAATGGATTGAAACTTGAAAAAATTGGGCCAATTTTTTCAAATTTGGATGCTATGTCTTCAAAAATCACCCTGATAAAATTCATTTGATATCTTCTTCATAGTTTTACAGGAGCAATTTGTGTATGAGTAAAGGCAGTAAGTAATGATTTTCGCACAGAATTAACCTAAAATAGCAAAATCCGCGTGACGTTAAAACTCCCTTAACCTCCGGAAAGCGACCATTTGACACATGATCCCATCTCACCGGGTTCAAACTGAACAGAATAGCGCCATACAACCCTGATATGACTTATTGGGTAAATGTAATGTACTTGTGATCCTCGTTCTCCGCTAAAGATACTACACTTCATTTTGAGACCTCCCAAGGTATGACCTCTGGTAAGCGACCGCTTAGGCTTGTAGCCTTGACATTTTTGGTGTTCGCTAAAGGGAGGTTCAACTGTATTAAAGCGGGTGTAAACAGGCTGAAAAAAACAAACCGCAAAGCCACGAGCTTTGCGTGATAGCTTTGAAATCGTTTTTCACGCTAAGGAAAGCAACTGTTTGAATTGTTTGCACGCTGAAAAGACCATGTATTCATTTCGTCATCCATTCTGCATGCGCGAGTTTAGAACCCACAATTGACTTGCTCCCAATAGCTCAAGGCTTCATATTCATAGCTCAGTTTGAAGAGCAACGCACTGGTATCGCAGAGCAATGCACTGGTAACGCAGAGCAATGGGCTGGTACCGCAGAGCAGCGCGCTGGTATCACAGAGCAATGCATTGGTATCGCAGAGCAATGCACTGGTATCGCAGAGCAATGCACTGGTATCGCAGAGCTTGTGGAATCGAAAAAAAGCCATTGATTAAATTGCTTACAAATATACTTACTCCAAATCGCTCGTTCTAATTATGGAAGGCGCGCGCGTGAATCAAAATGGCGGCTGGTTCTGCGGAACAAGCTGGGATCGTACACTTCAATGCTTTGCCCATCCACTTGAAATCCTCTTTTGCATTAGACAAATCAGAATTGAAACTCTTTAAAAACTGCACAAACACCCTTGAAAATGTCTCACGAATGTTTGTCAACAAGTCTTCTGTTTAACCCTTTAAGCCCCAACAGTGACTAAAATGAAATTTCTCTTCACATTATCGCTACTTGTTCAAACATTCAAGTGACGAGAATAAAGTAACTGATCACCAAGGATAAGACGTCTTCATATTTAGACAAATTCTCCTTACTAGTTCCGTACAAAATGTATGGAGAACAGTAAGGAGAATATGCATTTTTATTTTAGGCTTAAGGAAAAGCGATTTGTTTTGAACAGGCTTCACCTCTAATTTAGCCCTCTAATACTCATCATCAAATCCTAGCAGCACTCTCACTTGTATCAAAATGTGACTATTACATACTTTAGGGCGTTAACAACAACTCACTTGAAATCTTTTTTGAATTCACTTCCACAGTCGTAGAAGTCAGGCCCGTCAATAGCTTGTAAAGCTTCCTTAAGAATCTCCAATGAGGTAAGGGGTTCTTCGTCTTTCATGGGCACCGAACACTGAACATACAAAAAAAGAAGAAAGAGGATAGAGCGATTCCCAGTTGATGCTTGATGGAGCGGTTTTCAAATGAGTTTCGTAAAACCAAAACCAAAGTAATTGCTCTATAACCAATCACAACAGGAACCAAACACAAAATGAACCAATCAGAAATCAAAGCAAATACAAGTAAAAAGCGTTAAGCGCGGGAAAACGCGTGAGAGCAAGTCACGATTGGTTTTGGTTTGAAAAAGTGGCGCGAGCTTTTTTTTAACCTATCAGAGTGCACAATAAAGTAAACCAAAGCAAACATCATACTACTTTCGACACTCAATTGAAAGCTGCTCTAGTAATCATGGCTTTGCGTGCTTTGGTTTTGCGTGTAAGTTTTCTAGCCAATCACAGAAATCATGCTGCTTTCTTAACCAATCACGAGTAAATCCAAAACCAATCGTGACCTGAATTACGCGCACTTTTCGGCGCTCGTCACTGGATGCATGTTCTCCCGCGTTTGAACGTGGTTGCATGATTTTCTCCACTTGGCAGCCGTGACGTTTTCCCACGCTTAGCACCAGTTACATGTTTGCCCGCGCTTGGCATCGTGTTTTCCCGCGCTTGTCACCGGATGGACGTTTTCCCGCGCTTGGAAAATTGCACCGCTTACATGCTTACCGCACCTGACACCAATTTCATGTTTTTGGTCTTAGTTATGATTGGTTCACAACGCCGTTCCAGTTGACGAAAAGTTTACATTATCCGGGGTTGAATAACTGTAAATGATTGCCGTAAGAAAAACCCCTTTTTCGCAGAGATAGTTCAGTAGGATTTATCAGGGTTTGATGTATTGAGATTTCACTTTACTACTAAACTTAAAACTTTTGCTTTCACGAGAGTACAAGAAAAACCGGTCTAAACGTATTAAACCAAAACGGCAATAAAAGACTCTAACCTGAACATGACTGAACACGCGATTGTAGTCCAGCGGTTTATCCTTTCCCTCCATGTCTGTGGGGTCCAGGCCATCTCCTCCGTACATGAACTGCACTATATCACCGACTGAGTTTCGTACTGTTAAGTCGTACTGGGTAGCAAGGTCCTCTAAAGACTGAAAGTCACATCAGAGGGGAAAAGGATTTGAACAATTGAGAGATTAAGCATCACGTTTACGGCAGAAGGCAAACGTCAGCCCGCCGTTTGCCGTCCGCCGTTTTAAAGTGTAACATTTCTTCTTAAGCTAGGCGTAAACTCCTTAAAAGCCGGGATACACAAAACAGCAGCTTTTTAACTGTTATGTAGAATATTAATTACCGGTTGAATGTGGTTCCCACGGGATGTTTTGACGTAACTGCATAATTTAAGTGCCTTTTTCATAAAAGAGTTGACATCCTCTGCGAAGCTGAAAGCCAAACACCTGCTCAATCTCTCCTACCTTTTTTTCCTTTTTGTGCAAACGCTGACAGTTAACCGATTAGTTTAAGTAGAAAAACCAATAAAACATCACGGAGCTTAAAGACAGGCTGACAAATGTAGCAGAACGATTCCAAAACTTCAAATAAATACTCACGTTCTTAACGAACGCGAAAACAGGCCTCTTCGCGTTGAAAACAGCAAACGTGAAAAATAGCGGGGAAACTCATAGTCACGTGGTATTTTTGCAGTTCGCGTTTGCCGTTAACGTGATGCTTAATCTTTCTATTGTTAATGGTTTGAACCGAAGAGTTTCGGAAATTTGTCTAGTAGTATCGTCCAAGTGAGAGTGGTCCTTGAAAATGTCAACGTCAATCAATGTCAACAACCTTCCATCTGGGCAATCAAACTACTTAAAGCAAATTTCTTTAACAATTATTCACGGAAGTGGAGATGAAAAGTAGTGGATATTAGTCGAGGGGCGAAGCAGCGAGGTAAATATCTACTATTATTTACCTTCTGCAAGTTTTTAATTTCATGCGCGTGAGACAATTTGTATAATATACATCAAACCAATGAGTGTTTTTTTTCCTGAGAAATAAGGAAACACTCCTGCGAATCCAGAACAATACCGAGTGGTGAATAGTACATACAATCCCGAGTTTGAGTAGCCAATCAGAGCGCGCGAAATACACTGTCCACTGGTTTGGTATATAGTAAAATTGCTTATACAATGAAATTCCAAAAATACGGAAGAGGCGGCCTTCAGAATGTTTCGCCATGAAACGCAGTCCTCCCACTAAAGTTGAGAGAAAAAGCTTAAACTTTAAGTAAATGCTCCGTACCTTTACTAATCTTCTTTGCATGTACCCAGTTTCTGCAGTCTTGACAGCTGTATCCACAAGTCCTGCAATGACAAATGCATCGTTTATCGTCAACTGAAAACACGTTGTTTAACTAGCAGTTTCACGGTGTAAAATACAGAAAAACAAACAACGCCATTGGAAAGTAGGATTTCATCCACAGACTTAACTTAAGACCAACACCACGCAACATTAAAGGGCTTACAACCGCTTGCAAAATTGTCAAGACGATTACTTCTGCACTGGAATAGCTTTTCCTTGATAATACCGCCTTGTTTAATTACAAAAAGGTACATCTTATAATTTGTAATCCCTTTTTCAATATTATTTATCTAACTTTTCAATGTGCCCCTGAATTCAAACAAGACCGTACTGAATCGAAGTCTCCGTCCCAAGCCGAGCGAGACTCGTTGGCGCGGTAACCACAGGATACCTCTAGTCTGTACACAGACATCTCCTCAGACAAAGAAAAGGAAACGCCTTCACGCAGAATCACAGTACCTTCTCGTCCAGCCATAGTGTGGAAAAAGAATTCAGTTGGAGTGAGACCGGAGTAAAAGCTGTTCTTGACAAATCCTTTGGCCGCGGGAGATTTGGCTGTAAAACAAACGGAAGAACAAATGAAACAGTAAGTCAAACGAGGCGAGAGTTGACAAGTTTAGTATTCGATGGCGGTAGTTGGGGAAGCAAGTAGTTAGGGAAATCCTGGTTAGTTTACGAAAAAATCCCATAACTTTTCGGGGACATTTCGGGCACAAAAATTAACACTGTATCTTGTAAACAAAGAAGTTTCTAAGCATGAAACGTTGCTTGAAGTTAAATATTTCTCATCTTGAAGACATGTTAGAATAACAGCTTTTTAGAATGAGTGGTTCATGTTTTTACCAATGAGATTTTGAGGCCGTAAAGTATTCGGGGCTTTCGAGAAACGTGCACCAGCAGTAAACTTGTTAGTAGAAAATTGAACGATTGCAACTATGAAACGATGATACTTAGGCCATCTCATATAAACGAGAGTTTTCTTTCGAAGGTTTAAAATTACGATTTTTTTACGATTTAAGCACAACAAGGAGTTTGCCTAAGACTCATGTTCACATAAACTTTCGAATTCATACAAACTCCATCGAGCGTTTGCATCCGTTTATGTCATCACAAAGTGGATGTTTTCTATTTCTTTTAAAAGATAATGCCAAACAAGTGATACGTGACTACAAGGCCATGCATAACCTCACCTAATACGACTAAGCAACCAATCAGAGCCCGCGTTATATGAGCAAAATGTTCTAACAACGAATAGTCAATCCGAAGGAGCCAATCAGATTTGCGCATTCATAATAGACCATGGTGAATGTCAAGAAATATGGTCAAGCAGTTCTTACAGTGGCGATGGAAGTGAGGCAGGGCTCGGTCTTCAAACCCATTGGGTATTCTCTTGCCAGAAATGGCTTGCTGACCGACACACGCAATCATCTGTGATATGTTTATGAACGAACCTGTCACAACAAACAACAATAAACAATTAAACGGCAAACAAAGATCACGGGAGAATGTAATCCGAACAGAAAAACATAAAAACTCTTGATTTATCAACTTTCTGAAGTGAAACAATTCTACATCAACAGTTAAAGTAGTCGTGGCACCTTATGAGCTGGTGCTTTATGGCAATTCCTTCATTTACCTGAAAACGTCAGTACCACTTTATAAATTTTGAAGATACCAGGGTAAAAACAAATTTAAACCACGCCTACAAAACAAGTTCCTGAAACAAGTTTCCCCCTTTTCATATGCTGGAAATCCGCGTAATTTAGGGCCGTATATGTTTTAATGTTAAAGTTTCAGTTCCATCATTGATGAAGACCGAAGATTTTCGATCGAAACGTCTGTAATTTTAAAGGTTCGTTTTAACGTTTAATGCCAGTGTCAAATCATTTTTTAGACTTTTTAAGTTCCTAGTACCTTCAAAGGTTTCTTTTGAAATTTTCAGTGAACATCTACGAAGGGGAAAGGGGGAGGTAGGAAGGGGCGGTAGGGTAGGAGGGAGGGAGGTAGTAAAACCGTTGAAACCCTAACGTATTAAAGCCATGTAAGGTATGGGCCTAGTAGCGTTGGACTGAAATGTGGTATAAAGTTTGACTATTTTAAACACATATTTGCTCAAACGGGGCAAAATAGTTTGAGGTTAAGTCTGAAGAAGACAGTGAAACACAAAATAATTTGCCCTGAAATAGCACTAGGGTCGCATCCCCCAATAAAATTCCGAGGATAGCCCCGGGTGTTTCGTCACTTTTATATAACACCCCCTCTCCCCTCCTCCAGAGGCACTACCCCTTTGAACCACACATCCCTAATCAAATTTCTAAAAGTTATAACCCTCCAGGCACACGTTAGTTTGCGAAAAAAATATAGTGTCTGCATTGTCTGTGGTGCGTTGTCTTTGTCCTCCGTTTCTGTTTATTTAATTTGTTTTGCTTCTTTGGGTTTTTTTCCGTAAAAATGAAAAAAAAAAGACAAAGCATCCGAAAATGTATGTAAATTAATTAGAGTAATTTTCACTCTTAATTTACAAGTTTTTAAGTAATATTATATATTTGTCCATTCTGCAAAAAAGTACCTTCCCCTCCCCTCCTACAGAGGCACTCACCCTTTGAGCCACACACAGCCATGGTCAGAGGACTGTTTGACTTGTGAAGTTCACGCAGACACGCCTTTCCAGCATGATCTCTTATGACAGACAACTCCTTTAGAATGACAGCCTGAAAAAAACACAGACCACACATCTTAGTATCCCGTAAAAGCTCTATTAAGCTCCCCTCTTCAATAAGCCCCCCTCCCTATTAAGCCCCCCTCTCTGTTAACCCCCCTCTCTATTGAGCCCCCCTCTCTATTAAGCCCCCTCTCCATTAAGCCCCCTCTCTAATAAGCCCCTCGCTCATGAGGCCCGAAATTAAATAAGCCCCCGGGGGGTAAACAAGCGTACGCAAAATTCTATGAGTAGCCGTACGGTAGTTTTTAGTTGACTGCCAAAAGTAATTCGTTTTTGTTTTGGTTTTGCTTTACTAAGCTTTGTCATTTCTTACAAAAAAGCTCAAGCCACTCACCCAATCAATTAGAACTAAAATGAAAACCAATCGCGACTCGCTCGCACGCGTTTTCCCGCGCTTGCCACCGGTTACATGAATGTGCTTCGAGTTTTGATTGGTTCATTGTGTTGTTTGCTTCCGTCGTGATTGGCTAGTGTAGTAATTTCGGTTTTGTTTTAACGACACTCAATCAAAAACCGTTCTATTGTTAAGCAATCTGAAATACCCCATACACCTTCAGGGCTGCTCCAGATGTGTCCGTTTTAAAGAACGCTCAACATATTCACACAAGAAAGAACGGTACGTCGACAAATGGTATGAATCCACCAGGTATTTGTCTGGTGTAATCGTACGAGTTAAAGTAGTCCTGAAAAATACTGTTGTTTAGTAGATGGTTTGCGCCCAGGGCCCGGTTGTTCAAAAGCCGGTTAACGCTAACCTGGGATTAAAATTTAACCTAAATCAATGTTTCTCTTATTTCAAAAGAGTTTTCACAGCAAATTCCAAGTGACCGTTTTAAAGCAACCAAAGTCAAAATGTAGGGCAAAAAAGATTTACAGGAATCCGTCTCGTTTGGCTATAAAACGGAATTAAAAATTGACGCTAATCCTGGGTTAGCTTAACCCTGCTTCGAACAACTGGGCCCAGGAGTATCAGTAGTTTGTCCAGTTTGATCGTTTCGGTAAGAGTAGTCTCGAAAAGGCATACTTTGTGGACCAGTTACAGAAGTTTCCACAGAAAAACACGTCAGCAGTAGGGTCAAATTGTGTATGTCAGTTGATGGTGCATGCTAAGTTAAGCCGTCATGTTAAAGGGGCTATGTCACGCTAATTTAGTATCTTTTTAAAAAGCTTAAAAGTGTCTTCGTACCAATTGAGTTCCAAAAATAATGCTCTAGCTTTGTTATTTAAGACTATATCACGGCAATGAAACTGTTTCCTGTCGTCTGTTGCTACCGATGGCAAGGATGGAAATGGATTGAAACTTGAAAAAATTGGGCCAATTTTTTCAAGTTTTGATGCTATGTTCTCAAAAATCACCGAAAAATTATTATTGTTAGCTCTCCCAAATAAAACTCATTTGATATCTTCCTCATAGTTTTACAGGAGCGCTTTGTGTATGAGTAATGGCACTCTATGTAATGATTTTAGCACAGAATGGACCTAAAATAGCAAAATCCTCATGATCTAGCCCCTTTAATGGCTGTGAAAACTAGAAACATTGATTACTCAGGTTTTCACAGGTGCAATCTGCCAGTCAGTCAACTATGAATGATTGACAGGGTCATCATAATATTGTTAGAATTATATGAAGATCATCGCAGTGAAGAAAGAAGAAACCTGAAAAAATTCAGGCTTGAACGGGAATCGAACCCATGACCTCTGCGATGCCGGTGCAGCGCTCTAACCAACTGAGCTATCAAGCCAACTGGGAGCTGGTCAATTGTGAGTTCGTATTTATCCCGTAGATGGAGAAATGAATATGAATATATATGAAATAATCATATATTTGAACTGCAAATAAATACGAACTCACAATTGACCAGCTCCCAGTTGGCTTGACAGCTCAGTTGGTTAGAGCGCTGCAACGGTATCGCAGAGGTCATGGGTTCGATTCCCGTTCAAGCCTGAATTTTTTCAGGTTTCTTCTTTTCAACTGCTTAAGTTGAAACACGTTCACTGCGATGATCTTCATATAATTCTATCTTTATCCGCAGTTCAAATATATGATTATTTCATATATATTCATATTCATAATATTGTTAATTGCTAATTAGAGCGCTTTTGAAATGAGTGTCGTAACACCAAAAACAAAGTAATTACCCCAGCCAATCACAACAAACACAAATTACCCAATGAACCAATCAGAACTCGAAGCAAATACATGTAACCGGCGTCAAGCGCGGGAAAACGCGTGCGAGCAAGTCGCGACTGGTTTGAGTTTTACTTCTGATTGGTCGAAAAAGTTGCGCGAGATTTTTTAACCAATCACAGAGCGAAGTAAAGCAAAACGCAAAATACTTTCGACATTTAAATGAGAATTGCTCCAAGTATAGTAGTTTCATCATCTACTGACCTCAAGTGTGTCATCCGCGCTGCAACCTGGCTGGGTTTGTAACTTGCCTTCTTTAAAATCCTGAATGAAGCTATCACACTTGGAATAACTGGAACAAACGAACAGAAAAGAGAAAATAAGACTTTTTTCCCCTTTTATTCTTTAGTTCAACATTGTCAAGTTCTCAACTTCACTGACTTAAAAACAAGACATAAAAACAATACCACAACTAGCTTAAGAGCAGGCCTACTTAGTGAGTCCTTCAAGTGAGCCTGCTGACAAGCTACACTACAACATAAACGGCCCACAAGAGCAGGTGTAGCGAATGGTAAATACGAGACGGCGATACGACCATTTTCTTGTTCAAGCCCGAAACCCTTTCAACTTTTAAATTGCGAGACCGAGCTTTTGGAGTTTTCAAAATGCGATCCAAAACTTTTTAGAACATAAAAATTCGAACTCGAGACTTTCAGATCAGTTTCGGGCAACTAAAGGGGTTACCTAAGTACATCAAAACTTCGAGGTTCATTTCTAAAAAGTCAAGCCGCTAAGCGGCCTCGCCAAAAGTTTGCGATCCTAGGACGGCTAGGTTGAAAAAATTTGGAATCCGAGGGTGTTTTTACCGAAATTCGAGCCTCCGGGACGCAAAGAATCGCTCAAAAAACGAGACTGCGAGACGCTTTCAATTCAGCTGACATTTTGCGAGACCCTAATTTTTGGTAAGACCATTCACCACCACTAGGAGTGACCTCGTGCAGCTTTGTGTCTGCTTAACTTATACTTTGATTAAATCAAAGTTATAGACTGGTTTTCAACTGAGTGTCAAAAGTAAATCGTGTTTGCTTTGGTTTTCCTTTACTATACTCTGTGATTGGTTAAAAAATATCGCGCCACTTTCTCGACCAATCAGAGGAAAAAACAAAACCAATGGTGACGTCGCATGCATTTTTTTGTGCTTGGCATCAGTTACATGAATTCAATTCGAGTTCTGATTGGCTCAATGGGTACTTTGTGTTTGTTGTGATTGGTAGAGTAATTACTTACTCTACCAATAGGTAGGTTTTGGTACTACGACACTCAATTGATAACTGCTCTATCCCAAGACTAACAATTGCTTGTACTTTAGAGCGCTTTTCAAATGAGTGTCGTAAAACCAAAACCGAAGTAATTATCCCAGCCAATCACAACAAACACAAATTACTCAATGAACCAATCAGAACTCGAAGCAAATACATGTAACCGGCGTCAAGCGCGGGAAAACGCGTGCGAGCAAGTCGCGATTGGTTTGAGTTTTACTTCTGATTGGTGGAGAAAGTGGCGCGAAATTTTTCAACCAATCAGAGAGCGAAGTAAAGCAAAACCAAAGCAAAACGAGAATTACTTTCGACACTCAAATAAAAACCGCTCTATAAGTACAGTGCAAATTGCATTAGTATTAACTAGATGTAAGGTAAAAGTATGTCAGCCTACATGAAGGAAGGACAAGCAAAGAGAAAAGAAAGTGGACGGCAGCGAAGACAAAACAGCGGAATTCAATAAATTCACACAACTGCTGAACAAAATCACGTGAAAAATGCATAGACATCGCAGGCCCTAGCAAAGGGGAGAGAGGCAACAAAAAATGTAAATAAATGAAGGAAATATCATTCCTACCCGCTACTAAGAAGTTCGTCTTTTGCTCTTAGAAGCCCTTGCCCCGGAGTGACGTCACCGATCCCAATAGAGAACCCTCTATTGCCTGTAACAAGGAAGTAACGTTAAGTGATCCAAATCAACATTCTCATTACAACATGAATACACTGACAAGTAGAAAGGAGAGGAGAATATAAAAGTCATCAACGAAGGGATACTTTCTTGATGTCACCTAAAAACTGTACACCTGACATTAAGTCTTACGCTGACAGAGGTTCCAACTTACAAGTCTCTGTATGGAATCGTTAGCTTGAGACAAAATTGAAGTCATGTTGTGCAAGGAGACGATTCTCGAAAATCTTTTAGGATGGTAAGAGATTACAACTTGAAAAGGCTAGGCTAACGTTTTCAAGTTCTGTGGTTTTGTCTCGAAAGTTGCTTACGGTTGATGAAAATTACCTCGCATCCCGAGGATGTCTTGCAAAAATCGTTAAAACCGTATTACGGTTTGCTCTGTTTGCACCTGACATCTTTCTCTTGGTTTGGTGTCTTAGGAGTATTTTGTGTGTGAGCGAAGGTACTTTTAAATCATTTAGCATAGTTTCGACAAAATGTCAGCAAAATCCCCTTGACATGGTGCCTTGAATCAATAATACAGCTATAGTGGGTTCCCTGAGATCGAACGTCTGGTGACCCACTTTCGTTTCCGGTTTTGCTTTAATTAGCATGTACTTACTGAGAAAAAATGGACAAACTCTTGCCACTCTCCACATGGCATCTGCAGCCGCCTGATGAAAGGGAAATAAGAATAAATGTTGACCAACATATCTGGTGTCAACTAAAACAGTCTAATTCCGCTATTCTGGTGATTAAAGGCCTCGAAAATTTGACGATCAGGGTTTTCACAAAAGTTTGATGCCAATTCCACATTATTTTCCAAACCATTTGTTTATTTCATTTTTTCTAGGCGGAAACTGTCAGAGAGGAGACAAACATGGACTCAGAATTGATACTGATTTTAGCAACTAAGCACGTTGGAGAGAACTTCATACTTTGTCCAAACTAAACCTTCATTTTCCATGCTTTTCGGGTCTGGAAAACTAGCTTTTGAGATATTTTTTTTCATTCTTTTTCCCACCTCTGAAGGACCTTGAAAATATTAACAGGGTGACCAGATTAAGGGGTCTTTACATAAAATGACTAAATGAAAAATGGCCTTAGTAAGAAGGCCGTGTTCAGGGGGTTCTACTTAAGGCCGCGGGTGACAACCAGCTCATGAATAAATTTATAAGGCCAAATTTTGCCGGGTGGAGGTCTTCCACTAGAAAACTTTATATCTTCAACGTTTGGTAGCTGATTCCGTTGAAACTTGGCAGAGAGTTTGGGCAATGGTGGAATTTCAACACATTTGTTTTTTATTTGATAGATTGCGCTTTTTTACGATGCTATGAGCTCCCAAAGGTAAGATTTCGTAAAACGCGACTCCGTGTCCAAGTTTTCTCCTCGTGGAGAAGACAACACTTTACCACTCATTGATCAGTTAAAACCTCTATTGTGTCACAACAGAAGCCGATTATAGGATTTCGAGTTCCATTGAAAGTTGTAAGCTTTTAAATGAGTAAAATCGTCCTTGTTTAAATTCGAAACCCTCAATATTTTGTTAAAAAGCCTGTTTGAAAAAATGGCTTCTGTTGTGACAATCTACAATGCACCTAGTTTGTCTGCCTGTTGTGTCAGTTCAGGAAATTCTATATCCGCGCTGTATTCTTGGACACAAAATTGGTGGTTTTAGGGCTTCCGAAGGCTTACCGAATAAACACGAATGTTTAAGGTAAGGATACGCTAATTACGGAAATTAAATTCTAGCAGCTATTGTTCACTGCCCAGAAAAGAACAATACGTTGCAATTTAGAGATCGCAAATATTTGGATTGAAGAATATAGAAGCTCTATGTTAGCTATAAGGAGAATTATTGTAGTTTTTGCTTTGTTTTGTTGGAAAACTCCTAAAAAGTTTCTGTTAACGTTTCAACGTAAAAAAAAGCCGGACTTCGACAGTTTTTTTTTTAAAGTTATAAATCCGTAGCAGGTACAATTATTGATTCAGAAACTTTCAGTTTTACTGAAGAGCCTATTCATGAATATTTCGCGCTACCATTCGTCGCACTTCGTGCATACGCTTTGAATAAATAAATACTGATGACTCAGTTCTCACCTGCGGCCTTAAAGACCGACAAAAACGAATTCTATTCCAAACTTACTAAAAAGCTAAAAGCAAACAGAAATGGTTGATTATATTGGTAATAAAACCTTTGTCTCTTATTTTCGACACTCAGTTAAATACCGCTGTACACCACTTACCTGAGCACCAAAGTCTCTAAGAAGAACGTAGAAGATGCTGTTTTTGGAACCAGATCCCAGGACAGCCTTATCCAAAGCACCACACAGAAGCTCACTATTGTGTATGACCACATCTAATAAGTGAAAAAAGTTTAAACAACAGGTTGCACCTTTTTTGGTTACTATTCTTAAGGACGGTGCCTCCTTTTGTTACTGCGCATACGTTCTGCGCATCTCGAGATATTCAGGTTTCTTAAGGAATTTGCGCACTAATACAACAAAATTTTTGCGCAGTTTTGACTTTGTCGAAAAAGCAGATCTTAACAAGGACTAATCCAAAAAGAAAATTGGGGGGAACCACGCATTTTTCAGAGACAATTGAGCTTAAATTTGGGAAGAAATTGCCGTACATTCTTTGTATTTTAAGTGTAAAGAAGATCCTCGCAGTTATTAACGCAACTTTTGCAGTTGCGAAAAGAAAGCCTGAAAAAATCAGGCTTGCCGGGATTCCAACCCTGACCTCTGCGATACCGGTGCAGCGCTCTAACCAATTGAGCTAACAAGCCAACTGGGAACTGGTCATTAAATTGGTTCGTAATATACCCGGGAAAGATGAAGATGAAATTATGAATATATGAAACTCACATATTTGAACTGCGGAATGAAGAAATAAGTGTAAAGAAGATCCTCGCAGTTATTAACTTCTTTACACTTATTTCTTCATTCCGCAGTTCAAATATATGAGTTTCATATATTCATAATTTCATCTTCATCTTTCCCGGGTATATTACGAACCAATTTAATGACCAGTTCCCAGTTGGCTTGTTAGCTCAATTGGTTAGAGCGCTGCACCGGTATCGCAGAGGTCAGGGTTCGAATCCCGGCAAGCCTGATTTTTTCAGGCTTTCTTTTCGCAACTGCAAAAGTTGCGTTAATAACTGCGAGGATCTTCTTTACACTTATTTCTTCATTCCGCAGTTCAAATATATGAGTTTCATATATTCATAATTTCATCTTTGTATTTTGTCGCTTTTTTAGAATTACGGTTGCTTAATTATCTTTGAAAAATGCGTGGTTACCCACATTTTTCTTTTTGGGTTCCAATAACCCTTGCTAAGATCTGCTTTTCCCCATAGTCATAACCTTTGCAAAAATACATCTCTATTAGGAGGCACCGTCCTTAAGGATTCTTTATAAGGAAAATTGCCTGTATTTCAAAGTCGCCAGCACTTACAAGAGTCGTTGACACAAAGATCTTCCCCATTTGAGTACTGTTTGCCTTTGGTTCGTAAATTCATCTTAATTGGCATGTCTTTGTTCGGTCGCAGCACAGCATTGAAGACTTGTTTTCCAGTCCACAGCTTCACTGGCTGCACGAAAGAAAAAGCGAGTACAAAACGATTAGAATTAGTCATATTTTCGCTCGCCGTGCTGTAAGAACAGGTGGTGCGTAGTTGTCTAGAAAACTTCCGTGAAGATCTAAGCCATCATGGAGTAATTTTCCGTCAACGGTCATTCTCCGTGCGTTTTTCTCTGAAAGCTGATAAGAATCAGACAATGAAAACGGCTACTGATTGTCATGATGATGATGGTGATGTCATGATGGTAACGACGACGACGACGATGACGATGAAAAGGTGAAACTTACCTTAAGAATAACCGGAGGTGGAAGATCAATTCTGATGTTCACATCCTTCCCAGCCAGTATGTAAGCTAACAACTGTGAGATATGACTCCGGTCAAGAAACACATCTTTCTGCGTCAAAAGGTACGCTCCTGTAAAGCAAAAGGGTGGCGGATAATCCCCAGAAATTTACGGATGTGTGCGCAGAACAAACGTCAAAACCCTGAACCTACTTCAGGCCAAAATGCAGATTTATTTTGACACACTATAATTTCATGTATTACCTCACCCCTAGAAATGTTTCTCTTTTTCAAGTCAAAAATGCCAAAACGAGTAGACAAAACACGCCCTATTTGAAAGCAAAATATTATCAAAATCTTTATGCTGTTTTAGAACATTATAGCGCGCGGCTTGAAAACCCTGGCTGCAATTTCGGACGTTAGAGAGAATACAAACATTTCCAATACGCAACTGAAAGAGAGTATGAAATTTTAGAATTAGAAAAGTTTAAACGACTACTCAAAGTTCTTTCCAAAGCTCTGGAGCAGCAACAGACTCTCGAAAAAGTTAAAACCTAAATTACTGTTTTATGCAAGGTATGAATCTATAGTGACAGGCTTGAGGGGAGTTTTATTGTATTAGAAAGCTTCTACTGGTCCCGGGTATATAGGCATTATTTTATAGAGAAACAACGATGTCAGAGAACAAGAAATATGCCACGAGTCTAAAAGTAGCTCAGTGGTTAGAGCGCCCGGCCGGTAAACGGGCGACTCAGACTTGCTCTTTGTCCTACGCTCGCGGCATCTGAATATTTTATCTTTCTTAAGCGTGTGCAGTTAGAAAAAAGGGAATTTTTTGTACCTGTGATAAAATCTTGAATGGCAGCTATAAGTGGTTCACCATTGCGTGGAGTCACTAAATTTGATTTCACCTGCAAATAATAATTAAGAAAAGGGTCGTTCACATAAGAAATTTTTGAAGCGATTCTTGCGGCGACTGGAGCAGTGATTTTAAGTTCAATTTAAAATCGCCTATACAAAATAACTGCAATTTTCACTGGTTTTTAAGTACAATTTAGAATCGCCTATACAAACTAACTTTAATTTTCACTGGTTTTTAAGTACAATTTTGAATCGCCTATACAAACTAACTGCAATTTTCACAGGTTTTTAAGTACAATTTAAAATTGCCCATACAAACTAACTGCAATTTTCACTGGTTTTTCACGGAGATCGGATTGTCATTTTAAACATGTTGTGTAGAGGCGGTAAATGCTGTGCAGACCGCACGGAAGTCAGCAAAAAAAAGCCACCTTGAGGAACCATAAGAAAACTTTGACGGGTTTTAAGCTCACATGCAAACAATCTGCTCCCATGGTGGCAAAACCTTTCAACTGATATAGCAATCAGTTTACCGAATGGGAAAAACTGCCACTGGAAATGGAAATTTGGCACATAAAATCACCACTGAAATCGCGTTAGTTCGCACGAACTTGATAAAGGACTTAGTTTTCCGCGAGTCTTTCTGTAATAGATTGATTGAGTATTTGAACTGTGTGGAGGTTTGACTCTCCTCTTGTCCTCAACTTTTTTTTTTGACTTGAAATGCTTTGTTCTCTAAGCTAATGGAGAGGATTTCCCATTGTACTTACACCCATGAGTGTGAGTGCTTCAGCTTTCGCTTCCTCTGTTTGTGGAAGATGAAGATTCATTTCGTCGCCATCAAAATCTGCATTGTAAGGGGTACATACACACTCATTGAATCGGAATGTTCGATGTGGCCGTACAACAGCCTAGAGTGACAAAAGAATAAAACAAGTTTAATGCATATTCTCCTTACTGTTCTCCATACATTTCTTCTGAACAAGTAAGGAGAATTTGTCTAAATATCAAGGCATCTTATTCTTGGTGATCACTTCCTTTATTCTCATCACTTGAATGTTTGAAAATGTATTGATAACGTAAAGAGAAATTTCATTTTCCTCACTGAGTTGGTTAGTTATTCAGCAAACGCGAGTGAAATAATTGTTTTATGACATTCTCAGCTTCAACAGTCACTGCTAATTTTTCTGGCCATATTCACAGAAAAATTTATGGACAAAGCTTTTGATTAGGGGGAAAACTCTTGCACGCTTAGACAAATGGCATGGCATACAATTTCCTTAAATTAAACACAAAAAGCAAAGATAAATTGTCTTGATATTTTAAGAAACAACAAGTACTATGAGAAATGTGTGTGGGACAGTGAGAAGAATTTGCAACCTTAATTATTCTACACACCTGGTGTGCCATGATACTGAGCTTGTGAAGTGAGGGCTGTCTGTTAAACAACACAACATCTCCGTCCATCAAGTGTCGCTCTACAATATCACCATACTGTCACAGAAATCACAACAACAAGAAAACAGTTAATATGTAGTTTGCTTAATAGTTTGCATGTAACGGATCATGTACACAAGTAACAAATATATTTCAGAGGCCCGCAGTGTTGAGGGATTTAAAATCCTTGTGAAACGTTAGTTCCTTTTAATCTCTTACAGCATTCAATAAGGGATTAGACTTCCTCTCAAAATCCTACTATCACGATGGTATCTACAAGTACATTTTTAGAACTGTCAAACTGAGGTGCTACTGTTTTATACTCCCGGGTATTTTGGGTTCTGTCTTCTCATTTTAACATTTATGACACAATAGTTCAATAATAAACTGAGGATATTATAAGCCAGTGGAAACCTGCTGAATCCATACAACTTTAAGCGTTACGATGGTGGATACCTTTAAGTCTTTGGCAATCTGTTTTCTGTTGCCATATTTGAGAAACCTGATAGTGAAATAAAAGAAAATGTTAAGGTATCTTTTAGATTAGGGTAAAATACCAACAAGGGGTTAAAAGTACTTCAATGTTAAGAATCCTTGCAGACCATGAACCACCTAAACATTTTTATCACATGTGGCTTAGGTGAACTTACGTTCTGAAGTGTAGCACTAACTTCCAAATGTGCGGAAGAAACAATGACGGATGAACACTCAAATGAAAACTATTAAACAGTACTTTTCTGTGGTGCTGTTTATTATGCAGTACAAGGTGGTTCTAACTTTTGAGTCTGTGGATGAAATCCTAAAGTGTGACCATTCAAATGAAAGCTACTGAGCAGTACTTTCCTGTGGTGCTGTTTATTTTGCTGTACAAGGTGGTTCTAACGTTTGAGTCTGTGGATGAAATCCTAAAGTGTGACCATTCAAATGAAAGCTACTGAGCAGTACTTTCCTGTGGCGCTGTTTATAATGCAGTACAAGGTGGTTCTAACTTTTGAGTTTGTGGATGAAATCCTAAAGTGTGACCATTCAAATGAAAGTTACTGAGCAGTACTTTTCTGTGGCGCTGTTGAGTAGCTCTTTTTTGTGGTGTTGTTTGAGCTGTACAAGCTCTAACCCTGGAGTCTGTGGATGAAATCTTAAATAGGGACCATTTAAACTGTTAAAAGAGAAGGTCACTCAAGACACGGTGTAGGCTCGTTTTTCAGAGCCCACGTTACCCGACCGCTGGTCTCATTGTACGATTTGACGTCACGGACAAGCGGCAAGGCTGCTAAGTACGATTCAAAATGGCAGCGGGCAGTGTTGAATTTTGGCCCTCTTTGGAGAGGAATTTCAGTGGGATCGGATGCTTTTTAGAAGCTAAAACCACAGTCAGTAATTCAACTTAGTGTTATCTTTTTATTGGCGATTTCAAAAAATACACCATTTCTGGAGTGACCTTCTCCTTTAAATGAAAGCTACTGAGCAGAACTTACCCGTGGTACTGTTTGTTAGACTGTACAATATTCTTCTAACTTTTAAGACTGTGGATGAAATCTTAAAGTTGGAGCATCAAAAACGAAAGCTACCGAGCAGTCTTTTTTATAGTCACTGTTTTCCATTAATTATGTTCTAATTTGGGATTTTTTAACATTTTAATTTTAAGGAAGTGAGCAATCTTGGTAAATTCCTGTAGACAAGTTTTTTACCCAACATCTCCGTCCTTCAGTGACTGTCTCAGAATTAACCATTTTACAACCCTGGAATGTTAACACAAATACAATAGACTTACTTTCTAATGTTAGTTTGTCTTTGCTGAATGAAGTTTGCCCCGGGGTGCTTGTCAGCGCCATTCAGAATCAGCTGCTTCATCAACTTCAAGTTGGCCTCTGTAACCTGTATCAAAGTACAAATACTCATCACTGTTCCATTTAGCCTGAGAAAATACATCCAGGTAGAGAGAGACATTGTGAAAGAAAGATCCTTGTCTGGGAAAATAACACAACACCATACAGAGACCTTGTCCCAGTAACCATTTGATCTTCAAATTAAAAGTCCTACAACACTGCAGCACCTCAGCAAAGAAGGACAAATTATTTTACAGACAATCATTACGAACATGTCAGAGTGATTCTTTATTATTAAATAAAAAATAATAATGATAATAATAATTATTATTATTACTATTATTTTTATTTATTTATTAATTTTTTTTTTAGTACAAACCCTTTCTGGATAAGTAAGAACCTTGGCCACATGTTCTGGAACTGCAACCTACACAATAACAAAATTCAAAATGAATTTGGAACTAAGAAATATTGAGTTATTAGGCACCTCTAGATTGCAATATTCTAACTGACTTCAGATATTAAAGACAGATCATAAAATTCACTTTTAATTGCACACGTGTGTAAAAGTCGAAATGACATGACTAAGTATAGATAATGGACCAAATATAATATAATATTATAAACTTAAGGTATCCATTTTTGACTACCAGCTGGAGTTGTTTCACAACAGACCAGAGTTCAACTTCTTGTCCACACTTAAAAATAGCCAACTGGTCTGATTCCTGCCATCTGGGATTTTAAGACTTATTACTGAACAGTTTTATTCAAAATGATCACCATCAGGTATTTCCAACAAGCCGGTGGGTTAATAGTAAAATAGCTGAGCAACTTGCCGAAGAAAGAACAAAATAGTTGAAAGTTATGCTATCATGTACATTGTACACAAAAGCTGACCTGATCAATACGGAGGTTAGGATCTGGAGAAATGACCGTGCGTCCAGAGTAGTCCACTCTTTTCCCTGACAAATTTCCTCTAAAGCGGCCTTGCTTCCCCTTCAGTCGCTGTACAAATCCTCTGGTTCCTTTCTTTGGCTGGCCATGCACATGTAAAACAACAAAATATTGTTAGTTTATCAAATAACACTGTTTGTACATGTACCTGATGACTGATGGAGAGAAAGACAGATTGGCAGACCAATATTGACTGACTGATGGACAGGCAGATTGACTGACTGACTGACTGACTGACTGACTGACTGACTGACTGACTGACTGACTGACTGACTGACTGACTGACTGACTGACTGACTGACTGACTGACTGACTGACTGACTGACTGACTGACTGACTGACTGACTGACGACCTGACCCTGATAGACTGACCAACCAACTAACCAACAAAATTCCAATCCACTAACAACTATGTAGCTGCCCCACCACTAGACTACTGTCTGGCTGATTGCTTATTAAATGATTAATTAATCATTCCAAGGTTCAATCAGTTAATCAAATTAATCATACTGATCATAAATTAATTATATTGATCAAATCAATTCATTCTTTAGTTACCTGCATAGCCAGAGGAATCCCTGACATCTCACTGTTGATATACAGTGCACACTGGAGCTGGAGAAAATCCCAATCTTCCTGTAGATGAGAAAATCCATCGTACTAAATAAGAAATACATAGCTAAACAAAAACCTCACAAAGCCAAGAAGCTGTTGACATGCAATTTAATCCTCAACCTCGCGTCCAGGATCTTCTCACAAATATGATGATGTATGACGCCTAGCAAACGAGGGTCCACTATTCGGGGAAAAAAACATGCTTTGAGAATCAAAGCCTGCAATGTAGGTGTTTTTGGGGGGTGAGCAAACGCTATAGCCACCATCTTGGATTTTAAAAGAAGAGGAAGATTGGGGAGAGTAGAAAGAGCAACCAAGGGGGAGGGCAAATCCAATATGGCGGCTACGATTAACCGAGATTTTGGCACTCACGCATCCCCAGAAAACACCTGCATTGCAGGCTATGAGAATCACAAGGCCTATTGCAGGATAAGAAATTCACAAATGCTAAGCACAGCCTTCCACCTACCATAATCATCTGTATTTTAGCTCCCGTTGCTCTGTGTTTGCTAATAACATCATTGAGAAAAATAATTTCTGTCAACTTCATGGTGAGGTCATCCTCATTGCTGTCAGAATAAAAATTTAATGTCAGCACATGCCCACAGATGGGAATGAAAATTATTATTTACTTTTTCTATGTTTATTTCTCTTTCTTTACATTTCATTTATTTATTCATTTGTTTATTTTTCAGCTTTTTTTCTTTTTGCTGAACAGGGCATGTACTTTGACATGATTACAGACTTTTCATGATTACAGAAAATCTGCCATGCTAAAAATGGGACAAATACAACCCGAAACACAGTGTTGTATGGAAAAATGCAACCTGGCATCAAATACATACAGATTTGAAAAATGCACAAAAAGTGAACAGAAACTTGAGCTACTTGGTAAAGGACTATTCTGACTCTTGAAATCAGGAGAATGTAGCTGAGCTAGAACGCTTGTACACTGTATTCCCAATTTTGGCTTTTCCGTACATTTATCTACAAAGTCCTGTCAAAGTCCACTGAAAAAATTCAGAGACAAATCTATGAAAAATGGAAAACATGATTATTTGCTTTCCAGTCCTGCTACATACTTAGTACATACCTTTCAACTTTTGCCAGAAAAATATTTTACCTGCTATCTTAACAACTGATGCTTTCATCAGATTTTAATATTTATGGGAATTATTTGACATTAAATTTCATTTTTTCCCTACGCTGACAATGTCTTTACCTACACAGTATTTTGACAGTGGTCACTATTGGAACTAATAAATATATATTATTAGATGTTTTGGTGTGAAGTATCGTAGCAAATTTTTATGAGTTGTGCTGTATTTTGACGAGCCTGCAGGGCAAACCAAAATACAAACGAGTAAAAATGAATGGAAGTACTTCACACCAAAACATCTAATAAGAAATTTATTATCCACCTTAACCTTTTTCCACCTTTTTGAGTAACTTAAAGAAAACTACAAGTGTAACAGGATGAGCGCACGCACAGTACTGTGCAATAACCAACCGTACAATGGTTGTATGGTATCGTGGGATATCGTGGGATATTTGTACTTGTTTCACACGCATTCTGTACAATAACTAATACACTTGGATAATAAATGGTTTGAAAAGAAAAATCGACTAACGTTCCCGATTGTAGCTCACTGATGACGGACGGCCTTATGCAGACTGGTGGAACTAACAGACGTGTGAGTATAAGGTTTTCTGGTCTGCCAAGTTCAGGTTTCATCATTAGTAGTGGACAGTCCTGCAAGAAAGAAAAAAGTTCATTAATTCATTAAGAGTCATTTATTTTATACCCTCCTCCTCACACCTCCTCATGGGCATGTTTACTTAGTTTTTTTCCAACCATGCTTTTTTTCTTTTTTCTTTTTTTTTTGTGGTTGGTACAAAATGTACATATGCAGGGGTTTCAATAAGTTCTGAAGTAGGCGGCAGACCCTATTAAAGTAGGCGGCTGTAGCAATCCAGGGGCCGTAAGGCCCCTTCCCGTAGGGGGGGGTCTGGGGCATGCTCCCCCAGAAAATTTTGGAATCTAAAAGCCCGGAAATGCCATTTCCTGCATTCTGGCATCAAATTAAGTACTAAATATTGATTAAGTAACGACAGCATTAGTGACTAAGCGCAGCAAACAGGTTCATGCACATCTGTGGCGTCCCCGTTCCGTCAAAAAAAGCCTTGGATACCCGGGCAATGCAATCATCACGCGGTAAAATTTGCATGTACAGCAACTCTTTGCTAGCGGCGACAACACGCCGACAAGACAAGTCATTTCACAACACACTGGCAGCATGAAGTTAGTTTATACGAGCCTCGGCTCAGTCAAATTTCGTTGGAGAATCTTTATTTATGAAAGTGTTTACGGATATTAACTACAGAAACCAAAGGGAAATCTTTTCAAAAGACATTTGAATTATGAAGCGACTGAAACTGCAATTTTGCCGTGGTAAAGAAATCCAGTCACTGTCCAGTGAATAATCTTAACTTTGATTTTTTGCGGCGAGTTCGACAACTGGATAAAACTACGAATGGAAAAACAATGGTAATAATTTAGTTAACATATCTGTTTCTGTTTCCGGTCTTGATCTTTTTTTAAATTATGCTAAAATACTGCTGCCTCCCCTTCGTTTACGGCTGGGTTCCATCGTCGAAGCACATGGACCGGAACTGAAGAACAAATGTGATCGAGGCAAGAATTGACACCAGTCCCTCTCCTCTGTTTAATCAACATGGCTGACTACGCAACTAAACCATCGCGCATTGAAATCGTTAATACCGTGACCTTTCAGAAATGTACTATTTCATATTTAACAGGTGAGAAATTGTGTGACTCAAGAAACTCAAGGGACTCAAAAGAAATTTAATGTTAGAAAGTAGGCGGCAAAATTCGCCAGTTGCCGGCTTCTATTGAAACCCCTGCATATGTAACTTGCCTTTTTCTCAAGGAAAAAATGGTAGTAGTGCTTGCACTGCATTTTAGCAAGGATTTACACTTTGTCTTTTAAAAGCTGAAACAAATTATCATCCTGTTCAGAAAGTTGTTGGGTAATAAGAGATTGCAAAGCCTCATTTCATAGACATACTGGCATTGTGAAGATGATTTGCTGATATCGCAAAAAAATTAGTTCTTATTTTGTATTTGTCATTAAGTTCATAGCAAGAGGAAATTGCTTGTTCTTGTCTACAAGATCTTGGACAAAGTGAATACCTTTATCAAACCAAGCTTTCCAAAAGATAGAATTTCTTTCAATGGTTATGTCCTTATTGTTCCACATCTTATGCATGTTTTTACACACACACACAAACCCCTAGTACCTACACACCTACTTACCTACACTTAAGTATGAAGATCTGTTCAACCCCAAAATTGTAAAGGTGAGAGGGATGGGAAGGGAAAAGATATAATTATGCTGTGCCAACTTTACTTAATACTTTCCTTTGAATTTTGGCTCTTGGGAAACCCCTCCCACTGGAATTTCCAGTAAAATTCCTCGGGGTGGATATGGATATTTTCTGGAACTGCATATTATTATTAACAATTTAATCCAGTGGTTGTTTAGCTTGGATGAAGAAAAATCAACATTGGATTGAGCCTAACAGCATACAAACCTGGTCTGGTACTTGCTCAAACAAGGTTATAACTCGCAATGGATTAAGCACTTCCTGTTAAAAGAAAACAAAATATAGGGGCTACAAAATAGTTGACTTCAGTCTACGGTATTTTAATAATTATGCCATCTTTTCTTTTCTTGGATTCCAATGGCCCTTAAAAGATCTGCTTTTCCACATAACGTATTTTCTCGATTAAATGCCGGGCCCCAAATAAACGCCAGGTATCAAAGAGGAAATGTAAATAAGCCCTGCAGACATTTATTTATTGTATAACAAACTTAAGATTTAAGGGCAAAATACATGGCTGCTAAGAAAAACAAATAATAACCCTTTCTTAAAAAATGGCGGGCCCAAATAAACTGCTGATTCAAACAAATGCCGAGTCCACCATGCCAAGTTTGAAATAAACGCTGTTTAATTGAAAAAATATTAATGGTAATCATAAAACACACAAAAATACCTTTGAATTAGAAGCCAAATTCCTTAAGAAACCCAAATATCTCAGACCAGACTTAAGTTGCACAGAATGTAAATTGCCCAGTAACAAAAGGAGGCAGCTTAAACAACAATAAATCAATATTCACTCTCACCTGAGCTTTGTTCATTAAGCTATCCAGTTCTTTATTGTATTCTATTGCTGAGCCAAAGGATGCTTGGAATTCCGAGACCACAGGATCAACATACTTCTTGGCTGACTTGTACTTTTCATGCACAATTTTCATCATGCCACTCTTTCGAACAAAACCTAGCATTGGACAAAGAAAGAAAAAATGAACAATCTATTTTTCCTTAATTTCTTCCAGTCCCTCCAGTCATAAGTCAGTGGAGTATACTAGTGAACTAGAGAACATAGTGTGTAGTCCAAAGAAGGACTGTTTATGATGACAAAAAAACTGACGTTTCTACAACCTGACGAGAAGTCATCACAAGCCTTCCCCTCGGGTTGTCGAAACATCGGTCAATGTCATGACACTCAGTCCTTCTCAGGACTACAGTCATCCAGACAATCATAGTTCACCAACTTATGACATGACTTTTACATTCAAACCATTTCACAGAGTCCTCCCAGTCCTTAAGATTTATTTGATTAAGCCCTTTAATTAACTACTGTCAGTGCTGCTGTTGATGATGATGATGATGATGATGAGGGTGATGATGATGATGAAGATGGTGATGACGATGATGATGATAATGATAACGATGACAATAATGATGATGATGATAATGATGATGATAATGATGATGACGATGACGATGACAATGACGATGATATGAGTAAGGTAATATTCTTACCATTCAATGCTTCGCAGTACGGACAATGAGAAATCTTTTTACACTTTTCAACAATCTTTTTCTTGATACCCTTTCTCGTCAAGGAAGATACCCCAGGGCGACTTAACTGATCCAGAAACTGTTTCTTGTCCTGTGGTGGCAAAAGTACCCTTGAACACGTCTGTTGGGTAGAAAGTCAAACAATAATCAATTTCTGCTTTCTCCTTAAATAATCAGGCATACAGGTCTTGAGAATCAACTACAGTTAAGTGACTTAATTTTACATAAATAATTGTTTTTTCTTTGTGCGATTGCTCACTCTCTCATCCACCCATGGGGAATCCAACAACCCGCCCACACAGCCATTGTGTCAACAGTCCAGTTGGGGTTCTTAAAACATCAATATGTTCTTTTTCTGAGGTGATTATTTTTCAGCACAAGTCTTTGTGCTAACTATGGAAAACCAAATGTTGCAAAATTCAAGAAACAAAGTCATCTTCATGTTGAGCAAATTTCCTCTCAAGGTTCAAGAGATATTTCATTCAAGCTTGACAGAATCAATTCACGTTCTTTAAGCATTAGCCACAATTTAATATTTAGTTATAAGTGTAACTGCAATGTGAAAAAATGGCACCACAGCATAATTGTCCTTACTTTACATATAGTTTGTAGAATCACAATGGTTGATCTAAAGAATCCAACATGAAACACTGGGAGTCCAAGATCTAAGTAACCATAGTGACCAACACAATCTGCCAATGGTTTACCACACGTCTCACAATTTCGGTCCTTTGTACTTGTGCCCTGACGTACAAACACAAAATCAAATTAATAGAGAACATGAAAAGTAGAATACCCCTTTCAACTTTTTCCTCCCCTGAGCTGAACCATTGTTTGGGTCACATAACAGTTATCAAAATAAGGAAATAAAGTAGTCATATTGCTTCTAAGCCTTTAGTCCCAAGATTAAAGTGCATATTCTCCTCACTGATCTCAATGTATTTCTTATGGTATATGTAGGGAGGATTTGTCTAAACATCAAATCCCTCTCTGCTCTGCAGAGGAGATTCCCCCGGCCAGAATTTCCTTTAATGCAGATGAGAAAGTGTGTAACCTTTATCTTCGATCATGTAGTGATGTTATGAGAAGTTAGATTTGTTAGAAGATTCTCCCTTAGAGAAATGTCATGGCTCAAAATTATACATGTATATGAACTGTTGACTATGATTTTACTAGACTTTGGTGCATTCAAGAACTGTCTAGAAATCAAAGTTCCCAGAAGTTGGTTTTAGACTACCATAATGTTTTGTAAGCATGAAACTACCAGTTGATCACGATCCAGTTTGGTAGGCTGCAATTCCAGAAATTCCTTTATTATAATTTATTGTGCATTGTCACTCTGTCTGTATTAAGGTTACCTTAAATAACGTTATGTGTACAGAGCACTGGACTTGTTTGCTGTGTTTTCTGACTGTTGGTATAACTGTCAGCAAAACTGTTCAACAAGCTTCTGGTCACTGTTCAGGCTCAAAGGGTTTATCACAGTCTCACACGAGCCAAGGAGGCCGACATGGCTAGAGCCTATCCCAGTTTCTGTAGCATTATGTAATAGAGATTATTGCTACTCCCCCTCCCCCAGATGGGATGCTAGTCCATCCCAGGGTTACACCCAGCAGTATGTTGCCAGTACTATGTACTTATTGACTGAGTGGGAGGGCCGGATGGGAAAATATTTGGCTCGAGGTCAGGACGTACGGACCGAGCGCAGCGAGGTCCGTGCGTCCTGACCAAGAGCCAAATATTTTCCCGTCCGGCCTGACCTAACTCAGTCAATAAGCATTTTATCATATGACCACTGAATTTTTTTTGTCTTTCTTTCGTGGATACAGACGCGGCGGCCCGTTTCGCGCGCATTTTGAAAAGCCAATGGTAGCTTGTAATTTGTTTGGGAAGCCAGTAAAGTGCATTTGAACTGCGATCTGCGTACAAAATTTTTGAACTTCTGTTAAAATTGTCAACCAAATCTCCGAGTTTTAGCTCCATTCCAAGAAGATTTAAATCCGACTAAATTCCTCGTACATGATTGCAGTTAGTGGAAATTTCAAAGGAAACGTTTATGAAGGACTACAACAAAGAATTTGCACGATGTTTCGGCTCAGTCGTGCTCGTCTCTCAGCGAAGACTGAATTTATCCTGATTGAACAACTTAGCGACGTTTCTTCTGAGCCGAAATTCACAATTGGTTTGAAAGAGAGGATTAATTAATTTTCCACCAAGGATTTTGGATGTTAAAAACAACATTAGATCTTAATTTATGAAACTACATAAAGACTTGGAAAGGGATTGTACAGGCAGTTCAGGATTTTGCTACGCTTCGTTTCCCTTCAGCTTCAAGTTGTTTAGTTTACCACGGATCGTAGGATTCATGAACATCTGCTGTTCGACGATGTTGAGTTCTGTGTTACAGTTGATGTCCAAATTGTGGTCAAAATGCTTTGTGAAAACAAGCGGGAAACTGTGTCATTGCCAGGTTAGTCGTAAACATGTACTCGCATTTTGTTTGTTGTGATTAAAAAATTACGCAGCAGAAAAAGAAATTTGAGTTTACTTCGCATTTGCATTTTTTCTTCAATGTTTATCATGACTTCAAACCAGGATACGCCTTTGTCCGATTATGTTGTTTCAGTTTTTGACGGCTTTTAGTTCGATTTTATTGTTGTTGTCAGGAGTATTTCTTCATCAATTGCCAAGTTTAAACACGTTTTGTTTTAATTTTTGCGCCTGCAAACTACATCGCTTTCTAGATAGTAAAGCTTTAATAAACATGTTGGACATTCTTTGCTTTTTAGAAAAATCTTAACTGTCGTTCATCTGAGTTCAAAGCTGTGGAATCAACTGGTTCCAATCCCGTCATCTTGCGGCAGTAGCGGGGCCATACGCTTTTCTAGTAGGGCCGTACGACTTTTTCCGGCCCTGCTAGAGCGAGGCGTACGGCCCTCATACAGGACTTTTTTCATATGGTTTTCCAAGGAAATTGCGCACGGGTCCGTACGGGTCATATGATAACAATTCATACGCCAGAGACAATGTAAGGTAAAGTTTCTTGTCTAAGGAAACAGCACGATGGCAGGGACTGGGCGTCAAACCACCGACCTTCAGATCCGAAGTCTGATGTGCTAGCTACTTCACCACTGCAACCCCACCTAAAGGGTTTATGGGTTGGTTACAAGTTAGGCATTCTGCTGAATAAAGAATGAAAAAACTTCAAACATACCATGTGAGAATCCAGCACCCCAAATTGAATAGGGGTACGGGCTTGGTCCTGATTGTACAGGTTTTTGCTAACGCAATGAATGTGGGCATATTGGTGCATCTGCTCCGGGGAAAACAAGCCGAAGTTGACATGGCTTCTACAAACAACAGTTCAAAAAGGTGTCAGTATAAACAGTGTAAACTAAGGGTTTCAAAGGTGCTGTAATCTCTCACAAGTCCACACATGTGTACTTATATTATAACTAGTTTGGAGACACTACATGAAAATCAAGAGTTTTTGTCTTTGGTGATAAGCTGTGTAACCAAATAGTACAACAAAAATGTCTTCCTGAGAAACAGCCCTTTTCTAGCCAGCTGCCAGCTCTCCAATATAATTTGAGAATTTAGAAGACGTAATAAAAAATGCAAAATATCAATAGACTTAGTTTCAAAATCTAACCACACTTCATGTTGTAAAAAATATAAAAAATAATAATAAGTTGACTTTGGCTGAAATTGTTTTGTAATTAAGACTTTTGGCAGGGTTACGCCGCATGTGACTTTAATAAGCTAATCCATTTCTAAAACCAACTCTTAACTCGTGCAAACGCAAATACTAAAAAGAATTAGGAAAGCCTTACATCTTCTTCGTTACTCCAGTCTCTCTGAATTGGTCTTTCACCATATCGGAAAAGCAAAATCTCAAACTGTTCACGTTCCTTCCAATTCGACCACATCCACCATCTTTCCCCTATTCGCGCCAGCGTTACGCCAGCTGACTTACCCCATGTTCATTACCAGCCTCTGACGCCTCTGACAGAGTTCTTGAAATTGGGAAGACTGGCAATGAGGATGACACTGAACCAAAATGGCGCGTAAGTTGTTGATATTGTTCATGTCGTTGTTATGGTGTCTTCCTTCTGTATCCATCGACTTTAAAATCCCCTATGAGACTCCAGACGACTGTACACCAAAACAGTATTTTCAGTTCTCGTCGTTGCGTTGCCAGAACTGTGGAACGCCTGGTCAAATACCAAGCGAAGATTTGCTCTCATGCGTTTGTCAAACGGGATACAAGGTGGTCGAAGATAAAGGTGGCCTTAATACGCTTGTTTGCGAAAACTGCGACACTGCGAGCTCGGCAAACACCACAAGTTCGCTTGATGGCAGTTTCTGTGTCAGCTGTCCGAACGATGTCGGCTTTAATACTAACACAGGCACATGTAACAGTTGCCCCGACAATTATTTCGCTACTGATCGAAGGCGAGATGGCTCACGGTTGAAAAGCAGAGAGTGTGTTCCTTGTATCGAGGATACAAACACCGGCTTAAACTACAAGCAATCTTGTCAGCGCTGTCACTGGAGCTTTCTATTCAACGACACTTTTTGTTCCTCTTGCAGTAAAGATGAGGGTGATTATGTTATCTCTGGAGGAGTATGTTTTACCGAAACGAGATTGATCCCCGACGCTGCAAGCTTGTACAAAGTGAAATATGGCGACAAAGAAATCACTTCGCCCTTTTTCCAGTTTCATTTGAGAGCTGCCCAAGCAGTGTGCCAGGAGAATTCCAACTTCACGGCATGTCAACTTTTGGGAAACCTGTGTGTAATGCTGGAATATACCCAGACTGGAAACGATGCCTGCAAGCAGTACACAGATCTTGTAAACAGCAAAAGTTCTTTAGGAGTTGTGAGCGATGTCAATCAGGACTGGCCCATTGTAATGCCATGGTTGTTTTATCAAAATTCAGCAAACAATGCACCCGAAGTCCTTGACAAGAAAGACATAACACAGCAATTCCAGTCAAACGAGGACATGAACTTTGTTTTTGCAGTATTTACCCTAAATGGTTCATTTGTTGGATACGAAACAAGCCTTGATGTCCTCCAGATATGTAAAGACCGACCTTCAAAAATGGCTTCTGCATCAAAGTTTGCTACCACCTATCAATCATCTTGTTCAGTCGCAGTTAAAGAGCTCATGAAGAAACCGATGCTTCTTTATGACATGTACCTTGTCTTAGACAAAACTCTCTACCCTGTTCCATTACTATTGGAAAACTTCAAGGAAGGAGATGAAAAGGTCAATGAAGGTACTGATAGAGAGAAATGGAAGCTAACAAGAAGGTTCTTCGTCATTGATAACCTTGTCGGAGGCGACCAGTGGATTCGTTATCCCGAAAAAATTGAGCTGAATGTCAGGATGCGCTCGACTGATGGAGAAATTTTTCCTCCTATGTTACGTATCAGGTACAAAGAACTGGATATCAAAGATGAAGAGATTTTAAATGGGAACCAAGACGCGTCTTTTGCAGTCACTTATGAGATGGATACAGCCAAGATAAAAAAAGATACAGAGGTATTTGTCTGTTTTTCACCACTTGAGTCCTAACAGTGACAAGTATCTTATTTCCTCGCACATTATCACTACTTGGTCAAACATGCAGGTCATGAAAATAAAGAAAATGACCAGCTTGTGCTTTAAGAAGTATATGGAGAGAAGTGAGCTAGAAAAACATGCATGTTGATATTGGCTTTCAAAGGTTTAAAGATCAGCAAAAAAACCCTTTTACTGCTTAGAGTAAAGGTAAGGTAAAGTTTCACACGAGCCAAGGAGGCCCCCACGGCCGAAGCTTATTCCGGTTTCTTTAGCATGAAGTTACTGAGGGTACTGCTACTCCCCCCTGGATGGCATGATAGTCCATCGCAGGGTTGCCCCCAGCAGGTGTGTGGCCATTACCCATTTTGTACACTTGGGTAGAGAGAGACAATGTGGGGTAAAGTTTCTTGTTCAAGGAAACAACACATTGGCAGGGACTGGGTGTCAAACCACTGACCTTCAGATCTGAAGTCCAATGCACTAACCACCACGCCACTGTGCCCCCACCTACAGAGTGCGCAGGGTTTATCCTAGAGTGAGGTCCTGTGGGATTTCTGTGTCAAGCATAGCGCTCAAAATACCCCAATAAAGGGTACGTTCCTGTTACACTTATACAATGTAAAGTTGGTGTATTAATAGTTGTTTAACATTACAGAATGGCGCCTATTGAAACGTGTCGATTGCTAATGCAAAAGAGCTCTATTTTCTCTGTCAATCATTTTCCCTTCAATCCCGGGGGGAGGGGGGGGGGAGGGGTGCTCCCTGTATATAACCTATATAGGTATGTGTCACTGTGAAGGGTATGGTTTCAAGCAGTTTGGTCTGGGATAGGGTTTAGAAATCAGGGAGTTTTGGCCTAGAATAGGGTATAAATTACCGGGAAACTGGTATTTAGACCAAAATAGCGTTTGAAAAACTCGGAAATAAATTCAATCACGGCAACTAAGAACTTTGTTAATGGACAGGCGGTTTTCCATTGAAAACACTATGTGGTTATATTGGACGTAAGATTTCTGGAAGACAGCTAGTCTGGGATAGAGTAGGAATTTTTGGTGTCTAGTTTAAATTAGAATAGGGTTGCAAAATGGAGCTGAAAGTGGTCTGGTACTTCAGAGTCCCAGCTGCATACCCCCACCAAAACTTTTTCGAGTACCCTCCTTCCCCCTCCCCCGGGCCTTCGATGTTCCTTTTTTATAATTTTCCTAATTGGAGTTAAGATTAGAAAATATGTTCTTGAATTGATTTCTTAGGTTATAATCAGTATAGCATGACCTTTGTAACCAGTTTTCATTGTCTGTTGTTATTGGCAGATAGCGGTTGGTTGCCTCTCTGCTCTTGCTGCAATTCTGGCTATGGTCAAGGTGACTGCTTGGCGACGACGTGAGGGCAAAATAGAAATTGACGGTTTTTCCTTTGTGAAGTATATTCTATTTTGCTTTGGGACATTTTCCAATATGCTCTTCTGGATTGCCTTTGGGATGTCTGTACAATGGCTGATTTTCTTCAAACGACAGAAAACTGTTTCCCTGCTTCTGCCGTCAGAGAGCCAGGAGAAGTTATTCCTCACTCTTATGTATGTGACCTTTGCATTTAAACTTATTGATGTTCTTCACATGCTGGCGTCGCAGGTATTTTTTGATGTATTTTTTATTGACTGGGAGCGCCCCCAGGGTAGAGTAAATCAGCCTACCCAAGGGGGAGAGGCAGGGAGTGCAGATGCTCCTGTCAGTATCTGGAGAACCTTGTTCATTGCAAATGAGTGGAACGAAATCCAAACAATTCGGAAAACTAACCCTGAGTTGCAGATCTTTCTGGTTTTGTTCTTCTTAAAGGTGGCTGGATTTGAGTATTTAGCCACAACCAACCCGGTCAGCAGCTTTTCTGTGAACTACACAATAGACTATGTCGGGGAGTTTAGCAAGGTCCTGCGATTTGCCATTCTGTCAATTGTGTTCCTAGTCATCGAGGCTCTGCAATGGTTTTTCTTTGCATTTATCTACGAGCGTTTTGTTGGAGATGCACTTGGGGATTTCATTGACTTGTGCTCAATGAGCAATGTGAGCATCTTCATTCTAGAAGTAAGTACAAAACATTAGCATTGTATCCATGCTAATCTTAAAATGTTATGTTACATTACAATGCATGCATGAGAGATCCAAGTCAAGAAAAGACATTAGAGAATATGTCGTTGGTCCCTTGAGATACGTTGTGTAATGTTGACATATTATTGTCATTTATTTATTATCACTTATTTATTTATCCACCCATCCACTATTAATATAATAAATCTTGTTATTTATTCATCCTTCTATTCGTTCATCCATTTATTCATTATTTTATTCATCCATCCATCCATTTGTTCTGCCATTCATTCATCGATCCATCCATTCCTCTATTTATTTGTTTCGTATCGTACTCGCTTTTCTCTTGTTAACTTCTTGGACTTCAAGGTGCACATAAAGTGAAAGAAAGGAAATCCACAAGACAGTATCTACATTTTTATGCAGCAATATGCTGTGAACCGAAAACATTGTCTATCTACAAAAACTCCTAGCTTTTGCTTGCAAGAAAGGATCACATATCAGAACTGGAACATTTTAAAATAGTTAGAACTTTCTAATATAATTATATTTTTTTACTTACTTGCACTTTGTATACAGAACAATTTCTTTTTATCCAGTTTTGTACTTTTTAATACATCTTTTATTTTGTATTTTTATATCAGGTGTTTTTGGCATTTTTAGGAGTGTGTTAAGGGCCACAAAGTAAACTACTGGGTCCACCAGTAATTGTATTCACCTGAAAAAGTTTATCATTATTATTATTATTATTATTATTATTATTATTATTATTATTATTATTATTATTGACATCATCATTATTATTAAAGTATTATGATTATTAAATTTTTATCATTATCATTATTATTATCATTATCAAATGTTTGTCATTATTATTATTATTAGTATCATTATTATTAAATTATTATTATTATTATTATTATTATTATTACAAACTGATCTTTCTTATCTGTAGTTAGTTCAGAACTGCACAGACACAAACATGTGTCAAAGAAACTATCAGCTAAATCCTGCTTTCTTTAAACTACTTTATCTTCTAGAATAATCGTTACGGTTACTACATCCACGGGCGATCAGTTCATGGCCGCGCAGACACGAACATGTTGCAAATGAACGAACAGCTAAAACGTGAAGAGGAGGACCTGTGTGGAAAACGGGGCCTGGAACCCAACTCAGAGCGTCAGACCTTTGAAGTGGAGGTACCGCTGAAGTTCCGTGAGCAATATGATGACGTTGTCAGACCATTGCGGGAGGCAAATGTGCAACAACAGAGGCGGAACATGCCAAATACTCCCACGGGTAAGTTCCTAGCTCTTTATCCCAGGGGTAGTAAATTGGGAGATTGGAGAAAGGGGTTGGTAAGTACTTCCCCACTTTAAGATGGCGGAAATTTACGTTTTTCACTCAATGATAAACGTCTAGCGTCTTTTTGGCCTCAGGAATTAAGCACCGGTTATGTTAAGGTGAATATTTTTGTAAATTAGTTTTAGAAAACGAACAGAGCTCGTACAATGCTAAGATGCCGCCATATGCACGTCCTTTTCCGATAAACTAACATCTCGGTAGTGTATATTTAAAAATGAAGCATGGAGTCGGTTTCATCCAGTCACTTTGTGAATTGTTTAATCAGTTGTTTTCTTTTTCCTGGTGAAAACGGTAATCGGTCGCCATGTTGAAGTGGGCGTAAAAAAAATTGCCCTCACAGACCTGTCATCCCACGGATAACTCACAGGGTATTGGAGAAAGGCATTGGGTTAATGTAACGGTCAAATCGAAGTTTCAACATCCCCCGGGCATACTCCGGGCATTTGACTGTGCATCGTGCCCGGGGAGGGGGAATTTGAACGTTGCCTTGTAAGGGTGGGGAATTTGAACCGGATATATCTCTTGTTCTAGTGTTCCCCCCCTTAGTTTTCTCGGTTTTTGCGGGGTTTGACGGATTTACAAGATAGAATTTCGCCTTTGTTAGTGAATAACTCTTTCAAAAGGGTACGTTTGAAGGTGTCATTTCAGCATATCTCTCTCTGAAAAGCATGAACAGTGTTTGATTGAAGACGTAATTTGCCTTTGAGGAGAGGTATTTCACTACTAATTGGTTGGGCATTTGAACGTCTTTTTTGCCCCGAGGGGAAGGAATTTGAACAAGCCAATCTTCAAAAGTTCAAATGCCCGCGGGGGTTGCCCGGAGGAGGGATGTTGAAGCTTCAATTTGTCGAAATTTGACTGGTACATAAAGTGCTACTCAAGGTACCTTTGCTCAAAGGTTTTGATTAATTTTTTATTAACCGTTTGACGTCTTTTTGGTGGCTTTTGCTTCAACTGCCTGATCAAATCCAAAATCTACGAGAATACGCGTCACAACTGCGAACGTGAAACTTGGCAACTTCGCATCTCACGGTTCTTTCATTTAGTTGGCCATTTGACACAAGCCATGAAAAAGTCGTCAGAAACAAATCAAATACTTTGTTCTAACGGCAGCGTTACGGTAGGCTCGATCTCCGCCGCTCTCTCGAGTCCGGTCTGTGTTCCTCCCCGAGAGAGCGCATAGCTCTGTAACGAAATTCCACTGTAAAAAGAATTTTCTTGGCTTCTTTTAATCTCCCCAGGACAAGATGGCCGGCCAAGTCGCCTTCCTGCATTAGTAGAGAAGCGCCTTCAGGCATACAACACTCTGAATCGTTTCCTGTCTGCATTCATTGATCATTCTCTAAGGGATCTTGACTATCTTGTTCGAGACAAGCTCCTCTTTGAGCATATCTTAAACATGGAGCTAAAAGAGCTTCCACCTCCAGACAAGGCCATCTTTTACAACGATGACGGTCGCTCGTTCAACTCTGTTCTGCTCTATGGAAACGAGTGGACTTTGATGTTTTTTGATCTTCTGATGTTTGCTTTCGTGGACTCGTTTGCCCAGGATTTTGTTCTAGCGGGCGTTATCACGTATCTTGTCACGAAGTTGCTGATCATAATGAGAGATAGTTTTGGCAGGAAAAACCTGACGAGAAAGACGCTTGTTGATGAACGGTTCTTGATTTAAACCTTTAAGCCCTGAAATAAAAATGCATATTCTCCTTACTGTTCTCCATACATTTCTTATGGAACTAGTCAGGAGAATTTATCTGAATATCAAGGCATCTTATTCTTGGTGATCACTTCCTTTATTCTCATCGCTTGAATGTTTGAAAAGATAGTGATGATGTATAGAGAAAATTCATTTTCATCACTGTTAGGGCTTAAAGGGTTAAACCTAACGTTTTCGGGAGTCGCCAAAATCGAAATTCGGATTTAATTGTAAGGAAAAACCAGACTTTCATAACGTGGTAAAATTAATACCTTTTTTTTTCGGAGGGTCATATTAGTTGTTCAGTGTACTGAAAAGAAAATTTTGGCGACTTTAATTTTAAGCAAACGAATCCAGACAAATGAACCTGTTGAAGCTTACACAAGTGTAAATTTAAAGACCCTGAAACCCCCCAGATTACAAAAGAAAAAGCAAACTGATATTTAAGTATTTTGCTCATACTTTCTTGTTGAGTGCCTCTGTTATTTTGGATTCCAACCAGCTATGGAAATTTCGGGTAATTTTCATTGCCGGTGCATTTTGAGGTGTAAAATATTTTGTAGTGGTTTTCTAGCTACCTGTTTTACAAAACTTGAACATAAAAAAATGCGGTTTTTGCACGTGAACTGAAGGGCTTGTATACAAGAGGGTTAAAAAAGAGAATTTTTGCCAAAAAAGCGGAAAACACTGTAAAGTTGTCTGACTCTCAGCGGCCGAACAAAGCGCAACATGATTGTTTTGATATTTTGGACTGTTTATATTTCATTTTTAATCGGTTTAAAAAGCCCCAAATCATCGCCTTTGGTAGAAGCTTTTTAATAACCGATAAATCCATTTAAAAGCAAAGTACACCACGCAGACAGAGGATGGTAAACTTTTTTCTTTTTCAGAACTATTACCTACTCGCCTCTTGCAGCAAGCCCCTCAACTTTTAGCAATACTTGTACAGATTCCAAGCCCACATATTTATTTATGATTATTTGTATAGCTTCTTCCGTTTTGGAATAAAGTAACAGAAGTCCAAAAGTAAACATACTTACCGTATAATGTGGCAATTTATGCCTTTTTTGTCAGAAACAGACCCGGAGACATTTTCTTGCTCGTTTACTTTAATGTTATTCAGTGCTTTGTCTTTAACAGAACGCACCCACATTCAGTCCAGAGTGGACTATGCTTGGTATGGCAAATTCGGTGAGATCCATCTCATGATAATTATGTATCGCGTATAGTTTTTTTTGCATATTATGCTAACACGCCTTTCAGGGAGTCAAAAGCATTCAGCGTTCGAGTATTTTGTTGACGTTAATTTTTCAGAGAAAATAATGTTTTAGAGAAAGTGAGAGTCATTTAAACTCGATAAATACTTCCGCTTTTTTTAGCGTATAAAAACGGTGCAAAAATGCCCTGGCAAACCTAATTTACCGCTGATACAACTTGCGGATGACAGTTACCTTTGAAAACACATTCAACGTAAAAAGCTTAAGTTTTCAAAGATAGCGTTAAGCTTTGAGGTTAAAGTGAAACTTGTCACATTTCTTTGCAAGATTATGATAGCCGGATAAACTGCGCAAGTGTCGTACTTTTGACCGCTATGAAATCTCTGGCTCTCACAGCGGTCAAACAGTGTTAACCACTATACGTTGTTATCACACCCATACGTTGTTTAAGA
Source organism: Siderastrea radians (assembly GCA_964017195.1). Lineage (NCBI taxonomy): Eukaryota > Metazoa > Cnidaria > Anthozoa > Scleractinia > Rhizangiidae > Siderastrea > Siderastrea radians. The sequence goes on from OZ024898.1 coordinate 6,904,658, forward strand.
TAACTCCCCGTTAAAAACGTTAAAATTAATAAAATAAACATGTATAGTGAGCATTATTCAAGCATTTAGTGACTGTTTCCTTCGGTGGACCTAGCTTGGTAGTGGAACATTAAGCTGAAGCATGTCGATGGGGAAGAAAAAACAATTTATGAAAACCCACTTTCTTAAGAGGGCAATCAAGTGGAACAAAACAAAACTGTGTTTAGGGGAATCAGTGTCGTGTCGCGTCGAAATGTAGTTTGAGTTTTCTAGTACACTGTGCAAAGATGTATTGCCGAGAGATCTAAATTCAACATTCCCGTGAGGGTCACATTGTCGAAATGCAACCGCTGACCAGTCCCATATCCAGGCGCTTCCAACGCTTCGGAGGTTTTTGGCACCAGAGCGAAGGTCTGGAGACTAGGAGGGACCTTTACAAGGCTTTCATACTGCCGCACTTTAATTACTGTTCCGAAACGTGGCACTTTTGTGGTAAGAAGTCAGCTGACAAGTTAGAGATGGTAAACAAACGAGCGCTCCGTTTTGTTTTCAGGGAAAAGTCCACGCCTTATGAGGAACTATTAAAGCGTATTGGTCTCCCAAGTCTCCGCGAAAAACGGTTAGCAAAAAGATATTAGCCAGCGATGCCGGACCTGCTAGCTTACGTGATTTTATAACAGTAAGGCGCTCCACGTATAACCTCAGCGGCAACACAATTGTGGACCTTCCAAAAGTAGAATCAACAACTTATGGCTTAAGATCGTGGAGATATACTGCATCGAAAATGTGGAACTCTATACCAGACGAAACAAGAAAGATCAAAACATATACAGTTTTTAAGAACATTATAAGAACATTGAACCCTACGGGACTTTGACCGAGAAGTGTGACATTTTTATCATTTTTTTTTTATTTCTATATTTTATTCTTAGCTAGACAAAATATTGTAACACGTAGTCATTCTTAATTATAGCTTAACTTAATTTATACACTTCCAAGAAGTTTTTATTTTTCTATTTTGTATTTTTATTTCGTGGCGCACCTGTAAACTAGCTTTTTAGCTAAGCGTGCTGACCACGTTAATAAAGGATTGATTGATTGATTGTCTACACCTAATTACAAGAACGTTGTCATACAAAACTCAGAAGTGTAAAAGAACATTGCCAAATAGGAATGAAATTAGGCGTGCAAACTAGATTCTCGAATTTAAATAAGATTCTTTAAGCACACATGCGCTACGGTATAATACTTCATTTGATATCAACCTAGCTGGTACAAGGTAAATTGGCCACCGCGAAGTCTCAAAAGCTGGCTTCTTGTGCATCAGAGCGAATACCTTTATGTAGTTTGCATGCCTGATTATTGCTATTGCGTTGTTTCACTTTTGTTAAAATTTTAATACGTCATTGCAATTAAGTGTGCAGAGAGATCGTATGGTAACAAGGAAAGGCTTACAACAGCCTTCCCATAAACCCTTTTGCCTCGCTAGAATCCTGCGTAGAAAACAGCTGCAGACCACTTTTCACGTCAGACTGAACGTCCACGGGAAGGATTCACAAGAGATCGCAAAGAAAGGAGGGAAGGATGTGCCCTTGTGCCTTCCTTGAACCCCGCGTAAAACACAGCTGCAGACCGCTTACCGTTCACGTCGGTAGAAGTCACAGGGAACGATGAAAGAGAAGTGACCGCACGCCTGGCCGCGGCCATGACTTGTGCGGTAATGTGATGGCCTTGACCGCACACCTCCGTGTAAGCCGGGTAGACAGGTTGACCCGAGCATCAGTCAGGCTGAATGCGCACTACAACCTGCGCTCCGCCCCCACTTTGCAAAAGATACTTTGAAGCCCAGAGATAAGCCTTGCTCTCTCTCCTCCGCAGAGGCCTCTTACAGTCACGCTTTGACTGCACGCTTGAAAAAAAGCGCGCGGAGACTGGGTAGAGGGAAATAAAGCGCGCGGGGAACCCTGGCATCGTTCCTTGCTTCCGTTCACTGCGTCCCCGTTTTCTCTTTCCCTGTTGTTTACTAATTGGAGCCTCTGCGGAGGAAAGAGAGCCTAGACTAAACTTGGGGAGATCAAACGCTAAAAAGTAGTGGGCTGTCGGCACTTTGACCAACAATAAGCATTTCAAATTGGGGGAGGGGGGCACAAAGGAGCTGTTTACATGGAGGGAGGAAGATCCTAGAAGGTGGATCATCTTAGCCTCATATGTTTTCTGTATTCAGTTTACATGCAAAATGTTGTACTTGGCCCTAGCACTAGGATCTCTCTAGTACTAGGATCTTCCTATCTGAGAGAAAGGAAGATCCTCAGGAGCCTAGTGCTAAGATCCTAGTACCATGTAAACTACCTTCGCTCCGATGATCCCAGTACTAGAGACAGAAAAAAAACATGGCGGCGGCCCGGCATTCAGCTGACAGTTTTATTTGATTTCCAGCAACCACCCCGACGAAAAGTTTTTGCATGTAAACTAAACGAAAATTTGTTTCGCTTTCTAGGATCTTCCCAGTGCTAGGATCTTCCTCCCTCCATGTAAACATCCCCAAACGCTCGGTTTGTAGCCTGTGAGTGCATCCCGTTTTTTCAGGCTTTTGTTTCTGTATCGGTTGAGTCACAGGTTACCCACTCAAACTGTGTGCCTGTGGTTTTACAATTTATGGGGAAAGATTGGGAATACTGAAAGGTTTGTGTTGTAGCCAAATACTACCAGGAATATTTAAAATGAAGTTGAAAATTAAAGTAAACTTGCCTTAATCAGTTTTTTCTAATCCATACGGCTCCTCAAGGCAAGTTTGGTGATGTGACGGTTTTGCATTGCAGTAAATGGCTCAATGCAAAACCTCATTGCCAAAATTCACCACTTAGAGCTGCAAGGACCACAAAAGGCGAAAATCTAGGCGAGTCTATGTCAATTTTCAACTTAAAAGATTGTTCCTCGCAATATTTTCCTATAACTAAAACAAGGCTTTCAGAATTCCCAAACATTCCCCACAAATATTGTAAAACTACCAACGGCTGCACACTTTGTGTGCAGTCCCTGTGAACTAGCCTTGCCGATCAATGTGAACATCATGTACATAAAACAGCAAAAATAATTTTCTTCTTTTTGAGAAGTACCTTTAATTAAAACCAGTAGCATATATTGCTCTCCTTCGCTTTAATAAAATCATAAATAAAATGTCTCCACCTACAATGCATAATTTGATACAATCCAACTTTTATATGCAATAGGGGCTTTATATAGGATAGCATAAAATGTCTCCTACATTATTACTTTTAACAACACAATTTACTTATTAAGGTATAATACATAAAAAGTGGCAACTATTCGTAACTTTCCTAATCCTCCGAGAAAATTAATACAAGAATGATGGTTATGGCCATTTTATTTCTAGTGGGTTAGATCGGCTGTATTCTAGAATAAGAAAGCACTAGAAGTCTTTAAAACACAGTAATCCCAGTTACACATGTAGCAAAAACCACAGGGCAACCAAAATTTTTCGAGACAGCCAATAGTTACTTACAGAACATTGACATTAGACAAGTTTCAGTTCAAGAAAGGGGTAATCAAAATAGCAAGGTTGGAGACAGCAGTGTCTTCTGTGCCACTACAAAAAGCAACTCTTTCAGACAAAATCAAGGCGTACTTTGCATTCTGTAACTCTGGATTCTGAACTTAGGAATTTGTTGTGACCCCTTAGCATATTCCTACCTTAGAATAAAGCCAATTAAGAGACCTGTTAGTTTCCAAACTGTAGACCTCCTCCGCAGGAGGTTGAGGAACCAAATCTTTCAAAAATGAACGTGAATTTCGTATCTCAATGGAATCTAGCTCCTAGCATCTACACATGACCGTCAAAAACATTTTCAATAGCAGCCAAATATAAGACAAATTCCTACGATATATTAATATAATTCATCTTCCAAGGCTTCTTTTCCTGCTTGGTCACAGAAATCTGCCTTACATTGGTGCAAATTAATTTTATCACGAACAGAGAATTAACAGAGAAATGACTGTATTACAAAACTACATCACCAGTTTGAAATAAACCTTTTACCCTTATTTGTCATATGCTACAACACAATGAGTTCAGAATGTAGAAAGATCAAATTGGGGTAACTCCCAAGAACATTTAACAAATCACCTGTACTGTACAAGTTGCAAGGCAACTGGTTGTCTTGGCTTGCAGTTTGTTAATGAAATTTACCAGTAAGATTCCCTTGCTGTTATGATGTTGAGGCCATTACCGTGGCAACATGTACACTGTAGCAACTAAAAAATGGCAACTTTGAGCAACATTTCATCTTTCTTCATTAATATTATAAGTTTCCTTCGCTGAAATTTATTCAAACTTTTTTTATGTTGTGAAAACGTTTAAACGAAACTAACGCTTAAAGGAAAATATTCGTCAGACGGTTTTGCCAAACCACATATTTGTTATTTTTTAACCACTTCCCGAATACATGTACGTAAAAAGAGGCATTTATATCTTGCATTTTGCACACATTTGACAAGTTTCACAGAAGGATGGTTGAGAAAGATGCTCGCTCAAGGGAGATTACAAATGCAGCATTGACTTAGAACTGGGATTTATATGGTCCCTGGAATAATATGGTCATTTATGAGTGGTTTCTTTGCTAAAAAAAAAACTGAAGATATGACTAGTATTTTAAAAAGCAAACATTCTTATCTGGAATTACATGTGTCTCTTGAGACATTCTAAGACACTGCCTCAAAGCGTAACTTCATTTTCAGAGCCAATATTGGCAAAAATGAGAGTGAATAGGTCATGAGAATTGATGCTTACAGCAGAGATCATTAATTGGCTTCCTAAAGACAGTCATACTCTTGCACAAAAATCATCTCCAACTTCTAACTAGAATAGATATGTATGCCTATGTATGCCTATACACTGTATATTACTATTTACTGGTAAAATCAACTGCAATATATATATATCTACCTGGCAAATAAAACATTAATTTTGAGAGTGCCAATCAGAAAGGGAGGGGGGGTGTTAACTACGAGCAGCGCATATCCTGGATACCCTGTGCTGCACAGGAGCCCTCTGTACAAAGCTTTCATCAACATCAGTAGCCCACGCAGCAACTTGCTGTGTCAACATCTAACAGAAAGCCTTCTCAATGGAAATCGCCGAAATGGGGGGCTCACAGTGGAAGGGCATATGCCAACCCGGTCATCGTCACTACACAAAATTTAAATACATCCAAGAGTAGAGGCTGCCATGAGAATGAGCTTTGTTAGAAGCATACTAGATTATTTTACACAGCTATTCACAAGGTATACCGCACTATGCTACAAAAGTACATCAAAGGTTTGATGACGGGTTTGCAATGCTTGGCTTCTGCTCCTAATCTCACTTATTTCCTGGCTGAATCGGTAAGTCTTTCCGTGGAGGCATTCTTTCATTCACCTGATCAAGTCCCTTGGCCTCTGCAAAGCCACTGATCTTGTGATTTGGGCCAAAAACGTGCCCCTGTAAAGCTAAAAAAATCACAGATAAATAATAAATGATGAGTCATTAGTGTCCAGTTTCCATAAAAGAGAAATAGAGAAACACTGCCAACGGCCCTTTTCATGTTAAGTGCATCCCAACTTTCTTTCCGAAAACCACCTTTACAGTCTACGCGGTTCACGCATGAACGATCATGGAATGAAGATTGCATTCTTCACATGCGCATTCCTTTCTTTAATTGGATGACCGTATTCTTGTAGACAGATTAAAAGATAACCAGTTTTTTCGATGAACGAAATCGATTCTTCGAAAGTTCACACGTAACATCAGAAATCGTCTACATCATGGTGCACTCGGAAGAACTGCTAATCAATTACTTCTGAAAGGGATGTCATCCGTTATCAAGGATCTTTACCTCCACAAGAAAATGGTTGAGTCGTCGTGTGGACTGAATAGTGTCGGACGATTTTATGAACAGCTCCTTTTGGCACTCTCGTGTTCCGTGGTTCTGTGGAATATCTGACAACCCCAATCCACCATTGAAAAGGTTAATGATTTCATTTCTTGCATTAGAAGGCAAAGGTTCGTACTCATTCCCATTGCATTAGAAGGCAAAGGTTTACCAGGATCGTTAAAGTCCCCAAGCGAATTTCTTGCCACTTGGAGTTACGAAACCTAAACTTTCATGTTCCGATCACGTGCAAATCAATGTACACCGGCTGCAACACACCGCGGCGAAAATAAAATAGTGGTGGTTGTTGTTTATATTTTCTCCAGTTTTCCGATTAAGCCACGAAACCTCCAGCCAAACAATAAGTTGCCTTGTTCAAATTAGAAACTCCTTTGGATTTTCTTTCTAAGGATTGCTGTTGTCGATTTTCTCTTTACGGGTTATTTTTGTCGGCTTTATGTTCTTGCCATTTTTGCGCCGGGCTTGAAAACAAGAAAAATATCACGCGTGACATACCGGAAAACTGAGCTAAAAAAAACTAACTTTTCAGTTTTGTTCGGAAAGTTTAAATTATTATTACGATGTTACAAAAAAAATTTCAAATAACTAAAATAGTGTTTCGAATATAGCATCCAAGTTTCAAAGAATCGCTAAATTTTTTGAAGAATGAAATCGAAGAATGAACTTATCGATGAATATTTGAAATTGAACGTTCATGCGTGAAGCGCATTGACTGTAACAAGTAATGAAAGCAGGCCTTAAGTCTAAAACGTGGTGACAACAGATTTCTTTATGGTCGAACTCAAAATGTTTCTTAACAATTCATTTATGATCAAACTTAGGTGAAGTCATTCTGTGCAGGATGAAGAGACAGTTCTCCTTGTTTACACCTTGCAAACAAAGCAGTCCAATTCTTCCAAAGACACAAACGAGACTGATTAAGTGCACTTAAAATCCTGTGTCCTCAGTTGACCCCTGAAGCCCAGTTCTACCAGTCCAGGGGCCTGTTTTTAGAAAGTCACGATAACTTTTCGGCCCCAGAAAGCTATTTTATGTGTGCAATGCTTGCATTTGAGACTCAAATTTTGTTGGTTTTGAAAGCTGAGTAATAAAATTCTAAGTTGATAAAAAAAGTTGGGCTGATATGCAGGCCAAAACCTACGACAACGTTTTACAGATTTTGATTATAAAATACAGCTCCAGGTCCGAAAAGTTACCGCGACTTTTGAGAAACGGCCCTCAGGTGTTATAAGGAAGTGGTGCAGCTGTGCAATAACGACTGTAGCAAAAAAAAATGCTAGACAAGCATCACCTCTTGACACTTGTATACCAAAACGCAACAGTTGATGAAACAGAGAACCTACGTAATTGCCCAAAAATTTCTGTAATAAGACTTAAGGACGTTTGCGCAAAATGTTTCTGTGCATCCTTACTGCGCACGCAATTCACGTCGCCATGTCATGACAAGTCATGCATTGAGCACGCAGTTCATGTCGCCATGTCATGCCAAGTCATGCACTGAGCACGTGCACTGTTGAAGAAATGTAGAAATATATAGCGCTAATGGACATTTTAATATCTATGCACAGATTTAACTCTCTTAAATGTTCAGTGACCCCAGATTTCCTTTTGATAGATCACTTTCTTTATCGATTATCTAGGTTTTATGAAAAATTGAAGAAAATTTGTGTTCTGGAAGTTTGATTTTTTTAAACTTTTCTGCCCACACATCATCCAATTCCGCTAGTATTTTAGCTCCACAGTGCTGGCAAAAGCCCATTTCAAAGGTTGAGTTTAACTGAAAGGATAACACTGGTTCAAATTATTTACTTGACAGACCTCCTTAAATGAAATTTAACTAAGAAAATTGGTCTTCAGCCAATCATTTTTAATATTTTTTCAACTAAAAACCACTGAGGCCATGTCAAGTTACGAGGGCCGATTTGTCAAAGTTGGGGTAGTTTTCCAGGCGCTTTATTTCGAAAATGAAGTTGGTGACCCCCCCAATTCTTTTGCCTTTCTGGAATGGGTAACTCATTATCTGACTGTAGCAAAAGTATGAAGAAAATCTGTGTTGTAGAAAATTTTCACGTGAACATCCTTAAATAGGACTTTTTTTGTAATTGTGGTTACCAACTACAATCCTGCAAACCAGTTTGAAATACATGTACAAAGAGCAAGGTGGTGACTGAGGTTTAGTGCCCAGCCCCTCTATGCCTACAACTTTTTTCCACTGAAAGGGAAAAAGAGCAAATCTTACCAGATTCAAGTCCTTGTTTTCCTCCAGATAGAAGCCCCACTGGAAGATGCCCTGATGGGGTGAGTCCTTTAAGTTGAACAACACTTTCACTCTCTTCCCTAGTGACAAAAAAAATTAACAGGGTTTACTCTAAGGTGGGGAATTATGGGGGCCAGGGGAACAATGAGGTGGGGGGAGGGATGGGGGTATCCAGGAGTTAAAGGGAGTGAGAAGCAAGTGCAGAATCTGGGATAAAATGGCATTTGTATAAAGGGAACAGAAAGTGGGAGAGATAAGAAAAAATTATGCAATGTTGTGTGATATTTTGCAACACAAAAAAGTGCAATGGAAGGAGCTGCCAAGGAAGGTGAGAGAACTTGGAGGTAACCCTTTAAGCCCCAGAAGTGATCAGCATCAATTTTCTCCTCGTCATATTGGTTGCAATTTAACACAAACAGGTCATGAGAATTTAGGAAATGATGACCAAAGATGAATTGTCCTGATGTTTAAACAAGTTCTCCCAATAAGGACTCAATGAAATGTAAGGATACCAGTAAGGAGACTTTGTATGACGATCCTGGGGCTTGACGGATTAAGTACAAACGCGGCCCTTTGTACACGGCTGACACTATGAACAAGTGCCCACTTAAAGGAGGCATCTGTTAGCAGAGCTTCAACTGTATTACACTCCATGACTCAAAACACTCACCTGAGCACAGTAAATACTCGGGCCATTTTTCCAATGGCTCGTATCTTGCTGCGTATAACTTCTTTTCTCTTAAGCGCTTCACTTTGTTCTTCATCCTCCTCTCCTTCTAGTTCTTCATCCGTGCAAATGTTGAGAATGTTTACCAGCATTTCCGTGACTGCAAACAGACAGGAACTAGTGAAAAATCCTTGCAATTAAACAAAGTAGAACCCCACGGTATCAAACTCCCAGAAGAAACATAAAGTAATGTTCAGAACAGCATGCGTTTGACGTAGCGAGAGCAAAGCTGAAGCCTGAACTATGATACAAATTACCAATTTATTGGTCCTTGCAGTGTGACCATTCATTAATTAAAGCTACTGAACAAGACTTTCCCGTGGTGTTGCTTATTACGCTATACAGGATGGTTCAAAGTTTTCAGTCTGTGGATGAATTCAAAATAATAAAAGCTACTAAGTAGTACTTTCCTGTGGTGCTGTTTATCATTCTGTACAAGGTGGTTCTAAGTGTTGAGTCTGTGGATGAAATCCTAAAGTGTAACCATTCAAATGAAAGCTACAGAGCAATACTTTCCTGTGGTGCTGTTTAATATGCTATACAAGGTGGTTCTAACTTTTGAGTCTGTGGATGAAATCCTAAAGTGTAACCATTCAAATGAAAGCTACTGAGCAGTACTTTCCTGTGGTGCTGTTTAATATGCTATACAAGGTGGTTCTAACTTTTGAGTCTGTGGATGAAATCCTAAAGTACGACCATTCAAATTAAAGCTACTGAGCAGTACTTTCTTGTGGTACTGGTTATTATGCTCTACAAGATGAATACTTTTTGATTCTGTGAGATAACTTAAGGTGCAACCATTCAAGTGACCGAATTGAGAAGTAACTTTTTGTGATACTGTTTATCACGCCCTACAAGGTGGTTCCAGCTTTTGGGTGTATGGATGAAATCATAATGTGTGACCAGTCAAATAAACCCTATCAAGCAGAAAACGTATAACACCTGTTCACTGGCATTCAACACTCACCTTTCTCGCCAACAAATGGCAAAGACCACGTAAACACATCCATGAAGTTTGGAAGCCAGTAAGGATGTGGCGAACAGTTGAACTGACGAATATTCATCACATTGTTCTCATACTTCAAAACAGCAGCTACAAAAAATTGTCACAATCTGATCAATTCCTAAGTTCTATTTTGCAAATTTAAGTAATCACATTGTGAGATTTAAGAGTAGATGACTGACAAACCTTTGTTATTGTAGACATCCAAATAGTTAGGTGCTGAGAAGATTGTGATGAGTGATGGAAAACCAGTTTCTTGACTTTTCCTGTACATTCGGTATCTAAAACAGAGAACACAAAAATTAAAATAACTCCTATCAAAAACATGATGGGTTGTTAAGAAGAGCAGATCCACAAAATTTAGAAACAAGAAGAAGAGCACAATGACATGCCAAAGTCATGACAACCAAAAACGCTGGCACCCGGGAGAGGACTTGTCACAGGGACTCCCAGGGAAAAAGGGACACACGTGTTGCACATCAAGGGACTGGGAATAGTTAACCCTTAAAGCCCCAAAAGTAACATCCATATTCTCCCCCACTATTCTCCTTATATCATACTTGTTGGGAGAATTTGATTAAAAATCAAGCCATCTGTTCATTGGGGATCATTTTCTTTATTCTCATGACCTGTGCGTTTGAGCAAGCACTAATACTGTAAGGAGAAATTAGATGCTTGTCACTATTGGGTTTAAGGGACAAGTACCCTCTAGTATTTACCACAAGGGTGACTGGCAGTGGGAACAGTCCCTATCTGGTTTTTGATTGGTTGATTTTTATTTGTTTGCACAAACTAGTCACACAAACAGTACACATGCGGGGACAAGCACAATTTGAAGGGACAAGTCTCCAAGTCTTCACGACAATGTGAAACGACTAGTCTCTGCGACTCACAACTCAAAAACAGTATGAATGTATGGGTTAATTTTGTCTGACAATGGTTAGTCTGCAAAGGTTAAACTACCGTGAAAGCTCTATAAAGCCCCCCTCTGAAAGTCATTTTTTTAATTAGACCTCCCCCTCTAATAATGTAACACCCCCTCCCCCTCTTGGGGCATCAAATTTTGTAATTAGACCCTCCTAATCTCTATTAAGCCACCCACTTTGTCACCAGTTGGTGTATTTGTATAAAGGTTAGAAAAAGTATATAAAGTTAGCAGGTCTTTCTTGATAAGAAGTTAAGACGCATAAAGATTTGAAATAAGCCACCCCCCCCCCCCTCTGTTAAGCTCCCCTCTCTAATAAGCCCTCTGTTAATGTGACCTGAAATTAAATAAGCCCCCCAGGGGCTTAATAGAGCTTTTACCATATACTCAAACTTCAACACCTGAATTTTCTAACCACATTCTGAGTTTGAAAGCACATACATTGTCACAAGGTGAAAAAAGAAAATTTTTTAACAGAACACATGAATTCAGATTGAGTCTATAGGAGATTAAATTTGCATTTAGAAGCCATAGTCAATCAAATCAAATCAAAAGACTTTATTTGACAGTGGTGAACACTGGTGACCCTGTGGCCCTCTAAAAAATATACAAAAGATATAAAAAGGTAAAATTATATAAGGTGAGGTTACAGTAGAAATTATGAATCACAATGAATATGTAAAACGATAGGTTCATAAAACTGATCATTTGGACCATTTGCTAAGAATTAATTTACCAAGAAGCTAGAAAGTACTGATTAATTATCATGCTTTTTCTCACCCAGCATCTTGGGCCTCATGCGCTCTGATAATTGAAAGCAAATTATTCTTCTGTAGAAAATCACACGTTGCTTGGTAACTGAAAACACAAACACACATGGAGTTAGGAACATTATCGAGACGCTGACAGTGAATTGTGCAATTCTGATATGAAATTGGGCTTGCCAAAGATATGTTCACTGGAAAGTCTGAAACTTTGGGCTGCAATGATACACCAGTGCATTAACACAGTGCTATATGTTTTGGAACAAATGGCTCTTCCTTCCTCCCCACCCACACGCTATGCTTCCACACAGTAGACGAGTTTCAACAGCATTTGTGGGTTCCTGCAGCTCACGGTTTATTACCTTGCATCTGATTGCTTTTCTTTTCCAACACAATAAACATTGAAGAAACAATTTTAGTGTTCACGGTTTTCTTGCATTCACAGGGGTTTCAATAAAATTTGAAGAAGGCAGCTGGTTTGAGTAGAGTAGCCGACTGCATCAACAAGGTTTGAAAGAAATCTTTCTTTAACTACTTCAATTTAGGGAAAATAGTAGCTGACTTCTTTGAGCGAATTTGGAGACGCTTTTCATCGGTCGTCGGTGCTTATTGAAAGCACAGCGTTCACTATCACAGAGGGACTTAAAATCCTGATTTGGGTTCTCCAATAAAAGCAGATCATACAAAACTGGACAAGTAAAGTACTGACAAAAAATAAGGTAAAAAGACTGAACTGAAATTCCTGTTACCTGTAGAAGTACGAACAGCCTCTGACAGTGTTGTGACTGAAGTGCTCTGAATTTTTTTCGTTTCCATAATCTTCCAGTGGATCAGACCACAGCAAGTCACACATAGGACCAAAGGCGGGGGGTTCTGTGAATCGGTCAATCTGAAGGGCATGGGTCAACAAAAAAATGTCATTTAGGTTGCATTCTGTTTAATCAATCTATTATCAATTCATTCAGATTGCATACATTTTTGTACTTGACTACTCCATGAGTAATCCATGTTTGTTAACACTGAGAATTAACAATTGTCATCTGGGAATATGATCTTAGGGTGCATTTCTTTGGGAAAATCCAAATCCAGATTCTTGTATCCAAAAATGGATTTTGCATTTCTTTACCTAAATCCGAAAATGGATTAATCAGGGATTAGTGATCTGAAGAATCCACACTCTGAGTGGATACATCAGATCAAATCTAAATCCGGATTTTTAGGATTCATGATCTGTTAGTTTATTTGGGAGACGAATCCGAAAAAACTACATTCGGCAAGCGGTCTTTCTGTGAAAGTCCGCCAGATTCCCACCAATTTGTTTTGTCAGGTGGATGCCATGGCCAGCGATCAAGGTGAGTTTTCAGTGCTATTTTATCGTAGAATGTACCCAAAATGATACAGGAAGTCGTGAATTTTTCGGAGAACTTCACTGCTATATGAATTACAATAACCCTGGCCGACTGAAAGTGGTTTCAAATGCAAGTAGCAGCAATTAGTCGCTCTGTTTGAAGTCACTCCGGTCCACAATGTTTACAAAAGTTTAATGGACCTTTTCGACCTTGTCCATTTTCGGATTCTTCGTTTCTTTGGTAGTAACAAATCCGTGTGATCTCGGATCAAAAATCCAATCTTGGATTCTCCCAAAGAAATGCACCCTAAGTTAATTTGTTAATCATGAAGCCTAGCAAGGAGGATCTTTTTTTTAACTGCTTTGCAAGAGCCAAATTTTTTGCTTGCAAAGTTCTTTCTAAATGAACCGGTTACATGTATCTTTACGTATTTGTATGTGTGATGACCCAAGCTTTGCTTGCCAGGCCAGGTGACCGAAGAGGATGATAAAACATCTATGCATCACCAGTGCAACACCTAATTACACAACGCATTTCTAAATTCATGCAATTTGCAGCTTGCAATGTGGTCATCTCTTCTCTTTCCGATTTCAAAATTATTTCAAAGTCCAGACATTAGGCAACAGAAACTAGAAATTCCGTAAAAGTGCTTTCATTGGCAAGTTGATCATGCAATATGCCATTTTTGCCTTTCTCTTCATTCAGCCACTCTGGCACACAAGTTCACTTAATAACATTAACGTTAGTAGGTTTTGAGACTACTCTTGCCTGGACAGACTAAATCAAAACAGAAAGTAGCAAATATTGTTCCTTTGACTGCCTTTCTTACTCTAAAGGATGGCACACAAGGACAAGAATCCAGTGACGAGTCCCTCACAGTATTTACACGAGAGCCTGCATTGCAGGGACTTGTTAAAGGACTGTAATGCAGGGACAATTCCCTTGAGTGTATACGTGAGGTGTTGGAATGACAGTCCAGTATGGCCTTTGATTTTCTATTTTATGTAACTTCGTGGACTTGCATCACAAACAGTTCAAATGAGGGGATTAGTCCTTTCAATTTGAACCAGTTTGAATTTGCAAGGCAAGATAAGGGACAAAATTTTTGTCTCCACAATTCAATTTTTTGACCAAAAAAATGGGTAGCATACACAAAGCGATTTGTCCCCTTGAGTGTGCCATGTGTTCCATCCTTGTAAGTTTTAGAGGTTTATGATACCTTCCTAATGTCATCTAGGGTATATATTTCCGGCGACAATCCCCCATGGACACAGAGGAACTGTCTGTTCATGAGCGCAGCAAGGGGAAGAGCATCAAATGACTTCATACAAGCATCATACACTTTTTCTGTGTATTTGATTTTGCCTGAAAAGAAGAACAACCTTTCAGATTAAACTCAACAATATCAACAAATCTTCTCACTGACTGCAATACATTATCTCCAAAAATTTGGAACACTGACAAACATTTTGTTTTTGATAGGAAAAATGCTCCTGAAATAACTATTAACCTGTCCACCCCAGCCCATAATAAGACCATATTTTAGCACCCCTTGTTGGTCATGTCAACCTTTCAATAAAGTTTTGCTACTTCTCCTGGGACATGACACCAGTTCATGGCAAGTAATGGCAACTGATCATCTGCACTGCAGGTCAAGCTTGCTGATCAAGGAGGTGGGGGTGAGGAGAGAATTTCCACATGTATATTCTCCTCACTGTTCTCCATATATTTCTTAGGTTACTAGTTGAGAGAATTAATTTGGATTAAACATCAAGAAATTTCAGGTCCCCTTTATTTATATTATATTTCCTTTATTCTCATGACCCATACATGTGATCATTTAGCAATACTGTAAGGACAAATTAGATGCTTGTCACTCTTGGGGCTTAAAGGGTTAACACATAAATACTTCAGGCACATAACAGCCTTTATTTATACAGAAGGAATTTTTTAAGTGTTTGATCATGTCTGAATGAGGAGCATTGATCAAACCTTCAATTTGGTTTAACAATGTACAAGAAGATACATGTAGTACAGTTTTAAGGACTGACAAAACATTCTGCCCACTTTGACCCATTATCCAAGCATTACTACTCATAGACCAGCGAGCACTCTAGCATGAACCCAAATCAGTTCTTAGGGACCTTCGTTTAAAAAGAATTGCAAATTATGCTTACACCTGTTCCAACATCCGTGAGATATCGATTGTGAGAGTAGAAAAATATTCCGGTTATCACAAAAAACTTGGCACTACAAATTCAGGGACCATTTTGAGATCTTTAAAGAAAAACAAACCTTGTATCATAAGTAAACAAGGTGACTTGTCAAAATTTATCAGTCGTTCTTTAAAAACTTCGTTACAGTCAGGTGACTCTTTGACAATAACCAACGAATTGAAGAAAAGTAGAGAGCATTTTCGTTTCTATGCAATGATATTAAAACTCAATGTAAATTAACCAGAAAAGTGGTGATTTAAAAACATAATTTCTCGTTTATCTATCACGCTCGCAATACAAATGTAAATTTTAAAAGCGCAACGCCATAATTTATTCATGAAAACCCAACGATTCTATATCAAGTGAAAAATCTCGAGCGAGGTTCAAGTTCAGTAGTTCTTCTGATCATGAATTCAAGTCGACAAAATGTAAATGCAATATCAAAAACAGAAGCGTTCAAATGATATAGGCATCGCACAAACGCCACTTCAAATACCCAGAATAGAAGCTTTATACGTAAAATAATAATTCGAACGATGATCGATTGTTCGACAATACAAATTTTTGTTTTTACGCGGGTATTTGAGGCGTCTCCTTTCGGATCGCGCGCAAGCCACCGGGTTGTAAAACAGGAGTCAGTTTTATTGAGTGCATATAAATGTACAATAAAGATACTTACACTCTGTTTTAAAGGTGAAATACTCTGTTAAATGTCGGCATTCGTGATTTCCTCTGAGCATAAAGAGCGTGTTGGGATGGAGGAGTTTTAACGCCCATAGATATAACACACACTGAAAAGAAAAGATCCAAAGTTGACACAAAACTTCAACCTGTAACGTTTGATCATTAATTGCAACGTCTTTCCCCGAAAAGGGCGAGACAGGGAGTAACAAGGAAGCATTTAAAAGAGAGAAATCGAAGGAACGTACGTTTAAACTTGCACAAATTCATCTGTATCGACAGCAAAACAACTTTTCGTTCCCTTACCTCGATTGAAAAATACCCTCTGTCTACGTAGTCGCCGAGAAAGAGATATCTTGTAGAACTTGGAGGCCCTCCAACTTCGAACAACTTGATTAAGTCGTAAAACTGCCCATGGATATCTCCACATACTGCAGATGATAGAAAAAGACAAATAGAACACGAGACCTTTAGATCGATCGAAGACACCACCACGGCATGGACTTTCGGACTAATACCTGCACAAATTAAATCACCAGTCGCACATACCTGTTATCGGTGCTTCAACCTCCAGCATTGTCGGCTCTTGTTGTAAAAGTTCGGTTCCTGAACTTATAATTCGAAGAGCAACATCTTCTTCAATTCTACCCTCCTTCAAGAAATGATTCTTCAATACATCTGCTTTGGGTTTACCATTCGCATCGAACACATCAGTCATCTTAAGTCGTTCTATCGGTGGCATTGGCACAGCTAGATGGGGAAAAAAGAAGAAGATCAAAATTCTATTTGATAACACGGCAGTCACAAGATGCAAAATGGCCGCTCTTAAGACGGTTAGCAAGATAAGCGTTGTTTTGATACTAACTTTTGAGCACTCTATCCGCCGTAGGTAGCTTCCCATCTTGACTAGCCATCTTCCTTAGTCCTTAAAATTTGTGATGAGGAGTAATGGCCAGTAGCTGCTGTCCTTCAGTCCAAGATGGAACCAGATTTCACCTATCTCCACAACTCTCTCTCGGCTACGGCCTTCACTGAAACGACACATAAACAAATGCGGCAAGCAAGCAACAACGCGGCTGCGCGCTGACAGCCTCGCTTCCACGCAGCCTCGCCCTTGCTGGGCAACAGTGACCAGGGCCCGGTTGTTCAAAGGGTGGATAGCGCTATCCACCGGATAAATCGCTATCCAGCGGATAAATGATAGCAAAACAAAGTACACTATCCACTGGTTAGTGATTTATCCGGTGGATAGAGTTATCCGCTCTTTGAACAACCGGGGCCAGACTGAGAAGGGAAAATAGAAAAATAAAAGACGCGGATTCTTTTGCCAAAAAATACTCAATAGACAATGGACTCGAGTACTGCCCGTTTGTTTCAGTTTCCCCCCGGTTTTAGCTCTTATTCGATAGGCATCTACGAAAATTGACTTACTCCAAATTCAAAATTGGGTGTTACGGGTATTTGATTAGCTTATTTAAAAAAATTAAAATTTATTAGTCTCTTTGCCTCCTTATATATTTGCCCAGTCCTCTTGCACCTAAAACGCTTTGGTGAAAATACAAGCCTGTGTAAACGGAAGACAAACGGAAAACAATTAAAGTTCGAGTTTCTAACTCCAAAAGTAAATTAGCAAGTAAACGTTGATTTTTTTTTTCAAATATTTTAAGGAGGAAAAAACAGAGATGTCCCACTGAAAAGCGGATGTTTAATCAAACTTGATTTGAAATGGTGAATATATGTATATCATATATTTGAACTGCGGGATGAAGAATGAAATGTAAAGAACTGAAAATCGCAGTTATAGACGCAACTGCAAAAGTTGCGTCTATAACTGCGATGGTGTTCTTCACGTCCGTCTCCTGAGAAGCCACCAACACAGACGTTCTGAGGGCTCAGAATGTCTGCGTTGGGGGTTATCTCCTAGGCCTAATTGAATTAACAATTATTCACCGGAGTGGACGTGAATAGAAAATAATATCCCGAGTTTAAATAACCATTCAGAGCAGGCGAAAAACACTATCCACTAGTTTGTTGTCCCATGAACAGTTCCAAAATTCCAGTTTTGTTGGCCTGAAGCCGTTGGGAGAACTAAGGAAGACGAACTCAATTTCCGAACATGGTCGAAGATAACCGAAGGCTTCCGGACTGTTCAACCTGAGCGACCATCCGGTCTGATAACTAAACATGCACCTCTCCTTACCATGGTCCTATCCATGGTCCTGAATTTGTCGTTCCAACTATTTAAATTAATGAAATAAATTTTCTTTACTTTCTCTCGGGAAATAAAGCCAAATCAGCGAAATCACTATGGTTGTGGAAATCGTCTTAAGGGTTTTGATCACGTACGTTTTGTAACACGATTCTGTAATTTAGTGTTCGATTAGCGTTTTCGATTTCAGTGCAAGTTTTCGAGTGAATTGTAACGAGTGTAGTGGTGTACGAATAACGAGTTAAAATCAATCGAGTTGTCCAAATACGATCATAGAACATGATGGTAGCTGCCACCTCTCTTATGCAACCACTTCCTGTAGAAGGTGGTGGGGGGGGAGTGCTTGTATCAATTTGGAATAGGTGTGGGGAAAGGTTAGGTTCTTAAACCCTGACAACTCCTGCTCTGCCCCTATTTAAGGATAGAAAATCGAAAATTAATACCCTTTTAAAGCCCAAACCAGTGGCCTTTACTTTACGTTCTGTAACACCAGGAGCTCATTGACTCCTGGTAACACACAAAAAAGGAACCCTGTCTAAGGATCACACCGGGATCACAATAGCAAAAAGGAGCAAACTGGATACGGCTGGTAGCTGCTTCGTACCCAGTCCAAAAGATTTTAAAGCTTGGAAGCGAGGCGCGCAAGGCACCTTGGAAAGAGCGACGAAGGTTGATCCTTCCCATGTTCCCTTACGCGTATTTCTTTTGTTGGGGCCTGGGTACGAGACAGGGGTGGTAGCTCAATGAGGAGTTTTGCGCTTAGTGCTAATCGTGCACGTGGATGGCACGCTGATTAATGGCTGATTGAAAAAAGTAAACCAAGTCAGCTGGCAAGCTGCCATGTTGGCTGGTTTGTCAGCTAACCCTTCTCTTTCAACCAGCCAGAAAGCTGAAGCCCGAGCATCATTATTCAAATTCTCCATACTGATCTCCATACATTTCACTGAATACTAATTGGAAGAACAATTCATCTTTGGTGATCATTTCCCCAATTCTCAAGACCCTTATGTGTTACAATGCATTGATATGATGAGGAGAAATTTGATGCTGGTCACTATTGGGGCTTAAAGGGTTAGCAAGAATTTCCAGTTAATTTCCGTGATTGGATCGCTTTGTCCAATCAAATAAGAAACTTGTTCGTTAGTTGAGAAAGTTTGTAAATAATCTTGAATAGGGGCTTCATTTTTCCCCGTTCCCTAGTGTTTCTTAATTTTTTTCACTCTAAGAGTTGCATTTACTTCCTGCTACTATGCATAATGATGGCGTTTTAAGCGCATGTGCACCATGTATTCTAAACCAACTGGGTTCTTTTGAGACTTTCTTAAGTCTCCAAATAAATCACTAGCCTTTTCTTCCAAAACGATCGCGGTGACTTCTCTTTTTTGCTGCATATCTTTGGTGTGAACATTGTCTCAATGTTCATCGGGAAAAATAGTTATCGCCAAAACATGTAAAAATACGTACATACCTTTTCTCGATTAAACGCCGGGTTCAAATAAACGCAGGGTATACAGCGCCGAGTTTGAAATAAACGCCCCCAGCGTTTATTCTGGGTCCCGGTGTTTATTCGAGATGGGAACAGTAATCAGGATAATGTGTCGCCACTGCATGCTAGTTCTCTTTCCACTGAGAATCAAACTTAAACTATCATTTACAATCGTACTTCTAACTAAAACATAAAAAAACGACGCATTAGGTATCGTGTCAAACTTTTTTAAATTATGGCAACTTTTCTGCGGGCTTGTCTATCAGGCGAGGATCATCTTGAGGGTTTCCCCAGCGTTTCTCCAGCAGTTCCTTGAATCGTTTCATAATTTTGCCTTTCTCAGAACTAATAGAGCAGGAATCTCGACACCACCTTGTTTTAAATTGCTTGCATAGTACGTTGCTGTCGAGCAGTTGCCGATACACTTCCTCCATGTTTCAAGAGAAATGTTCCTGTCTGTGATGTATTTACCCTAAATAACCCACCAAACTCACTGAGGTAAGACAAAGATGGTGACAGTGTTTCAATTTTTTTAATATTATTGTTGAAATTTGGTTCTTAATTCAATAAACCTCTAGTACTGATGATGAAAAATGAATGGTTGATAAAACCACTTAATAAATAAACGCTGGGTCTTCGAGGCCCAGTTTTAAATAAACACCCCCAGGCGTTTAATCGAGAAAATACGGTACCTATTACACAAGGGTATGAAATTCAGCCTTGAAATGATAAACTTTTTTTGAAGCTGTGTGCCTTTGTCAAAAATCATATATAAATGGTTCGTTTTTGTCAATGCATTATACTTATTACGGTTTTCAAGTGTTAGAGTTATGCTTTCAGCTACCGTGAAATGAAATGTGAAACAATAATAAAAAAGAGCGCGGGTAGGTAGTCCTACAGGGCTAATAGTGAAACTTTTACCCATCGCATCTCTTTCGCCAGCTCAGTGACCTATCTTTTTTACTGCATTTGTCGAATCACTGCTTGGTTAGGAGCAATCAGGTGAAAGTTTGAAAAAATGGTTCATCGACTTTTATTTCTGAGGAATCACATTGATATCACCTTTTAGATACTAGTAAAGTAAATAAGTTTCTTTTCTCTCTCTCTCTCTTTACTTTCACGTTTTTGTTGCACGGAGATATTAGTCTTTCTGGCTACTTAAAATTCGTGTGTAAATAAAGTTCATGTTATGTTATGTTACCTTGGCATGCTTTAAGTCAAGTCAGAAAAAATGAATGCAATGGGTCTAAGCTTCCCCTGTGCTTTTATTTTATTTGTAGACTATGTAGCCTGTTCCAGGTGTTCAGCCTATGGGGAACGAAGGAAAGATGGAGCGCGGCGACAAATATGTAAGCAGAAAAGGAGAGAGTACTATCCGTCACCAGGATCTCTCGGTGTTCAAAATGGCGGCTTCCCAGTCGGCTGCCATTTGAAAGATACAATTGAGAAAAAACTATGAGCTCACTAGAAGTTTTCCGCAATGACATGTTTTTGGTCTAATAATGGACACACCCTCCCGGAAAGGCAGAATCAGCTGCTCCACCCTGGAATTGTTCTTAACCATCTGGTTAAAGTCGTGTAAGGCCTGCCTTCTCGAGTCTCCATTATCATAGAGTAGCGCACATAAGAAATTGCCCGCCATGATGAACCCTGAAGGTGTGAGCATTTCGAAAGCTATTTTGTAGTAAGAAATGTATTGATCCTTGGAGGCGTCTAAGAACACAAGATCGAACTTCTCGCCAGCGTCTTTCAGCTCGCGCATGACTTCGACTGCCTCTCCAACCTGCAAAACAATAAAAACATATGAATAAATATGAGAAAGTGAATTCACAAAAGATTGGACGGATGGGCATGATAATGGGGCTCGGCCGGTGGACGCAGGGGCAGACGGACAGACAAGAAATATGTGAAAATATGTGAAAGTAAAAAGCGAATATGTGAATGTGAAGTCACAAAAGATTGGACAGATGAATGCGAAATCGGGGCTTGATCGACGGAGGGACAGACGAGCGAACGGGCGAACAGACGGTCAGACAGACAGACGGACCAACGGACGGATGGAAACGTACAGTGACGTGAAGACTTACAGAGGGACATACAGAGGGATAAATGGATGGATGCATAAACGCACGAGTAGGTGGATAAAGGAACAACAGCAAGAATTAACTCTCATAAAATTGATGACTGACATAGGGCTAAATGTAATGACGTCACTAAAGCGGCCCATTTGGTGACGTTATGACCTTTTGACGCTAAGTCGAGTTAGCGGGAAGGGAAAGCCTGGGTACTAGACTGAGAGCTCCTGTGGTCCCACTTAGCCAACAATGCAGGTGTATTGTTTGGGCGAGCGAATGCCATAGCCGCGATCTTGGATTTTAAAAGGAGAGGAAGATTGGGTAGAGTAGAAAGAGCAACCAAGGGGGAGGGGATTAGTGTGAAAGGTAAAGGAGGGGGGGGGGGAAAGGGGAGATAAAAGATACCTCTCTTTTGCACATTCTCTATCCACTCCTCTCTCTCCCGCCCCCTCCCCGCCCCTCTCCCCAGCTCCCTAAGATTTTGCAAACCCAACATGGCGGCTACGATTAACCGAGATTTTGGCAGTCGCGCGTCCCCGCAATGGTTACTACTTCGCCATTTTCTGGTACGCCTTCAGCAAAGGCCATGGCTGGCATGTCTGTAAATGTACCCACGTCAAGAACTCACTTAGCGTTAGAAAGCTGCACCATCATCTTTGATAACTGAGCCTCCAGCTGCCCCCCCCCCCCCCCCCGCCATTCAAGGTGTAAACATCTGTTCCTTTTCTGTAACGAGGGCTATCTTTTGGATATCTGCACTCGGAACTTTTGTCATCTCAACAGCATAGCCCTCAACACCTTTAATGTAACGAGATTAATTAGAATGTAACGTCTCTTTCACTCAATATGCGTGCTAGAATACAAGAGGTTATGATAAAGAGATTACTCACTGACCTCTCTTTTACTAGCTATGAGCGCGATAATACTCAGTAAAAAAAAGGCAACCCCTTTTAGTCTCTTAGCGACAGTGAGACGAGAAGAACACGCGAACATGAATATCACCAGCCGCGAGGAAATTAGACTACAAGCATTCCCTTTTTCTGCTCATGAATTGTCGAAAAAAAGAGCCTGCAACCGCCCACAAAGTCGCCCCAACGAAACTTAACGCGGACGTGGCGAGCTAGAAGGAGGGACTACAGATAAGCAATCTGATGGGTATTTTAAAATGCAAATCTTTGCGAGAGAAAGTTGTTTGCTTTTCTGGGCCGATTTGTTGAACAAACTACCAGCCCCAAACCGGGCGTCAACAGAACACGGAACATGGAACATTCCGGAACATCCCGGAACGGGCAAATTATCACAAAATAAATGAAAAAACAGCGATAAAAAATTCTGATGCCAAAAAAAGATAATAAATAAAATAGAATAAAATAAATAAATAAATAGATATATGCATCTGTGACTAAAGTCTAAATGAATGAATATACTAATTCTTTAACCAGGGTACCGAAGGCGTGCCTGTCTTATGAAATGCACCTCATTTCTCGATTCCAAAAATATCTCAGATAACATTGAAGCCTTATTTTGGGTTTCGAGAGAATGTTTACTTGATATGAGAAAATTAAAGCATTTTCTCAGTCACGCACGCCGTAGTCTCCTACAGCGTTGCGTGACGACCCTAAGGGCCTGGCTAAACTAGGAAACGTTGTTGCGGAAACATTTTTTCCAGACATGTTTCCTTGGGTGGCTAAACTGAGAAACATGCGTTTCGGAAGGAACATTTGCGTCTGTGAAGCAAAAATTATTTTGACTTGATTCAGAAACATTTCCTTGCTTCCAAGACGCAAAACTTGCTTCCGCAACATATGTTTCTTGCGCGGCTAAACTGGGAAACATTTGCGTCTGCAGCAATGTTTCCGCAACAATGTTTCCTAGTTTAGCCAGGCCCTTCAAGAACGGCTGCGTAGGAGACTACGCATGCAGTCACGCAGTTCCACTTTCCTGGCACGCTTTTGAGTTTCCTGGTCTCACGTTTAATCGGTTGTTTAAGGACGTTTTGTGTTTAAGTTGATTTCCAAAGTAAAAGTGTGCAGGGATGAATAAACCTAAATTATACTAACCAAGAAAATAGAAGTCCACCCTACATTAAAGATCTTTTGTCAAACCAGCTGCTAATTATTGTCTTCGCTTGTCTACACAATCTCGTCTGTTCATTCCAAAAGTCAGCTGTTCTACACTTGGAGATCGCGCGTTTGCTCATGCTGCACCTATTTTATGGAACTCGTTGCCATTAACTATAAGAACAAGTAGCAGCCTCGCCATTCTTAAAAAGAAACTGAAAGCAAAAGAAAGCTTTTAATGTATGAGTAATGATAACTTCATGTAAAGTGCTTTTAAATATGTTATAATATCAGGGCCGTAGCTTGCATGAGGCAAGACGAGGCACTTGCCTCGTCTAGGTGTTATGCCAAAACAAAACAAAATTGTTCAAAAAATAATCTCTAAAAAGCATTTGCCATTGAAGGATAATTAATCAAAGTAAGATGTGGGAAAAAGGCTTTGAAAAGACTCAAGTGGCTTGCATTCCCGCTATCAGCTTCATTCGGGACGTAAGAATGACAGGCTGTGACTACAGGCAGCTGATCCAAAGAATCAAAACTTTTAGAGAATCAGTGCCCACGTTTTCTTGAGCTACTTCGTCAAACTTTTTGGCACAAATTGCACCCCCCAAAAAACTATTGACTGGAATAATTTACCCTCGGTATTCTGTCTTGGAAAAATACAATTCGACACAGACAGGGTTTGCATAAATCATCAATTCATAATTTAAAATAAAAGAATACAAAGCCAGTCCTGGTCAGGACTTTCACTTTTGTGATGGCTACTAAAAGAGCCGTTTTTCTGGCTCAAAAGTTTTTCACCGGGCGGAGTTTCCGTAAAAGGTCCTTCTCTAGAACATCCATGCTGGTTACTAGTGGTATGACGTTTTCTCTCAAGCCTCAGTGGAGTTCTACAGTTCGAAGCTGCAACTGAATTTGATAATCTTGAAGCAACACAGTTTTTGCATAAGTTACCAGCCATTGCTTACGAGGGAGCAGGAAGACGGGGGTGGGGTGTATAAGAGCAATGCGAAATTCAAGCTGGCCATCTACTTGGTGCCTACCCTAGTAGCAGAGGGGTCTTTTATCTTGCCGCTTCTTTTTCGTAGTCTTTTTACGACTGTCTTTACCGTTGTTGTTTTCTTCCACCGCGAGAAAAACCTCTGCCACGATACGATTCCTTTCCCCGTTGAGCATGCTCTGTCGTTACCTCCAAATTTTTGGAGGTGGAACGTGATCTTAACACGTGGACAGATCACGCGGTTGAAACATGTGATCACGTGAACAATGATGATTTCCTTTTTTTTATTGAACGTGTTTTTGGAGTTCGGTTTAGAAACCCGTTCGCTTGCTAGATATCTGTACTTTTGATGGAGCATTGAAGGAGAGAGAGAAAATTCAAGACATTGATCAACCGGTCACCATTGAACAGACCTGAAGTGACGCAAGAAAATCGAAAGTTTTTTGCTGCCAAAAGTAGATACATTGTTTATTTGAATAACATTTTTGGCTGGAAAAGCTTTCTGTCGATTATTCTGTGTGTTTTTAGTGATAAGCAATGCTTTGTCAACACGGTCTAAGTTGCATAAGCGGGTAGAAATTTGATGTACCAAATTTAGTGAAACACGCAAAAACAGCTAATGTTGTCTACACGGTTCTCGCATTCAGTGCTTTGTCTCTGGTGTCGATTACACATCTCGAGACGGAACGGCGGCTGAGTTTTATTCTCACGTTTACATCCGAAATCGATGGGCTATACTTCTTCATTCGTCTAATTCGAGGGCTAAAGCAGCTCCGTTACTATGCTTTTTCGCCCGACTGCTCATACGTTTTTCGCAGTTCACCCAAAATATTTGCTGCTGATTGTACCTTCTTTAAAAATGAACTGTCAATTTTGTGCTTGCATTGATGGCAAATGCGTTGTGATTCACTGGATCGAAGATCGTGTCCTAACACCTTTGTCAGTCCCTTACATGAGCGAACGTTGAAATATACCACGACGTTCTCAGAGTTCTTCGGATGTAATTCCAAGTCACAGATCAGACAGTAATCGGAAGGATTTATAATTCTTGCAAGCATTCTCAAAACTTTTGTTGGGGTTTCGGGTGATTTTAAACATTTTGTGGGAAAGCTTTTGGGCGAAAAACGATGCATCACATTGATCACAAGAATCCACCATTGCTGTTCACTGTATGAAAAACCCCGCGAAAAAACCTTTTCCGCGCTGTGTATTTTGACTGACAGGCGGGTTATTATTTGGCCAATCACAGACAAGACACGTGTTTTAAGTTAGTCATTTCTATAGTAACGACAGAGCATGCTCAACAGGGAATGGAATCGTATCGTGGCAACGGTAGAGACAGCCGCAAAAAGACCACGAAAAAGAAGCGGCAAGATAAAAAAGCTCTGCTAGCAGGGTACCTGGTGGCAGTATTACATGCCCTAGTAGTGGGTTTAAAAAAAATGTTAAAAGCACTTAAAAAAATCTGCCGATTTACACTTGCACGATATTAGATTTTGAAGAAAAATCTGACGAAAAAATGCTGAAAACAGCATTTCAGAGGGAATAGATTTAAAAATATTCCTGGGGAGCATGCCCCAGACCCCACTAGAAGCTAGCGCCTTTCAGGTTGTCGCGACACTTGCCTCGTCTGTTCTGAAAGTCTGGCTACGGCCCTGAGTATTAGCGCTAAATAAATTGATTATTATCATCATTTTTGTCGAGTGACAACAGTAACAATAACAACAGAATGCAAGACATGCGGCGTCCGTTCTTTTAAAAAAATCTTTACCAATTTAAAATTGGAAATGCATCCTAAGTTGTAATTGTTCACCCTTAATAATATCCTAATTTTAAGAGTACCCCTTCCATATACCTAGAACAAAAATTGGACCTTTAGCAATGGGCTCCTGCACATGCAAAACATACATCAGTGATCGTTCCCTTTTAGTCGCTCCAAGCTGCAGGCTTTAGTATTTTTTGGGCGGTAATTTCAACCCTTTTAGTATTTAGACCTAGCTGCTAATTCCTTCAGTTCATGATGTATTTTAGCGACCCTTTAAAAGACTAAGATAACAAATTTCCCTCCCTTTCTTATGCTGCTACTGGAAAAGGGCACCGCTTTCGGTGAAGGTTTATGTTTGTGTTTCAAACTGAAATATCCGACACAGAAATTTGCCCTGTTCCATGATGTTCCGGGATGTTCCGGAATGTTCCATGTTTCGACGCCAAACCCCACTTTTGCTAAATTAGGAGCACAAATGAACGTACGAGATTTTTTCTACGCTCAGGTATAGTTGCTTTCACAAATGAACATACGAAACTGCTGGGCTTGAATGATAGCCTGTATCCATAGGAAGATTTTTACTGGTGTAGTAAAATAAGGAAATTCTAGCAAAACAATACTCGTCGGCTAACCCGGAATGTTCTTACCTAGCCAAAAGTGTTTCAGCGATTCTACTCGGAAACTGCAAAAAGAAGAAGAAGAAGAAGAAGAAGAAGATGATGATGAAGAAGAAGAAGAAGAAGAAGAAGAAGAAGAAGAAGAAATCGTTTATCCATTCAGTCTTTCGACCGAATTACGTGTTCTATGTACAATACTTTAAGATCTATTTGCAATAAAAAGTGGAAAAAGGTTATAATATAATATATACGTTGCATTTGGAAAATAAAATCGAGTAACCCCATATATTAAACATAGGCGCGCAATGCGTGCAGAGCCAATGACGTTTTGTTCCGCAATATGTTGAAACTTATGAGGGCGACCTCGGAGTTTTACACCACTGCAGCGCGGTCCCATCCTAACTCTCTCAACCACACGTCCCCCTCCTGATAAAACCGGGTAACGAGCAGTGTGTCTACGTGACAGTTAATTGTAGCGTGACATTAAAATTGTGCGCGAAACAAAACATAGGCACGCGCAGAACCGATGACGTTTTTTTCACCTTGTCGCAATTTTCCTGTTGTATAAATTTCCCAAGATAGTGTTTAATGCAACAGGACTTTAACAAACAAAGCCTAGAGCCTTAGAACTTCGTTCGTTCCTACTCAAGCCCCCTTAAGGTGTTTTGATACAGTTTTTTGGGGACCATACCTAACTTTTTTAATCGGCTCTTAGACAGTCTTCTTGTCAGATCAACGTGAAATTTGTGATACTTGTTGGTTTTGGATTGAACTTTAGCGTGGTTTACATTTTGTAAAAATCGATATTTCCATGACAACGACAAACAAAAATTCTCGAAAACAGTAAAATTGAAATTTTGCATGATCCAGATTTCGCTTCGAAAAGCAAATACTAGCATCTTAAACTGTGGTGTATGGCAAACAAAATATACAAGAACAAAAAAATTCTGTATGTTTGTTCTGAAGTAAATCGCAAAAACATTTTCAACCTTAGTTTTTGCCTCATTATAGTAAATGCACCGAAAAATAATCAACGCTTTGATGAAATGACTAGTAAATACTGTTAAAGTGTGTCTTTTACTTACTATTTTAAGCCTAGAAAAATTTGTTGAAACTGGTGTTCGCGATCTCGAGAACGACTTGTTTTTCTAAGATCATTCGCGTAACAGTTTTGTAGTAATTTTTTAATTTGAGCGCTTTTGCGAAAATGTTAAGAACGGCTCGATAGATGTTTTTAAAACATTAAACATGCGTGCTTGACGATGTGACCAGTTTTAGTTTTGAGTCTTATTAACATTGATTCACTGGAACACTTTTAGATTTAACGTTAAAGAGGATGTATGAACCGACGGAGAAGGTTGCGTTACAAATTCACAGTTGGGAAGTAGATGCTAATATATTTAAAGTAATGCGTTATTCATTGCTTCGTGATTTTTATCTGGTTTCTTTGTTCTTTGTTGCACTGTAGATTACAACGAAAAGTAAAAATCACGAAGGAATGCATTGCGCATTACTTTGAATATATTAGCATTTACTTGCCAACTGTTAGATTAGATTTTCGGCGCTCCCTTCGCGTCGCGTCTCCTCGAACTTTCGCGCGCGCGTGTGTATTTCGCCCGCCCCACAATCGCCATCGCCAAAATTAGAGACTACTCGCAGTCTATGCAGAGACCAACCCATCCTCGGGGCAGGGGGGGGAGGGGAGGGCGTACACAGATATATCAGTGACAGGGATGTACAAAGGCCTTCTTATTTGGGTTTAAATATGTAATTTGGGCCTTTTATTGGCTTAGAAATTTTCTGGTGGACTTCGGTAGAAAGATTTGCACTTTCTTTTAGGACAAACAAATGTGCAGACCTCAGGGTTCCCAGTTTTATGTGAAACAATTATATCAGTTTCATTTACAATGTAAAGGCAGAACGATGGAAGTATTACCCATCTAAGTCTCAATCTTTTTTTAATACAAATAAAAAATATTTTTTAAGTTACATGTACGTTTTAGGGGTCCAGTTTTAGTGTTACATGTATGCTGAGTACCCCCTCAGTGGGAACCTAACCTTGAACCACTGACCCCGCAATGAGGTCCTTTCAACAAGCGACATGGCCTTGAAACAGTGACATAAGACAGATGAAATGGCGACAAATGACACAAAGATGGATCGAAACTGCGACAGCGACGAAGACAAGCATGAATACAATAGTAAACTACCGACAGGGACATGGTTTCCTCCTCAATACGTAAAACAAAGGGTTTTGACATTCAGACTAGTGACATTCGTAGCCACCCTAAAAGGGCCTGATCTATGATCACAAAATGTTTGGCATGCTTTTCTATATTTTATACTGTGACAAAACACTTTTGCCTAATTAGAGTAAGTACAGCTTCCAGACTACATCATGAAATTGGGTAATAGTACGACTGTGTATTTACCAAATGTATTTATGCTCGGTGCTTTGGAATTATGTGTCGGAATGGAGGTTACGTAATGCGTACCGCATTTAGGCGTGTTTATCACGCTTATTGTTTGGGTTGTGTTTAAATAGGTTCTTCACGTGTTGTGCTCTCACTTTAGGTCAGTTCAGTGCCTTTAATCGACCGTCACTTAGTTTCCTCTTTCTTCCATTTCTACAGGTTTTTCAGCGTCCGGGCACGTCATCTGGTTTTTCATCAGCTGTCTCCTCTATTACTCCAAGAAATTTTACTAATTTTCGTCCTCAAACGTCAAAGGGCGCCTTTGATAAAGGCCGTTATGACATCTGCTGGCAAGACCGGTCATTGGAGAGTCAATTGCCCCAACTCATACTTCTCTGCCCGATCAACCTACAAACAGCTCCAAAGTTTGCCAAGTAAAGACAGCGGCTCTTCTGGGCAGCAGTAATTCTATTTCTGACCAGAAAGTGGTGAAAGATACTCATGAAGGTATTGCAAACGATCGTCCAGTTTTCGAGGAGCGTTTTGAATTTGAGAATTCTCCTAATAGTATTCAAACAGTTAAGGGTAGGCTTAGAACTCAATTTAGTTTTTGGTCGCTTACTCTAGGTGCAAATGATTTCATTCTCCGGGTTATTGACAAGGGGTATACCATACCTTTTATTACAGTTCCTCAGAATGCATTTTTTGACAATAACCATTCAGCGTTTATGCACGCTGATTTTGTTTTAGAGGCTATTCAGGAGCTTCTTTTGTCAGGCTCAGTTGTTCAAGTATCTAGTCCTCCTCATGTTGTCAATCCTTTGTCTGTTTCCATACAGAGTTGCGGTAAGAAGAGGTTGATCACAGTTTTAGACCTTAGGCATGTCAATAAACACATTTGGAAGGAGAAATTTAAGTTTGAGGATATTAGGAACGCTTGTGTTTATCTTCCCTTCGATCATTTCATGTTTAAATTTGATCTTAAATCTGGTTACCACCATATTGATATTTTGCAGGAGCATCAAACTTTTCTAGGGTTTTCTTGGGTTGTAAATGGTGTAAGGAAGTTTTTTGTGTTTACAGTTCTCCCTTTTGGGTTATCCTCAGCTCCGTATATTTTTAGTAAGGTTGTTCGTGTTCTTGTCAGATATTGGAGGAGTCATGCTCTGAGAATTACAGTTTACCTTGATGACGGGCTTGGTTCTGCCCGTGATTTCGCTCGCTGCGAAGCTGCTTCACTATTTGTTAAGACTTCGCTTCAGCTTTCTGGTTTCCTTCCCAGTGACAGTAAATCAATTTGGCAGCCAACTTCTTGCTTAGTGTGGTTGGGTTATTCTATCGATTTGTCCATTCATACTATCTCCATCCCTTCAGAAAGAATTCTCAGTGTGGTACAGGTTATTGATTCAATTCGTTTTCAGTATCCTTCTAGTACTGCTAGAAAATTGGCCCAGTTTGTTGGTAAGATTATCTCAATGGGTTTCGTTTTTGGTAATATTACTCGTATCATGACAAGGTATTCTCATTTTGATATTTTAAGAAGTCCTACATGGGATGGCAAAATTTCCCTGTCGGGTTCCACTCTGAATGAATTATGTTTTTGGAAAGACAATATTCCTTTCCTTAACAGTAGACGCCTGCTGTCTGTTCAGTCTCATTATACCCGTGTATGTTATTCCGATGCGAGTTCTACGGGTTGTGCCAGTTACATGTTAGAATTTCAAAACACCATATGTCACAAGATGTGGAGTGCTGAAGAGGCTCAGAAGAGTTCCTCTTACAGGGAACTAAAGGCTATTTCCCTGGGTCTAGAATCTTCTTTGCTTTTAGTTAAAGTATTAAGTGCCACTATTAAGTGGTATACTGATAATCAGAGCGTTTCTAGAATTGTTGAAGTGGGAAGTATGAAGGAAGATTTGCAATGTTTAGCTTTGCGCATTTTTAGTATGTGCTTGCTCAATTGCATCACATTGGAAGTTGAATGGATTCCGAGATCGGCTAATGACAGAGCTGATTTTTTGAGTAGAGTTGTGGATTAGGTTGATTGGCGGGTCAAGAGGGACTATTTCCTTTTGGCCGAGGAGAAATGGGGTCCTCACTCCGTGGACCGCTTTGCGAATCATGAAAATACTCAGTTGCCCCGTTTCAATAGCAGGTTTTGGTGCCCTGGAACAGAGGCGGTTGATGCCTTTTCTGTTTCCTGGGCGGGAGAGAATAATTGGCTCGTTCCACCTATTTTTCTCATCCCCAGGGTCCTCAATCACATGGTTGCCCTTGGCGGTCGTGCTACACTTGTTGTTCCTGCTTGGCCTTCCGCTCCATTTTGGCCATTGATTTTTACAGACGAGGGTTTGTCCCCCAAATTTTCTGATTTTTTCGAGATCCCCATGGGTAATGAAGTTTTTGTTTTGGGTAATTATAAAAATGCCCTTTTTGGATCACATAATTTCCGTTCAGGGGTTCTGTTCTTGAGGTTTTCCTAGAGAGGCCTTACGTTTACCCCCTTTCACATTTGTAGGGGGTTTCTCTGCTGTTTGTAGAGTTGTTTACGCTCATACCACATGGTATCCGAGTATCGTGGGATGCACTTGGATCCCCTTTTTTCTTTGTGGACCACTTGGTCTTTTTCATTACGCAGGGACCACTTGGGCCCTTAGTGGCAATGTTTTTTGCTGTGTTTTTGGGACCACTTGGACCCATCCTTACTTTTGTTTCACTACATGTTTTAATTTTTTCAGTTATATTTTTGGTTTGGTCAGTTTTGTCATTTTATTTTCTCTATTTTTTGCTTCAGATGTTAAAGCAGCTGCCAGTCGGACGTTTGGCGTTCTACTTTGTGAGAAGCTTTGGCTTCTCTGCCTTTAATTCTCGAGCTGATAACACAGTTATTAATTATTGTAGATCGTTTTGCAAGTTTAAGGCGTGGTGCTTGCATAGCACTGGGGAGGTTTCTTTTCTCCCAGCTACTTCAATCACAGTTTCCTTGTATTTGCATCATTTACTTGAAAATTCATTAGGTAGCTCTACAATTTACAGCGCTTTTTACGCTATTAACTGGGTACATAAGTTAGCAGGTTTTGATAATCGCAATCCGTGCGACAAGTTTCTTGTCAAGTCTATTGTTGAGGCTTCCAGTCGCGTTCTTCGTAAACCTGTCAGGAAGGCGGAGCCCATTACCCCAGAGATCCTTGGCTTAATTTTCCAGCAATATGGGGAAAGTAGTAATTTACTTGATATCAGGTTTGTCTGTATGTGTTTACTCGCATATGCTGGTTTTTTCCGCATTTCCGAGCTTTTAAGCATTAGGAGATCTAACATTGTAACTGAAGATCTTTATCATAAGATTTTTGTTGAAGTCAGCAAGACTGATAAGTACAGAGAGGGTTCCTGGATTTATATTGCTAAGACTGGTAATTGTACTTGTCCTTATACTTACCTTATTAAGTACTTAGAAGCTGCCAGGATTCCTTCGTTTTCTCAGAATTTCATTTTCAGATCCTTACGGTACGACAAGAAATTGAAGGGCAATGTTTTGTCTTCCAAGCCCCTCACTGCTAGCAGAGCGGGAGAAATTCTTAAGGAGAAGTTGGAAACTATTGGATTAGACCCATCTAAGTTTAGTAATCACAGCTTCAGGTCCGGAGGAGCTACTTCCGCTGCAAATCTGAATGTTCCAGATCGGCTTTTCAAAGTTCACGGAAGGTGGAAATCAGATTCAGCTAAAGACGGCTATGTTCGCGATAAAGTCGACTCGCGTCTTTATGTTCCTTTGCACATTGGAATTTAATTAATTCAGTTTTTGAAATAGTCAGTTTATACTCATTTTGTATTTTCCTACCATTTATACTTCTGTATCATGTGAGTTGTGTTTTGTAGAGGTCGTATTATGGCACTGCTCGACCTATTCCTCCAATACAATGAATTCATTTATTGTTTATTTGCTTGTGTGTTTCATCATTACAGAGTTTAGAGCATAAATAAGTTATTTTCGGTACGCAGTTTAGAAAATAACAGGACTTGCAGCACACAACAGGCAAACTATTTAGATTTTGTGGAAAACAAAAGTGGACAGCCTATAGCAGTTCGCAACACATTTAAAGCCAATCACTGAGAAACAATACTCACTTTCAAGACATTCTACAGTGTCTTCAACACTTAATTCTTTTGACCAATATGTTTGAGAACATACAACATAAAAAGTGCACAAATCAGGGGAACCCAACGGTTCGTTTTGGGGAATATCTGTCCGGAAGGCCCAAAATCGCCTGAGATATTCGGATTTAGTTGCAGTGAAAGCTAGAGATTTCTTTGGTGAAACATCACCTCGAAACGAGGAGTCATTAGTTCCTATTGTTTTCATAGGTACAAACATGTTGTTAAGAGGGGAGCCATCAGCAGCTCAGAAATTCGGTGGGTAGGATTCAGTTTCCCAAATTTCCTGCCGCCTAAATTTTCAGCTGAGAACGCCAAACAGATCAATCTGTATTAGCTTAAAAAAATATGCCTTTAAAAAGTTCTGATACAATCTAAGAAAGCTGAAATTGATATTTCAAGTAATTGCTAAAAATTTCTCGTTGGGTGCCCCTGACAACTGAACAATTTTTCACCTAGAATTCCAACACAAAGATTTTGCGCCTTGGTAATTACTCAAAATGCACCATTGTCCAAGAGGAGCTTATGGGCTGCTTTCATAGTAGTGTTTTGTGTTCACATCTTTAGTCCTGTTGTGTTCCTGCAGTCCCTGTGAGTTGCCAAGACTTCTCTCAGTCTAGGGAAGGGCAGTAATGCTGTAGCGTATGAAAATGTTTGGCTTTTCGCAATTTTTTTCACCATCAGTAAATATATTCCCCTCAATTAAATAATTATGTACATTCTCGTTATAAATATTGTACCCTCATTTCAGGCTCAATAGTGATTATTTGATAAAAGTGATGTGAATGTGATAAAGTACATCAAAATAATGTCCGTGAAACATTTTAACACATTCTCACTCGTGGACAACTTGTGAAAACAACACTATCCTTTTTAAGATCTAAGACCAGTATTAACTGGTCAAGATATGATGAAAATCCGTCCATGGGAAACCAGTGGATTAAGAGATATAGGCCAATTTGCCTCTACGACTGCAAAGAACCTGTTCTAGCCTAAAAAATGTTAACCTGTTTTTATTTTGAAAAATCAACTAAAATCCTTTTAGAAAAGGAAACAGCTTAATGTTTTAAAACACAGGACCTAAAAGCAGGGTCTGCACTTAAATTGCCACTACGATAGGCACATTAAATGTTTATGGCACAAATGTAAGCTTAATAGGTAAAAGCACACCCACTGATATTCGATCAGTTTTCTGAACAGCAACAAGCACTTTTCCCAGGTAAAAAAGTAAGAACCTATTTAAGGACTGAAAGGACTGAAATGCCCTCATTTCTCATTGTGAAAAATACTTCTTTTTTTAATGGATTAAATATATTGCTACAATCACTACCAGGACAGAAATTGTTAGAAAAACTTTTCTCTGTATTTCCCATTTCACCTGACGGCCAAATCTTGTAACCGACAGGGCCGCAATTGTTTTAACTAATTCTCCTTTGACATTTTCATGTGGGAAGGCAGCTGCTGGAACCTCGCACCCCAAGAAATCACAGAGCGGTTTCCATCCTTGCTGTACATTGTACACCAACAGCTTGTCACGGGAAACAATGGACTTTACACGGTGGTTGTGGATACGATATCGCTTTCTGAAAACACAAGTGGACTCTGTGTTACCACGATATCCAAGAATAGACCCGCGGTGACAATCCAGAATGTAGGTAAATTTCCTTCTTGTTGGGGACAACAGATTTATCATATTATTGTATAAGATGCAGATTAATGAAGCCTGTGCCTGTGATATTTCAAGGTGTTTTACCAAACTTTTTACCCAGGAATCCTCGTCTCGTTCGCTTAGAATCACTTTACAGTCTGGAAAAGCTTCCAGTATTTCCTCCCAGAAAAAGTTTCCGGGTATATCCACGACTGCATCAGCATTTTGGTAGATACGACGTGCATCTGGTTTGACGCCATTTTGAAAAACATCGAGCCAGTGATCCAGAAAGTCAAAGGTTTGCTCTTCCCAGTCAAAGACCGTGAATCCAAGATGTCGTAAAGCTTTGGTGATTGATTTAGTACCAGTTTTTGGCATTCCTGCACAAATAAGTTTCATGATTAATGTAAATAGGGCTATAAAATAAACAAAGTAGACGAAACGAGTTCCTTGTCACGCGCAGATGTCCATGATCACGCGAATGTCACGCTTGAGAAGAATCTCATCCCCAGGGTCTTCTCGGCTAATTGGGACTTGGAGAAGTCTAGGACTGAGAAAAAATTGGTAAATTTTTTGTTTGAGCAGATGAGACTCATACGATGTAGGATTTTGGGAATGACAAAGGTTTTAATTACCTGTATTTTACCAAGTGACGTGAGACATCTCCAGCTCCAACTGTTTGGTGTCTTTTTTAAGGATTTGATCATGAAGTCCAAATTTAATCTTGGAAAAGCGCATAATCATAGGTGAAATGTATCCTCAAGATTTTGACTGCTTTGGAGATGTGCTCCACACATAAATCCTCTGCAGTGACCCTCGAAGATCCTAGATTCATAACTTCTGTCTTTTGTTTATTCATTTTCAAGCCGGAGTACGCACCAAATATGTGTAAGGTATTAGAAAGCTGATTAAAAGATTCCTTGTCTCTAAGAAAGACCGTTAAATCATCCGTAAAGATGACTAATTTCATTTCTTGATTGTCAATTTTGGTTCCTCCTATTTTTGAATCATTTCTGATATTGATGGCTAGTGTCTCTGAGTACAAGAATAAAAACATAAGGAGAGAGAGGATTACCTTGACGAACCCCTCGAGAGAGTTTGAAGGGCTGAGTCGGGAAGCCGTTGTTCAAGACACTGCTAGATATATCCGAGTAAAATGTAGTAATCCAGGCAATAAAGGATGGCCCAAAGTTAAATTTCTCGAGGGTCTTTTTAAGATAATTTCAGTTGACAGAATCAAAAGCATTCTCAAAGTCTATTGCTACTAATAGAGAGCTTATGTTACTTGAAGATGTTAGAGAAATAATATCGTCAATCGTACGTACTGCTTCAAAAACTGTTCTCCCTCTGACGTAACACCTTTTCCAGTCTCTTAGCAATTGCCTTAGTCCTTATTTTAACGTCAACTTTAATAAACAATTATTGGATGAGGTTTTTGCGATATCCGGAATAATTAAGGTCGAGGTAACTGTTATCAGCCGAAGCCGGAGGCTGAGGCTGATAACACTTACCGATCTCGATCTTTTTTCTCTACGAGGACAATAACTGCTTGCTTTTGTAAGAATGAAAGCTCTCCATGTTCGTAAGAATAATTTAAGCTTTTTACAAACATTTCACCAAGAACGGGCCAGAAACTGCTGTAGAATTCGATAGTGAGGCCATCGTTTCCACGTGTCTTACTGTTTTGAAAAGTGGCGTCGCCAAACGACGTCTATTTCTTTCTCTGGCAGGTTTATTTTATCATGCAAGAACTAATTACAGACTGGATGACACTTATTCAAGCTAATTGCAGAAGAAAAGAAAGGTGGCCTTTTCAAAAAACGCGAAGTAAAATCCTAGGTCGTGTTCTATTGGGAACAACCGTTTCAACCAAACTGGATTTGCTTGAAACAGTTAAGGTTGAGTTTTATAATTCTGCGAGCCAGCGAGCCATGCGAGCCATGCGAGTCACGGTGCGAGCCACGCGAGTCATGCGAGCCATGCGAGCCACGCGAGCCACCGAACATCTACAAAAATAAATTCATTGACAAACACGGCATCAAAGCAATCGTTTCAGACTGATAAAAACCTAAGCAACCTTTCCCATCTTCAGAATGAAATCGAACAAAAATGGCCATAACAAATCAACTACTTACATCGAACTGATGATTATTCAGGTACTCAAAGATGAGAGAGGTCAATGTTGAGGCACTAAATCCGATTTGAAACGAAGCGGCGTGGTAGAAACATTTGCCGTCAGCTGGTGGGTCGAATGCGATCTCAAATCCAGCCTCTGCCACTCTAGTGGCGAGTTTTGAAGAAACACTTGTCTGAGGAAAGAGGCAACCACCCCCTGATGCGACAGTCAGCCTACTGTCAGAGTTCTGGTAAATTTGATTCACTAAAGAGCAAACCTGTTAAATTACGCGATTTACTTACCATTCTTGTCGCCAATACACGAAGTTCGAACTGAAGTGCGCTGTTCTCTTTTTTCGTGAATGATTTTCCACGTGGATAGCAATGAGTGACAGCTGTCATTGGATACCCATTCGAGTAGCGCAGCGGTGGAGCCGTATGTTTCATTCTCTCAGAATAAAAAATGATGTCTTGAACTTCAATAAATTTTATCGAATTGTTTTCAATATTTTTGGCGGATATTGAGCGATTTTAAAAGACAAAAATTTTTTTCTTTAAATAACAAAGAAACAAAGGACAAGGAAAACATCGCCCAATTGAGCCATCACGAGGAGCATTGTAGCCTCCCACGCAGTCGTTTTTAGGCTAGGAGCATTGTAGAGTATTTCATACTTCGCGCGCCAGCAACAGGGAAAGAGAGAGGACCCTGGGAGCGAGGTAACTCTGTTTACAAGATGGCGGCTAGGCAATAATACAGCGAAAGTCGCAGGTAAAACTCCAGGTGCGGGATGTTTGCTGGTGGAATAATCGACGACCTCCCCGACCAATTGAAGAAAAACGGAATTACTCACAAATGGCTCACAGACATGGCTCGCATGACTCGCATGACTCGCATGGCTCGCATGACTCGCATGAATCGCACCGTGGCTCGCGTGGCTCGCTGGCTCGCAGATTTGGTAGACCCGTTAAGGTCCCCGAATAGAACACTTTTTCAACCGTTTTTGGTTTACATGCACGCAGTTGTGGCTGGGCATAGTCATTTCCAGACTTCCTCAACTTCCTCTGCCAAGGTTGGCAAGACGGGGAAACGCCAACTTGTTGCCTCGGTTGTCTTTTAAGAACTGTTAGAAGAATTGGTTCTGCCACATTCTGAATCGGTCGATGAAATGTGAAATACAGAGAAACGTTTTTGTAGCCATTTCTGTTAGCTGCTTCACGCGTGAAGCAAAGGAAATAGGAGACGTTTGCACGCAGGCTAGTCCCACTGCACCAGGCACTCCAGACCTGCCAACCTGCTGGAACTGAAAATCTGGAGAATTTGAAAAAGCGGTAGCCCAAAAACCTGGAGAACACAGAAAAAACCTGGAGATTCATATAATCATAAAGAGATGTAGCGTGCCAGTGCTATGTTGTTTTTGAATCAGCCAGAAAAAGGGCAGTTGGTGCCGATCGTCAGGCCAGGAGATCAGTTGCGTCAACCTTGTGACCACATGTGGGGCATAACTTATAATAAATCGGATAATTTTAAGGCTGTGCGATCAGCGTGGAGAAGTATTGCACGATTATTTTAGAATTTATACTTTATAGAGATTGAAAGAATCGTCTGAAATAACAATGAATTTTCTGGAAGTTGGCAAATTTCTTTAATAGTTTTTGTTTTGTTTTTTTAACTTAATCATGTCAGTTTGCCGTGAGAACATCGCAACTCACCGGGATACCGGGGGATCTTCGTCAAAACCGGGAGTCCTCCAGCGGGACCGGGGGACTTGGCAGGTCTGAGGCAGGACACCTGTAATTGAAGTTTTCAGTTAAGCCTCGAGAAATAAGGTAGCTTAGTACAGCATACATAAGGACACGAACTGAATATATGCAGAGCCACAAGAGGTAACTGAAGGAACTCGTACGTGTATTATGTACACACCACCTTAGCCTATCTAAAAGGAAAAACTACCCCAATGTTATTGATGGGACCTCAAACCTTGTGAGTACTCTGGGTGGGTGGTGGCCTGGGGAAGCTCATTCCACTCCATCAGGCAGAACACAAGAAATTAAAATTTTCTAACTTTATTTATTCACAAAACAAAGTCCCGCTTCGGTTTTACCACTTCTACTAACTAAAAACAGGTTGTTAATTGTCAACAATTGACCCCTATATCACTATTGCGCAGTGCAAAGTCTTTCAGTACTCAGTTGTTTTTATTTTTATTACCAAAATTGCGAGAAAAGATTTCGCTTCCAGTGTCAGTTCTGTAAGGGGACTTTTGTTATAATCAAAAATAACCAAAGATGACCAAAAATGCAGCTACTGTTAGACTGCGAGCAGTCGTCCTATTTTCCTCAGATCCTACGCGCGAGTGGAAATGAATAAATTATGCAAAATAATGGTAAAAATGAGAGGGGATGGCAGCTGCAATAACCACGATAACACAATACCATTTCCCTGTATTTCGCATTTCACCAGGGGGCCAATTCTTGTCTCTGACAAGACATTTACCGGTAAGCTATTTCACATTTGATATTTTCATGTGGGAAGGCAACTGATGGAACCGCGCACCCCAAGAAATCACAGAGCGGTGTCCAACCTTGTTGCACATCGTACACCAACAGCTTGTCATGGGAAAGAATAGACTTTACAGAGTAGTTGTGGATACGATGTTACTTCACTGAAAAAACCTGTGGACTTGGAGGACATGGTACTCATAAAGAAGTAGTTTTTTCTTTTGGACATCACATATGTATGCAAGCTGAATATCAGTATCTGATTCGCAATTAACAAAGGACTTTGTCAGTAAACACATTGCGAAGCTCCTTCTTTGTTTACTTTTTTGTTATGTAAAGTTTCTCAGTAAGAGCTATTTACATCAACCTGCCTGAAGAATTTTAACGGTGAAAAATCATGAATTTCTATATAATTTATTCTGCATATCAGTTTTCAGTAATCTAACGTGTAATCACGTATCGACACTTCATGGACACAGTTTCTTGGAACAAAGTTTATAGCACAATCGTGTCTCTTTCCCTCTCGGGAGAGTCTTCTAATGCACAACCTTCATTCTTTTTATAGAACTTTTTTTCATCACAATGATAAAACTGCGATTGGCCAAAATTTTTTAGCCGACACATGTCGACACTGTAAATTGTGGTCTTTATCTTTTACCTTTTTTACAATAAGCTGTACACACCCGCTAAAAAAAATCAAAGAGAAATTAATAGCGTAGTTTGGTCTGAGTAAATGCACAGTCTAACCAGGCCTGAAATGTTATCATAATATGCACAAATAATGATTATATCAAACCAGACCAGCTATCTCACGAAAAATTATTCACACTTTTTGGATTTGAAAGTTCAGTGATTGATCTCAGTACAAAATAATAGGCTTTCAATGGCAATTTCTCCTAAACAAAAACTCTGGCGCCTACCAGTGCTCTCTATGTACCCCCACAATGAGAAAACCTGCCCACGCGCCTGATGATGATGACAACGACGGTGATGGCGATGATGATGATGATGACAATGACGACGATGATGACGATGACGACGCCAACGATGATGATGATGATGATGATGATGATGATGATGATGATGATGATGATGATGATGATGATGATGAACTAAAACTGTAGCCGAGCTCAGTCTCGGTTCAAACATTAGAAGATCCTATGAAAAATGACCAGTGGACTAATTGGATCCAAGTAAAAGTGGAGGGTCTTTTGACGACTACTGACAGCATTTGTAACATTTAGTCTCTTTTTCGGGTCTTCTCTTACTTAGAGGGATGCACGGCTGGTGTTGAAATTCGCAGGGCTCGAAATTTACGGTCGCAAATTTGCTCCTTCAGTTTTTGGTCCATTTTCATAATAAACCCATTTTCTAGTCCTTGTTCGACCAAATTTACTCCTAAAATTTTGGACTTAGGGGCAGAATTGCTCCTGGAAAGAAAAAATAATTTTGAGGCCTGGAAATTCGAAACACAAACTTCCTCATTTCTTTTTGTCGTCAGCAGTAAATTAATAAATTAAGGAGGAAATTGACCATGGCAACAGATGGTATCCACGAAACAGCCCGAACCGGCCGCAATCGGCATTCCGGAAACTCTACGTAAAAGGAGGAAAATGGCCGGAAAAAAGCACAAAACAACAGCCCCGACTACAAATACAGTTGTCTTGGGTGCTTTGTCCTGTTTCAGAAATCTCCACACGTCTTCTTGCGACACCTGTCGAGCTTTTGACAATTTTTTTGTGCCGTAGGGTTTCAAGGTACAAAACCACGTATAAACAAGAAGCAATGAAAACGAAACAAGAAAAAAGAAAAAGTGCTAAAAATAAAAAGGGGATTTTACTTCTGGTTTGTTGTATAACTCCAAGTATCTCGAGGGAAAAAGCTGAGATCTAACATGAAATCACCACCACAATAACACTTTTGAAATTATGAATATATGAAATTCATATATTTGAACTGCGGAATGAAGAAATAAATGTAAAGAAGATCCTCGCAGTTATTAACGCAACTTATGCAGTTGCGAAAAGAAAGCCTGAAAAAATCAGGCTTGCCGGGATTCGTACCCTGACCTCTGCGATACCGGTGCAGCGCTCTAACCAAATGAGCTAACAAGCCAACTGGGAGTTGGTCATTAAATTGGTTCGAAATATACCCGGGAAAGATGAAGATGAAATTATGAATATATGAAATTCTTATATTTGAACTGCGGAATGAAGAAATAAATGTAAAGAAGATCCTCGCAGTTATTAACGCAACTTATGCAGTTGCGAAAAGAAAGCCTGAAAAAACCAGGCTTGCCGGCAAGCCTGATTTTTTTCAAGCTTTCTTTTCGCAACTGCATAAGTTGCGTTAATAACTGCGAGGATCTTCTTTACATTTAATAGCACTTTTCTTGTTAACAATTTTGGGGTAATGCATAGTAAATTTGATCGCGACAAGTCTTCCGCAGGTTACTAGAGTTAGATGAAGATAGGAACAAAAAGACACTGTTCGTAGAGAAGATTTGTGAAAAAGATGAAATGTTTCATGATTGGCCGTACCAAGTAAATGGGATATTTGTTGCAAGATAAACGATGACTGCACTATAAGACCAGTTAATGCGTCAGTCGCCTCTAAACAGGCCAGCAAGATGTTGGCGTTGCTCTGAAGACTTGGTCTTCTTTTCACGGCCATTATCAACGACACGTTGAGGAGAACTGTGAAGGGACAAGTCATGCTGTTGATGACGGATGGTGATGATGGAATTAACCTCAAACGGTACATTTTATTTGTCGCGTCGCTTTCCAGCAGGTTAGCTGAAACATTCCAGGTAACGTTAGCAAAACTTAAGTCCAAAGAGCTTGTCATGCTTAAAGATGGCAGAAAACTTTCCAAGTTTATTTGGAAATTGTGACCTAACAAAAACTTATTCACTTACAATTGTGAACTTTTCAACTGAGCAGATGAATACATGCGACTTATGGAAACCGGCCATTCGATGGTACTTCATCATTTCCTGTGAAAGGAAACCCTGTGGAAGGAAACCCTGAGTACGTTGCAAAACTTTCGTAACTGCGGTACTTAAAAAAGTAAGTATTTGGGTTTATATAATGCCTTCGAGTTAATGGAAACCGACGCACTCAGTTGTCAATCTTTTGAGATTGGTTTCATTATCAAAACCAAATCAGAAAACTTTTCTTACTAAGCAGTGCGTTTACACCCTTTACTCCTTCTGTTGGTTTAGAGTTAACAATCAAGTGATTGAGTAATTTGTAAATTTCAGAAGTTTCTAAATAACAGGTGAAGTATATCTACAAAGGTCCATTTTTCGTGAAATAAGAAGGTGCTGTGAAGTGTATTTGTAAGTGAGTCACATATTAAATTTTAACTTTTGGTGAGCTCACTGAAAAGGTGTAAAAAGGTTAATACATAAGCTTAATCTACGAATTTTCTTTCAAGCCGCTCACAAATACTTTTCTTTGTTCTAAACCAAACTGGCCCAGATTAAACAACTTAAGAATCTTACATGGCTTAATCTTCTGCCAATCTGTGCTTGAATTTTGTGTGCCTCCTTTGTTACGTTCATTTGTTCGTCTGTTCATTTCGGCTATCGTTCGGTCGTGTGGGTCATCCATTCATTCGCTTTGGCCTTGGATCCCTTTCATTTCTTTGGTTTGAGTTACTCAGCTTTTGGAATGTTTTGTTTTCTAACGGCCTTGCGTTTGTTTGTTTGCCCATCGGCTGTTGGGTGTCATCTTGTTCATTCGTTCATTTGTTCGACTAAGTGCGGGCTTGCTGATTTGGTGCATATTGGAGTGGAGATTTCTGCTTTGAACCGATTTACAACCCTAAACTAAACAAATTAAAATGGTATTAAAACATTGAGAAATAGTGTCCATTGTTTTAATACTTATACAGCAATACTATAGAGAAGGACTAGCAGGGTCATGGGTCCGACTCCCGTTCAGGCCTGAATGATTCAGGTTTCCTTTTTGCGACTGCTTAAGCTGCGTACCGTAACTGCGAGGGTCTTCCGTGTATTAAAAAGGATTTTTTAACAAAATAAAAAACAAAAATAAAAACAACTTGTCGTTGATGATGTTGCTGATCCTATTTTATTTTCGCTAAATCTTCAATAACATACAGTTTCTTGCACGCCATGCCAGTTTTCGAAAATGTTCCAGTGTGTCAGTATTGTTCTAAGGCGTGCATAAGAGTAGCATATGTTTTATAAACGCTATATAGCAATTGAAAAAATCTACGAGCGCACTAGAAGCTTTCTTCAATGACATGTCTTTGGTCTGATAATGGACACCCCCTCCCGGAAAGGCAGCAATAGTTGCTCCACTCTTGAATCGTTTTTAACCATCTGGTTAAAGTCGTGTAAGGCCTGCCTTCTCGAGTCTCCATCATTATAGAGTAGCGCACATAAGGAGTTGTCGGCCATGATGAACCCGGAAGGTGTAAGCATCTCGAGAGCGAGTTTGTAGTAAGAAATGTATTGATCCTTAGATGCGTCTAAGAACACAAGATCGAACTTCTCACCCGCGTCTTTCAGCTCGCGCATGACTTCAACTGCATCTCCAACCTGCAAACGTACCAAAATAGAATGAATGAATGAATGAGTGAGTGAGTGAGTGAGTGAATGAATGGACGAATGAGTTGATGACTGAAGGAATGAAGGAAGGAAGCACGCAAGAAAGGAAGGAAGGTATGTAGTTGAAATTGGGTGGACGGATGCAACAGCGGTTCGAAGGATACATGAACGGAAGGACAGACAGACGAATGGACAGACAGCCAGACAGACAGACAGACAGACAGACATACAGACAGACGGAGGGTTTGACGATTGGGAGGACAGATCACCAGAGGGACAAACGTATGAATGCATGTATACATGCATGCTTTGGTAGTGGGATGGCTGAACTTACCTTAAGAGTTAATTTGTGAGCCTGTGATGAAGTACGGAATAGCTGATCAGCAAC
The DNA here is from genome assembly GCA_964017195.1 of Siderastrea radians. Lineage (NCBI taxonomy): Eukaryota > Metazoa > Cnidaria > Anthozoa > Scleractinia > Rhizangiidae > Siderastrea > Siderastrea radians. The sequence continues at coordinate 6,949,511 of OZ024898.1, forward strand.
TGAAGCGATCTTGGGATCAAATTCAATGGTCACCACTTCGCCATTTTCTGGTACGCCTTCAGCAAAGGCCATGGCTGACATGCCTGTAAATGTACCTACGTCAAGAACTCGCTTAGCATTGGAAAGCTGCACCATCATCTTTAAATATTGTGCTTCCAGTTGCCCCACCATACAAGGAGTAAACATCTGTTCGTTCTCTGTAACGAGGGCTATCTTCTGGATGTCTGCACTTGGAACTTGTGTTATCTTGACAGCATAGTCTTCAACACCTTCAAAAAACGAGATTTATTAGCACTTTGACTATTACTAAACATGCTATATATAAACAACTCCTTTTCGTCTCTCAGGGGTACTCAGCCAGACAAGAATTAAGGAAGCGCGAGAGAGCAGTTGAAAAATCAACAGTCGCATGGAAATGTGTTCCGTTTGAAACGGGCTTGGTCAGTACGTTAACATTCGTCACTTTGGGCCTTCACTTTGACATTCCTCGAAACAAATTATCAATAGGAGAATCGGATTTTTACGAGTGCATATGCACAATTCGTGCGGACAGTTACATATATGTGCTTAACATGGGTGATGCTGTTTATGATCTGTTTGACGAATAGATTCCATTTGGCCATGCGTGTGTCCTCTGATAACAAGCAGATGACGTCAAAACGTGGTAGGAACCACTCTTACCACGAATTAAGAAACATGAAGAAATACGCTACAAGCCGCAGTCAGGTATTTTTACCACGTTTTAACGTCTTCTATGAACTATCAGAGTACACATGCACGGCCATATGGAATCTTTTTGCTTTATACGTTGTTTTGGAATTGGTCATCCTGCTCAGAAGTAGAAATAAAAGAATGTTCGTAGTTATTTGCATGCGCAGAACTTTGCAGCTCATTACGTCATTGGTGCGTCTGTACTATAATCACATACTCCCCTACACCAATCAAAACGCACGTTTTATTCTGTCAATTGTACAATTAGGGATAACGCATAAGAAGGCAACTCAGAACAATAAGGAAAACAGAAGGAGTAACATCTGATAATTTATGAGGTCAAAGATTTCTTGGCAGGATCAAAATTTCTTTGCTAAAATGGAATCTGGGATTACAATCTGCCACGATTCAGTGGGATCATTGGTAGACAAGTATCCTTCGTTGACACTCTGGTTCCCACTACTCGGAAACCATCGGCTTTCTTCAAAGGCTTCAGTGGTTGAGTAACATTGCGTAACATAGTTTACCTGGGTAACACAATTCGTTGTGCTGGAAGGTTGGCGGACTTGGCGTATCAGCAGCTCGCTCGAAAGCCACTTGAGAAGAAACGCCCTTTGTTCTCTTCCTTTGCACATTCTCTATCCACTCGGAGTAAGACATTCCATTCCTGTCGTGGTGAACTCCGTTCTCGTAGCCATTGCAAACCTCAGTAAGATGTTTGTTTACGCCTGCCTCGGTGGAAGAATCTTCTAATTTTGCCTTCTTTGCCTCGCAAACGTGACCATTCTCGCAACCTTTGAGTACCTCGGGGAGCTCCTTATTTACGCGGCCCACTGTTGACGGGTCCTCCAGTCCGACATCTTTGCAGTGTGACTCCACTCCCAAGCCCCTTCTGGGATAACCTTGGCAGACACCACGGTACTCTTGGAGCCTCTTGACCAGGAGCTCATAAGGCAGGTGATTTAAGTAACCACATTTTCCAAGGCCCTTAGGAACAGGGGCTGCAAGGTTTCCGCCTCGCTTCTCGATCATTTTCTCTTGAGCACTGTAGATTCGACGCGTGTCTTCCATGATTGGGTGCCACAGAGACAGCTCGAGATCGCTCAGCAGCTTTAACACGCGTTCCAGCTCATTTTGAGTAATCCAGCCTTCACAGAAGGAAAGGTAAGCACCAAAACCCATTCCGGTCGCCACAGCGTGACCGTGAAGCATGCCGGCTGGAAGCTCGTACCCAGGGCTCCACGTGTGACCATACGCGTGAGGTCGGCACTGGTGAGTCTCCCAGAGGTTACCATACTCTGATTTTACGTAGCTGAAGACAAAAAAACAATTACATATCATTGTTTTTGTTTTTGGTTTTTTACCAGAAACAAAACTTTGGAAGCTGACAAAAGGCAACCGAAAACAAGTTTTAACCTCAAAATGTACAACAAGATTAATTTGCTCTTCTTTTAATTTTCTTTAAAGACATTGGAAAAATATTCTTTGTTAAAATGGCCTGGTTATTTTGTCGTTTGCCCAAATTCGTTACGTCTACTGAGGAAAAGTTACGAAACTCAATTAAACCGAAAAAGGTTATGAATTCATTTCAGCTGTTTACCAATTGCGCAAATGATAAACATAGAAACTTTCAAGTGTTCTTTTCAAATGGTTTGACGACTTACAACTTAAGAACTGTTTACTCTGTTTACGATAGCAAACCCTTTTTATCTTAGTAAAGTTTCGCTTGTGTGACCTAAACCAGTACATCAGAAGATGATCAGCGTGCAGTTTATTGTACGTACCCTTCAAGAGCTTTGCCAATGACAAGATCACAAAGCTTCCCAAATTCTTCGTGATTCCCACCAAATTCTTCCATCTCGGTTCCAAACTTGGTCCACACTAGAGCCGAAGATGCCTGCTCCAGCAAACGGAAAAGATCTTCGTCCTTTACCACGGCCATTTTGACGATTTCAGCGATCCCATGTCGCAGCCAGCCGTGATGCAGAGTACGAAAGAAGGACCTGTCAGTAAGCGTCAGAACAGGAGGATGGTAGGCGCCGTACAGATTCTTGAACCCGAATCCGTCACAGCAGGTACGAGGGGACGGTCCAGCGTCGATTCCCGACACGATGCTGGTACAAAGCATGACGTACGGCGTGTTACGGTGGTACAAAGCCGTAGCAAATCCAGCGACGTCTGCGATTACCCCTCCACCCACCACGAGTACCGGCTCGTTCCTGGAGACGCAGATTCTCTTCAGGGATACCAGGATGTTCTCCACTGTGGAGATGTCCTTGTCGGCTTCATTGCCGGAGAAAACCAGCTTGTTCAGCTTGATGTGGTGTTGGTCAAAGTAGGCCTGAATTGCGTCACCAAAGAGCTTCTCCACTTTATCGTCAATAACGGCAACACATCTGCAAGCAGCGAAAAGGAAGACTATTGTTTATCTAGCATTGTTTCTGAAAATGAGTCAATCAAGTGATTTGAATCCATAGCCTGCTTACAATAGATCCTTGTGTTAACCCAAAAAAGTGGGCCTTGTTTTTTATCTGCAATAAGTTCATTCCAGAGTGACGCAACACCTCATTAATTAATTAATTATGACTTCGTTGTACGACTCATGTACCGACTGTTGTTTCAGTATATAGATATCCCCAGTTAATTGCAAGCGCTCTCTGTGATTGGCTCCTACCGAGCACCAGCGTGAAAAGATCGCAGAAAATACTCGTTTTGGCAAATAAAATTCTAATGGCAAGTCAAAATCATTTTTACAGACAAGGGCTGTAAATTTAATAAAACTGTTGTTCCATGCAAGCCTCTTTGTTAGACACTCATTTGAAAACTGCTCTAGTCAAATGTCAAAGCTTTGCCTGTTTATAGTGGCAGTGCACTTAGCTACCAAACTACAATCTTGGACAAAACTAGTTGAGATAAACGCAATTAGCGAGCGTATTTCTCAATTTCCTTGTATGGAAACACCGACAAGATCGCAGAAATGTTTTCCCTCCCTCCTTCCCTCAATCAATCTTGTTTGGAAGGAATGAGGATTCATCAGGGGGCTTTTGGTGGCAAAGCAACATTGATAAGGGGGAGAGGGGGGAAGATTTGTTGTGGTAAGTGATTTTCACGGCCAAAGTTCTCATTCATTCCGAAGTGTCTCAACAGTTTTGTCCGAGATTGAAGTTTGCAAGCACACCACTCAAATAACGAGAAACAAATACTACAAATTCAACATAACAGGTTGAAAATCCCAGCTGGTAGGAGGCAAACCAGGCTATTTCACAAGCATGGCCCAGGAGTTGAACTCGGGTCTACCGAGAAACAAGTTCAGTTCAAAGAAAAAAAAAAGGGGGGTCAGATAGTGGACAGAGCGGGGCTTGAACCTGGCACCTCCGGATTTCAAGTCCGACGCCCTAACCACTCGGCCATGCTGCCTCCATAGATGCAGTAGTCATGCTAAGTTGTAGACGTGTTAATCACTGAGACTGTAACCTTCGTAGCTGGCGTAAACGGGAAGGGGGCAGGGAGAGTGAAAAAGTAGGAGAAAATGGGGGGGGGCATTTTTCCTTCCACTTTCTCGCTCCCCCTACCCCTTTCCCGTTTACGCCTGCTATAAAGGTTACTGAGACTGTGGGGAAGGGAGTCAAGTCAATTCATGCACAAACAAATATTGAAAGAGGTCATAAAAAGAAAGAGGTGATGCGAGCCCAAATTTTTCATCGCCAACCGAGTTTTCTTCGCTACCAGACAACCTGCGATCTGTTTAGAACAGAAGAGAATTTCTTCAAGCTGAGAGTTTCACCCACCTCCCCAGGGGCTGGTAAACATTTTGCAGCTCACGATTAGCAGGATCCAGCACATCATTGACAATCTTAATCGTCGTTGTCAGTGTCAAACTCATGGTGCTCTCGATCATGGAAGCATCTGGCTTGGCTAGCACATATCCCTCGCACATACGATAAATGGACGTAGGGTACACGGCATGAGGATCTGCTTCTTCCAGGTACTCGGCATTTTGCCGGTAGCAATCCGGGCCTTTTATTTCCTTGAGTAGAACACGCAGTGGAGTGGAACCTACGCTGCATTCTGCAAACTTCTGCACGATGAAGTTCCACTTCTGGATTGCTTCGGCATCGTTACTATTGGGCGACCTATGTTTGTGCAATTTGTTCGTTAGCTAAGCCCTGTCCACATTTTAAATAAACGATACGATACTGTGACGACATTGCTCAAGATTCATGCCATTGCTTCGTACTTACTTAGTAGCCTCTAGGCTATCATAAAGGTTTCTTTTTGGGGGGGGGGAGGGAGGGTATTTCTGTTCAAAATGGCTAATTCATATGTAAGTACCTTGCCCATTCATGACTTGCTTCTTGACCGCCAAGGGGTCGACTATCAAACAGATTTGTAACCCTTTTAGCCTTAACAGTGACGAAACTGAAATTTCTCTTTACATTATCACTACTTGTTCAAGCATTCAAGTAATCAGAATAAAGAAAGTTATCACCAAGGATAAGACGTTTTGATATTTAAACAAATTCTTCTTACTTGTTCCATAAGAAATGTATATAGAACAGTAAGGAGAATATACATTTTTATATCAGGGATTAAAGGGTGAAAGAAAGAACGAGCGACAATCAGTTTTTATCGCTTTTATATAATAATAATAATAATAATAATAATAATAATAATAATAAAAATAATTTAATAATTATATAGCGCTATTTACGTACGCTGTTCAATAGCGCTTTACAGGAATAATAAAAATAAAATTACGACTCAAAGGAAGAAATTGAAACCGTCCGCCCCAGCCTCTTTCTCAGGGCTTTTCCCGTTTTTAACTTCAAATTTAAAACAAAGCCCAGGGAGGGACTTTGCGCCGGCCCCACTTCAACAAGTTGGAAACCATTTCCGCCCTAGCAATCCAAAGCCAAAGACAATATAGTTTGCGTGCACTAACTGTTGTAACAAAACTGGAACATTTTTTTTAGGCTTCTGTTGATACAATGTACATGATGGATTTTCAAAGTGCCACCCAGATTAGATTACAGTGTCCACCTAAAGAAACGTAGCGTGATACTGGCTGCGACATGTAGTCACTCTGCGGCATATCGCAAGGTGATGAACAAAACAACGTAGGCATTAGGATTTAATGCGCATTTCCGAAGGTCAAGCAGGTAGTATCGAAAGCGTCGCGTCTCCTCGAAATCAGTTCGCGCGCGTGTGTGTATTTCGCCCGCCCCACAATCGCCATCGCCAAAATTATAGACTACTCGCAGCTTACGAAAGGCTATTGAGCATCGATTATTTTCAAACAAACTCCAGTGTCGGTAGCAATATTGGTAATATAGACTCACGCCTAGTACAGTGTTTACCTTGCCACTAGTCTGGCTAGCTGCTGTAATACTGCGACAGTTGGTTGGTTGTAGAAAAACTTCAGTTGTTTAGTAACTGCAAGCGATTCCAGATCACTTCTGAACGACTTTGCCAACTCTCTGGAAAACACGGCTAGACGAGATGCACGAATGAGAAAGTCGCTGACGATCGGGTCGGCAAAGATCTTTCTAGCGAGATCGTGGAGCTCCTTCGGGGTAATCGGTAGCCCATTTAGAACTTTCCATGGTAGTTGCGAAAGATATTTGACTGTAGCACCGATTGCATCCTAAAGACGAAAGAAAAAAGAAAAGATGGTGTGGCGAAAAGACAGCCAAGTTATATCGAAATTAGTTTGAATTTTCTCTTCTAAACACTTTCGGTTCCCAGTAAACGTTTTCTGTTTTTCTAAGACCAATACCAGATATCTTGTCACTTTAAGAACTCTCGACAAACCCACATAACAATTCAAAGTCGCCGCCACGAAGTCCTGGAAAATCACGATTGGCCACATTAGCGCAGTCAGCCCTCTTTTAGGCCTGGATTCTAGCACAGAGTAGTGACGTCATAGAGCAACATTTGTCTTTCTCCTGCCCACTCCCCCCCCCCCCCCAGGCTTTTAACGGATGACAAGACTCCACTTCGGGCTTCGTGCAACCAACGAGTCAAGAGGGAACACCAATATACTAGGTCGGCTTACTTATACTCACCTGAAATTCGTTAGCGTTGTTTTCCAAGTGATAAAATGTTATCTCTTTTGCCACAGAGGTCTTATCCTGAATGCAGTTGAAGTTCACATCCTTGAGACAGTTGCTTTTCATCTCCTCGTTTATCTCTTTGGGAAGTAAACCAATGTTGGAAGACATAACGGCTATGGATTCACTTCTAGGAATGCTGGGCGTGTCGAATAATTCAAGCTGATTAACACGAAAGAAAAAGATTCAGTTGCTATGGATGCTTATCGTACCCTTCACAACGCAACTTTAAATAATGAAGAACAAACAGCACGATAATAAAGTACATCTAAACATCTTTCATTTGAATGTTAGACCAACGGATTTCATCCACAGACCCAAAAGTTAGAACCACATTGTACAGCATAATAGGCAGTACCACAACAAAGTACTGCCCAGTAGCTTTCATTTGAATGGTCACACTTTAGGAATTTAACTACAGACTCAAACGTTTGAATCACCTTGTACAACATAAAAAGGAGTACCACAGCAAAGTACTGCTCAGTAGCTTTCATTTGAATGGCCACACTTTAGGATTTCATCCACAAGACTCAACAGTTAGAACCACCTTACAAACAGCACTATAAGAAAGTACTACTCAGTAGCGTTCATTTGAATGTTCAATGCTTAAGATTTCATCCACTGACCCAAATTTTAGAACCACCTTGTACTAATGATGATGATGATGATGATGATGATGATGATGATGATGATGATGATGATGATGATGATGGTGGTGGTGGTGGTGGTGGTGATGATGATGATGATGATGATGATGATGATGATGATGATAACAATTCTAGGAAGCATTTACAAAATCTCAATACGTTTACAATACCGAAAAAGTAAACGAAATATATAGAAAAACTAAACAATAATAATAATAATAATAACCTAGGTAAATCTAAGTTTTCAAAATTGAGCAGCACCACAGGAAAGCATTGCTCGACAGCGTTCATTTAAATGAAATACAAACGGAAAACTGATCCTTGCGGCAATAGAAAAGTGAGAATTAAAAAAAATACAACTCTACCGACTCTTTTTTCGTTTTTTTTTTCTGTTACTGTTTTTTTAGCAGTTCAGCCGAAGACCTGGGGTTGAGAATACGGTTTAACTACAACCTTGCACACGCGCACTGTCAAGTTATCGTTTCATTAGTGTTTCGCAAGCTAGTTTCGCATAAATAAGTCACGTCTGCAGAGCGCTCAGGTGCATTAGCAATTAATTGCTATTTAGCCGAAGTCATTAATTTTTTTATGGCTCTGTAATCTTTAACAATAATAACAATAATAATTACAATAATAATAATAATAATAATAATAATAATAATAATAATAACTTTCATAACAAACGCAGTGTTACGGAAAATTTCAGTTGAACTTGAGGTCAGATTTGAGAGTTCATATGTGGGATGACGTTAGATTTGAGTTTTTATTTCCTTTCGACATTTCTCGGTTTAACATTTTTTTTTATTTTTATGAAACAAATTAGTTATACTAATTGTTTATTCTGCTCATATCATGCTCCAAGACACTTATTATAATCATGCACAAATAATCGATTTTACAACTGCCTTAATTAAGGGCTTTTGCGAAAGCCCCAGGTTTTGTCCGTTCCGGCTCTTTGTTTTTTATCATTGTTTCCCCTTCTTTTTTTCCCTCCTTTTTTATACTGATTCAATGGGTAATTATGCTCCAATTATCCTCGAAGACACAAATCATGTGGATGAAATACGCGTGTATGAACAGTCGAAATTATACAAAGTAACACCGGTAGCACTGGGCTATGTTAAAAGTTTTTGAAGTTTGTGCCGGTTCATATGTATGTTATGCCTTCACTTTTCATCTTGTTTTAAACGTGAGTTAGAGGCCTGATTAGGACTAAGTTTCTCTTCTAAAACAAAAAGCGCTAGCAAAACCTTTGCAGTTTTGTCCGCTTTCTCGCTGTGTTTTGATCTACTGTCATCTACTGTCTTCCCGTCTTTTATTTTCATCCTTGTATTTCTTATCTGCCCTACAAGGACTCACATTTTTTTCCCTTCCTTCAACATACCTAAAATGCATTCTGTAATCTATTATGATGATGAATCGTATGTACACAAATTCCACGCTTCGTCGTATTGAAGATCTCTTTGGATGACAACCGACTTAATCACGTATAGTGTAAACACAGGCAACCCAAGCTCACGTTTCGAGGAGGCGAGGCATTTTAACATTTATTGTTTGAGTCGGAACGTGACTTTTCAACGAAAAGCTTACATGGCGGCCGTTGAGAATCAGACTTTGTATGGAGCAAGTATAGAGAGTAAAGTGAAGTAGACTACCGAAGTTAAATAAAGCAACATTTTTAAACGTTCATTCAATAAAATGAGTAAGTGAAACTTAACTCTTACGTATCCCGAGTGTCGGTGAGTAATATTAATACTTAAATTGAAGAGGTTAACAAGCTTTTAGCAACACGTGTTATGAAGTACAAAGAACAGATAAGTAGGCGGTAACCTTTCAACATAACCCGAGCCGAATTCAAAATGCAGTCCCGCTGATAGAGCTCAAATCTGACCATAGAGAGCAGTATGGCTAGTATACAATCACAAATCTGGTTAGCCTTCTTTCAGTTCAGCAGAAAACGACAAATGTGAAATTTTTGGAAGCTAAATAATTGTAACAATGCACCTCAGACCAACTCCACTGTGGATTTGAAGCTTTTAAAAAGCAAACGATTTGTAAAATGCAAAATTCTGATAAAACTAATATTTTCTGCCATTCTGAGGAGTAGAATCTAAGGGCTTTGGTTTGACTTGACTTCTCCATTCCTTCAAATTCAAAAATATTATCGATTACTTAACTGGCAATGAGGCTACTATCGATTTTAAAACGAGACATCTATAAAGCACAATCGCGATTAATCTTTCAGGAGTTTGGTTAGTCTTTTTCTGGCTTGGTAAACAAGAGAATTGCAAATTTCTTGAAAATTATAAGATACTTTTATGGTGTACATAACAATCCATAACGAGCCAGACGCTCTTAGCAACCAAAAATTACCTTGGGATCCCGCAGAGATACGTGTCTTAAAGACACGTATCTCTGCGTGAAGCCCAGTAACTTACTAGCATTCCAATGTAATTAAATCAGTTTTGATGATCGTTTCTGTTCCACTTAGGGCATAGTCTAAAACCTGGACTGGACTCTGGACTGGACTGGACTCTGGACTCTGGACTCTGGACTCTGGACTCTGAGATATTTATGATATATGTTCGAAACATCTTCGGTTTTTTCTGAAATCTTCGGTAATCGTCGGCAAACTTCGGAATTCTTCGGAAAACCACCGAATCTTCATCCATTTTCTTTCATTAATAAAAAATCGCACGACCTTGTCGTGATGTTTTGAGAACTTTCAAAACATCACTCCTACCCTAACTGTACTCGAGGGAGGCCTTGCGGTTTCCTATACTTTATTTTTTTTTGGCTTTCTGAGGTACAATCTGTAATAGAAATGTAATAAAATCGTGCAAAATAGACTAAGCTCGAGAGATCTCCTTAAATGTGAATGGAAACTTTTCGATATAAAGACGAAAAGAAGGGAAGAGAGGAAAATGCAACGAGGACGGAGCATAGCAATGAAAGAAAACAATGGGGGCCTATTCCCGAACCCCTACTAGGAGGCCTTCATATTCAGCGATATATAGACGAAAGTGTTTTAGTGGAAAATAGACCACTCGTTAAGTTCATACAAACCTACATCCGGGGCTCGAGTGGCGTATTTTCCATATCCTCACTAGTGAGGATATCGATGACGTCATTTCCCGCTCTTACTGTTGCTTGTGCAAAAATACTCCTGCCTAATATATAATAAAAGGAAAATTACACGGTGGCTTGAAGATATGAATTTTATTTATTTGTGGTAATAACAATATTTTACTCCCTCGCTGCGCTCCTTCGTAAAATATTGTTTTTACCACTCGAAAATAAAATCCATATCTTCGCACCGCGGTGTAATATTCTCTATGAGAAGGTCAAATACTACAAACAGCCGTAGAGCCGTAGGAGTCCATCATACAAATAGCAGACATGACCTTTATACAGTAACAGTCCTTAAAATGCGACGCCTGAATTTTCACGGCTCTTTTCAGTCTCCATTTAAAAATCCTCCAGACTTAGCCCACTACAAAAATACAAGAAGCTAAATTGGTCGAAAGACCGAGTGATCTAAGGCGCGGCTTACAAAGACGTGAGGTAGGAGTCGTGCAGGCCTTCCCACACCTTTTTATATCTGAGAGCCTGCTGTCAATCCCGTCGGAAAATGTTTGCGTGAGAGCCCAGGCATCCGACCTTCAGCGAGGGGGGAAACCATAGGCACGGACAATTATTCAGATATGTTTCTATTCTAAATTGTTTAATTATTTAGCCTATGCGTTGCCATGTTTTTATTTTTGGGGCGTCGAGGGAAATACATTTACCACCTCCAGTTCTCAAAATAACCCTCGGTAGAAATTGCTAAAAAGTAGACTACGAGCAGCCTTTCTTCCCCTCAAGGAAAATACGCAAGCGAGAACGAAAAATCGCTTGCCGCGTGAGAACGCGACGCGCTTTTCACGGCCTACTCTCCAGCCTTCTACGCGCGTCACGTTCTCACGCGCAAGCAATTTTTCACGCTCGTTGGCGTTTGGCGTATTCTCTTCACTTGTCCATCCCTGAGCGGAAATAGAGCCTGTTAAAAGGCTGGTAAGAATATTATTATCATTTTTTTTTCTTCAATCAAAGCCCTTCCACTAGCGACTAGATCACATTGCGATTATAGGGGCGTTGCGGGGAAATGCATTTACGTACATTAGAATGTTCACAGTCCTCTATTTCTTCCATGAGATCTTCACGATACGAACGTAATTTAACCCGTAAGCGTACTCAAAACGCGGCACCATTTTTGCTTTTATTTCGAGCGTAACCAAGGGAAAGGACAAAAGTCTGTTGGGGGGAGGGGGGTTGTCGGGTTTATTCATTAGCATTGGTGGGTTGGCGCCCACCTCCCTTCCCAACATTTGCCCACTCGGTGGACTTTTGTCTTCTCCCCAGGTTACATTCGCTATGAAAAACAGAGATGGCGCCCCATTTTGAGTACGCTTACGTTCAGGAAGATCAAAATTGGCAATCTAAATATCGAAGTAAAAAACGCTAAAAATAGACAGATTTACATTACATAAAAGCCAACGAAAAACCGAACATAATATAGGCTACGAGCAGTCTCTCTTTCCGCTCAGGGACAGTCGAGGAAATCAAACAAGCGAGCGAGCACCAAATCGCCTGCCGCGTTACAACGTGACGCGCGCGTACAACGTGGCTCGACAAGCGCGTCATGTTTCACCTACGCGGGCGATTTTCTCCCCCGCTCGCTTGTTCTAATCCCTCGACTATCCCTGAACGGAAAGAGAGACTGGTCATAGTCTAAACATAATAAAACCAACTTCACCGTGAACCTAAACAAGGGCCCTAGATTACGTGTACCAAGATAAAAGAATTTGCGTCAACATCCGGATCATATTTATTGAGCATTAGGCATAGTGGCATTTCCTCTTAACACAAGGTAAATGGTAAAAATCGCTATGAAGAGATGCAGTAAGATAACATCAACGCCATTATAAACCAAACATAATGAAAAAAAAACGTTCCTGAAAGGTTACATCATTTCTGGTACACGAAGCCTTAAATAAAACCAAGAGTTGTCCGTGAAATGACCAACCGCGTGTTACATTCCGATCATTTTTGGGGCGTTGCCGGTAAACACACTACCTGGTACAGGAAATTGTTACGGCTGTTCGGTGAACCAAAGTTTGCATCTATCCATCACTGGTAGACATACCAGTTTCACTATACAACCCTCTCTCCTCCGCAGAGGCCTCCTACAGTCGCCCCTTGACTGCACACTTGGGAAAAAGCGCAACACAGGAGCCTCTGCGGAGGAGAGAGCTATACAACCTTTTAGCATTATAATTTTCTCTAGGAATTTCCTAGTAGGCTGGACCTTTGTCCGTGAAATGACCAACCCCGTGCTACATTCCGATCATTTTTGGGGCGTTGCCGGCAAACACACTACCTGGTACAGGTATAATTTATGGCTGTTCGGTGAACCAAAGTTTGCATTTATCCATCACTAGTAGATATACCAGGTTCCCTATACAATTTCTTAGCGTTATAAATTTCCCTAGGAATTTCCTAGTAAGTTTGACCTTTTAATTTTAGGTTAAATCAATGATGTAAAGAAGTCACTTACTCGCCCTCCATGACCGATGACTCTGCAGATGACTCTGAAAGAAAGAAATTATGACACATTGTATAACTTGAAAGTGCCACCGCTAGCCAAATGGAAGTCGGCAAATACCGTAAGATGCGCAAATAATTATAAAGAAAAGACTTACCACTTCCAGATACCACTTCGGCATAGCTTCTTCGCTTGTCCATTCTTTAAAAAATCTTCCTAACTAAACCGGACTAACAGCACACGTACGTTCGCAGAAGTGAAATCGGAGCCGCGAGAATATCGCTGATATAAAGGCCTCCTAGTAGGAGTTCGGGAATAGGCTCCCAATGTTTTGTTTCATTGCTATACTCCGTCCTTGTTGCATTTTCCTCTCTTCCCTTCTTTTCGTTTTTATGTCGAAAAGTTTCCATTCAAATTTAAGGAGATCTCTCGAGCTTAGTCTATTTTGCACGATTTTATTACATTTCTATTACAGATTGCATCTCAGAAAGCGAAAAAAAAATAAAGTATAGGAAATCGCAAGGCCTCCCTCGAGTACAGTTAGGGTAGGAGTGATGTTTTGAAAGTTCTCAAAACACCACGAGAATGAAAGAAAATGGATGAAGATTCGGTGGTTTTCCGAAGAATTCCGAAGTTTGCCGACGATTACCGAAGATTTCCGGAAAAAACCGAAGACGTTTCGAACATATATCATACATATCTCAGAGTCCAGAGTCCAGAGTCCAGAGTCCAGAGTCCAGAGTCCAGTCCAGAGTCCAGTCCAGGTTTTAGACTATGCCTCCACTTAGGCGTTAATTTTCGCGCGAATGTGTTATAATCTTTAAGCGTGAAATTCTTTCTTGCTTGTTTTAATTGATTCTAATGTTATTCATGGCGTTTTAATTGCGGTGTGGCAGGAAATCGCTTAAAAACGTATAGCCTTGAGGAACAAAAATTTAGGCAGTTGACCACGCGACGGATCTCCATCGGCAAATCGAAAAAACTACGCTGTAGTCAAGCACACTGTCCTGGCGTTAGTTATACTGCAAAATAATTAAAAATTTCATCCCGCTTCACTCGATCGGCAAAGCCTGAAACAAGGATATCAACGCTGAAATACTACGTGAAATTATCAGGCGCTTAAATTTCTTCCAGACGAGCTCATATTATCCTTTTCCGGTAGGAGATTTATACCGCGTTTACATATTCCATTTTTGCGACGATGAGCTCATTCTGTCATGAAATAGTAAGACAAAGACTGAATTTTACCGACATAGGATTCTGGACCAGTATCTAGACTACGAGCAGTCTCTTTTCACTCAAGAATAGTCAGGCAAAAAGAACACTCTGACACATGCTCATAGCGCGCGCATCACTTTTTCACGCCCCAGGCGATTTTCGCGCTCGCTCGTGTCTCTCGCGTGTCCTTTGTGCTATGTCTTCTTGCGTACTTTCCGGTATCATGTGAAATAAATACAGAGCGAACCAAAATAAACTCACACCGGTTCGAAAGTCGCACCGGAATAATTATAAGCACCTCCAATTTTATTCTGGTTCCAACTTGCGAAATACGGACAGCATTTGACAGCGCAGGGCTCCTGACTAACTGAAGTGTTTGGCGGTTCTTTTGGCGCACTGAGAATAGGCACAAGCATCAGAAAAAGGAAATATTTAGTCAAAAGAAAACAAAGTGACCATTAAGCAGGCGGGCGTGAAATATACAGGCTTTGCGTGCGGTAATAAAATAAGGCAATAATTCCAAACCGTTTTTTCAGGGGCTTATCTTTGAGGTAGGATTGTTTTTGGGGGAGGGGGGTTATTGATAATAAGACAAGAATCACTTTTTTCCTCATTAAATTGGAGGGCGATTCTTCAGAAAAAGTACGGAGAATGTGTGACTTTTATCCCGGAAGTGCCTCTAGGCATACGGTGATGTCAGGACTCCAACTTGGGTAAACCAGAAAGGATGTACGACATTTGTCTAAAATTCTGTCTCAAAATGTTTGTTATGTTGCATATCCCAGAAGCGCTCAGGCATACGTTGATGCCATGGACTCCAACCTGGGTGAACCAGGAAAAGATATCAACATCTGTCTAAAATTCTGTCTCAAAATGTTTGTTATGTTGCATATCCCAGAAGCGCTCAGGCATACGTTGATGCCATGGACTCCAACCTGGGTGAACCAGGAAAAGATATCAACATTTGTCTTAACTTCTGTCTCAAAATGTTTGTTATGTTGCATATCCCAGAAGCGCTCAGGCATACTGACGTTGATGCCATGGACTCCAACCTGGGTGAACCAGGAAAAGATATCAACATTTGTCTAAAATTCTGTCTCAAAATGTTTGTTATACTGCATATCCCAGAAGCGCTCAGGCATACGTTGATGCCATGGACTCCAACCTGGGTGAACCAGGAAAAGATATCAACATTTGTCTAAAATTCTGTCTCAAAATGTTTGTTATGTTGCATATCCCAGAAGCGCTCAGGCATACGTTGATGCCATGGACTCCAACCTGGGTGAATCAGGAAAAGATATCAACATTTGTCTAAAATTCTGTCTTAAAATGTTTGTTATGTTGCATATCCCAGAAGCGCTCAGACATACGTTGATGCCATAGACTCCAACCTGGGTGAACCAGGACAAGATATACAGCATTTCTCTTAAATTTTGTATCGACATTTTTATTATGTTGCATATCCCAGAAGCGCTCAGGCATACGTTGATGCCATGGACTTCAACCTGGGTGAACCAGGAAAAGATAAACAACATTTCTCTTAAATTTTGTCTCAAAATGTTTATTATGTTGCATATCCCAGAAGCGCTCTGGCATACGGTGATGCCATGGACTCCAACCTGGGTAAACGAGAAAAGGTATTCAAATGCGCGTGTCAACTCAATTATGTTATTTTTACTACAGAGTGTATAACAGGGCTTCTTGTTTACTTGTTTATTTTCTTACGAAAGAGTTCATAGATGTTTAGTTTATTTATTTCGTTTAGGACCTCTTTGAAAACCGCATTTGTGAAAGAGCTACTTTTCTTTAAAAATAAATATAAACGTGGCGTGCGCTTACAGCGGCCGCTCATCACGCGCGGCCCACGTTTCCACGCGGCAGGCGATTTTGGCGCTCGCTGCTGCTGTGTTTTTTTCGCTCGATTATCCCTGAAAGGAGAGATTGCGAGCGAGCGGACGCAAGCGTTTACCTTATCTAAAGAAACGATCGAAGGAATAACTTACCTCGTTGTACGGTTATTTCGCTAGACTACCAGTTACATGTTACAGTGGATTCCTTCCATTACCTGAAGACGTTTCGCCGTAGTGATTTGTAGTCTGTACTGCATTGTTTTTGTAGGTAATTTTCGCCGATATCACGCTTTGCTTGCTTTACATTTGTAAAGCGGAATGGCAAAAGCAACACCAAATAAGAAACAGCTCTTCTTTGGTAACTCTCCGATCAGAAAGATCAGAAAGCCGCCACGTCTGCGAGCTGGTACTTGGCCACTTCGTTCGTAAAACTTGCCAGTGAACGGACTACACTGAAACGCCACATTTCACACATCTTCTAATATAGTTAAAAACACTCCCTGAAGTGCTTGTAGAGAGCTCGAACCCGCCGATTATCGAAAGCATCCATTCGCAGAAGGAAAGGAGTGAAAGATTGAATAATCGAATTTTACCGCTCTTGTCAAAATATTTATGAAATCCAACCTCCTTAGAACTTTTAAAGAGCCCGATAGAAACCCTGCGGGTGTGAAACCGCAAGTCAAATACGGTGACGGCTAACTTGCAAGCCCATGACGTCACTCCCTAGCAACCAGACCTTGCGAATTTTTAAACTTCCGGTTCTCTCTGGCTCGTGATGCTGAGAACCTGAAGTTAGTAGTCAGTGCGCTTTCTTTTTCTAAGCCAAGGCAATCAAATTACCTTTGCTATTGAGGTCTCAAGTGAAAATTTTTTAAACGTACCTTAGATGACCAATGGGATACCAAATACTGACCAGGAATTACTTCTACCTTCTGCGCTGCCGAACGAATGCGCTTGTCCGTATGCTTCTTTGGACGCTTAATTCGAACTGAAAACTTCACACCCAACCTCTTCCAGCATTTTTGTCACCTCAGCCGTATCTCAGAGGACAACGACTTAAAGACATTCGAAAAAGTGCTCATACTATTCTTCCTTATTCAAAAGCTTATGATTTTCACAATTCTTCATACAAAGGGCTTTCTTTACCAGAACAATAAAATACACTCAAATTGGTAGCAAAAGGACAAACAATAGAAAATAATTGTATCCGCTTTTCTGGTCTGAAATCACCCAGATAGCCAAGAGAGACTGCAGAGATCGCGTCAAGTTTTTATCAGTAGTCGAAAGGTGTTGCTTAGATACAGCGTCTAAACCAGGCTGAACTTGCACTGTTCATTAGGTAAAGTAAATATACGAATGTATGCAAAACTCGTCTAATTATCAGGATACTCATGCAGTTGTACCATTTTCCCGTGCCAAGTGCCTATCATGTTAATAATTTCTTTATTGATTTTAAGCCTAAAAGAGAGGACGATTCGCACAAATTCGAAGATTAAAATCAGATTTTAAAGATTTCAAAGTACTTTACTGCAGAGTTTAGAACAGTCGACTGCTGTCTTAATCTTCTACACAGTTAGTCAAACAGTTCTTTTCGGAGGCACTATCCTCAATGCGACTGTACCCACGTTCAGTGGGCTTAGTTTTGACTTTTAGTTTCATAAAATACTTCACTCGATTTCTGCGGAGCCTCTTTTCTTCCTTCTCTTTCTAAAGAGGCTCTGCGCGCGGGGTGATACGAGACGCTTGTAAGAGTGGGCCAACTTTGTCCTTTTTCCAGGAAAACATATTATTTTAGTTTCATACTTCTACAGAGCACAGTCAAGGCAATATTGTGGTACGGTTCGTCGCGTTTTGAGGCCAAACGGAGTCGCGAGTTATCGCAGGTTGATAGCTTGCAATAGCTTGCGACTCGGTTTGGCCACGTCTTGCGTGTACTTGCGATAGGGTGGGATGACTTGCGTTCACTTTTATCGAACTCAAATTTGCAAGGAAGCGAATGCCACCCAACGGAAGACGACCAAGCTTGGTCTCAGAACAGAGGGTTTTCTTGTGAGCTGTAAGACAATAGAATGTTTCTCTGTGGGAAATAGGTTCTGTTTTTATGCAAATAGTTTTCATTGATTTATACTTCCAACATAGCCGTCGTGAAACCCTCAATTGTTTCTTTTAGAAAGAGCGCACGCAAGGCTGCACTAAAATGGCTTTTTTTGCCAACTTGCGTCGAGTTTGCGCCTATTTGCGAGACCGTATGGCCACACATCGCAATTCTGTTTACGTAAGTTCGCATTTCCAAACTTGCGTTGATGAGAGGCTTAAATTAAAATTTGATATGTTATGTAATAAAACTTTATGCAAACGTTTCGGCGGACCAAAGACTTTGTCAAATTAAGAAATATTCACCAAAAAAATAATGATTAAAAAAAGTCCAATCATGCAGACGCGTCAGCATGATCTGTATTTTGAGCTACCAGCATCGGCATGCATGCTGTACTCATTGTTCTCTACATACTTCTTATGTTAATAGTTATAAGAATTTGATACATCAAGACATGCATTTTACCTTGGGTGATCATTTTCTTTATTCTCATGACCTGTATGTTTGATCAAGTGGTGATATTGTAAGGAGAACTTAGATGCGTGTCACTATTGGCAGTTAAAGACTTGAAACTGGATGCTATGTCAAGTGTCTCAGCATTCAAACGTTTTCGCCTAGCGGCATTGAGTTTTGTCGAAAAGTAATCCAAAAAAATCAGCAACGTTTACTGTAGTTGAGGATTTGGTAAAACGTTTATTGTACCCGCGGTTGTTGGATCGGTTGGGTGTTTATTTTTCTTTTCACCAAACATCCAACACACTTGGAATAAATGTCCGCCTTTCACTCATTTTTTGTTATGCTATTTGCGTGGCGCTGTCTGCAAGTAATCGCGGTCCATTTCACTTCGGGTACGAGAAAAGATTTCTCTTAGTCTTTGGTTTCAGGTTATACATTAAAGGATATCTTTTAGAGCGGACAAAAGGCAAAAGCAAGGCTGGAATAGAAAAACCACAGTTAAAGACTTAAAAAAAAACCAATCCACAATAAGGGCTGGTTTCCATAGGGATCGCTACGATAGCTACCAAAAAAGTTGAGCGGTCGTTGCGACTTTGATCGCTGAGCAGTTTCCCTGTAGGCTGGTTTCCATATGATTGCTGTGACCGTTACGATCGCTAAAAAGTGGTTTCCACATAATCACAACGATTGCTGAACGTTTTTACCAGCGATCGTAGCGATCATAGCGATCATATGGAAACCAGCATTAAGTGAACGAATAAACGCATCAATGACTGAATGAATACCGAATGAACGAATAAAGTAATTAACAGTAGAAATAAAAACTGTTCGGGATGTTCCAGAATGTACTATGTCCCGGTTTAATTTATGGAAGCCGGCTTGATATCGTTTCCAAATTATGCTAATGCACGCAAGTTCTCAAATTTCTTTACGCTTGTACTCTACGGAATTGAAGAGGAAAATTGGCCCTTGGTAACTGAAAGCGACTTGAACCGGTAGGCAAATTTAGTTTTCTCGGGGAAGCTTATTTTACACTGGTAAAAGTGCTTCATGTAACCGCGGCAATTACATATAAAGCGGCTCAGCATTGCATAACCGATCACGCTATCGCACTTTAAAATTCATGAGTCACGCCAATAAAACATCGAAGGTGTACTGGCCCATGTGCAACTCTGCACAAAGACACAATTGAACGCTCGTTTCAAGAACTAAACTTAGAAGGTTTAGGTTTTAGGTCTTTAGGTTTCAAAAATCGTTAGTGGAGTCGGTTTGGTGAGAGATTTCAATCCCCGTTATACGTTGAACTGAAGACAAGGCACAATTTGTAGTCATTAAATATTTTATCAATTGCATAACTGAAGGCAAACGAGTGAACAATTTAAAAACAAAGTGAGTGAAAATTTCTGTAAAGCAAAGTGCAGATAAATAAAATTCCGCGCTTAAGTTTTTAGTGAAATGTAGGCCTCGTTTGCTAGATAAAACAGAATTTGAAATTCGTAAAATAAAATATATTTTCTCCGTTACATAACTGACAAAAAATCCTGCAGAATGTAAAATTTAATAACACTTTTCCCAGTAAATCGAGAGTGTTGTTGAAAATTCGGCTTAAAATCTGCAGGATTTCCGGCGGTCTTTTTTAGCCCGGTAAAAAAAATCACAGAGTTTGAAATTTCTCAAAATATAAAAAAAATTCACGCTCAGGTTACATAACTTACAAACTGTTACGATCGGATTCAGTTTTTGCTATTCAAAACTTAATGCACCCTCTTTTTTACAAACCGCAGAATTCTACTCAAGACCAGTTTAAAACCCCTTCTCTGCTTTTCTTTAACAAAAATTTTCAAAACATACCTCAGATACGAATTGTTGCAGCAAGTATCTTCTACAGCACCGTGCGCTCAAGTCTGTCTGCTTCTCTGACCGCGGTCTGGATAGAAATGAATGAGTTTTATTAGCGTCTATTATCTTATGTGGCTTTCCCGCGCCCTTTCCTTATCTGATAGGGCACAGCGCAAATTACAACTTGTCACGGTTGGAAACCGACCCCAAGTCTTCTGCGTTATTTATAGGGATTAATAAGTTCGCTAAAAAAAGGGCTAAAATACATAATAATAAAACAAATTAACATGCAATAAAGACAAACAATAAGAACAATAGAAACTGTGTTTGCAAGACATGTATAAGACTTCCAATATTCGCATCGAGCAAAAATACTTCATGAAAATTTCATCGTGTTCTTAAAGAGGCTTTTGCGAAGCGACATTTCGTTGCCATGTTTAAATAGTGCTTTAAATATTGTAAACCCAGGCAAATAGTTTTAACAACTCGGTTACGATTATGAGCATATACCTTGTGTAAATTTGCAAACACAACTGATTAAACTTATGCAATAACTACTGCTTGCGCTACAATCGATTTTAATGTTATGTCATCCCTTTCTGTCACTTCGCCGGTATCCTAGAGATCTTTAGCAAGCTAGCCTTTTGCTCTTAGAACGTTTTTACGTTGCTGTCCTCCAATAAAAATTTTGGTTTTTAATGCCAGAACAACACAGTACAAGTATATGCACACTTTTTTGTTCTTTGTACATAAGAATCCTTTGAGAAGAATGTTGAGGCTGAGATTGGTCCAGATTTTAAAAAAATGCTATGAACACAGGCCCGTTGCAAGACTTAAATACTGAGGAGGGAGGGCCAAGTGAGTGGTGCACCACTACTAGCCACCGGCCACCTCCCTCCCCCCCCCCCCCATAACACCAAAGGTTTCTCCAACCCCCATATTCTTCTCTCGGTTTTCGAGGACAGCGTTTTCAGGGGGGGGGGGGGGACAGGGGGGCTTAAGCCTCCCGCTTCCCATACCCTTTAAACCCGGTTCCCGCCCTGTATTTTTTGGCTCCCGCCTCTTTGCATTTGTTCGTTTGCGAAATATTGCACAATGTTGCGTAATTTTTCCCTTTTTCTCCCGCTTTCCGCCCCCTCTTCTCCTGCCTCCCGTACACCTCCAGCCCCCTTTTCTCCCGGTCTCCCGCCCCCCTGTCCCCCCCTTTTCAGTAACGGATTTTCCAAACATTTGCTTTCATTTTTTTCGCTCAACAGATTCAATCATGGGACTGCAATATGATCGACAGTACGAGATTTAAACCAGCAGCCTCTGTTGACTGCTGTCCATTTAACAAAATTGAATTCAAGTTCGAAAATTTCGGGAGGAGGGGGCGAGCCCCCCCCCCCACCACCACCACTTCGCTACCCCTACAACAGGCCTCAAACATGTTCAGTCTGAGAGCTGGTTACAACGTTTCTGATTTGGCTAAACTTTTATCAGGAAATCTTTAAAATATACAAGTTTTCATAAAACGAAAACAACGGGTTACTGAGTTGTTCTGAGAACATCACGGGGAGGGGGGTACTCAATAAAGTTTTGTATGGGGAGGCTCCCCCCAGAGGTTGAAACTATTTTTTTTTTTGGGGGGGGGGGAATAGTACCCCGTTCACACATCTAAATCGATAGTTTAACCTCATTTTCAGTTGTACGTCAACAACAAACCAAAAACAGTATATCACTGCGGAATTTTAATCGCTCGAAGGCTCGAAGCCTTCGTTTATCTTTTTTAATGTGATTTCTACCAAAATTTTGCAACTCGGCATTTGTATTATTTGGACTTGGCTGTTATCTCTTTCAGTTTAAGGTGCAATTCGGTGAACCTTAAACATACTGAAACAGCAAATTTCTCTACTCTTCCATATACTGAAAATCCCAAAAGGGCACCCCTTTCCGGGGGGAGCCTCTCCGTAGATCCCATTATAAGGAGTGCCCCCCCCGAACTAACATGTATAGTGTAGTTTTCGTTTTGGAACATGCACTTCCTAGTTTCTCCATTTAGATGATTTAGGTTCCCCAGTGACCAAACAAAATAATGTACGTAGTGAAATTCTTTACCACGAAAATTAGGAACATCTTACGAATGTTTTCAATCATTTTTGTCTTGCGGTTGCTTTCTAACTACCAGATGCTACAGTGGAGTTGGTTGCATTCCTGAGCACATTTCTGTGGTTATGTTTGTGGGCTCTCGTGCAGATTCGCTGATGATCGAGATATCTTCGGCATTCTTAAAAAAGAAACTTTACTGTATCACCGGGCTATGTCGGAGATATTCAGTTCGTTACTTTTAGGTTATGATGAATCAGATACTGACTAGGTTCAGAAGCCCATATGGGGTTTAATATATGCTCCCTTGAACCTCATAATGCCGTTGTTTGCAATAAGAACCTACTATTATTTGCATCGGCCAAATTGACGAAATTCGTTGTGTATCTGCTGTAAACCAAAATAATAGGTTCAAATTTGAGTGAATGATACGGAAAAAGATGCTGTCAGTTATCAGCGCAGCCAACAAGAGATACAAGTTAGTGGAAAAACAGGATAATATGAGCAAAAGTCGTGAGAAGAGAGAAGAATAGAGAAAGAAAGTTACAGAATCGAGAAGCAGATAAAAAAGTATATTTTGAAATACAATACCCAACTCTCCTTGCAGAAAAAAAAATTCTAAAAAATTTTCCCCTTCAAAAACGAACAAACATCAACAACTAAAGGGAATCCAGGCCCACGAACAGACCACTAAGTGGCAAAATATAAGAATTTGTATGCAACTTCAAGATCGCTTGTTTAGTCAGGGAACGAAACATTACAATAAATAGCCAATAAAGTATACATGCCGGATGAAATATTGTTCATTTGTTGTTTCTTGACCGCCTCAAAGCCTTTTAATTGTTATTACTATAATAACTAGTTATTACTATCAACATCATCATCATCATCATTATTACTATAGTACCGGCGGGCATTGAATGAAGGAAACCACAGGTATCAACGATCACATGGATGAAAAGACTCTTTGGAATTTTCTGTTAAAAATTTCAAAATATTACTCTAATATGCAATTAGCAAGTGCTACTATCGTGCAACTTTAGTAAATTGAGCACATTAATCCCAATAAAATCTTTAATTTGCTGTCTTGTTGAGAAGTAACGGGATTTTCTTTGGTCTCTTCAGGCTCCGGCGATGGCTAAAGACAACAGAATTTGAAATTGCTTGAAATGTAAAACCTTTATGAATCACGCAAGGGACTATGCCGGCAACCTGATTTGAATACTTGGCACGGGTATTTTCTACAAGCTGTTCAAATTGCCAATCCATACAAACAGCATAAAACCATTCTGTTATATCAACAAAGTTTCTTCAGTGGTGAAACATCCTGACTGAGGTACGTTTCAAAAAGCGTGCCTTTAATAGATGACGGACGCTTGCTCTGTCAGATTCGGCTAAACTTAAGAGTATCCGACCACCTATTTGCACTTCACTGAATAAGAAGGACCCTTTTATTGTTTTCATTGTCTCCTTCAACAAAGAATTCACACGGTTCGGACATATGTAAATAAGCGGCCTTGCATTCTACAATAGCTCTCCAGCTTCCTTGGACGCTAAACCTGCAATGGACCTAAACCTGAACGCCAACAAACTTTTATACCGTCTATGCGTACACTGTTCTTAGTCTGATTCATACGTTCATCTTCTTTTGCAAAGCTCTTAAGAGAAAACTTAATAAACATGTATGTGAAACAGACAAACCGGCAGCAAAAGGAGAAACAATAGAGAATAGTTGTATCAATTGATTTTTCACATGTTCTCTTTTCAGGTCGAAGTGCGTCTAAGACGAGGGGGTGGGGCTGGGGGGTAACACCACTCTCTCCCTAACAAAATACTTTATTCAAATTTTATCTTTTTATTCAAATATTAGCTTTATTTTACGAGGCAATGCTACGGTGCAGTTCATTACATGGCTATAGCTAGTCATATGATTACAAGGAATGCTAAAACCAAGCGTATAGTGTATCAGGCTTAAATTAAGTATATCAACTCAGTGTTGTGTAATCAAACCTTATGCAATAGTCTAGGCGACCAAACCCTTTATCAAGTAAATGAAAGGACAAAGAGTCATTTAAATGTATTTGTATGCGAATTTGGTATGACTTATTTTACCGTGCGCGAACACGCACGTTCTTAGGAATAGATGAAAAGGCGAAGGAGCTGAGGAGCTGAGGACCTCAGTCCTTCATCAAACCTCATCGTCCCAGCTGTTAGCTTTGTTTTACGAAACAATATCGTGAGAAGGTTCGTTACAAGGCGTTTTCGATATAGCTGGTGGAATAGCTATGAAAGCAAGCATGTAACATGAAAAGCTAAAAAATTAATTATGTTTACGCTTTGTTATGCAATCAAACCTTTTGCATGCTCTCTGCGAACGAAAACCCTTATTAAGCAAATATTCAGAAAAAAGGCAATGAGAGGGGATAAAAAAATCATTCAGATGTGGCTGTGTCCGTATTTTCGTGCGTTAGTTCGAGTGAATGTGTGCAATCTTACCGTGTGCTGACCCAGATTTTTGAAACGGTTCGCTAGCTATGGCTCACCAGTCATAATTGACGCAATATCACATGGAGGAGTCTATGGGGGATGACAGCTTTGCATCCCAATACTCCTCTGAGGAGCGATAGACATTGATGATGTTGACGATGATTGCTATCTGTATATGGTTCCTTCTCATGTTTCCATTTCGTATGGATCAGCAAAATAACTGAAACAACCACCTAGATAGCAAGCAATAATTTGATAATAATTATTAATAACTTAATAGTTTGTATAGCGCTATTTACATATCCTGATCAATAGCGCTTCAGAGGAATAATGAAAATGAAATTTTAAAAATATGCTATATTACATATGTACAAAAATACCTAACTAAAAAACTAAAAAAGAAAATTATATTAAAATTATTAATAAATAGAAACACACCGATGAAATACGTTCATTACTGTTATTGCATGATACAGTAAAACACAACGCTCAAACTCATGAGCTTGGGGTGCCTGTGGTAGCTGCTGCTAGTTGAGAGCCCAACTTTCCGAGCAGGAGATATCACGATGACAGGAATTGATTAGAGTTTCCTGATGGGTCCTGCGGTAGCCGTTTCTGAAAATATTAAAAAGCGTGTTCTCCTTACTCTTCTGCATAGTTTCTTATGGTACCAGTTGGAAGAATTTGCCTTAACCACTGTTAACATCGAGACAATTCATCTTTGTTAATGCAGGTATCAATGTTTAGACGGAGAGGGGAGGGGGTACAAGGTGCGGCATTTGAGCACTTCTGCTGTCCTCTCTCTGTGGAATTTGACCGCAAATTTTGCGCCACGCTGCGGACATTTGAATTTAATCGTGCAGAATACTGGATCGTAAACTCGTGTTCCAGGGTACGCCATCTTGGAAAATTGAAGTCAAAGATCGGAAAGTGTGTAACGATGGCATGTATTTACTATATTTTTATAATGCAATACTGCTACAACGTTCCATCTCGTATTCATTACAATGTAAAGGTTGTTTGAAGAACATTGTAATTCAATTTCGGTGAAACCAAAGCTGGATTTTCAGTCTTTTTTAATCTTTCAATACAGAGCTCTCAGATCACTTAGTACCAGCATAGATAATTAAAGCTCAATTAATAATGAACGCAATATCTTCTCAACACTTTTTGCGCTACTGGGAAACAATCTACAACTCTCAGGAATTTATTTCAACTTCAATCTTCGTCAATCTACCTTCGATAACAAGAGTTAGAAACGTTCACTTCAAATTACTTCATTACTTTTAATACATGTCATTACACGGCTTTGTTATCCCCAGGTGTGGATGTTTAATCAAATTTGAACTATTTTCCAGTCCCAAGGGTCGAGAATTTGAGCAAAAAATTGCAAAAAAATTCAAATGCCGCACCTTTGCCCGTACCCCCCCCCTTCCCCCCCTTCTCCGTCTAA
The DNA here is from genome assembly GCA_964017195.1 of Siderastrea radians. Lineage (NCBI taxonomy): Eukaryota > Metazoa > Cnidaria > Anthozoa > Scleractinia > Rhizangiidae > Siderastrea > Siderastrea radians. The sequence goes on from OZ024898.1 coordinate 6,976,046, forward strand.
ACATTGATACCTGCATAATCATTTCCTTTATTCTCGTGACCTGTATGTTTCATCAAGAACTGATGTTGCAAGGAGAAAATTAATGCTTGTCACTACTGGGGCTTAAAGGGTTAAAATTTGTGTTTTACCGGCTGGAGTTGTTATCATCACGCCCAACCCTACTCAACGACTGGGTGCCTCCTCCAGGATGACCCCACGGAAACTGATAGATGTTTTAAAATCCCATATCTCGAAAGGCACGGCCTTTCGTCTAAGTATCAGTTTCCCCACCGTGGAGTCAGCCTTCCCTTTTGCTTCACCGGTTCTTTATTTTTTGCTAATTAGATCTTTTAACACATGTACAGGATCCTGTACTTTTACTTTGTTACAGTGGTCTATGCAAAATTACTCGTTTCTGTCACCTGAAACCTGCCGACATGGTACAAACTGCCATATGAACAGATAGTTAATTAAATTACATCGCAGCCACTAGGCTGAATTGCGTAATTATTTACAAGTCAATAAAAAAAATTTCTAAGACTACATTGATATTAATATACAGTCATATAATCCACACAGGAATCGAGCCTGTCACCGGTACAACTTTCAGGATAGTGGTTCCCGTAAAGTCTTTTTAGGAGAGGACAAGGGGTGGTAAACGTTCTGTATCCCGTACCCTTTGATGCCAGCTCCCGCCCTATGTTTGTTGGCTCCTGCCTCTTTGCGCTTTTTCGATTACAAAATGTTACACTTTTTTCCCAATTTCTTCTGCTTCCCGGCCTCCCGTACACGCCGCACTCTTTTCTCCCTGGTTTCCCCTCTGTTTCCCCCTCCCCCACATTTCGGACCCCCTCATGATCCCAAGGTAGCAGCACACGAGAGGGTCCACGTGAAGCACACGTGAAGAGAGGGCACACGTGAAGCATGAGGGCACATGTGAAGCGTGAAGCGTGAAGCGTGAAGCGTGAGGGTACACGTGAAGCATGTAAGAGGGCACACGTGACGCTCTAAAGAGAACATATCGACTGGCTTGCAGCCTTACAGACTATAAAACAAAGATGACAGCTGATTTCACTATACTGTAAAGTCCACCGGTTTTCACACATACCTAACACTAAATTTTTGCGGGAGTTTAATTTTGCGGATTGGCAATTTTTTGTATTTCGCGGGAACTAATTTTTGCGATTGGGAGAAACTGGTTTTTCTTGCTGGGAATTAATTTTTGCGATTTTCAGGAAGTCGTCTTCTATTTGGAATTATAACTGACGTTGTCGTTTTTTGAGTACAAACAATCGAATACAGGTGAAAACCATGCAGTTAATCAATGGAGTACCTTCAGACGATCCTTTTCTTTAAAGCTTTTAACTATCAAATACATGCACTTGTAGTGTACCAACTCAGGAGCTCCTGACCAACTGCAACTTCATCGTTCTTCAGCGTTTTAATTCTAATTTCATTTTGTTTCTGAACGAAAGAGACGGTTTAAGTGAATGGGTACCAACATGATTTTACCTTACATGTAAAAGGCAATGTTTGTATATAATTTCGATCGTGGAGTAAATTTTTGCGGAGAAAAGTTTTGCTGGAGATTTTTTCCCTGAAACCTTTTTTTGCAGATCGTGAAAAAACCCGCAAAAATCGCAAAAATTAGAACCCGGAAAAATTTAGTACCACATGGTAGTTAATCACTGGGTATGATCAGGCAATGGTTGAGGAAATCTGTTAAGAAAATGAGACTGGAAGAATTGATAACTTCCTGGAAATAAACATCCACACAGACAAAAATCTGTGAATATGTTTCTTCACCATGGTCTGATCTAGAGTGAATCGTGGCGGGGAATTAGTTTTTTGCCTCTCAGCTTTCGATGTTGGCAAATAATTGTCACTGGCCAATCACGATACTGTATTTGCTCAATCTCATCATATAATTGCTTACTATTTGATATGTTAATTGTAAGCCGGACATATTAACGGAAAAGCTTGCGTGAGAGGTTTGGTTATTATCAATTGAGCGTAGAAGGCGTTTTCATAAATCAGAGTGAACTTGGTTCACCCTCTTTCCCAGGGCTTTTCCCGACTTTTCTATTTTACAAGAGAAAAGCCCTGGGAACGAGGTTAATTCTTCTAGTTCATAGGACTACATCTAGGACTGTGGACAATTCCAACTGCACATACCAGACAGAAGGTTATGTAATGAAGGGGTCCCAATTCGCCTGGATCTCTAAGGAATTCAAAATTTTTACACGCTATGAAAAACAAAAAACTGCAATGGGTAGCCTGTGGAAATGGCCTGCCGAAAGAGCTGCGCGAAACAAAACATCTCTCGCCATTTAAAGCACTCGTTTGAGATACAGTGGAACCTTGATATGACGATGTGCCAAGGGACTGGTAAAATTACATCGTTATATCGGGGTATCGTTATAAACGAATCCCCGATACAACGATATTGGAGAAAAACAATCACAATTATCGTTATATCGGGGTATGGGTGATAAATATTTTTTCATGCACAATTAATATATAGACATACTGTATGACTTTTATCTTTATGCATGTATCGTTTTATTTAAGCTGATTGTAATAGTTATAATTTAAATTGATCATATGTATATAAACATTTTTATTCTTAGAATTTTGAACAAAACTAACTTAACAAGGCACCAGTATAAAGGAAAATACGCGTAAACTGTTGACAGATACATTAAACTAAAAAAAGGAAACGTCTTGGGTTGGTTGAAGTGTCTGCCATTCCTTTCCGGTCGCGTGATGATGGATTTTATCGTTATGTCGGGGTTAATTTTACGTTTGGGCTGCTAAAACGTGATCGTTATATCGAGGATATCGTTATACCGTGGATCGTTAAATCAGGGTTTTGTTCCATACATTTTACTGTAATATTGGCAGGGCTGAAAAATGTAAAACGTTATGTCGGGAATATCGTTATATCGAAGATCGTTATATCGGGTTCCATATTTGTAGTATGCTATCTTTCTTTCTTTCTTTCTTTCTTTTAGTAAATGTTCCGATTGAAATCATTTAGTTTTCTAAATAAACAACTAGACTACTCGAATACTCGTCCCAGCTGTTTTTCTACGAGCGAAAGTAGCTTCGGCCTTAGAGACTTATTGTACGCTTCGGATATGAAAGGATAAATAACCAACAAGCGCATGACACCAAGCTATTTGCAATCACATGACATGACACATGCATGACACATGCGCATGACACCAATCACCTAATATCCAGCAAACTCGAGTATAGAGTAAATTAAATGTATTATTAATTACTCCACTTCGGTAATCGTTGCCAATTTTTTTGTCTTATCCTTGGACAAAACTTTTGTTTCGAAACGATACCTTTAGAACGCCGCGGCACTTGACGTGGTATTCAATTTCTTTATAAGGCGAAAGACATACCTTTGTCCGTGAACCAATGGGAAAGCTTGATATTGATTGAGAATTCCACTCAAAAATTTATATTTAATAATACTTTAATAGCAAGTGCCTCATCTTATACGGCCAACACTGATCATTGTTATGTAATGGAAACCCACACAACTCTCTGCTAACCAAAAGGTTGATCTTACCGAGAGAAATAAGTTTGAACATAAGCGACTTTTAAAATTAACGAGAGGCTAGATACCCGTACTTAATGAGATCGGTCAGTACGAAGGAACCCAGTGGCAGGGGTACGTTTTTTGAAAGTCTAAGTAACCTTTTAACGTTCAAAAATCACAATTTGCAGAGGGTTCTTAAAAACAAAGATTAAATTGCTGATGGTTATAAAAGCTCTAGAGCTAGATTTTTTAAAATAATTTTCGGCTAGTTTTCCCTTTTTGGGCTGGTTTGCCTTTGAAAATATTTTGCTTCATGCTCAGGCTTGAAATCTCTTGAATATACAGTTTTGAGAAACGACCGACAGTTTTCACAGAAAATCATGTACTTTTGGCTGAACTAAGTTCAGGGATACAGAAAATCATGCATTTTTGGCCGAACTAAGTTCAGGGCTCTGCAAACCCGGTGGCCTATAACCTTCAAGAAATGTTCCCAGGGGGGAGCCCATCCTTAACAAAACGGCGGTAGAACACCTAAAATTTCGAGGGGTGCTCCGCCCGACGGCTTTTTCTACACTGCGGCCAATGAAAACACCTGTATGCGATCGTTAAAAGTGTCCGCGACATAAAGACGGCCTCTCTTGTCTACCGCTACCCCCGCTGGAAATCGCATTAGCCCATCCCCCTGGCCTTTTCCTCCAAATTTGGTCACGAATGTTCCATTCTGCTGAAAAATCTGGACCCGGTGGTTACTCCGATCAGCGACCACAAGTTGACCCTGATCATCCACTGTAATACCCGCGGGATTGTTAAAGGACCCGTTTCCATCCCCCCGGGAACCGAACTGAAAGTTCATTGAGCCATCTTTGTTAAAGACATACACTCTGTGGTTATTGTAGTCTGTCACAGCTATGTGACCTGTTCTGCACATGGCTACCCCCCAGGGGCATGCCATGTCTTTCGATACAATCATCCCCACTGGGATCCCCTCGTGGGAGAAAATTTGAATTCGGCTGTTACCAGAGTCGGCGACGTAGATGCGATCGTCAGAATCAATAGCGACGCCATGTGGATGGTTAAACTTTCCTACTTCATCGCCGAAACCCCCGAAGCTCTTGGCGAGCTTTCCCGAAGGCGTGACGATCTGCACCCGATGGTTCTGACCATCGGAAACGACGATTAGATTTCCTCGTCGGCTCAGAGCTAAGCAATAAGGAAAGTTAAACTGTCCTTCGATAGTTCCTTGAGATCCAAACGTTTTGAGGATCTCTCCTTTTGAAGAAAGTATTTTAATTCTGTGGTTGTGAGAATCGGCCACAAGGACATGATCGTGAGAGTCTACAATAACACTGTACGGATGAGAAAACCCACCACATTCTTCGCTACGTAAAATAAGATGGCTGCTTATCCAGTCTCTTGGTCTGACCGTGACTGTCACTGGGCTGTCCGACACAGGACACCCATTTACACTCACATGCAACCAGTAAGTGTCTGGTTTATTGATGACGTACGCTAAGGAGTAGGTTCCATCCTTGTTGTCTTGGCAACCATACTTAAATCCGGCGTTGTCAGGTGTCACTCGAGAGCCAACCAATGAGAATGAGAGTTTAACTTTATCCCCTCCTCTTTGCTGTCTCTTTCCGTGAGGATTGACAGCTGTCAAAGCCATTTTATTGACTTCTCCCGTGATAACGTGCTGATGCTGTTTAGCTTCGGACAAAATGCACAATGTAGGTTCGCAGGGCGTGCTTGAATATTGCTCTTTGACATGGCCCAGGTGGCTAATGTCGTTAGTGATTTTCTCACTCTCTGCGACAAATTGAATTGAGCTGTGCTCTTCACTTTCCGACTCACGGTTTGTTGAATATTGTTCCATTTCTTTAACCAGTGAGGCTAAACGTTGAATAACAGCTTGCCCAACACTAAGTAATTCAACTTCAGTTCCTTGCTTAACGGCACTTTCTGTGAACAAACAACAAGTGTTGGCGTGTCGAACCGTCTGTTGAAGTTTCTCTTGTCTTGAAAACAAAAGATCAAGCTTTGTTGAACAAAGGGACTCGACTTCATTTACAAGCTCATTCATGCGATTCTTTAGAGCCTCCATTAACATGTGAAAATATTCTTCAATACTAACGCGAATTTTCTTCTTGTGATTTTGCAAAGATGAAATTTCTTCTTGAACCAGAGTGACTTGTTCGCTGAGATATTGTCGTTTTCCTTTTATTTGCTCTGTTAGGTTAACCATGTTAACTTTGAAAGTTTTAGCGGCTTCGTCGATGTTGCGATATTCGTGTCGCTCGTGTGTAGTTAGTGAACATTGATGACAAATAGTTTGCTGGCAGGTTTGACAAAAATAACAAAGCCGCTTGGACAGGTGAACTAAACAAAGCGGTGGCCTTTGCAGAAGATTTCCCTTGAAAATTTGTCCTCTAAGGTCGTCAACTGGCTGTAAGAGGTGCGATTTTGTGGCGCTCATTCTTCGATGTGCAGTTGAACAAAACTCGCAAAGAAATAAATGACAATGATTACACCGCATTGTGACTTTTTCCCCTTCTGTCTCACAACTATCACAAACGAAATCCAAAGGAGTATTTTCATGAACTGCCGCTAAATTAACCAAGTTATTAGCCACAAAGTTAAGTGGAAATTCTTTCTGTAAATCTAACGAGTGCAAGCAAAGCGGACAACGCGGCAACGTGCCATTTCTTGGTGAAGTCTTTTCGGCGTCGATACATTTTTTACACAGTGAATGCAGGCATGGTAGAAGCATCGGCAATACAAACCTTTTCCGACATCTTGGACAAACTATATCCTCGGATTTTGGCATCTCGTCGGCAAATTTCACCTTTGTGCGTTGCTTTGCCATCGTGTTACTTAGCAGGGCCGATATAACTCAGACTTACTCAAGGGAATTATGTTCTTCCCGAGAAATCAGTCTTCATCACGGTAACAGTGCGCTGCTCTCGCGATATAAATGAGTAGTGTCTTAGTTTACGAATATCGCAAAGCAATGAAATTAAATCAGCGAGAAGTTAAACAAACTCGACGCTAAGTTGTACCATGATGCGTGACAAAGACGTCAGATATAATGAAATTTTAATTTGTCGATTGTGATTATCACGAATGGCTAACTCGGAAACAATTTACTTTGTCACATGTTGGCGAAACTTAAAATGAATACAATAACTCTTGTATTTATGGTTAAGGCCGGACGTGAACTTGTTCAACTAATTTGCTTCTGTCTTTAGAATTTGTTGTCGGTACTTAAGATAAATCAAGAATTTGAGCACTTTTTAAGCACTCACTGGGATAAAGGCAATCTCTTACGAAAGTTGTTTTAGTCATTGAGTATTTGTTTTCAGTTAGAAAGAAACCGGATTTAATTTTTGTTCAAGCTTCCACCCTTCCGAAGATTGTTTTACTTAAACGCCCTCGCATTTCATAAGGCTTATCTCAACAACGACGGCTTTTGTTTTTCATTTACTTTGTAATGCTAAGGGATTACGGTATTTTAAATCTGAAATTAAAGAAAGGGTGTGGCGTCAGCGATACCAAAGTAATCGATACCAAGTAAGCAGCATCGATATTTTTCAACAATGGCACGTAACCACTTGACATGTGCATTCGTTCCCACAGTTTGCTCCAAGGCGCTCGTTCTGAGTTTGAAGGACGCGCGCGCGATCCACGCTCGTTAATCAAAATGGCGGCTGGTTATGCGTTTTCTATCATCACATCACGCGCAGCACACGAAAAATATTCCGCGCGCGAGTTTTGCAATCATCTGAGCATCCATCACCGCGCTACACATGCACCTATACAGAATGCGTTTTGAAGTCACCAGCTAAACATCTCTTTTGTCCCCGAGAAAAAACGAGCGACTTGCAGCAGGTCTACCTACTTTCCCCCGTTTTGGGCAGCACCAAGACAAATGGGTAGGACATTCTGTGTTGAAAAACGAAAGCTAATAAATAACATGTTCCAAAATTCAGAAGCAAAGGAGTTAAACGGTAGACAAAAGAAAACAACTTGGACAATTTCTGGCTGAGTAACACATGTTCGTTACCAGACAAGTGGACAGTGTTTTTCGAGCGCTCTGATTGGCTACTCGAACTCGTGATAGTATTTGCTATCCTGAATTTTTCAATTTAAAGCACTAATCACTGGGAGGTATAAACTAAAACCAAAAAGCATTTTTTACAGAGTGAAGGTTTTAAGATCATTTGTGGCAACATTGTCCGCGACCAAGCTACAGGTTTTCACCCGCACAGGAGAAGCGTCTTTTCTGAAGCATTGCGTTATTAAAAATTCGCTAATGTATCTGCGCCTTACCCTTGAAAAAGCGACCATTTGAATTAGAGTGACGGGCCAAAAACTAAGAGAATAAGGCAACAACCACTCGTCTTTGGTTCAAAAAGTGTATTGATAGCAAGTAAGGTGAATGCGTCCTCCAAGACAAATGTACATTGATATATATTTTTAATAGTATTACTGACACGTAACGTAAAATATGTACAAAGCTACTTTTCACTGCTCCGCTGTAACTGTGCAACAGTAACACACAATTATTACAGCCTTTTAACAGTAAATAAATATACACTGTAAATAAACCTCTGAAGGTCTTCGCTAACTTCTAACTTAACGTTGATGTGACGCCGAAACAAAATTTGCTGACCTAATAAAGTTCTAACCCTTGATTCAAAGAATAAAATTAACTTTTGCTGCACAAGGTGGTTTTAGTTGGTTTTCAGCCCGCAGATGAAATCCGAAAGCACGACCATTCAAATGAAAGCTGCTGAGCAGTATTATCAGGTGGTTTTCCGGTTGTTTTACAATTTTTCATTTGTAAAATTTGAAATTTAATTCGTTACTCTAAAATTTCGTATCTTATAGGAGTGATTGGGGTATTCACTAATGCCAATTCTTTCCCGCTCTACTAGGTTTCGCTACGCCGTAAGGGAGACAACAATTTTACGAACAGATATTAGTTCGACATAAAAACACCAAACCGAGGACGATAGTGTGTTTTTATCTAAAGTAATGCAAGGCTAAATGTCCTCTTAAATCATCACCATTGCGGTACATTACGAATAAGTCGTTGATTGAGAAGTTATAGGGGGTATGGGCTCTGTCGCTCGCAATGGTCTTATCACGGGAGACGCGCGGGTCAGAAGGTCGCTAATGACTCGTCCCGCGGGACGCGTACTATCCAGTGGCTGTAAACAGGCAGTGGAGGGTGTCTTGTCTGCACGGCGAGGGATCTGAAGAAAATAACAAGACAACAGTTCATCAAAAGATGAAAAGGTTTATCGGAAAAGGACTAAACAGTGGGTATAATGTAAAGCATTTAGTTATAAAGATACAATATTTTCATACTTTTTGAATTCTTCAACAACTCCTTATTTTTAATACGACGCTCACACTTTGAGACAGAATTAACTTCATTGCTAAAGTTTGAACTGCTTTAGACATTTTAGTTACTGTTAGAAAAAGAACTTTTGCTATCATATATTAAGACTCAATTAAAATATTCATGATAAACAACATTACGTATTGCTAACTGACAACAAATGATTCAAGAAGTTAGTTTGAATTCTGGAGTTGTTGGCATTATCGTAATATGAAGTTTATTTTATTTATTTACCTATTTATTTACTCAATTCAGTCACACAGATGATGATCAACAAAGAAAACACCAACATCTTAAGACTAAGAGTAGATAAGCTAAAAAGAAATGTAAATGCAAAATGTGATAATTTGTTCGCCCCCTTTTCGGGGGCGAAATGTGTTCGGGACTTTCGAGAAATGCACCCCGGGTCTTCTCTTCCCCCCCCCCCTCCCCTCCCTTTCACATCTAGAAACCAAAGAGAAGATATAAGTTCATGAAAACTTTACCTGTCTTGGGCCTCGCCTGACAATGTTTCCTTCCCGTACCAACACACCCGCAGATATATCCATCGTGTCCACCTGATTAAGCAAAGAACAACTTCTGAGTCTTTTATTGTAACCTGAGCAACACACTAAGCGGTTTTATAGGCTCACTGCAGCGAATTTGATCGTTGGAGATTTTTGCAGTAGCAGGCAAATTAGGCGATTGCCGACCAAATAATAGCTAGCGAAAAACACCATCGTAATAGGCACACATAGCGTTTGAAATCGCCTCAAATTTGTCCTTCCGTTTAGAATACCACCAGTCCTTCGTTCTGCTCAGGGTATGCAAACGCGCGCAAAAGGCAGCTGCCGCGTGGAGATTACCACGCGCGTGGACCACACGCGAGTCTGATGGGTGCAAGGAAGAGCTGCTCTTTGTCCATACACGACTGGAAAATCAGACGGAAAACTCGTCACATTGGACGAGAAAATCACAAGGTACATAACCTTTTAAGATTTAAAAATTTCAGGATTTTCAAGGACCTTTTCCGTGACTTTTTAACGTTTTCCATGTCCTAAATTTGGCCTTTTTTAAACTGTGAACTAGATCCATTTTGTGACCCACTAATTTTCCCTCCTTGCTTTTTCATTCACAAAAACTTTCTCACGAAGTTCTATGACAAACTCTTAATTTCCATGACTTTCAAGGCTTGGAGGAAAATGAAGTTACCAAATTCTACAACTTTCGCGTTTTTCACGACCCGTACGAACCCTGAAATCAGAACGTGTATTTAGGCTTCACTGCGTTTAACAGTTTTTGCATCTTCAATTTATATTATTCGTGATTTTAAGACAATTTTATAATTTCTCCGTCCTTCAATATTAATACAGCATTCTGTAAGACACTCACAGAATTCCGTCTGAGTTTCGCGTCTTCGGTCTCACGAAAATATCCCGTGAGACCTAAACAATTGTAGCCTCCCACGCAGTCGTTTTTAGCGGTAATACGACTTCTCCTAAAAACGACTGCGTGGGAGGCGAATACAATTGCAACTATATTTTAAAACAAAACCATGTTAGAGGCATAAGCTTACCAAAGGAGGTGGAAGTGGTGTTATCTGACCAGCATCTTCGATCTGATACGAGGTGTTATTTACCGGGCTGATGTCAATATTATGCCTGCGACTTGTACTTTTGGAAGGCTTCCATTCCTTTCCCGACACGGCTTTTTGTGAACTCGGTCCCATTTTTCTGGGTCTCGCACGGGCACGCATCGACTGTCCATCACTTTCATCATCCACAACTGAAAACTTAGTGCGAACCCTGTAAGTGAAGTGTGGCAAATGTTACTAGTATATCCTTTTACAATAAAAGGTTAGTGTGAACGCTAAGCCAGTTAGTATCCGTCACGATTGAATACTTAGTGGGAACCATGTGAGTCAGTGGAACCTTGTGAGTCAGTGGGAACCCTGTGAGTCACTACCTTTCCTAACAAACTACTGCAAAGAACCTTTCTCAGTTTCCTGTGGTGCTGTTCACTTTGTCGACGACAAGGTTAAACAAGGTGGTTCAGAGTTTTGAGTCTGTGGATGAAATCCTGAAGCGTAACGTTCAAATGTAAGCAATTACTGTGGCACTGTTTATTACCTTGCGCAAGGTGGCTCTAGCTTCTGAGTCTGTGTATAAAATCTTGAAGTGTGATCATTCACATGAAAGCTACTGAGCAGTACTTTCGAATGGTGCTGTTTATTGTGCTCTAATGGTGGCTCTAGCTTCTGAGTCAGTGGATGAAGTCCTAAAGTGTGATCATTAAAATGAAAGCTTTTGAGCAGAAGTTTTTTGGAGTACTGTTTATTACACTACACAAGATGCGTCTAACTCCTGAGTCTGTGGATGAAGTCCTAAAGTGTGACGAGCAGTACTTTCCTGTGGTACTGTTAATTATGCTGTACAAGATGGTTCTAACTTTTGAGTCTGTGGATGAAATCCTAAAGTGTAACCATTCAAATGAAAGCTACTGAGCAGTACTTTCCTGTGGTGCTGTTTATTATGCTGTACAAGATGGTTCTAACTTTTGAGTCTGTGTATGAAATCCTAAAGTGTGACCATTCAAATGAAAGCTACTGAGCAGTACTTTCCTGTGGTAATGTTTATTATGTTGTATAAGGAGGTTCTGACTTTTGTGTCTGCGGATGAAATCCTTGTGTGACCATTCAAATGAAAGCTACTGAGCAGTCCTTTCCCGTGGTACTGTTAATTATGCTGTACAAGCTGGTTCTAACTTTTAAGTCTGTGGGTAAAATCCTAAAGTGCGGGGATTCAAATAAAAGCTGTTACATAGCACTATTCTGGACATGCTTTTACTATGGTGTAAAAGTAGTTCTAGCCCCCCCCCCCCCCCCCAAAATAAAAGCTTGTCAGGCTTATCGACAAAATACAGGGCCAGTTTAGGCCTCCTCGCCATTACTTTCTACATTTTTGTATCTTTTTGTAAAATTTTGTAATCGTGTAATTTATAATGTGTGGTAAATAAATAAATAAATAAATAAATAAATACAAATACAAATACAGTTTTAATCAGGTATCAAATCAACCGGGTCGTTAGGAGAGCAAAAAGTACACAGATCCAAGTCTTGAAGGGACTATGTCAGCAATTTTAAGTAACACTTTGAAAAGCCAAAAATCATATGTACAGTAATGAAAACCTTACAATAATGGTCCAGTTTCTTTAAAGGACAATACAATAGTGCAATGAAACTATTAGTTAGTGACTTTGGTCACGGATGACCAGGATGAAAATGGATACAGCTTTAAAGCGTTAGGCCAATAAAGCTCTGCAGTTGTGTATTGCAAAAATGGTTAAAAACTAATTATGGTTTGCTGTCCTTGCGAAATTCACTTGATGTCTTTCCCTTGGTGGTCTTAAAGCATTTAGTGAGCGAGTTAAGGTACTTTTAAATCATATATTCTAGTACAGCCTTGATAAAACGCCCCCCCCCCGGGGGGGCACTCAACAAATTTTTGTACGGGGAGGCTTCGCCCCGAGGTCCAACCCCTTACCCTTTTATATACCATTTTTGACAGAAAAGGTACTGCTTTCGTATACCTTCCATTGAAAAATGGTACCCCTTTTACATACCTACTTAAGAACACTGTATCCCTTTTCTAAACCCTTGGAAGGAAGTCTTCTTGTCGTTTTAATGTAGCGTTTAATAAATTAAAATGATAAGTCATAAGGTGCGTCTTCTCGAAATATTTTAATTAAAGGCCCTGACAAATTTCCCTACCCTTTCATATACTTCAGCTCGTGAAATCCCTACCCTTTTATATACCTGAAGCCTGAAAAAGGTACCCCTTTTGGGCGGAGCCTCCCCGTAGAGGCCATTATAGGGAGTACCCCCCCCCCCTGGGGAAAATGCCAGCCAAATCTCTGTGACAAAGTCCCCTTAAGGACGGTACACCTTTTTGTTACTGCGCATACGTTCTGCGCATCTCGGGATATTCGGGTTTCTTAAGGAATTTGCCCACTAACACAAAAATCTTTTTACGCGGCTTATGTCTATGTGGAAAAATCGGATCTTAGCAAGGGCTATCAGAATCCAAAAAGAAAATTGGGGGAAACCACGCATTTTCAGAGATAATTGAGCTTAAATTTGGAAAGAAATTGCCATACATTCTTTGTATTTTAACGCTTTTTAGAATTATGGTTGCTAAATTATCTCTGAAAAATGCGTGGTTACCCACATTTCTCTTTTTGGATTTCAATAAGCCTTGATAAGATCTACTTTTTCAACATAGCATAACCTTGGAAAAAATTCCTCTGCATTAGGAGGCACCGCCCTTAACGCGAGTATCATTACCGTTCTTTACACCCATTGCCCAGTCAAACACACCACCAACTACACAGATCTAAGACTTATAGCGGTTTTCCATATTGAGTGTCGTAAAACCAAAACTGAAGTATTAAATTTACCCGACCAAGCACAACAGTTGCAAACAACAAAAACTAATCAGAACTTGAAGCAAATGCATGCGGCCAGCGTCAAGCGTGCGTGCAAGCAAGTCATGAGTGGTTGTGTTTTACTTGTGATGGTGCAGGTATTTTTAAACAGTCAAAGAGTGCAGTAAAGCAAAGCCAAAATTATTTTGGACACACAATTGAAAACCACTCTAAGGGCCTGGCTAAACTAGGAAACATTGTTGTGGAAATGTTTCCCAGTTTAGCCGCACGAGAAACATATGTTGCAGACGCAAATTTGCATCTTGGAAGCAAGGAAATGTTTCTGAATCAAGTCAAAAACATTTTTGTTTCACAGACGCAAATTTTGCTTCCGAAACATGTGTTTCCCAGTTTAGCCACCCAAGGAAACATGTCTGGAAACAATGTTTTTGCAACAATGTTTCCTAGTTTAGCCAGGCCCTAACAGCCCCATAATTTTTCGTGCTATAATTCCATTGCTAAGCCAACTGAGATTTCAAAAGTGGTCCTGAATCATTGAGCAGTTGCTCTGCTTATCATTTACCTGTGTGAAGGAAGTTTGTCAGGAGAAATCTTCATGACAGCTACTACATTTCCACGGTCATCATAAAGCACATCCTTTATACCTGGCGGCCGGCCATATTGGGCCTGTTTACAAACAACGATCATGCATAATAATTAGCAACATTTCTGTTCAATGGCTAAAGTAATGGTGACAATTTGTGCTTGTCCCTGAGTAGACCATGAGCAGTGGTTATTTTCCTTCAAGGATATACAGCAGAGCTGGGACACAAAGAATCTTGAATTGCCATATTTTTGCCCGGGGTTTTTGCACCAAACTTTTCCTTTGTGGTGAAACTTCTGAATGCTGCGGAACTTTACATCAAATCTAATTTCCTTACAAGGTAAAAAGCAGGATCATTCGCTAATGAGATTTAAGGAGCTAGAAATCCCATGAAGGCATACAATTTCCATTATTCACCAAGTGCTTATTAGGAAAACAGAGTAGCTAAAACATAGAAGCATGAAACTTCACACAGTACCCACAGTCTGTGCTTAGTAAACTAAACACTCTTTTAAAACACTCTAAGGCTGAGGCGTGTAAGAGACACTATTTCAGCAGTTTTTATATGGTATGGAAGTTGGAATTTAAATTCATTTAATAGAATAGCCTCCTTTAATTATAACTATAGGCATATTGATAAGCCATGGGAAGTGCATTTTAATTAATGATTTCATAGGTGTTGCTCATGGCATATTGTTATTCATATTGAGCATAATAATCAATCAACCATTTAAGTGGAGTTAACATGAGTGTTAATCAGGCATTTATTATTCATGAAGGGATTTTATATACGAAGAAAAAACTACACTAATAGTCATTAAAAGATTGTTGATTGTAGTTGATTTCACAAACTTAAAAGCCGAATTCACCTGTGAGTCACGATTCATCAGTTTCAAAATTGTTGCTTTTTACTAGTAAGTACACTTTCACGAGAAAGTTTATTCAATTTATTCCCTAGTCTTTTTTAAACACAGTTTAGAAGACGTGTTGATCAATTTAACATAATTTTTTTATGTATCTTGTATCACTTGAGCACTTGTTACCTGTGAATAAGAGAAGTGACTTTCGCTCCAGGATCGAGATGAAGAATTAGTTATTGATGACCAAGGAGTACTTTCCAACCTACTGCTTTCTGAGTGAAGCTGTTTATTTTAAAATCAAGAATTTAATGAAGAATTTGTATTCCAACAGTTAAGTTTCAGCTCAATTTAAGTTATTTTCTGACAGCATAAAGCAATACAATTAATGCTTCTATGCCTGAATTATTCTGTTGTGAACTATTGTAAAATTAAGCTTTACGGTTAAAGATTAGGAAAAAAGCACTTAACATTGTGCAATGAATGTATGTGTGTGAGGTTTCTTGGGTTTTAGATTTTGACATCTTTTTGACAACTTTTAATGGCTTCTGTTATAACCGACCAAACAAATCCAGGAACTGTGGGAGATGGAAGCATAAGTGGCAACATGAAGCATGATACAGTTAAACTGGCCTCTCACAGTTTTATTTATTTGTTTTAAGCTTTGCCACACAAAGAATTACAGGAGTGGTAGAAAAGAAAAAAAGAAAGAAACTTGGTCAAGGAATAATTAGAAATTATCTTGTTATTTGTTATTATAAAAATGATTTAATTGTAAAATATAAATAGGAGTGGCAACTGGAGACCTCCAGAAACCACCAGGCTTGTATGAGGGAGGCCTCCTCTTCAAATAAATCACGCGCAGATGTGCAATAATGGCAAAGAGTTTGAGACTGATTCTCTTTTTTTAGCTGCATTGTTTGACATTTTAAATTTCAAAGGAGCAACTTGATTCAAGTCCGGATCACACACTGTTTCTTTCATTTGAATTAGCCAGTTTACATAGAAGCAATAAACGTCGTCAAAAAGCTGTCAAAAGTTATTTAAAAAATTTTTTTGCACGTGGGAACTGTATAGCATACAACAGTCAATGTAAAAACGCATTTAACAGTTAGGAGCATAACATTTTATTCAATTTATGGGACAACATTCTTGTTCTTAATAATCACTCTGCAAAAGATCAATAAAGTGCCAGTAGAAAACATTAACGTGTTGTGATAAGTTTTCGGTATGATGGATGTAAAGTTTAATGGTTCATTAAATTTAGAAAAAAAATTGAAGGGTAAATTAGGCCGAAAAAAAAATTAAATAGTGTTTAGACTGGCAGATAAGCTACACTCACAGATGTGCTGCACCCTGATTTTAGAAGCTCAAAATGTAAAAGAAATATTTCAATTATAAAGACTGTTATAAGTTGAGCCTTCAGAATGGTCAATTACATTCTTGATCATCGTAGACAGTGCACACATTTTTATGCACAGGTTTCCCTCACCTATTTACAGGAGTTTTGTTTAGCCGGGGCTTTACAGTACATGTACATTATATATACATTTGTATATAGTTAATGCATAAGAACCCTTTAGGATTTATTTTTCCTCCAAAAGAAAGGTTCCTTCATAAAGATGTCATGACATAGAGATAAAAAGTGAATATATCTTATTAGATGTTTCGGTGTGAAGTATCGCCGTATATTTTTACGAGCTGTGCTGTATTTTGATAAGCCCACGGGGCAAGTCAAAATACAAACAACAAGTAAAAATATACGGCGATACTTCACACCAAAACATCTAATAAGGGATTAATTATTGATCTTAACCTTTTTTTAACCTTTTTCAGTAACTAGAAAGAAAACTTGAAGTGTATAAACAGGATGAAAGCGCACACGGTACTGTACAATAACCAACTGTGCAATATCATGGGATAATTGTACTCGTTCATGCGCTTTCTGTACAATAACTAACATAGTTGGATAATAAATGTACTTATTAGGTACCCAAGATTTTTCTCAAAATGAATTTTTTTTAACTGTACCTTCAAAATAGAGGTTGATGATGACAACATTGTGAGACCGTTGGTATTCATGTGATCGTGTCTTGTTTCATCCTTTTGTTTCTCTTCTTTGTTTAAAATGTAGTCATCTGTGAGTGGAGTAAGATCCACTCCAGAAAATGATGGCAGCTTTCCTTTGTGGGGCTTAAATGGAGCATGAGTTTTCTTTTTACCTTTAATCTATAGCAAGAAAGAATAATTATTAGTTACTTTAAACAATAAATTTATTTTAAAAAAGTCCGTACTTGTTAACTGTAATACACTGTTTTCTGTGAAAAAGTATCCCTATATAGATAACATTAATGCTATGGAATACTCATGGAATTCCAGAACTTAAACACTTATTTAATGAGTCAGAGCCGGGGTGCAACACAGAGCACTGCAATGTGCTGATTTCAAGAGAGTTTACATGTTTTGGCTTTCGGTAGCAATTGTGTCTCATCAGCCTAGAGAGTTTGGGGTGTTCTACAGAACAATTCTGGCTGCAATGTTCTATGGCGTTTACTATGGCTGTAAAACAGGTTGAGATAAATCAACACATGTGTTAACCTTTTAAGCTCCAATATCAACATGCATATTCTCCTAACTAGTCTCCACATAGACTGTTTTAAAAGTACAACTTGGGAGAATTTGTTTTATCATCAAAATATTTTATCTTTGACCATTTCACTTTTCTCATGACTTGTATGTTTGGTCGCACATTGATACTGTCAGGAGAAATTACACACTGGTCACTGCACACTACTGCTGTGCCTCTGTACAAGAACCACAGCTTCACAGTTCTGTAATAATTTTTTTATAATCATACCTTTGTTGTAGGAAGTTCCTCAGGTTTATCCTCTTTTCTCTCAGCTGTAGTGGGAGGTGGCTGTGCGGGGCTACTGATTGACAAAGGTGTGGTAGAAACTTCTAAGGCCTCAAAGGGAGGCTCCGGGGCTCTGATCATAAAACAGTGATACAGAAATGCATCAGTACAACATGTACATGACTAATAGTACAGAAATACTAGGAAAAAAAAACAGTCATTTGAGATTCACCCTGTAGAATAAGCACCAATGGCCGATGAAAAGCGTTGGCTACCTTACTGTGCCAAGGGTAAAATGTAAAAAATGTAAATGTAATTTGTTTACCCACAAAACACTTAGGAGCTCTGAAGACGTTGTTTGATTTAGTATTCGTGCGCTCCAGATCGAATTGGAATTTCGAAATGTTGGTTTTTGTGGAGAGGGGAAAACCAGAGTACCCGGAGAAAAACCTCTCGGAGCAAGGACGAAAACCAACAACAAACTCAACCCAGATATGACACCGGGACCGGGAATCGAACCCGGGCCACACTGGTGGGAGGTGAGCGCTCTCACCACTGAGCCATCCCTGCTCCCCAGGGCTGTCATAAGGGGCTGCAACCTGTAACACCTGTTATAGTGGAGTATGCTAATGATGGCACCTTGATGTTGAAGGTGAACTTGGCCTCTTGTTAGTATAATTTACAAAGCAGCAAGTTTGTTATGGGAGTGAAGATCAAAACAAAACTTAATGACAACCCAGGGGCCTGTTTCTTGAAAGTCCTGATAACTTTTTGCACCCGGAAAGCTTTTTTTATGCACGCAATGTTTGCATTAAAGACTCAAATTATGTTGGCTTTGAAAGCCAAGCAATAAAATTCTAAGTTGATAAAACAAGTTGAGCTGATATGTGGGCGAAAAACTATGACAATGTTTTACAGATTTTGATTTTAAAATATAGCTCCGGGCCTGAAAAGTCACTGGGACTTTTGAGAAACGGGCCCCTGCTTGCCTAGTGAAGTTAACTACTTTCTTCCTATGAATCAAACTAATTCTAAGAAAAGATAATGTGACTGTTCAACACATCGGAAGCGTGCGACAAATTGAAAATTTGAGTCCCCGCCAAGAATAGAACCCATGTTTTTTTCCGTAAAGCGGTCTAATTCTAGTTAAGCAGATTTAAATGGTCATGTTTGTGCATCCTGATAAATGGATTTCATGCACTTTCTTTGTTTTTCATGGTTGGTTGTCGTGTAATAATTACACACTGCAGCAAAAACACAGCTGTTAGCAGGGTTTTCAATAGTAATCTGATTAGGTGGTAAAATTTTAAGGGTAGGCGGAGAATGAACTACTCATGCCAAAGGTGCGGGATTCTAGAGGGGGTCCGGGGGTATGCTCCCCCAGAAAATTTTGAAAAATTTGGGCCTCTTAGAATGCATTTCCTGCATTCTGGGGCAAGAATTAGGAAACAGAACAGGAAACACAAATTGCTGCTGAAATTACTCATAATTCAGGCAAGATTGTTTTGTTTCTCATGAATAAATCTTGGCCGATCCAAGGCTCGTGTTTTGTGGTGAATGTTTCTCATGTCAGTCGTAAAATATGAGTTAATTTCTTAGTCAAATAGGCGGCGAGTTAATTTGGAATAGCCAGCGAGTTTCGCCGGCTGCTTGCCGTAATTGAAAACCCTGTGTTAGTTGGATTTTTTGAAGTTCAGAGTTTGACCATTACTGTAAGTGACTCAAGTATTCAGCTGCATCGCATTGTGTCTGGTGAACTTGTCATGTAGATGTGATGGTATGAAAGTAAACCAAAAGGAAAACATTGAACTTCCAGTTGCCATCCATGGCTCATGAATGTCTGTGCTTATTAGTTCCCAATTTTTTTTTCCCAATTTGGCTACCTCAATATCTTGGTCATTGTCTGGCCTGCAAAGATCTCTAACAAAAGAAGAACTGGCTGTTACAGTGTTGCTCTTGAAATCAAACTATGCTGACAAATTCATTGCCTAAAGCCACATACTGAAAGTGGATTATCCTTGAATCTTTAAAGTTGCTTTGCAATTGACTCCACTTGGCAAGTGGAAACCTGGTTGCCTAAACCCACCTGAGGTTGAGCTGTTATGGCTCAGAGCTTAATGTACTAAATTAGCCTGAGGTGAGGCATAACATGTTATGCAAAATAGACACAAGACTAAAAAAAGTGGTTGATATTGTAGCCTTATAATGTCCTACAGGGGATAAAGAGAACTAATATTATTATAGTAAGTAAAGGAACTGGTCATTCACAGGTGTACTCGATGAGGACCCACCTTGTGCACGTAGGGGTAGGGGGGTTATGCAAGATACCACCTGTCTGATTAGCCAAATGGACAAAATTTATTGACCTTAATTTTGAGTTGAGACTTTCATATTAGGTGTGCAATTTTGAAGCTTGCATTGCCAGAGAAATGGCACAAGGAGGTTTGAATCTTTAATTTTCTTAGTTTCTACTCCTGATAGAGTGGGAGCTATTCAAACAAGACACCATCTTTTAAGGTGGGGGAAGGGGAGCACATAAAGAGACCACCTGTCTTTTTGCAGAGTGGTGGGTCCTGTCTGAGTACAATAGTTTTGACCATTTCCCTAAGTAAGCAACTACTACTGAATACAAACAAAACCAATCCTACCCTGGCCTCTCCTCAATAATGGATGACAGCTCAGACTCACGATCTGATTGGACAGAAGACGCCGAAGATGTTGATGATGGTCGTATCATGATGGGTACTGATCCCTGAGCCCATGAGTCAGTAACTGGTGTTACAGGTTCTACACATGCATTTACACAAGATAAAAAGACACAATGCATGAATACTTTGATTTTTACATTCTGTCAGTTATAGCACCAAGTCTGAGAACAAACCAAAAATATACTTTTAAAACTAAAACTGTAAATGGTTTGAACCCAGGAGTCATATCATAATTCGGTAAATTGTGATCGTCCGGGTGAGTGTAGTCCTGAGAAGGACTGTTTGAGGTGACATTGACTGACGTTTCGACAACCTGAGCGGAAGTCATCATCAGAGTCAAGTGAACTGTAAATCGTCAGTAGATGTTATAAGTCTCTGGTCGTTGTTCTGATTGGTCGACGATCTCGTGATGTTATTGGTCGTCTGTCAGTTAAGCCGTGATGTTATTGGCTGTGAAGACTGTAAACGTGATTGGTGCGTTTCGATCCGTCTTTTGTTAGTCAAATGTCCGTTGGTCTATTGTTAGTCAAATGAGTCAGTTTGTCTATTGTTTGTCTGTCTTGTTATTGTCGGCAATCAGTCGTTTGTAAGGTGCAGGTAGCTGTTGGCAACGGTTCAGTGGTGTTTGTTCTAAGTTAGTAAACCAGCTTTCCAGAGTGATTCGTTGATAGTAGTCCGTACTGTAGGTAACGCATTCAGCAGAGTCCCAGTCGATTCTGTGGTTTGTTTTTAAATGGTGCTCAGCAATGTGATTGTTGATATCACCATTTCTAGTCGCTCGTTTGTGTTCAGTCAGTCGGACGTTCAGATTTCTGCCGGTCTCACCAATATAAGTGGCCTGGCAGTCGCAGCATTTGATTTTATAAACTGCTCCCCGTCTGTCGCTCGGTTCGTCTTTGTCTTTAACGTTTGTCAGTAGCTGTCGTAAAGTAGTGATAGGTTTGTGAGCAACGCGGATGTCGTAGGGTTGTAGGATTCGTGCGATAGTTTCAGAAGTCCCTTTGATGTAAGGTATGGTTGCAGTAGTGACAGGTGTCGCGTTAGTGTTCGTAGCGTTTGGTTCGGAGTTTCTGTAAGTGTTGTGTCTAATAAAGTCCCGGTTGTAATTGTTCTTGTTGAAAACGTTGTCTAAGTACTTGTTTTCGTCCGTTAAGCTGTCAGGTGAGTCACAAACTAGTTGCGCGCGTCTTGTCAGGGTCCGTATAGTCGTAGCTTTGTGAGAAGTTGGGTTGTAAGATGATTGGTCGAGTAGTCTGTCAGTATGTGTCGGTTTTCTGTAAATTGTCGTCCGTAGTTTGTTATTGTCGCGGGTAACTAAGCAGTCTAGAAAAGGTATTTTACCATTTTCCTCGATCTCCTTAGTAAACTGTATGTCGGCGTTTTGTCCGTTGAGGTGTTCGTGAAAATCGTCGATTTCGTCTTTGTGTACGGCTGTAAAGGTATCGTCAACGTAACGTAGCCAGAGTGGTAGTGTTAGTTTGTAAGTTGCGAGGGCTAGTTCCTCGATGTTTTGCATAACGATTTCTGCAACAACAACGGAAACTGGTGAGCCCATAGCTGTTCCATGCAACTGTTTGTAGTGCTTGCCGTTGTACTGAAAATACGTAGAAGTAAGACAAAGGTTCAGTAAGTCCATTAAGTCGTCTGTAGGTAGCGGTAGCTGCACAAACCTAACATACCCATGCGACCCATAGTCTCATTCTGTGGGTCCCCGACTTACCAACTGTCCAAATACTTGACTACCGTACTGAAACCTTTGACCGACGAATCACGACACAAACTACAGTCGACTGAGAACTTTATTGACGCAATCAAGACAGTACAAGTACCTGACGACTACAAACTAGTGTCTTTTGATGTGAAATCACTGTTCACCAGTATTCCACTTCAACTGGCTCTAGACTGCACTGAGACCGCCATCAACAACTCTACTATTGAACTACCGCTACCTACAGACGACTTAATGGACTTACTGAACCTTTGTCTTACTTCTACGTATTTTCAGTACAACGGCAAGCACTACAAACAGTTGCACGGAACAGCTATGGGCTCACCAGTTTCCGTTGTTGTTGCAGAAATCGTTATGCAAAACATCGAGGAACTAGCCCTCGCAACTTACAAACTAACACTACCACTCTGGCTACGTTACGTTGACGATACCTTTACAGCCGTACACAAAGACGAAATCGACGATTTTCACGAACACCTCAACGGACAAAACGCCGACATACAGTTTACTAAGGAGATCGAGGAAAATGGTAAAATACCTTTTCTAGACTGCTTAGTTACCCGCGACAATAACAAACTACGGACGACAATTTACAGAAAACCGACACATACTGACAGACTACTCGACCAATCATCTTACAACCCAACTTCTCACAAAGCTACGACTATACGGACCCTGACAAGACGCGCGCAACTAGTTTGTGACTCACCTGACAGCTTAACGGACGAAAACAAGTACTTAGACAACGTTTTCAACAAGAACAATTACAACCGGGACTTTATTAGACACAACACTTACAGAAACTCCGAACCAAACGCTACGAACACTAACGCGACACCTGTCACTACTGCAACCATACCTTACATCAAAGGGACTTCTGAAACTATCGCACGAATCCTACAACCCTACGACATCCGCGTTGCTCACAAACCTATCACTACTTTACGACAGCTACTGACGAACGTTAAAGACAAAGACGAACCGAGCGACAGACGGGGAGCAGTTTATAAAATCAAATGCTGCGACTGCCAGGCCACTTATATTGGTGAGACCGGCAGAAATCTGAACGTCCGACTGACTGAACACAAACGAGCGACTAGAAATGGTGATATCAACAATCACATTGCTGAGCACCATTTAAAAACAAACCACAGAATCGACTGGGACTCTGCTGAATGCGTTACCTACAGTACGGACTACTATCAACGAATCACTCTGGAAAGCTGGTTTACTAACTTAGAACAAACACCACTGAACCGTTGCCAACAGCTACCTGCACCTTACAAACGACTGATTGCCGACAATAACAAGACAGACAAACAATAGACAAACTGACTCATTTGACTAACAATAGACCAACGGACATTTGACTAACAAAAGACGGATCGAAACGCACCAATCACGTTTACAGTCTTCACAGCCAATAACATCACGGCTTAACTGACAGACGACCAATAACATCACGAGATCGTCGACCAATCAGAACAACGACCAGAGACTTATAACATCTACTGACGATTTACAGTTCACTTGACTCTGATGATGACTTCCGCTCAGGTTGTCGAAACGTCAGTCAATGTCACCTCAAACAGTACTTTTAAAACTGTTTGGGCTTGTGGTTAACCCTTTAAGCACTAATATTAACATCCATATTCTCCCCGCTATTCTCTTTATATTTCTTATGTTACTAGTTGGGAGAATTTGATCAAAAATCAAGACATTTGATCATGGGTGGTCATTTCCTTTATTCTCGCAACCTGTATGTTTGATCAAGTGGGGAATTATTATGAGGAGAAATTAGATGCTTGTCCTTATTTGGGCTTAAAGGGTTAAGTAAACGTATCTCTCTGTGCTTTGTTTCGCATTGCAGTTTGTCAGTCTTTGGGGATGGAAAAGGTACAAAATACACGTACATTAGACTGAAGACACCACAAAGAATTCTTTTTTTAGGAAACTAGATCATTTGCACAAGCAATTACTGTTGGAAATAATTTGGCCCCCTTAGCCACATCCCAGCATATTGTATGTTGATTAAAATCTTAAGAAATCTGGTCAGAAATGTCTGATTTCCAGTAAGTGGTGGGGTAATCAAATTATGCAAGTTTGGGTGGGGTGTACACTACTAATGCTGTCACACCCTGCACTTTAACCCTTAAAGCCCTAACAGTGACGAACATGAAAATTCTCTTTACATTATCACTACTTGTTCAAACACTCAAGTGAGGAGAATAAAGGAAGTGATCAACAAGGATGAGATGACCTGATATTTAGACAAATTCTCCCCACTAGTTCCATAAGAAATGTATGGAGAACAGTAAGGAGAATATGTCAGGGCTTAAAGGGTTAATTCCCTATTCCTGTCAGACAGTGTTCTTTTGTTACCAATGTTGGATGCAAGGTTGGATTGCAGAGTCTGCTAGCCCCGCACCTTGCACCAGACACACTTCTCTTTTTTTTTTTCGGCTATGAAAATCTACCTTACATTAAGGTTAAAGATTAAATAAAGGGAAAACATACCGTCTTCCTCCAACCATGTAGAATCACATGCTGGATTGTCTTCTCCCATGTCACAGGCCAAAAACTGCCACTGAAAGAGAAGAAAAGATCAGAGATCATACTTGCAGGTCCTCGAAAAGATGGAATAGCTTTAAGCAAACACTTGTAGGTGGGCTGTAGATTATGCACTAGTTGTGCCAAGTACGTATAATAATGATAATGATAACAATAATTTATGACCTCCATTTCTGGAAAGGTGGGGTACTCAATAAAGTTTTATCAGGGAGGCTCTCCCAGAGGTTCAAACCCTTACCCTTTAATTAACTATTTTTTACCACAATGGAACCCTTTTGTATACCTAAAGCAAAACTGCACCCCTTTCTTATACCTCAAGGATAAGTCAAAACAACAGAATTCCCTATAATCACCACCATAAATTTTGTCCATAAGGTTCATCAGACAAATGTTGTCATGTATATATACCACCCCACCCATGAAGGGGCTTCTGCTCAAGCTCACTTGAGATGACCTTTAGAGCTTCCTTTCATGCATACAGCTAGTACATTTTACCTCAATTATCTGTAGAAGCAGATTTTTTGTCTCCTGAATAGTGTATGGCAGTGTTTGACTGACAATGTACTTGTCATGCAACACCCTCATGGTGGACTCCACTATTTCATTGACTATGTCCAGGACAAACTCCTCACCATCTTCCTGTTCCACCATATGCTGCCTGGAAACAACAAGAGCAGGCTTGGCTGTGTAAAACGCAGTCATAAGACCTGGTCTTATATCAGTCACATCAGTATAAACGCATGCCAAATGTATGCCTTGGTATCCGGTCGGTTCGATACAAAGTTGTTTCAATACAAGTCGTTTTGATACACACCTAAGTCTTCGTTACAAACATGAAGTCGATTCGATACAACCCAAGTCGTTTCGATACCACCTGTTCAGTAAGAAATTTGACTGGGTAGTGTAATTTATATACTATATTAGCTTATTGCAAGATATTCAGAACCTCTTTCTTAAAGCTCCCACATATGTTATGGTGTCGTATATTTTGACACGTATTTTCGTTTTCACCTTTGTTTTTGATGTGTTCTTTTCTTTTCTTTTCAGTTCTGAGATGATGCATGTATTTCTAGCTGTGAACCGATTGTAATAAACAATTTAAATAAATGTAGATACACGTACTTGATGTGTGCTGTTTACTTCGGACATGTTATCACACGGCTGATTCCTCCATCTCGTTTTAATGAGCGAGGTTCAGTGTTGGAACGTGCACTCACTTGTTTTATTATCCTATAGATCCACTTTGTCAAGATTTGCTTGCGAGCCAATTTATGATTTTATTTTTCCAACTCATTAAAAGATGTTCAAAACTATGTTTTCTAAACTTCTTCTCCAGCGCCTTGCACGGAGTTTGCTCCAGACTTCACGCAACTTTTAATCAAGTTGTTCACATCTGCGCACGCCCAAAGCTGTTATCGTACACAAGTTTTTTTTTTCCACTTCAGGGAGCAGGCGAGCGAGGTTCAAACATCAAGCACGATCTAAAAAAATGGTCGATCAAAACATTTTTGCAACAAGAAATTAATGAAGATCAAAACAACTAGAAAGTCGAAGAAGACATGACTGATTCATGCTATGGAGGTGTGATTTTGCAATTTTACAGACACGCTTTTGTCACTTCATGACACACACCTCTGGTTGTGGATAAATAATTTGATTGTGGAACCTCTGGTTCTGCATCTGTGGTTTTTGCTTTAATTTAATACATACAACACTGTTTGTATCAAAACGACTTGGGTTGTACCGAATCGACTTCACGTTTGTAACGAAACGACTTAGATGTGTATCAAAACGACTTATATCGAAACGACTTTGTATCGAAACGGCCGGCATTCGTATGCCTCAGATGTTGAAGGATCAATGTTTAATGGAAATTCTGAGGGGGGACTGGATGGTCCCAACAGCCAAAATTTTTAAAGAAAAGTTTGAAGCTAAACTGGAATTACTGGAGGGGTGGGTGGGGTTCAAAGTAAGAAACCATCTCTTGGGGGAGGTAAGGATATTTTCTGGAATCACACAATTTGACTCTGTGAGTAAGTTGCCACGGTACATCTGAGGTGATTTCAGTTAGCCTCAGCATTATTAGCTTAACAGAGCTTGAGCAAATTTTTGCAATAGTAGGCAACTAAGTAAAACATGGAAAGAACAGTATTGTTAGTGGGTGAAAACGACTTAACTAAAACATGTGTATTGTTTTTATCTGAATGAAGATCATCTGAAGTGAATGTCTGGCTTCTCCTTAGATTCTAATTGGCTTTTTGTTATGTGCATGTGCCATAACAGTTAACCAAGCTTTCTGATTCTCCTGTTAAAAAGTATTTCCACTGCTAATTTAAATTACTATTTGGAAGCAGCCTGAGACAAACTGTAGGACAAAAATAATAAGAAGAATGTACAGGAATCTTCATTGGTAAGTCATCAAACTGAATTCAGAATTGATGCCATTCCCGGTTTATTTTAACTCTCTTTCCTCCAGTTTGGTCTTTGATTATTTTATTCTGCTTGAACACAGGAATTGTTTGTCTCATGAGTAGTTGAGACCCAGGGGGGCAATCCAAGTTAGAGGGAAGATGTCCCAGGAACCAGTCCTCTCAATTCACTTTAGATATCTGTAGGACAAGTGGCAGGGACCAAATTTGTGTCCCTAAAATTCCATATTTTGAAGAAAACAGGTAGTTTGTAATGAATGGACTAGTCAGCAGGACTCCTTGCGGGGAATAATCTAATTATAGTCCGACTACTCCAACCAAGGCCACCCAGGAAATTTTCTTACAAATTAGCCAATAGCGTTCGAGTATCATAACAATAGAAACGCGGCAAATTTTAAATTTTCAGTTTCACATTTCAAACGGCTGAACGGTTCTGCCATGGAGCAGAACATGAGACTTTGCTTGAATCGGAGCGGAAAACTTTACGATAATGGCCGTTATTATCCAAGACTTTTACGAGAGCAAGTTCTTGATATGATCCATAGCGGAATATCTCAGCGAACGACTGCAACGGAGCTGAAAACAAGCCGGTATTTTGTCCAAAAAAACGTCTTAGCTGACTATGACCGTACAGGATGTTCGCTGCCGCACATGAAAGTCCAGCCAGAGAGAAGAGTTATAACTCCAGACGTTGTGGCCTCCATAGAAATAGAAAAACTTATGAAGCCGAGTATTTATTCAGCAGAGTTACAAGATCGTCTATTACTTAATGGGATCGCCCATCCCTGGAATTTACCATCAAGATCCACGATATCGAAGTGTGTTAGGAACGATCTCTTTATGACTAAAAAGAGAATACAACAAATACCGGCCGAATCCCAGAGAAATGACAACATTGAACTGGGAAATGATTTTCTCGAGCAAATGGCGGACTTGGATCTGCGCACCGTTCATTGTTTTGACGAGAGCAGTGTCTTGAAAACAACTGCCAATCGACGGTACGGAAGCGCTCCCAAAGGCCAGCCTGCCTTCGAAATACAGCGATACGCATCTAATTGTACTTACACTATTAATCTTCTCCATTCCCCCTTCGGAGTAGACTTTGTTGATGTCATCGAAGGTCCCTTGAACGGAAATTTGCTCCTGCTTTTTTTCGAAGAGGCAGTGAATCTCACGAGAGCAGATGGCACAGCAGTCCTGGAGAGAGGTGATACTGTGATCTTAGACAACTGCGGCTTCCATCATGGCCACTTTGTGGAACCTATTCTGAGAGAGATGCTAGGAGAGTGTGGCGTGAACCTACTTTTTCAGCCGCCTTATTCACCGGAATTCAACAGCTGCGAATTTTGCTTTCCTGATATCAAAGAGTTTCTACGCCGAAATCAGCGCTTAGCGGTGGAGCATACAGAATATGGGTCAATATGCAATCTACGAGGCGTGTGCAAACATCACACAAGCAAAATCTGTTGCCTATTTTCTACACTGTGGATACCTGCTGTAGATCACGAACAATGAACTTGTCCGGCTCACTTGTACAGGAAACAATTGTTACCACAGTGCCGCTGCAGTAACAAACAATATTATGCAGCGCGTTACTCTCTGTCTCACGTTTGCTTATTATGAGAGATTGTTTGTAAATGTACACCTGCAATTCAGTCAGCTGAATGAGTTGTTTATGAATCTGTAAACAAGTTTAGAGAGAATGGGGTTTCCCCACACGTTATAAATAAAGCAGCCTGCGTGACGCAGTCTTTCCGCTTCTCTCCGTCGAAAAGTATGGTAAATAAAGAGCTGGCAGAAATAAATAAAGTGCCGATATATTTGAAGTCTTTTAGTCAACGTACCTGGTTTTGCATATTTCATTTTTCTGTTCAATATAATTCAACATCATAGCAAAAATATTTTCTATCAGTTTGAAAGCTATACACTATGAACTCAGACACAGCAAATGCTTCTGATTTGTCACTTCTTGTGTTGAAAGTTTGCGAATTCACACAACGTGAAGTTTGCTAAAGCTTGGATGCTTTTTCTGGGGAAATCCATGCCAACCATCAACAGGCCTGCAGTCTTGGGGGCGAAAATTTTAAACTCGAAAGGGCATTTCATATTTTTCAAATACATTGTATTATCCACTGTTACAGTAAGGAGTGTAATTGCGTGACAGGGACTCAGGGAGAAGCAATGCTGTCAATCAAACGTTTGGCAACATTCTAGTCAGTCTCGCAACCTGTGCTCGCGCTGCCGGTGAAATGGCGGGACAAAGTGACATTGGAGTTTCTTCAGAGGTTTATTCCTGGCTTTCTTCGATATCTAACAGCTTGAACCTCCAAAGATTAGCGCCAGAATTTGAAAGAAGGGGTTTTCGAAGCAAGCATTCACTGAAATATATGAATGAAAACGATCTCGAGATTATTATAAACTCGCCCGACAAGTTGTTGTTGGCGGAACGAAGAATTCTTGAGAAAGAGCTGCAAGAACTGAAGAAACCCTCTCTACAGCCCAAAGAACTCTTTCCTCCATCATCGCCTGGGCCCTTACAATTCGTGTCCGGTAACAGTACACTGCTAGTTGGCCCATCTAGCAGTGTGTCAGTGCAGTCGATTGAAGGCCCCGCTACTGAGGGAAAATCGTGCAAAAAAACAACAGATCACTCAAGCTATTTAGAAAGGAAAAGTGCGGAACTAACGGAAAACCTGTCTCTGTTACAGACACAAATCACAAGTGCTTCTGATCAGCTGCAAAGCATTCGTAGAGAATACGAAGAAGCATCAAGCAAAGCCAATGGATGGCGAGGAAAACTCTGTGGCCGATGCCATTTGGCGGGACATTACAAGGGTCGCTGTTCAAATGCGCCGTGCACAGACATGAACAAATGCGGAGCGAGCGAGAAGCATCCAGAGAGCAAAAGTGAAATTCAAGAACTACAGAAACTAATCAGGGACTTGGAGAAAAAAGAGGCTAAGGCTGCAGATGACCTTCGTTCGTTCAAGCTTGCAAAAGAACGCTCGAGCAACAATTTCTTCGCCATTATGCGGCCAAGACTAAGAAAGCAGAATGAAGGTCGGTATGTTGACCGTTTCGCTCTGGATAAGGACTTGATAATACTGAGGAATATTTTCAACAACAAAGTCCCTTTGGATGATTCTAAGGACTGGCAAATGCCATTTCTGATTGAACAGTGCCTGAGAAATCTACCGTGTCTAAATGTTGGTATGTAAACAAAATCGAACGGGAACAGTTGCAATCCGATCTAATGTTGAGTTGTGAACGTTGTAGACGTTACTTGGCGCCTTCACGCAAAATGCGCCTCTGAGAGAGAAAGTTTCATAGTTAATGCCCTGGATATGTTGAGTTTTGCTAAAACAAATGAATAAAGTTTATATTTTTATGCTATTTTGCCGTTTTAATACTCCCGCTCCTCAAAAACATTTGTAGAAATTCTATTGTTTACAACCGATACTGTGATTGGCTAATTTGCAGAAATTTTTGTCGGGTGGCCTTGGTTGGAGTAGCCGGACTGTAATAGCTTGTACCCATGTGTGAGCTAACCTATCTCTATAAGCTAATATCGGTAGTTTGCTCAGTCCTCGAAAGAGCAAATTTATTTTAACTGTATTCTGGTATCCTTTTTATAAGCTGATACATATAGCGTATGTCCCTGGGCACATCAAATGGTGGGAAAGTAAGCAGCTTTATTGAAATTTCAGTTTGATTCAGGTACTTCCATCTACACTTTGCCCAAGCTAGGAGAAAATTGATCACACACAAGGTAGAAAAATAACTTATTCAAAACTACTACATACCAGTCAGCTTCTGTAAATCTCCCAGGTATAATGTCATTGCTTGTAGGCGGTGGAGCCGATGTTTGCGCAGGAGTTTTCGTTTTGTCTTGTCGACTTTTGTTGGACATATTGAAAACACGACGGTGTCTTTATAGGGGTTTAATCCATATCACCATCCCGAATAATGAAAAATAGTTAATGCCAAGTTTTAAATTTGCTAAAAAGATTACAAAGGCACCGATTTTATGGATATTTTTCCCGAAATCGCAAATTTCGCGACATCTTTGGAATCAAAATGGCGGCCGTGATCTCGTTGATGCTTGTTGCTATGGCGTTTCTAGCACTCGTTCCAGTCCTTCTTTCCAAATGTCCCACCCCTTCCCCTGATGACAAACATCTTGCTTGTGTAGCATATCAGACCCAGAAATTGATTGAAGTCAAAAATTAAAGGGGGGTAATTGGATAGAAATGAGAAAAGTTTAATAAATCCAGGCCTTGTTTCCTTTATGTTTATTTTTCTTTAAGTTGGGTGTGTGTGTCACAGGTGGAGGGGGGGGGGAGGTGCCCTGGTGTGTCAGGGTGGGCTGGATGGGTGCTAACCACCTATGACACCTCACCTATCCTGGATGACTTGACCTAAGAAAAGTACATAGGATTGGACACCTTTCCTCATGGACACCTCTATAATACGGACAGCTCAATATTGCCGACAGCTTGCATAATCTGAAATACAGTGAACTCTGTTTAAGAAGGACACCTTGGGGACCAACTCTAGCTGGCCGCCTTAGAGAGGTGTCCGCCCACCAGTATAGAGAGTTAAGTTACAGACAATTAAGTGAATGAAGGGTGGAACTTAAACCAGTCACTGATGTCCATATTAGAGAGGTGTCTGCCTTTTAGGGATGTCCGCTTTAAGAGAGAGTTGACTGTCAGACCAAACTGATACAAACTCACTTTTGGATACCTCCTTAACACAGACATTTAGTCCTGTTCCTTTCATTTCCATGCTAGAGGTTCACTAGAGATGAGCTGGGTGACCCTTTTCATAGATGGCTTTTCTTTTTTGGTTACGTTACAATACCGGTAATTGAACATTTACTCAAAACAATTCTAGGCAATCTTACAGTTTTTGTCCAGAGATCCAATGATAATTTTGAGTCGGAAAAGAAAAACATAATCGGTTTCGATGTCTCAAACGATTGCAAATCTGCTCGCCATCCTTCCCACCCTACCTCAGACTTAGCTGATTGATGCAGCAGATGGTGAATGGGGCTAACAATTACTTGTAAATAGCCTCCTTGGTGGGGTAGCCAGTGAGGTGTGGATCATCTAGCAGACAAACCAAGCACTGACAGGGGAGAGGGGGGGAAGACTTGTTAGCGGGGTGAAGTGGCCTTTCTTTTTGCACTACCTTGATTGAGAGTCTGTTCACAGGCTAGGGGTCTAAACCACAGAAATTTGGTTGAACATGTGAAGCAGAGCCAGAAACCCTACCCCATTTCAAACCAAAATCGCAGTGTTGGTGCAGAGAGGTCATATTTTACCACCATTCTGGCTATTTCCACAGTGCAAACTATCTTTTTGCTATTGATTGTCAATAAAGTGTCATGTAATTACAGATATTGTTGCATGTCTGGTGAAATTTTATCCTCAAACTGAAAGCTCACAATGGTTGCCTGGGGGAAATGATGTGTGACCAGTGGTGTGAACACATGCCCACAGACATTGCTGTACACAGGTTTCTATCAAGGACAAAATTTTGACAAGCCAAACTATATAACAGACTTAAGTATAAACACAAACAGATAATTAATGCTCTGATTGGCTTATTTAGCTTATTTAGACCAGGCATGATGCCACAAGACATTCTGGAGGCTTTCATTTGTGAAAGGAATAAAGAATGATTGGCTTGTATTCAATCACATAGCCTAGTGAAAATACTCACTGGAGACTGAGAGTATGAAAAGTGTTTATGTCAACCTATGCACTTGGTGCTTGTGCATTCATAACACAAGAGCACTCTCAAGAGAGGCCTATGTGGGGAGGGGGCAATCTAAGACAAATAGAAATGATAAATAATTAGCAAAATGGCTAAAGAACCAGCGTAATTAATCGATGAAAATCGATCATCAGATTCTTATTGATGACTTGATATTAACCAATAAAATTAGTTAATTAATATCGATAATCACACCAAACTCCTCTCTTAATTAGATTATCATTGATTGCCATCGATTATCATCGATTGTCACCGATCATTACCAATTACTCTCAATTTCATGGACTTGCACCA
The DNA here is from genome assembly GCA_964017195.1 of Siderastrea radians. Classification (NCBI taxonomy): domain Eukaryota; kingdom Metazoa; phylum Cnidaria; class Anthozoa; order Scleractinia; family Rhizangiidae; genus Siderastrea; species Siderastrea radians. Next base: position 7,009,213 of record OZ024898.1, read on the forward strand.
CATTCTCTCGAAGACAAAGTTTCTCTCCTTTAGTCGCCATTTGATTTTGGAGTTGTCATAGTAACCAAATAGGAGTTCCTATCTGTTTATTTTTCAGGCATGAGCATCTCAAGTGGGATCAAATCAAGCCGGCGAATGCTTTTATACAGCAGATGACAAGAGTGATCATTACAACCCAACACAGCTTTCATTTATGGTTAATTACCACTGTTGTTGATGTTATGATGATGCATGTGCCACAATAAGAAATAAATTTTGTGGGCTCTACTTGTTAGATACCAATCAAGAGTTTCAAAGTGTGTATTTATTTTGTTGCCTTGTAAATACAAAGGAAGATCATGTTTACATTCATTGGACATTGTAAAAAGTGTCCCATGGATTATATTATTTGATTAAACTAAGAAGTGACAAGAAGCGATCTAATTGATGTATGACAATCGTTAATCAATGAGAATCGATATTAATTGACGTCAATTATGATTATCGAGTACCAATCGATGAACGTAAACATGATCTTCCATTCGTATTTACAAGGCAACAAATATTGACGTCAATTATGATTATCGAGTACTAATCGATGAAAAATCACACAAATGTCAGTCATCGATTATCGACATTAATCGATTAACACTGATTTTCAATTTCTTGGTTTCATTGATTAATTGTGCCAGGCTAAAGACTGCCCCCTGAACAACACTTACATATGCGTAAACCCTAGAAGAATTTGTACCTAGAAGAATGTACTACTTTCTCAGTGAGAACAAAGGAGTCTTACAGACTGGTGATCACTAGTCTAGCAGACTGTGCCAACGGTCCTGCAGCCCAATCCGTCAACAGTACATAACCGTTGTGACTTTCAGCCAGTCAGCTGAGCAGCAAGCTAAAATCCGTGTCATTATTTCTGCTATCTGTACATTTGTGGAGCTAAGCGCAGTTCTTCTTGCAGCGTCTAATGTGTCGAATTCACAGCCATTAACATGTGCAGCAAAGGAGAAGCAATTCCTTGTGACCTATAAATTTTTTCGCAGCCCGGGTTCGCAGGTAGCTTTTTGCCGCTTTTTGCTCGTCGTGCAGAAGGGTTTAGTAGTTTACCGTTTAGCCAAAAACACATTCCTCATGCTACAATTTTTTTGCTCCTTCTATTGTTCTTCGCGAAGCTTTCAGACATTCAGGTAGCACAGCCCTTTCTCCTCATGATCAGTCCACTGAAGCTTTGAGTCGTCATGAAACTAATTAAAGTAAGTATGCAGCACTGTTTGCAAGCCACATATTTATCTTTGCTTTTTACGAGGATATCTTGAAAGAAATTTGGAAATCAATACAGACTGTTCGTCCGGACTATCTTGACGAAGTAAACACCACCTGCTAACGATAAGATCACGACTCCAACCAGCAACAAAGCCAAAAGAAACTCCGCCATGTTTTGAATGCAAAACGCCAATCAACGAACCCTCCACTCCTGCAAAAAATCACCCCACCCCACTTGAATTGTAAAAATCTCGCAGGAGTACGCGGGGCAGGGGAAGCGAAAAACAAAAATCTGAAGGACTCAATCTGCACTTATGGATTTCTCGAGACCTGAAAAGCAAGACCAAATTAAACAATTTTAACATGTGAATAAATGAATGAATAAATAAATAAATAAATAAATAAATAAAGGAATAAAGGAATAAATGAATGAATGAATGAATGAATGAATGAATGAATGAATGAATGAATGAATGAATGAATGAATGAATGAATGAATGAATGAATGAATGAATGAATGAATGAATGAATGAATGAATGAATGAATGAATGAATAAATAGAACAAAGAATGTTAGTCTGCTCATCATGCCCAGGGATATCGTCAGCCGTCGTGTGGAAAGGTAAGACGCACCCAATGCAGGTCCCAGAAGTTTTTCTTTCTTTTTCTACATACCTCTGTGACTAGGGTAGGAAATTGCAAGAAACATAAGATTACAAGAGTAAGGGTATGGGAGTTTTTTTTTTGCCATGGAGAAATTTTAAAGAAATCTAACAACAAAAAGTACAAGAATTGCGTTTTGTGGGCTTTGTTCCATGGCATCTAAACATAACGAGGTATCCCATTGCATTGGGTATACAAACAAGACATTTTCTGCAGTTTTGTTGCAGTGTCCTGGTTGTGCAAGGTTTAGGTTTAAATAGATCTAAATATATCTGTGCCCCTGACAGTTACCGCAATATCCCCAAAACTAATTTTAAAAAGCTAGATCCCACAGACGCAGGAGGACGGCCTATTCTACACAACAGAAGAAATACTCCTCAAAATTAAAATGTGGCCTAAATGGAAACTAAACAACTTAGTTAGCCTCAAATAAAAATGGGGGAAAATTCTAACAAGGACAGACAGACAAACAGCCTTTATTTCAGCACGATTAAAATCAAAGCTCTGCAACTTGTGGGGTCGTGTAAAATAATAAAAAAAAACTAATAAAAACTAAAATTAAATGTTATACAAAGTATATAGACAGTAAAAACGGTTCACATAAAATTCTTTGTTGAAAAGCTCAAAACTCATGAGCCTGTTGATACTGATAAGGTCTTGTTCCCCCTCCCCTCCCTACACTCTCTCCGATCTCCCTTCCCCTCTCCAGCCGCCGTCCCCTTTATTGCCAACCCAGGAACTCCTGTACCAACCCAACCGGAACTGACCCTGACGACCTCAGCCTTCCCAGACCATATTAGGAAAACGAAACTGATTTCTTGCAGAAGGAAGTTGAGCGACGGTACTAAAGAAAGGCGTGGATTGAGAAAAACGTTTCTAAAACAGTGGTTGATTCCGTTAGTGGTTTTCTTTTTGTTCAGGTAAGAGATGTCCGGTGTAAACAGAGGCGTAATTGGTGCATGTTGTTGAAAAAATCGATTTTACAAGTCACCAATCAAATGTGCATGCAGCCTTCCAGGCCTTCGTAGATTATAAGCGGAGTCATGCATCAAGAAAGGACAGCATTTAAGACATTTGAATTAAACTTATTTAGTATTTGCCTCTTCTTTGCTTTAAGACAAAGAAAGTTTAGATCATGAGTTTATGTGAGGAAGTTCACGTACACTTTCAGAATGTTCGAGTGATCCGTGATCCGTTGGATTCTCCGGCGTGCGTGTCAGCCTTAGCTTTAGTCAATATTGTTAAAAAGTCCCTAAAATTTCTTGCATTTGAGAGTAATGTGTTTTAATTATTGAATTGCCGTTTCAAAGACGCGTTAAACATGCAAAGTTCTAATTGATCGAGTGTTCAATCTTACAAAAGGCGCCGCATAATTCTTTTTCATTGATCATGGTTTGTTTGACCCATCGTTAATTTATTGCTGTATGATTTGACAAAACAAGTTCGGCGGTAAACTAAATGGTTGTTTGAAACTATTCCATGAGATGAAAGAGATTAAAACAAGAGTTCTCTGACTCAGGCCTTATTGTCAAATAAGAATACACAGAATGGTCTAGAGTCCAAAGTATATATCTTGAATTTTGTAAAGCCGCGGCTACACGAGCAATTTTTTGCTTGCGATGGTGATGCGATTTTTTTGAAATTGTCGCGTCGCCAGCGCGCGGCGAAAATCACACGTGTAGCCACCCTCTGACGACGTCCGTGATTTTGTCGCAAAAAATTTAAGTCGGGAAGAGGTTAAACACGCAGTTTTGCCCAGTATGCATTGCGCGCTGCGAGCATTGGCGGCCATTTTCTTGATGTTGAAAAATCCGAGCATTATTGTTGGTGACCCTGTGGTCTTTCCAATCCGCTTCCATCGGCCGTCTCATGCTCATTGATTGATCCTTGCTCTTAGGCATTCAATCGAGTACTATAATTGTCAGGGAACATTTCTGACTGTTTTTTTTGTTGGTTTTGCTTAAGTTTTATCCGTAGTCTGGCAAAATATTTAACAATTATCCTGCGAAATCGCGCGGAATATCACCTGATACTTAGCCGACGAGGCCGTAGGCCGAGTTGGCTAAATCAGGGGATATTCCGCAAGATTGAGCAGGATAATTGTTTTATTATTCAACAAATTCCCATCGACTACCATTTTCAGAACGAGAAAAACTACAGCTCTATGATGAAAACGCTAAAAGCTAGCAACACATAAGCTTAAGCTTAATAAAAATCAAAACAGAACTTCAAGAAATCGAAGTTTACTACCGTTCACTTAAAAAGACTTATTTACAAACTCATGTTTGGAAATGACAAGACAAAGTAAAAAAAATATTGCTACCTTACCGAGAATAAGTCCTCTTCCTGTGAATTAAAGTCTTTCAGTTCAACTTAAGTGTTTACAACTTTCCGTGAGCAAGTGTGCTGCTTCATTCGCAATAGCATTTTCTTGGTTGAGTTCTCACTATGAAAATTCCAAGTCAACCTCTGGATATCTTTGTGAGCTGAAGCAAATACTTGTTGACTTTTTGAGAGCATTTAGTCGTGGAAAGTTTCTTCCAGGGAGTTAAAATTTCCGGAGAACACTGCTAAAACTGCCTCGCTGTTCAAAATGGCCTCCAAACAAGCAATGAAAGAAAATCTGCAGTGCACTTCCAAATATGGTCATTTACGTATATCGCAGGATATCTGTCATGTACGGATGACAGATATTGAGGGCTTCCTTACCATATATGGGCATAGTGACAATTTGTTGAATAATAAAATGTGATGTCTGTTAAAACATGTCGAATCCGACGCGAGGAAGACCGCGTTTAGCGGGTTCGGTCCGCCAGATAAAGCTTAGATCTTCTGTGTTTGTCCTGTGGAACGAAAGAAAGGTAGCACTTGGTTTTGAGGGAGCCACAAATAGTGAGTTTGCCGAATTTCTTCTTCATATACCGACGGATAGAACTTTACGGCCTGTGAGGTAAGCCCGAGTTTTTGATTGTTTGTTATTTGACAAGCGAATCATAACCTTCTTGTTTACGTGCTTTTCGAGTCTTTCAGCTTTAATCGTGATTGTTCTGACATTTTTTTGCAAACATTAATTTCAGCTGTGGAATTTTGGAGCCAGGTGAAAACAGAGAGATTTCTCGTGATCTAGACCCGTTGCTGTCTTCAACGCCTGTTCTTGTCGACTGCAAAGCGACGTCGTAATCCAGGAGCAAGTTCGAATTTGACGTCAGTTAGAATGGCGAAAAAACGGAGATTATCTCTTGAAAGCAGCCATAGTGAAAGCTTGTAAGTTTATATTCGGTGGTATTACTTTTTTGTGTTTATAAGGTATGAAGTTTGTTACTTGTTAGCCCTCAATAATAATTATTATGTCCATAGCATTTAACACCCTCTGAGGGCGTAGGGAATTGCACTAAAAGCAGTATATTATATTAAATACGTCGATTCCTGCAGGTTTGGAAATATTCAAACCAAGCAAAATTTAAAGAAGAACATAGATCTATATACAACAGCCCAGCTCTCAGCTGGCTTGGTAGCACAGTTAGTTTGAGTGTTGCATTGGCATCAGAGGGGTCATGGGGTTTGATTCCCGTTCAAGCCTTGTTTTTCTTTTACAACTTACTACTGGAATGCATGAGGTAAATTGGCTACCGTAAAGAGATCGAAAGCTGACGGTTTGAGCATTAGCCCTTTGTCAGCTTCCCTCTGACGCCGGGCTAATGCACCAGAGATCAGCTTTCAGTCTCTTTACAGTGGCCAATTTACCTTATCAACTCAGTTGATAAAATTAATCCAAAGTTTTGTGTTTCACTTCCCCACCAGTGCAGCACCACAGTTTTTTAGAAACTGACCCCTTTGTTTACTACTGGGAAGGGCGTCCTCATTTCTTGTTTCAAGTGTAGTCGATATATTGATTAGTCCGTAATATATTGTCATACAAAAGAGCATCTGTTTGAAGGTTCAGCTACCAAGATGTTTAGTGTATACCCTTTCCATGGCATCTAAAATACAAGTTCTATAAATGATCGTAACAGTATGTGTTGTTGCTCATTAGCTTTCTCAACTGATATTGTGATTACTTTTTCATTTTGCAGAAATGTTGATGTTACTGGATCAAGTTCCCACCTGAACAGCTCAAGCACTAACAAGCAAGCCAGCCATCTTAGTTTAGTTCCATCTGTAAACTCTGTCATGGGCAATCCTTACTCCTCATTCAGTGACGATCCAAACAGATGAAAGTGATGGTGACAGTGATGATGATGACAACAGTGATGATAATGATGATGATGATGAGAGCAGGACAATGGATGCATTTGGAAATCCTTTTAAATTTGAAGACAGGTAATGTAACAGACTCTTTTTATTTTGGTGCACCCTGATCTTATGCTTAGTAGGTAAATTGTCCACAAATGTTGTCAGTAGTCTATACTGAAGGTAACCAATGCAGTGTATGTTTTTGTTGATTTTGTTGAATTTGCCTTTTACACAGGTTGGATTCGATTATAGAGGATCTTTGTAATGAAAGTGATGAAAGTAAAGATAGTGACAGGTAAACAGTATTTTCTTTTTTTATATGCTATAAATTATAACAATTTTGGACAATCATTTATTCATTCCGTCAAGGGATGAAAGCTAACTTTTCAGAATTTTTTTGCTTGTTTTAGGTAATTCTAGTTATCTATTTGTTAAGTAATGTGGACCATCTCGGTTCTGTGCAGTAACTTCCTTATTGTATGTTGTCCGGTAGATATTTCACTGCTCTGCTGTCATAAGTAGCCAATAACTCAGCTGTTATGTCCAGCAGCTACAGCAACGATTAGTTTGAAGATGCAGTGTAACTGAAAGACAATAAATATCACAGTTTTTTGTTGTTTTGTGACCATCTACTTTCCTTGTGGAGACAACCCTGTGTTGACAGTATTTGAATGACAGTGTTCAACTTTGTGAACTGATATTTTGTTCCAGTGATGGGGATTACTCTCTTTCTGATGCTGAGTGTGATGTAGTTGACATGAATATTTCCATAAGAGATGATGAAGCAACACTTACTGTGGTGGAAGACCCTTATTTGTCAGCTAGTGACATAGTGCTCGGTATTGTGTTTATACTCTCATGGAGCATGTGTCAAAAGTTGTTGTTGACTTGGAGGTGATTGATAAGGTGATTGCTTCACTTTCAATGAAAAGATTACAAAAAACTGATTAAACTTTTCCAAGACACATTTTAGGGACTGGTCATTATTTAGAGGTGGGGGGGAGGGCTGGTGCAAGTAGGGGTAGGTCAATGATTTTTATGCAGGAAAAAAAGGGGGGCCACATAAATTTATGCACACATATTAGCTAGGGAGCTTTGTTATACAAAGGGGGGAAGGGTCAGCAAGAAATGTGCTTCACAAAGGGGAGGGTCAGGAGAACTTGAACATGGCCTCCCTCCATATGCACCAGCCCTCCCTCCCCCCCCTATCTCTAAATAATCACCCAGCCCTTACACATTCAACTGATTGGCATTGTTGTCCTTTCAGAACACATGGGAAGGAGTGTTGCATCATGTATGTGGGGAACACACTTGGGCTGAGTCAGCATGCAAACATGGTCCTCATGTTGAAGAAGAGACAACAAGAAAACCCTTGTCGAAGTCCTCAAAGGCAATGGCCGCGCTACACAAGATCGTACTCGACCCAAAGTGGCTCAGCAACCTACATTTCTATGTTCGATTCCGGTGAGTATTGTCTGTTTTTTTTTTGCTTGTAAGCCATACAGTCTGCTTTACAGACAATTGATCAACACAGGCAGTTCCTTCCTATGGTATCCAGGGTTTGGCACTGTTCTCATATCTAATCTCTCTTTTTTCCAGGCATACTGGTGAACTAGAAAATTTCAGCAGCATGATGACAAAGTATGCACCAAAGAGGATGGCATTTGAGTATGTGTTATATCTAAGTGAAATGCTGTACAATCACATAATTGATAATCAATTGTGCAGAGTGAAAACCACTTTTTATTTTTAATGGGTATCTTGTTGAATGTATTTCATTTTTTAGGCATATTTTATTCTTGAAATCATTTTAAAGTTATTTTGTTGTACCTAATCACCTTTTTTTTCTCCCCCACCCCACCTCCCCACTGTCTTAAATTGTTCTAACCCATATTTTTCATTCGCTTCCAGTTACTTCATTATAGGAGTACTCCTGAATGAACTTGACCACAACCACCTAATAATCACCTTCTTCCTTCTTACCCCCCCCCCCACCTCATCTCTCTGTAAAATAATTGTAACATCCCAAATTTTTCATTCACTTCCAGTTACCCATACTGCATTATGAGAATCCTCCTGGCTGCCATTGACCATAACTTTCACCCTTTTCGAAAGCCCAAGCAAAGCCCAGGCAGGGAACTTGCGGCACAAAGAAAGTATTCAAAACGGACCCAGCGGTACCACGCTGAGATACTGAAGGAAGACAAGGCCTACACATACTTTCCATACATGGTGGCAAGGATGTTGGATACATGTAGAGGATCCCAAGGCAGTTTTTCAGCTCGCTCTGATGTAGACGATTTTAATCCCAATAGATTGCCCCGACCCTCGCCATGAAGGCCGCGCCACCAAACGAAGAGCTGATGAAAGCACCCTCTAGATTTTACTTGAAGCCTAAAGACACTGAAAATGTGCAGGAGTGAATTTGAATAGTTTATAACTCGAAATTCTGTGCTGACCTCTTTTTTTTTGTTCTGAAGAAGAACCTCTTGTTTCTAGATAAAATATCCTTTACCAAAGGTACAGCACATGTAGTTTTGAAAGCTGCAATATTTGACTATCTGTTTCAAATCAGATTCACTATATGTTCAAACAAAACAAAACAATAAAGAAAACAATAGCATATCATTCTGCGGGGAACAACATAGAATCACAGATGATCAGTACAGGAATTTTATTGATGAAAGATGTTTGTACCCTTGCAGCTATTGTAGGTCAATATGACTGTAATACTTTTATTCAACAGGATCTAAAGAACTTTACTTGAGTTATGAATCAATATATATTTTGAAAGTCAACATTTTGACAAAAGCGAAGAACTTCTACACTACCCTCCATTATGTCAGTTTGTTCAATATAAATATAAGATCAGAAACTAGCTTTTTCTCACCACTAGGTCAATGCAAAAATAACATATTTTAATCAACAGAATGCACTTGTTTGAGTAATCCTACCCTCTCCATTTCTCAGGTCTTGTGTATTTTGAGATACACATATATTGAGAGTAGAAGATTTCTTTGACTAAAAACATGTCTGCTACCAAACCTTTTATTGAAATAAAATAACTCAAATTATATTTATTTGTTGTCTATCTACTACAGAGGCGTCAATCATGACAATCTTTGCTACCATTTATATTAGAAGAGCAAATGGCAGGTCTGAACAGTAACAAATTTCAGTGGGATCCAGTTACACTACTAGGCTACATGTCAACAATTTTTCCACCACGAATCTAAGTAAGCCACACCTGGTTGAAGTTAGTAGTGATTTGACCTTGGTCAATCAAGGAAGAGAATTTTGGTTTTGGTTTCAATTTCCAACATTTAGACTTGCAAATTACAAAGAGTGTTATAAAGATTTGCCTGGTGCTATAATTTGGGCCCTCTGACATATCAATCAGTGTGATGGTCTCTGACCATTAATTTCCTCTAAAGCCCATGTATCTGCCATCTGGTGCAGGATAGTGTTCTGTGATCCTACGTACAGCACATGCAGGGATGACCCTTCTGTTTCCCCTTCCTAATTTACCGTAGCGCCATAGGGCAAACTGCCAGTAACCAGCTTTGCGAAAGCTCTCCATACAGAAATTTAACTTGTTGGCACGAATGTCACATCGAGCTTTGATACAGACTTCTAGTATGTCTCTGTCTGAACAGATGTTTGTAAAAGCTGTATAGCTGGTGATGCAAGTCACACTTTTACAACACATATTTTCCTGGTCATCAGGCATTGGCCTGCATACTTGGCATTTACACCACTCTGGAGTATCCTCTGCAGGTGGTTCCTGGTTCCTCAGGCTCTGCACTAGCAATCTTTTTGGCAAAATCGAGGCTTCCCCTACCCATAGAGAGAAGGTTGACAAGAATCTTGTCCTTTGTGACTGGATCAAGAGTAGCCAAAAATTCCTGAAAAAACAATTTACAATTCTTTAGAAAATCACCCGGGATTTAGAGAACCTTGCTTTCCCACCCTGGTCATTTGGATGTAGTTTTCGCTATGAATGAAGCATGTACTTGGGGCTCCAAACTTATGAACTCGCATGTTCCTACCTGATATCAGTCAATCCCTAGCTGATATCAGGCCACTGCTTATTTGGGTTTCGCGCGCAAGTGTGCAGTGAGCAGCAAGCTACAAGTTACGAGCCGGCAAGCGAAGCGAAACCCAAACAGAGAACCTGCTAGCAGGATAATCTGTCGCAATAGAACAGCTCCAATCGAACAAAAATCATTCCTGTTTTGCAAATGCTCTTCACGTTCGGCAGTTTGATCTTCATTTGGCTGAAATAAGAAGTGAACAGTTAGAAAGGGCATCAGATATGTATACAGGCCTGGAAAGTATCGACAGACTTTACCTTGTTCTTGCATTTTCCTTTGTTGCAAGCACAAAGGTCGTGACACTTGATGTTGCCCTCGCGACACTTGCAAAGCGCCTCTTCCTTTCTTCCTGGCGCAATGGCCTTGACAATCACAGAAAGATCGGTCCTAAAATTAATAGCAACCAAAAGGACATAAGGTCAAGTTTTCGAAAACAAAACTGTGTATGAGGCGAAATGAAATGAAGTGAGAAATTTTCCATCGTAGTATCGCACAAATAACAACAAACCTCCGTTGTGCTATTGTCGGTTGCTTCCTGGTCTCTAACAATCGATCCGTAGGCATTCACAGCGGCATTTTCTTCAGACAATGTGGAAATTGAGATGGAAGTGTCCATGGCACATGTGTTTAAACAAAATTAAGGACAGCAGAAGCGGTGAAACAATCGATTCCCTTCCACGCGATCGGCCGCGATCAACTGTTTGCCGCGAGAAAAGCGAAATCCGATAAAACAATAGAAGCCTCGCTATCGTGTAGACCAAAACAATAATAGAGGCGCATGAAGCATAATGGGCTAAACTGGGTCTTTAATATTACTAGAAATTAGTGCTCACTAAAGCTGCCCCCGCTTTTTTATATTATGAGTGTAGAATATCTTCTGAAGTGAAACTTTGTACAGAGAATGACCGTTTGTTTCCAAACCCATTTTTGTTATCTGACAGGTTTGGTTATTTTGAATAAATCTGGCAAGCACAAGCTGACAGGTTTTATTTCATTATGTGCTATTGCGCGGTTCTAGGTTACGCGTGCATGGGACTGAGGCTTAGGTCAAATCACAGGCAGCCCAAGCGAAGGTTGAGAGCTGCGCATAAATTAGACTGTTTTTTCCACGCTATGCATAATAATGACATCGGCAACATTTAAGAGTTTGTATGGAAATGATACAAAACGTCTCAAATTGCCACAAATCAGAAAGAAGTCGAAATAAGAATGATTTACCTTATTTCATTGTTGTATTGGTCATTATTTGAGGGCTTCCTGGGCTGGCATGAAGCTTTTTGGGCGAGAAATTGAGGTTTATATTTTTCATGTTTACTGAACGTTTAGAATTAATTAAAGGCAGGAAATAGGTTGACACTGTACCTCACTTGAAGTTCGATAAATCCCATCACAATAAAAGAATCGCCATAAAACTTCAAAGGTGTATTCTTAAGTCTTTGATACACCTCTGTTCTTTCTCATGGGTTCCCTGCAGATCCTATTTTTAGCCGTCGAAAACCCCTCATAAATACGAAACTCGCCTTTCCTGGTATGCGTTTTCCTTTGAAGTGCACACCTGAATCTTTGCGAGCCGCGTTTCGACGACAAAATTGCCCTCAGCCGGGGAGAGGCTGAGTGAGATTGTCCACAAGCAAAAGGCGACACTGCGGAGTCCAGAGAGGTCGATTTGACGGAAATAGACAGCTATCAGCACGCCCGTGAAATGACTTCGTGCGACAATATATAAGCATAGCGATTTATTCCGTCACATTTACCTGTTTACCACAAAAAAAATGTTGTCGAAATTTAGAAGCAGAGACGAGGAGCAGTTTCCACCTAAAAAAAAAATTGCACCGGCTTCAAGGAATGGAAACTGTGGTAGGTATTTTTCCACGGTCACAGCAATATTTTTTTTCGTAAGACAACCCTATAAATCGGAATTAAATAATGAGGTTAATCTGCGGCCAGTGAGCAGGATCACTTGCACCAAATACTCGGCATAAAATCATCGAATGGATTGATTTGAGTGCAGCGAAAGATAGTTCTTCAGTCGTCCCTAAAGCAAAATTATGGTTCCAAGTCAATTGAGGGGATTGAATTTCACAGGCTTTCTAATATTTCTCTATTTCTGGTTAAGCCGACCTCTCTGGTATCTGCAGTGTCGCATTTTGCTTGTGGACAATCTCACTCAGCCTCTCCTCGGCTGAGTTCATTTTGTCATCGAAACGCGGCTCGCAAAGATTCATGTGTGCACTTCAAATGAAAACGCATACCAGGAAAGGCGAGTTTCGTATTTAGGAGGGGTTTTCGACAGCTTAAAATAGGATCTGCAGGGAACCCATGAGAAAGAACAGAGGTGTATCAAAGACTTAAGAATACACCTTTGAAGTTTTATGGCAATCTGTTTATTGTGATGGAATTTATCGAACTTCAAGTGAGGTGCAGTGTCAACCTGTTTCCCGCCTTTAATTAATTCTAAACGTTCAGTAAACTTGAAAAATATAAACCTCAATTTCTCGCCCAAAAAGCTTCATGCCAGCCCAGGAAGCCCTCAAATAATGACCAATACAACAATGAAATAAGGCAAATCATTTTTATTTCGACTTCTTTCTGATTTGTGGTGAGATGTTTTGTATCATTTCCAGACAAACTCTTAAATGTTGCCGATGTCATTATTACGCAGAGCGTGCCGATGTCATTATTATGCATAGCGTGGAAAAAACAGTCTAATTTATGCGCAGCTCTCGACCTTAGCTTGGGCTGCCTGTGGTCAAATGGGTTGTTTTCGCTCATGGCTCGTTTCGAGTATGAGCTTGCTCTGGCCTCAGTTTCAAGCTCACAAGTCAGATTTGTTGTAAGTAGATTTCCCTAATGGAGTTGATGTCTTTTATCTACTGTATTAAAGACAGAGACCTTAACTTTTTTTAAATTTAATCAAACAATAACCATATATGTATCTATTTAAGTGAAACACTTCAATTTGTTAAATATTTTGAATAGAATTTGAATTTGAACATGAACGTTATAAAATATAATTTAACAGTGAGTCAATTATACGAAAATTATGAACATGTGTTGTTAAAATGTACAGAAACGCAACAATTATGCACCTATCAATGGTTTGCCCCAGGATGGGGGGGGGGGGGGGCGGGCAACCCCAGGGGAATTTGACATTTTCAGGTTTTCAAGTGTCAATTTCCCCACCCTTGGGTCTTCATTAAGAGTCAAATCCCTACCCCTGTGGATCACAGACCTTGAATAGTAATGTTGACGAACTCAGGCACTCACAACAGGCACACTTTATTGCATAATTCAGTGACTCCAGAAGATATTCTGGTGACAAATGGTACCACCAACTTCGTGCATTTCCCCAACTGGAGAGGGCAGATTCTAGCTGTTCAAATTGTACACTGCCATTAATATTATGTGTGTACTGCACGCATTGTTGTCATGAGATATTTTAGCATAATTGCTGGCAATTTAACAAACATTTTGTACTCCTGACAATACCTGTGAATTGCTTTATTTTCTTCTTCCTTGTCTGAGCTGCCTTTGCTGCCCCTCATATAACTATGTGTTATAAAACTTCAAAGATAGATAACTGATGGGTGTTAAAAACAACATTTTTTGGGTTTAAAAACATCAAAATGCTCCTTAACATTTGTTCTGCCATCGCTCATGAAAAGAAAGGCCAAGCAAAGAATTTGGGAAGCTCATTCAAATGACTTCTGGGTATTTCCAAGATGGCAACCGAGCCAAATTTTCCACCCAGCCAGGGGACCGTTGTGGACGTCAAAATCCCCACCCTGGTAGAGCTTCACGAAGTCAAATTCCCGTGGGTTGCCCGCCCCCCCCCCCCCCATCCTGGGGCAAACCATTGATAGGACTGCATTACTTAACCCATTGACTTGTGAGTTTCACATTGAATAAAATTAATTTTGTCTACTCAAGTGAATTTAAAATATCCTAGGTTACGTATCAAGCATTTGGCAGAAAACAGCCATGAACATGTAAATTGCTGAAATTTCCCATTCCCACAGGTTGTTGTATATCAAATTTCAACTCGATGGAATCGCTTAGAGTTGTTGATCGCGACGTTTCGACTGCAATACTGCTAGTCTTCAACAGGCGATGAGGTCGATTGTTTACGTGTCGCTATTTGTAGCGCGATGGTTCGCTGCTATTGGTGCATTTCAATCCTCATTATTATTCAGACTATTAGATGTTGTTCCCTCACAGGTTCACTTAACGGATAAATGTTCATCTTACCTATCTTACACCACAATGAACAATAAACACATCTTTAATGACAAATTTCAGTCCGTTTTTACAAAACGTTGCATTGCTTCTAAATCCCACCATCACTTATGTAAAATGGACAGAATAATCGACAAAAAAGGTTTTCCAGCTAAGAAATTTATTCAATTAAAGAATACATTTGCTTTTAGTAGTGAAAAACTCTAGATTTTCTTGTGTGCATGGAGACACGCATGTAACTCTTGCAGACATGACTTTAATAGTGCAGTTAAGTGGCAACCGGTTGATCAAAATTGGAGCTGCTTTGCAAACAAAATTGCAAAAATCATAGAAATCTGGATCAAACGATCAGTTAAACAATTTTTGAAAGGCAAATCAGCATTTAAAACAACATTTACCGTACCGTTAAGCGTTTACCCAAGTCTTGCACTGTAAAACCTATTTGATGTCCGCAGTTCGACTCTAGGTCGAATGGACTTCGATGCAATTTTTCAACAAATAAACTTAAATTTATCTAGAAAGCTATACGAACTCTTGATTTTCTTGTGTGCATGGACACATGCATGTAACTATTGCAGACATGACTTTAATAGCGCAGTTAGTGGCGACTGGTTGATCAAAACTGGAGCCGCTTTGCGAACAAAATTGCAAAAATCATAGAAATCTGGATCAAACGATCAGTTAAACCATTTTTGAAAGGCAAATCAGCATAGTTACACACGTTTACCGTACTGTAGCATTTACCCAAGTCTTGTAAAATCTATGTGATGTCTGCAGTTCGACTCTAGATCGTATGGACTTCGATGCGATTTTTCAACAAATAAACTAAATTTATCTAGAAAGCTATAGTGTTTATTCGACCCCCAGTGAATTTTCGGCAATCCTTTGCGAGCCGTGTTCTAAAAAATCGAGATTTTTCCTGCTACGGCAAAATTTTCTTCCCTATACGCGGGGGCTTCTACGGTGCCTCCTTGGGTTTTGGCCGTCTGGGCCAAAACCCTGTGGGGGCAATAATAAAGTTTTGATATAACGTGCACTCTGATTGGTTGAAACAGCGTGTTTTATCAGAGTACAGATGCACAGAGTAACCCGTGACGCCATTCTGTGTGCGCTAGCGAGCTGAAAACCTTTCTTGCACGCGCTTGCAAGCTATGAATAAAACTTGTTTTCTTGCAAATTAAAGCCAATTTCTTTACAAATGTGAGTAAAGCTATATTATAAAACAAATAAAAAAGCCAAAACCGTGCTTTGTTCTGTGATAAAGCACGCAAGGAAGTGACAAGAGCACTCAAGAAGTAGGGAGAAGCACTCGCCTGCAGCTCGTGTTCACCCTACACTTCTTTCGTGCTCTCGTCACATTACAACACAGGCACGCTTTATTTGTGTTGTTCAGAAATGGGGTATACCGCTGGCTAATTGACACGGAAGGCTCGTTAATTTACCTGTCGGCAAGCTTCGAGTTATTGTCGAGTTTGCTCCGATGAAAGGGCTGAGTATCTTCGGAATTATTGGGCCCAGACGAATGAATAGGACTTGTGACTTTTGGGCGGCGATTCAGTGGATGTATTTCAAAAGAATTCAACAATGGAGCTTAATTATTGTCCCTCAAGTGCGTATCCTTTTGTTCTGTGAAGCGTGGTGATTGCGAAAAAAATGTCACCTCGCGTTTTCATCTCTTTCCACCGAAAATCGTTTCGCTTATAAGCGGCAAAGGTAATATCGGTTTATTATTGATATGCATTTTACAAGCTTGAAAATGAGCGTTTAAACGAAATTTTTGGTTCAGTATTACCGGAGAACCGCTTTGTTTTGCCAATTACAACGCAATTTGCCGCCGACATGTCTTCGGTCACGTTTGAATGAATTTTGCTCTCGTTTGCGAGGTGGAAGTCGATTTGTAAACGAAAAAAATTATTTGAAGTGATTTGTTACCGACCGATCGCTAAGCTTTTCGTTGGATTAGTTTATTTAAGATTAACAATCAGATACTATTAAACGACAAAGAAATACATAAACGTTTGTTTGGATTTTGATTGACCGTGCGCTTGTCAAAACAACAGCCGATATATTCTTATGCAAATACAAACCATTGCGCGGGCTTATAGAGTCCTTCGCGTGGCTACTCACTTATTCTCAACACTGTAAACACACTTGACCGTCGCGTTACCTAATTTATTAGCTGTAAGCCGTGATACATGATGGAGTTTGCCGTTGGTGCTTCTGTGGAAGCTGTCGATCAGCTCGGTATTTGGTCTAAAGCCAAAGTTACTTCAGCATCCGAAAATTCGGTTGTTGTGACCTTTCCTCCATGGAGATCGGAGTGGGACCGAGAGATAAAACAAAAAACATCTAAGGGAACAGTAAATGACAAACGAAAGGGTACACGGAATTCACAATCCAACACACTCATTTTATTTTCTTCTTGCTTACGAATGTCTACGTTTAATTCGGTGAATCGACTACGAAAAACGGGCCGACTTCCAACAGCTAGCAATCGATCGACAGAGTGTTTTTATAAATAATCGAGCGGGCTTCCGGTTCCATGGCTTTATATTCACTTAGACTCATCAAAGCGGTATGATTTTAACAAAGCGAGACGTCAAAAATCGTAGCTTAGATTCAAATGAACACTGGAATGAATAAAAGGAGCAAATTTATTGATGAAAATCATTCCAGAAACTAGAATGTTTGCGAGTGTTTTTGCGGTGTCTGACATTTGCAGACGCATTGCGTTAATGTCAATTTCTCAGCCTTTTCCGGCGCCTTTCCACGTGCATTCTTTGAGCTTTTCCAGACCTTTCTTACGAATAAATTAATATGGCGCAACAATAGGGTTCAAAAAAATCAATCAAGCAGAAATCCTAAAACAAAGCAAAAATATCGCACCTAACATCAAAGCGTTTGCGCTCGTGCAGTAGCCAGCCACAACTTCGGAAAGTAATCGGTCCGTGAGTTATGAATATTCAATGAGAAAGAACAATAGCGTGAATATATGAATAATAATCGACCCACAAAATGTGGGTACACACTTAAAGCGTGCCTGTGTTGTAATGACTTCCTTGCATGCTTTATCACAGGACAAAGCACGGTTTTGGCTTTTTTATTTGTTAAGTATAGGTATTAATATTGTGTGTTCAGTTTAATGGATTGAACAAGTGAAATGTTTAATTAATGCAAGCTCTTGTTAGTGACAAATGTCTTTAGCATGAAGTGACTTAAGGAACATCATTATTAACTCCCCCCCCCCCCCCCCAAGGTGGGATGCTACAACCTTGGACATAAAGTCTTGGGAAATTTGTTATTAGGTACGTTTGCCCCCTTCCCCACCTCATTAATGTTGGAAAAAAGGCACACAGTTGCAAACATCATAGGGTTTTCAACATTGTGATGGGGAGGAGGGGGAGGAGAGGGATGACTTACATGTACGAGTGTCTCAACAATTCTGACTAAGGTTGTTGCTGGCCTACAGTATCACATAGCGAGTTTTGTCTAAACAGCATAAATTTCTTTAAAATTGTTAATATTAGTTATTTTCCAGATACAGTTATTTTAGTTGTTATGTATACTCAGGTTCGTGAATGTAGAAGCACTATTTTAGTACATGAAAAGCAAAAAACTAATTTCAATTAGGTTGTAAGTTCCATGTTGGTTTTTTATATGTATTTTTTGGTTTTATAGTCTGAAACCAAGAAAAGCTTGGATTTTATTCAAAGAGTACACTGTTAAAGATGGAAAGTATTTACAGGAAGTACATTAAAAAGAGATTTCCAGGAGTAATTGTTTTGGATCTGAGTTACAGACAGCTGTCAAAAGTTCCTGAAGCTGTTACTCACCTGAAGGATCTGAATATACTTAGACTGAGCAGAAATAACCTGACAAAATTACCAACAAGTATCAACAACCTGAAAAATCTCACAGAGCTGTACTTGGTTCAAAACAAGTTAACATATCTTCCTGATAGCATTGGTGACCTGAAGGAGCTGACGACACTTCAACTGAGCAGAAATAACCTAACAGAATTACCAACAAGTATCAACAAGCTGAAAAATCTCACAGAGCTGCTCTTGGATCAAAACAAGTTAACATATCTTCCTGATAGCATTGGTGACCTGAAGGATCTGGAGATACTTGTACTGAGCAGAAATAACCTGACAGAATTACCAACAAGTATCAACAAGCTGAAAAATCTCACATGGCTGATCTTGGATCAAAACAAGTTAACATATCTTCCTGATAGCATTGGTGACCTGAAGGAGCTGAGAGAGCTGAGGGTGGGGGACAACCAGCTGTCTGCTGTACCTACCTGTGTACAGCAGCTGAAGAAGCTTAAATGGCTGTACCTGGATGGTAACCATCTCACAGATTTACCTGAGTGGATTGGTGACCTGAAGGAGCTGAGAATGCTGGGAGTGAGCAGCAACCAGCTGTCTGCTGTACCTACCTGTGTACAGCAGCTGAAGAAGCTTGAATGGCTGCACTTAGCAGGTAACCATCTGACAGATTTACCTGAGTGGATTGGTGACCTGAAGGAGCTGAGAATGCTGGGAGTGAGCAGCAACCAGCTGTCTGCTGTACCTACCTGTGTACAGCAGCTGAAGAAGCTTGAATGGCTGTTCTTAGCAGGTAACCATCTGACAGATTTACCTGAGTGGATTGGTGACCTGAAGGAGCTGAGTGTGCTGAGTGTGAGCGACAACCAGCTGTCTGCTGTACCTACCAGTGTGCAGCAGCTGAAGAAGCTTGCAAGGCTGTACTTAGAAGGTAACCATCTGACAGAGTTACCTGAGTGGATTGGTGACCTGAAGGAGCTGTTGCGGCTGTATGTGAGTTATAATCCTTTTACAGTTGATGGAATGAGAAGCCTTCTGGAGTTAAAGGACAAGAAAAAAGGAAAGGTTGACATATATTTTTCAGGTGGGTATAACTAAACACACCTTTTACTGATTAATTTATAAGCAATACTACTTTCATACTGAAAGCATTTATTTATATCGCTGTTTGTTTGTTTGTTTTTACTTTAATTTTTTAGAGTTAAATAAATGACTGTTTGAACTAAGGTTTTTTTCTACCACAGTAAGGGACATTTTTTTTGTCCTACTTAGGTTGTTGAACCTGGCAGTACTGTAGGTAATCTGAACTTTCTCCACAAAAGGTGTTTAGGGAATCCAACCATTGGTTTATGGGATACTATTACATTTGGATCCCACTAATACAAAGGTGAATTTAGTCATCAAGGGTTAATTTCTACTCTATGACTATCTGTTCCACACAGATTCGCTGTATGTGTCACAAATTATTTCAAACCTTGTTTTTTGCCCATTAAATTAAAAAAATGTCACTGAACTTTCACTCAAACCAATTTGCACAATCATACTGTTTGCATGACGGTGTGATGATATCAGTATGGCTGGCAGCTTTCTTTTTATCCTCAAGTGCATTAAGTTCATTCATGCAGGTACAGCTGTATGATCATGCTGCACTATCAGGGGCGGATCCAGGGGGGTGGATTGGGTGGCCAGCTACCCCCTCTTTGGGGTCGCTTAATCTTGAAATTAAGAAAATTATAAAAGGAACAAAACTATCACTGAGGCAACAACTTTCTCTGATTGTTCCATTATCGTTCTGTCAAGTAAGCCACCCCCTTCAAAAATCCTGGATCCACCACTAACTATGTTGTTGCCTGGCGATAAAGGTCCTCCTTTAAAAAGGCCAAGTGGCAACATTTTCACTTAAGTTTTTATGTAACAATGTTGAATTTTATGTTGAGATTCAATAAGTTTTTCAGTAAGTTATTTGATTACCTGATACATGCACAACAAATTTTCCATGTTACAAAAAGTAGAAGTGCTCAAATGTGTGTTTTTACTTCTGCCATGTGAAATTTTCTTGCAAGTACTACTGTTAGTATACATGCAACGTCAAGATGCAGCTTGCATTGTTGCATATTATAACAAGTTGCACAAAAATGTTGTCCACAAATTTACTTGACCTTTGCCCAGCTTGTACAGGGTGGGAGGAGTCCAGGATTGCTCCATAATGATCAGGCGAGCAATTGATCCTTGATGTCCAGCAATGTAAAGGGCAGTTTATTTACCCGAACACGAGATAAAAAATTCAGTGCACCCTTGGGTATAACTGCTATCCCATTGCATTGTCTCGAGATTAACCTTGCACAAATTACATTTAACGACATAATTTGGATAAAAGAACCCTTGAATAATGTCATTTTTCTTTTGTTTTTGTATTAGAAAAAAAGGTGCAGGGACAAAGAGCACAACTTGCCTATGAAAGAGCCCTTAAGGATGGATCTGTAAATGTCTACCGTGGTCGAATCTTCCTAATAGGTCAGGACAGGGCTGGAAAAACAAGTCTTAAGAAGTCTCTCATTGGTCTGCCCTTTGACACTGACGAACAAAGCACGGAAGGAATTCAAGTTGATCCTTCAGCATTTGAAGTTGATGTGGACCAAGTTACATGTAAGAACTGGCAAACAATTGACCAGAACAGTCAAAGATTGCTAGGTTGTGCAAAAGTTGTGGCAAGGATGGTGGTTGAAAGACAGTATCATGAACAGGATGATGAAGAAAATAAGGAAAGGAAGATTTTGAAGATGCCGGGAAAAGAAGATGTTGACAAAAATGATGATGACGAAGATTATGATGATGCTGCGGATGAAGGAAAAGATTCCTCCATCAACCAGGTAAATGTCTCCTCAGTTCTAGATCTGTAAAACTCTGAAATGCTTAAACTCACACATGGAGATAACTAAGTACTGTATGTTTATATTTATATAAAACACATTATAAAATTAAATAAATAGCTCAGCTACAGTTTGTGAGGATCAGGACCATTATGATTAATATTCGAACAGCTCAATCGTAATCTCATAACCAACGTAACATCCCCTTATAATCAGCAATTGGGCTCAAGAACTTGATTTTGAAGTAGTCGTCAGAGCTCAGCAATAATTTAGTAGGCAGCTACTTCAGGGCAATTTTTTATATTGTGTGCAGGTTCCAGAAAATATCCATACCCCCACCACGGAGGGAATTTCACTTAGGACCCCCCTCCTCCCCGGATTTTCCGTTTTTTGAAGTAAGCTATAACCCCCCCATCCCTCCGGATTTTCCACAATTGTCAAACAACCCCCCAACCCGTCTGGAAAATTTCGTTCAAGAAGGGAAAGTGTTAAAAATGAAGCAATTGATCCAAATTTAAATGAAGCTAAGCCGTTCCGATTATCGTAGGACGTGTTTATACTATTGATTAGCGTTTAAAATAATAACGTACTACATAGTCATAACTTACTCGTAACATATTATCTTACCAATACCAACTGTTCTTCTCTACGTCAAACAGATATACTAGGTATCTGTAAAATTACCTTGACAAAAGCATGTAAAACGTTCGGCCAGAACGTCATGGTAGCCCACATATAGGGCAAGAACGTCATGCTAGCCCACATATAAGGCACTAATGTGAAGGTAAGTGAGTACAAGTGAAGGGAAGTGAGTACAAATGAAGGAAAGTGTTGTACAAATGAAGGAAAGTGAGTACAAGTGAAGGAAAGTGTGTGTTAGTGGAGGTACGTGCGTTAATCAGTTGGTGTATATATTCATATAGGATTGTAATGTTATTAGTGCTTATATGTGGGCTAGCATGACGTTCTTGCCAAACGTTCATTTTAATTGAAGAATTCGCTTGAAAAGTCGCAGTGTTGCTGATAAATGTTACTTCAACATGAACGCGATCATAAACAAAGAAAACGTACAAACAAAATTAAGGGGAAATGATCAAGATAGAAAGAATAACGAATATTGAGTTCTCTAAAGTCGTTACACTGCATACCAGCCCTCAGTTAAGAGCCCGTTACTTGAAGGTGCAAGAGTAGCAAGAAAGCCCGTAAACGTATTTGGCGACACTTGTACTTCGCAATAAATATTCTCGTTGCTGAGCTTAGCAAAACACGACTTCTACGAGTCAATGAGATCGCGCTTCGCTTGCCAGTTGCCACATAGGGAAGTTAAAAAGGACGGACTGATTGTTCGTAAACAACTCTTATAATTAATGTCAATTGTGAAGGCAAGCTTAAAATTTAGGTTGTTTAGACAACGCGGACATCTTGTCGAAGGATCGTCGTCTCGATAAGTAAATGTAACCACTCCTGGTACGCGTTGCTGTCTTCTCGAAGACTGGTAACGAGTAATGGCCGCTACTTCTACGCAACGAGGATGTTTATTTCGTTTCTGCCCCAATATCGCTTCCAAAGCACCTTTGGGAGAAAGAATACCTGTTTTACGTTCAACCAAAGTGTTTACTTAGCAGTTAAACTAATTTAATTCCACAATAAAGATCTACAAATTCGAACTTTATCTGCAGCTTATATCGGAATGAATCGAAGTTGACCCTCTGGAAAGTAATTTATCCGTTCACACCCCCTCTCCTCTGGATTTTCTTGGGCTTTTGACCCCCCCACCCCTCCGGAATTTCCAATTCCCTCCGTGGTGGGGGTATGGATATTTTCTGGAACCACACATTAAGTATTTAACTGAAAACCAGGGCAAAGTTAAGGTAGCTGCTGCTTAATCTAGTTAAAAATAAAATAATGTCAAAATCTGCTAGTTGCTGCCTAGTAAGTTAGTCTGATAAAACCACTCCTTAGATCTGCTTAGTATTTTTCTGGCCATTTACCAAAGGGCTATCTTGAACTCTGTGTCTTTTAGACCCTTTCAGGGGCCCAGAATTAAAAGTGACACCACATTTTGTCAACTACATTATGGTGTTAATCATTCACTGTCATTCCTTTTTAGTTTGCAGTTGCTATAGGAACTGAGAACTTAATTCTTTAATTTTGAGCTGCCTGTTACCCATTTAATGGTGACGCTCTCTATCATGCAACCACGTCCTGCTCCTGATAACCCACTGATATACACTGAACAACAAAGACAGCGGAGGCAAAATAGCAGTAACATCTAAAAAACAACTGCGAACTGTCCGAACGGATCTGCTCGTTAATAATATTCAAATATTATGCTTGGGTGTCCTGTGCTTTTTTGTCAAAATATTGGCGGCCAAGTTTATTTTTATTATTAAAGTGCCTATATGAAGTAAAATCTAAATTAAGCTTATTTGAAAGGCCTTTCATAGTGAAGAAGGATGGATGGTGTTTATTGCTTTGTAATATCTTGATTCATCCCAGAGATATTCCCGACCAGTTTGTTTCATAATTATGCAAATAATTTAGTTACAGCAATTGGAGACAAAATCACAAAATGTGTGGTTCCAGAAAATATCCATACCCCCCCCACGGAAGGGATTTTTCATATGACCCCCCCACCCCTCTGGATTTTCCAAAAACGGCCCACAAACTATACCCCTCCCCCCCTCCGGAAATTCCAGTTTTTTCCTACACCCCCTGGAAATATTTCTATTTCTTGTTTAAAGCGAAAAATTAGCTAAACTATAGTTTAAGAATCCAAATTTCGAGGGTTACTGGCGTTTTCTGGTAAATTCGCGTATATGAGCAGAAGTTACATCGCATGTCAAATGCTATTGTGCATGCATATCGTCATAAATTTTATTTACGACCAATTCTCCTTCATTATCTTGACGAAACAGCAACACTTCAATTTGTAATCCGAGTATTTGACAAATTACAAGTTCTCTTGAGAAATAAATGTTGAGTAAGAATCGCTAAGTTACGCTGCCAAGGTAAAAAAACGAGTGCTGTAATCAAAACAACATATTTTTTGCCGGCATATTCAAACCTAAATTTTATTGAACGCTTGCCAGATATATAAAACCCGCATGCAAATCAATAAGACAGCTAGCAGTTTTGCTGTAAACCATTTTTTTCTCAGTAGTTTTGGAAGATGACTGCGATTGCCTTCTGGTTTCCATCGTGCAGTGTAATTCAATCTTCTCCACGACAATTAGCGTCCCGTTGTCTCGTCGACTAGCGGTGAAAGTTTGACATGCCGCCGATTTTGCAATTTGCATAATTCTGCTTTTGTTTATGCTGAGGTAAGGCTCTGGTAAACCGCCTTCTCTGGACTGACCTAGCAAAGCTAGAAAACTTTTGCACAACTAGATTTATCTAATGTTAAGTTAAGCCGAAAACGACGTTGCAAGCAGCATGAATGTATTCGAAAACATTTCAGCGCACAAGCGGGAATGTTCTGTAAACAAACTTATCTGAACAATGGTTCATGTTTAATACGCGCTCCCATCAAACACTTCCCTTTTAATACTTGGGATGCCTTTTACTTTATTTTATACTTGCTTTATGCAATTGTAATGACGCCTGTGTGATTTTCCACTGCTACCGAAGAAATTTTGCCCGTTTCTTTCATGCCGAAATATTATAAATGTTTGAGTCAAAACCCGTGAAACGGGCATGTTTTTATTTTTGATTTAAGTATATAACGCGCCCAGAGTCGTAAATTTCTTACAGATAATATTTGTTTGCCGAACTATAATTATTACGGTGTTTTTACGTAGTTTTCGATCAAGAATTACTCTTAGCGGGATCAAGAACTGTTTTGTGTCGATTGCGAATTACTACTGTGCTCAATGTTGACGCAATAATTCAGTTCAAACGATAGTTTTCACGCCGGCGAACAACAACGAAGAAATGCGACGTAAATGTCTGCGCTGCTACAGATACAGTTCGAAATCAAATGACAGACGTATCTGCTTAAATATGTGTGACAGAGATTCTTGGTGTAATTTACGGGATTTACTCGTCTTCCAAAGCATGAGCTGTTCGCTAATCCGCCGCTGTTTGGTAAAATGACCGGACTCTCGCAGCACCAGAAATCGAGCCTGACCACCTTGAAAATATTAGTTTTGTGCAGTTAACAAGATCAGTGTTTGCGTCCGCGGATCGGTAAGCAAAATGCAAACAGAAAATTTAACATATAGGAATAATGGCACCGGTCTGGAAAAAATAATATAAATTGATACAACACCCCCCCCCCCCTCAGGATTTTCCTGGGCCTTTGACCCCCCACCCCCCTGGAAATTCCAATCCCTTCCGTGGGGGGGGTATGGATATTTTCTGGAACCACACAATGGAGTGTTATCTCAGGAAAGAATGGATGAAGATAATTGAAACTTGGCGCCAATATTGTTCACTAAGAAAGACACAAGAAGAGGCATATTGTGATGTTGCCATGGCAACAATCTGGCTCCAGCCTCTTCCGCTTTGAACTAAAAATTGCCATTTGTGACTCTATAACAACAGAAAGAAGGACCTGTTCACAGCACACTCAATGCCCATATTGTGTTTAGTTTCCTCATTAACCATTAAGCAGTGAGAAAGAGGCCTGGAAGCTAAACTGTTGCCATAGCGACATCACAATATGCATTGCTGTAAGTCTTAAGGTACATTACTGCTGCCAAGAAAAGAAAAGAATACTTTTTGATTACTGTATATTTTGGCTTGAGTTAAGTGACAACATTTTTGCATGGAGCTTTTTCCAGTTCCCCCCCCTCCCCCTCCCCCCCAACTGGTATCTGGATCTTTAATGTTGGCAAAACACTTGGCCAAAGAAAAACTTATAACATAGGTTTTTGGTATTCTTTTGCAGGTCACTGATGAACCAAATGTTGGTGCTGTTAGTGAAAAAACTTCAGCACAACCTGAGTTAACTATTGATGCCACCTCACTTCCACATGAGGTCACAAAACATGTAAAACAGTGGGTCAAGTATATCAAACGTAAGCATGTTAAAAGTGATGACAGCAAAGAAGAATCTGTTGTCAGTATGGATATATGGGATTTTGCAGGACAGCACCTGTACTATGCTTCCCATCCTGTATTTTTTTCCTTGCAAGGAATCTATGTCCTGGTGTACAACCTCAGCAAGTCATTGAATGAGACAGCTAAGCCCTGTGCCAGACAAGGAACTCGTGATCGTGTCTTGGAAAACCCCAGTGGCGAAACAAATGTTGAGAATTTGCTGTCATGGCTTTCTACAGTTCACAGTATCACCAAAATGAGACAACAAACAGTTGAGGATGAGGAACATGGAAAGCTGCCCTATCTACAGCCCCCAGTACTCATTGTTGGTACCCATGCTGATAAACCATTTGAAGATATCGCAACTATGAAATCTGAAATAAGGGGAAAAATTTCTGGTAAGGAGTATGAAGGGCATGTGGTCATGCCTATCTTCAGCATTGATAACACTGCAAGATCACTGCAACATAGGATCAAGAAAGTCTTTAGGCCTAAACAAACAGGTGAATAAAATTGATTGTACTTTTACTTCATTTTTAAAGTGATCAATGACATGTATTGCTTTATTGCAGTCGGTCAGAGCAGTTTGTGATTTAATGTCCCATGCAATGTTTTGTCAGTACCTCATGTAATCCTCCATGAATTGTCCCAAGATAGGTTAAATGACAACATTCCTAGACACCCTGCATACCCTTATATACGCTGTATACTGTATTGTACACCTTGTATATTGTAATACATCCTCTATACCCTTGCATACCCTGTAATACTCTAGTATACCAGGTATACCCTTGTGCACTCTGTATCCAAAAAATGCCATCATTATACATTGACCCCCTTTCATCTAACCCTTTGCAATTCATCCTAAGTTACTTGGGAAATATGATCGCTTTCTGCATACATCTCTTGCCATCCAAGGCTTGCAATGTATGTATTGACATTACTCTTATAAATACAAGGTTTTATGGAAAAGGTACCCTTTTCATATACTACAGCAAATTAAACCTACACCAGACCCCTTTCATGTACCTCAAAGGTAAGCTAAGAGTTTTCAGATTATCCATCTGTAATAACTAACCCATCCATGATAACTCATATTTTATTGCAGGCTTTCAGTCTTGAAGGCTCGAAGCTTTCGTATATAAAATAATTATGTTAGAATTTTTGCCTATTATAACATTTTGCAATCCTTTTGTAAGTTTAAGTACTCAAGAGCGGTTGGGATTCCCTGTTATCAACTAATTGCAATGTGATTTTGTGATGCTTTAAAATACTTTAAGGCTATTTCCCCTACCCTTAGACATACTGCAACCAATATATAAAAAAGGCCTCCCTTATGGGTGGAGCTTCCTGTATAGCCAACTATGCTGCACAGGGATTACTCTTACTCTCCCCTCCCCCTCCTCATCCTGGTGGGCTGCTGAATTGGTTTCATTTGGAACTCAGAGTTTGTGATAAATATATATTTTTTTATGAACATTAAATTAGCCAATTGTGGTTTGTGTCAAATGGCAGTCTTACTACTGAAGTAATTTTGTGTTAGTATTAAAAAAAAAAAGAAATTTCCCATACCACATGTCTGTTCTCATCACAAAATGATCCTGATGCCTTAGGGTACAAGGGCCGCAGATTATATTTTTGTAACGGAGGACTTAAAATTGATCACGTGCAAGTAGGTTGCCAAGTCAAGTGTGGTCCAGGGGCATGCTTCTGAAATGCTTGGAAATACACCTGGAACAGCTGAATTCATTTCTTCAAATCTAGAAATAGTAATTGCTGTTGTAGAATGTAGTAATTTTTTAAAATTACAGACAAAACCACTACAGTCGGCCGCTTTAACACCCACAGACACCTGAAGCAGTAGCCTCTTGGAAAACTCATTCATTTATTTCAGTGTAAATGAGTTCTCTTAACAACACACACCTCTCGAAAATGGACAGTTGGTGCTTGTCCGGATGATGTCACGTACTCATACATGCACAGAGATTATGACTGTATATCAATATTACATAGTTATCCATCACGAACAAGGCAAAAAATTAGTATTAATTACAAGCTCTCAAAAATGGCTGCCACTTTTCAGCATACATTTGACAGCTGTAACCATTATTTTATTAATCTGATCTTAAAAACAGTTATGATGATAGATCAGTTAAGTAAATATTATAGTTGCTGTATTCAACAATATTATTTGCCGAGGGCAAAGTGAATATTGTGGAATATTCGTCTCAGGATAATTTATTCCACAATATTCACTGAGCCTGAACCTTTTCTTCAGAAACATCAAAAATCGCGCAGTGGCCATTTTGAAAATTAATGCTTCAGTATTATTATAACCTTGTGCAGGGTGATTATAGCAAGGTATGATGTAATCCTCAATCAATCAGTATGTGCACTTCTCTTTTAAATCACCTGTGAGCAATAATTATTATACTAAAGGTGCTTAATTTCTTCCCTTTATGCAGTCTTGCATCCTCATTCGTTTGTTTTCAATTTTTTTCCTATTCTGCAATAAGACTTTTACAAAGAAATTTAAAATAGATTCTGAAATAACCTATCAGTTTATATTTATTCTTGTTTATTTTTGAAGAGCAAAAGGAAAACATTGATAAAATTCAAGTGCTGAGAAACAAAATCATGGATGTTTTGAAACAGCAGCCATACATGGGCCAGAAAATACCTGTAAGGTAAACAATGTAAAATGGATGTTTTTGTATGTAGTTTCATGATGTTTCATTATGTTAGTGATCGAGGTTAAGGTATCACTGACCTTCATCAGAGTATGTACTTGTGTAAATTGTTTCAAAGATGAAAAGGGAAATATCTGTCACTTGCAGAGGTACATTGCACAATGTACTGCCAAAAATTTTGGCAGCTGCTTCAATGCAGGCCTCTTGATAGTTTCCCACTCACTGGTAGTATTGTGGTCAGATTCCCCTGTTATACCAGCTAATGCAATTCCTCAGCTCCTGAAACAAACCCTTTTGGTGTCTGGACAGTCGGCGGCTCAGCTTTGTGATACATGTAGCTAGCTGTTTTTAACACTACGTATGCTTCCAGGAAGTATTAGCTAGGTAAACCACAAAATACAGGCAATGAGGAGGTAACCTATTGAGGAAGTAGCGCATCTCTTTAAGGTGAAGTTGTAAATACTCCAAGTCCCTCTATCAGATAGAAATAACAGTTGTGCACCTGGGTACAATGAGTCATTTAAGGCGACAGAATAACTTGTTTTTGACCTTTGTATTTGATTGAATTTGTGAAAGAAGCCAATGTAAGCAAAATCGATGTCTACCTTTTAGCTAATATAGCGTGACCATGTTTATCTTTTGTCCTCTAGGTGGTTAAATTTTGAAAAGGTTGTTGATGCTTTGGTCGTCAAAAACATCAATCACATCAGTGTGGAGAAACTTCGAGCCCATGCTAGGGACTTTTGCTTTATAGAAGACAGGGAGGAGTTCAATAACATGGTGGAGTTTTATCAGAATCTGGGAATGATTATCAAGCATTGCGGCACAGTCATTCTGAAGGCCCAGTGGCTAATTGATCTCTTCAAACAGCTAATTACCATTCCAAATTATGAAAAAATGGTATGAAACCCACTTAACATTTGATTTTTTCTTGCTTTACTGAGTTGTTAGCCAAAACTATCAGCCCAATTTTGATGTTTTGAAATGCGGTCTGATACAGACACGACTACTAGGGTATCCATGGGTTTCATTTGGTTTATTCCCAAGAGGCTGGTAGTGTTGTTTGTTTTGGGATGAGTTTTAGTGTGTTGAGATTTTTCTATTTAATACTTACATTCACACCTCTGCTGACAGACAAGTTCTGAAAGCAGACAACTACTCTGTTAAGTGAACCCTCCTCTGGCAGGGTGTTCCATAGAAATAGACCTATCAGGGCCCACTGATCCCCCCCTCCTCCCCCTTGGTGGATTTTAGATGGCCTGTTTTCATAAAGCGGGGCCAAAGATGTTTAAAATTTCCTAATCGAGGGTTGTGTTTGAAACTACTTCAGTACCAAGGGTTTTATTTGTGAAGCCAACGAAGTGCAGAAATGATAAGCTCGCCCAATGAGCCAATCAGGAACAAGTAACCATGATGCCTTCTCATGATTGCCAAAGCCCCTTGATTTTTCCATGATAACTAAAGAAAAAAATTGTCTGTCTCTCAACCATTTTTTTTGCAAATTCTTTTGTATGTCTTCTGTCACTGCTATAGTGCAGCCATCAGGCCAAAAATCGTTCACTTTTTGATGAAAGTATGAAACTTGGTGGGATGATAGACTTATATGTGCTGATCATTTTCTGATATAGGGCCAGCGGCAAAACAACTGTTTAAGAGGATAAGTGGGTGTGGCCAAATTCACATGACCCAAGCGAACATGAAAACGAGGCTACATAAGAAACACCTTATTTTCACTTTTTTTAGTTTTTACGCAACAAACGTTTGGGAATATATCAGAGACAAGTCATGAACACCTTTATGGCGCAGAATGTATATTAAGGTGAGTCACATGACCTGTCATGTGACCACAAAAGGGAAACTTCAGTAGAAATCATATCTGTTATAAGCTGTAAATGAAAACTATCACATATTTAATACCAGTCAGCTTTGCAAAGGAACATTATTCTAAATATTAACATTTTAACTAAAAACAAGACTTTCTTGTAGAAAGTTCACCAGGTTGACAGAAAAGCTCACTTTTTTCAAAGTCACTTGTATCTTGTCTTGGGTCAAAATTTCTGTTGGCAATTTTAGCTTGGGAGTGACTCATACATTGTAATGTGATTGGCAATAGGTACATAAACGCAGGCAGTCAAATCAATGATAAGTAGTTATGTCTGGATAGTGCACATTGTTTTTAACAGTCTCACTGAACAGAGCTATCAATCTTCCTCTTGGCAGTGTCCACCACAATTACGTAGTGTGATACTTGTTAAACTTGCATTGAGCCCTTTTTTTATGGCCACAGTGAAAGACTTCATAGCAGGTTTCTTGTGCTTATGGTAAGACTGTCCACACTGGTTTCCACTCTCCCTCTTCTCTTTTCCAACCCTAATCTGGAGGACATGGGAGTAATTGAAG
The DNA here is from genome assembly GCA_964017195.1 of Siderastrea radians. NCBI lineage: Eukaryota > Metazoa > Cnidaria > Anthozoa > Scleractinia > Rhizangiidae > Siderastrea > Siderastrea radians. Next base: position 7,040,519 of record OZ024898.1, read on the forward strand.
CACTCCCCCATACATGTCTGGCCTGGTACGTCGCTCCCTTTGTGTGATCTGATAGTGCTGCTGTGTTGGTGCAATGTTTTCTGACGTTATGTGACCCTTTCAAAAAGAGCTATTTTGACTGGTTTCATTCACTGTCATAACTGTACTTGTTCTGCTGTAAAGACGTATGACAAATCTTTCAATTAGTCGCCTGTACTCAGTATGGACTCTGGAATGGACGACAAGTCAGCCAAAATGTCGGTAATCTGAGTAAAGGCATTCCATGCGGTCTGTTTACCTCTTCCAGAGACGAGGGAGGCTGTATCACAACCTGTAAAGGCATGCAGCATGGGAAGTGCTTTGGCTTTTTGTGGAGCCAGCTGAGCGGCGATTTCATGAATTGCTAGATACCTGAATTGTTCTTCAGTTTCTTCCTTCCCTGTCATGTGATACGACACCACTTGTTTTGCCAGAAATTAGTGGAAAAGTTCTGTATGGTGATTTTTTACCCTAAGAGAACTTTTCGATGTTGGTGAAGTTTGGGAAGAAGGTGCTACTCTTCTACGTGTACCAGGAACCCTCTTCTCTGGTAGTTGCCTTCAGGCAATCCTGGCAAGAAACATCCTAGATGACGTCCACTCTTTCATGATATATGGCACCGGAAGATATTGACAGCATACACGTGAAATGTTCTTTCTGTCTCAGGCGACATCATTTGCAAGTTACAACAGCTCCACTGATTATGGTCACGTCGAGTTGTGGGGATACTTAAATTGCTCCACACCTTTTATACTTTTTTAGAAATCTTCTCCATAGGACTAGCAAACAGTGGAAGCTTGTTCTAATTTATCACTGTATTGATTATACCGTGTGGCATGAAATTTTTGAAAATTTTGCGAATTTTCCAACAATCCGCGAAAATTTGATCCTGCAAATAAATAAACTCCCGCTAAAACACCCTCTGCCAAATATTACTCCATGTATTTACAGGTTATTTATTTGTAGGTTACTATTTCAGTTGAGCTGAAGAAGGGATGGTGTGGAAGAATGTTCCCACGAAGAAGATGGCATGCACCTCATACTGCACATGTCCCATGCCCTGGAAAATCATGATTAGAGCCATCAACACAGATGTTGTTCTTGCAGTCTCCAAAATGACAGATATTGATGCTGATGAGGTGTGGACTGCTGTCAGCGCTGGAAAATATTTCAGGTTAATCTGGCAATTCATGAAATCGCCACTCAGTTGTGTCCACCAAAAGCCCAAGCATGTTGTGCGCTGCATGCACTTACAGGTTGCGACACGGCCTCCTTCTTCTCCGGGAGAGGTAAACGGACCGCATGGAATGCATGGAATGTCTTTGATCAGATTACCGATGTCTTAGCTGACTTGTCATCAATTCCAGAATCCATACCTGAGGAGTACATGCGACTAATTGAAAGATTCGTTGTACCTCTTTATAGCCAAACAACTAGAGCTATGACAGAGATCGAAAACATTCTACCAACAAAAGAAGCGTGGCAGAGTGCTTTTATTCACAGTGTTAACTTTTTGATGTCCTCGAGATTAGAGTTAGAAAAGAGAAGAGGGAGAGTTTAAACCAGTGTGGACAGTCTTACCATAAGCACAAGAAACCTGCTATGAAGTCTTTCACTGTGGCCGTAAAAAAGGGCTCAATGCAAGTTTAACATGCATGGCACTATGTAATTGTGGTGGACACTGTAAAGAGGAAGATTAATAGCTCTGTTCAGTGAGACTGTTAAAAACAATGTGCACTATCCAGACATTACTACTTATCATTGATTTGACTGCCTGCGTTTATGTATCTATTGCGAATCACATCAAAATGTATGAGTCACTCAAGCCAAAATTGTAAACAAGCCCCTTAAAAACAGCCACAGAAATTTTGACCATGGATATTCTTCGATGTATAACTGATATCCAAGACAAACTGCAAGTGATTTTGATTAAGTGGGCTTTTTTGTGCTCAATTAACCCTATTCAGATCGGGGGGGGGGGGAATATGCCCGCATGCACTTTGGATGTTTAAAAAGGTTTTAATAAACATGCTAAAGCTATCAAACTTAGTGACTTTTTGTAAAATTATCTGGAAACAATTTGGAATTAGCAAGACTTTGTTCATCAAGTTTGATGTTACCATGGCAACCACTTATTGACAGGCATTTTTTTCAGAATTTCGTTTTTGCCCTTTTCAGTAGAAAACTATAACTTACTTGAAGTAAATGAGATCAGTTTTGTGCTCATTTATTGATTTTAATTACTTATTAGTTAATTTAGGAGCTTTGGGGGGTTTTGGAAAAATCAAGAAATCCAGGATGGCGGATCCAAGATGGCCGGCCGTAATTTGTACGTCATATGACGTCACCAACTCATGTTGCGGAGAAAGGAAACATTCTTGGACGTATCATAAACCCTCTAAGTGTTGTTGTCATACCTTTAATATTTTCGGAGTTAAGAAGTGGGGGGCGGGGGGGAATCCATCCCTCCCTCCCCCGGTCCCAGAAGATTGATTAAAGCCCGGTCCAAAAAGTTAATGACGAGAAAGGCTTGCTTTGAGTTAAAATGGTAATATTTGGAAGATATTCCTTCCAAAAGCTCATTGGTCTTAAAATTTTGATTGTTTTAATACACGGCTTCTAATAAATATGCTTTAGACTGAAATTTGCCTTTGTAGTCACGTGACGGGTCATGTCACTCACTTTAATATACATCCTATGCCATTAAGGTGTTCATGACTTGTCTCTGATATATGCCCAAACGTTTGTTATGTAGAAACTGAAAAACAACACAGCGAAAATAAGGTGTTTCCTATGTAGCCTCGTTTTCACGCTGGCTGATATCATGTGCATTAGGCCACGCCCGCTTATCCTCTTAAACAGTTGTTTTGCCACTGGCCCTATATCAGAAAACGATCAGCACATATAAGTCTATCATCCCACCAAGTTTCATGCTTTTATCAAAAAGTGAACGATTTTGCCATTTTGGGGACTTAACAGCTGGACTACTATGCTTGTGACCCCAAACATCCACCAGTAAAGTCAGGGTCAGTTGCAGACTGCAGACCTCTTAAAGGCGTGGAGGTGTTGTTTACCCGTTGCTTCCTGTGAAACAAAAATGCTTCAAAATCACACCAAAGTCAAAATCTCAATAAAGGAAACTAAGATATAACAGGAGTTTTGACCAAAACGGAAAACTATATATCTTCTTTCAGTAGTGATTATGCTTGGTGGAAGATCTTGTCTAAGGATGTGGTAAAAATTTATTTATGTATAAATGATGGGCTCATTTTGTCTTTATCAGGAACCAAAACATTCCAAGCACTGGCGGCAACTTGAGGAAAGTGGTGTGCTAAACATGGAACTTGTTGATCATGTCTTCTCTAAATTGTTGCTACAAGGCGTTGTCAAGGATGACATCTTGCACATGATGGAGCGATTTGGTCTGGTCGCAAAGTTTTCATCATCTTCAAGTGATGTGAAGTACTTTGTGCCTGCGCAGCTTAAAGCCTCACCCGATGACCTCTGTGCAGTACAACCCTCACCTTCTGATCCTTGTCCGTTATTTGTCCATTTTGAGGTTGGTTTTGTCCCTCATGGTCTATTCACACAGCTTGTCTCAAGGTCCATTCGTTGGTGTTCTAATGCTGGACCAAAACAGCCCCCAACACTGTACCAAAATGGAGCGTGGATCGTTATTGGAACTCAAATTTTCCATGACTTGGTTCTAATGTGCAAAAAGCGGTTCATCAAGATTGTCCTCAAGCAAAGAACCCAAAGACACCAGATACCAGAGGACAATTCAGCCGAAGTTGCAGCACAGGTGCGAGAGTTTGTGAAAAGGAGCTTACATGGCATGTCGCAGGAGCTGCCCTACCTGAGAGGACTGCAGTATCAACTCTGTGTCGCTTGCCCATACTGTCAGCAAGGAAAACATGAGTGTGCAAATCACAGACAAATCGGATGCGCTCATGAAGACTGCTTACACCTCCTTGAGATAAAACAAGGCGAGCCACTGATTTGTAAGCAAACTCTCTGCAATGAAGTACTGACAGTTCACGGACAAGAGAAGTGGTTCTCACAGAACATAAAGGTACACAGAGATATTCAGGTTATATCAGTGGCGGATCTAGGATAGGGACATTGGGGGTCAGGCCTCCCTTTTTTGTCAAAGAGAATAAGGCCTGGTGGACTGAAGTTCTTTTAAAAAAAAAAAGTATGACACATTTTCTCTCTGCCCTCACCTGCCCGCCCTTTTACCCTGGGCCCACACATTATACAAAGGTCTCGATCTGCCACTGTATACACCACATTTGTTTTTGTTTGTCATACGCCTGTCTATTCGCTTATGTATTACAAGTTGTATCTTAAAAGGCTTTTTCACAGATAACGTTTCTCTTTTGCATAAGAATGCAATCAAACGTGGATGTGAGGCACGTTTAAGACGAAACTATTCAATTCACTGAAAAGGGCTCTTTTTCTTAATTGTAATTAAGCTGGGCTGGTCACGTGCATGTGCCCTGTACTAGTTGCTAGCATTTACAGTTTTTAATTCTGTCCATGCTACCACACGATATTCAACGTGAAAAAGTTTATTTAGGGTGAGCCAGTCAGTCATGTGACAACAGTGAGTCCCAAAACAAGCCAATCTAACCATACCTAGGCAGTGTCGCAAGGCTAACTATGCCGCCTGGGATGTGCACCGAACTAAGCATGAAACCTTGGTATTGTACCATGCCAGCTATGACGGGGGCAAGCGTGTCTGAATGTCGTTTACCTACCTACCTACCTAACAACCTATGTACCTGATACTTTTAACCTAGATAGTGTCACAAGGCTCACTATTCGTGGGATGTGAACCGAACTAAGCATGAAAACCTCAGTGTTGTACCAAAGACCCTTTAAAAACCACTCTTTACATGTAGCCAAGCAATATGTACCACCGTATTCCCTATCCAATGCGGTGGCACTGGACCTTGAGGAAGAGTTACAAAAAAATATGATCAAACCTTCCAAAGTAAAGAAAAAACTGAAGTTAAAAAGACAATCAACAGGAAGACTGACCACTAAACGTCCCAACTGTCAGTACCTAACCTCTCTATCATGCCGTCATAATATGATTTTCTAATCAGTTTGTTCCTCTGTCTCTCAGTCGTCAAATATCATGCCGTCATACCTAAATGATCAGATCTGATCAGTTCGTTCCTTTGTCATTCAGTCGTCAGCTATTACATTAAATGTTCCATGATCCCAAAGGAGGCGGGTACGTAGCACATTTATAATTGGATTGCTTTTAGCGGTCATCTTCTTGCTGTATGACACACTGTTAATCTTCAATTTTGAAGTCAGATTTAGCCTTCTTTCCCAAAGAGAGACATCATGGCCGTTACCAAGTTTAAGCCTAGTGTGTATGTTTTTTGTCGATTTTGGAAACAAAGGAGCTCATAAACTGCGGTTCTTTTGCAGGAGTTGTCTGCCACCTCAGCTGGTCCATCCCAATCTTATTCAGGGCATTCTTGTGACACGTTAAAAGTTGCTCTCTTGGCTAGTGAGTGGGGTTCATCTAAAGGTGGCTTATCAACAATGAATAGAACGCTTGCCATTCTGTTCGCAAAACAGTCAAAAGTGGAAGTCACTCTCTTGGTACCTCAATATTCCTGTGGTGAAGAAGACAAGAGAACTGCTAGAAGTCACAACATTGCTATCCGGGAAGCCCCCCGTCGCCCAGGCTACAAGGACCCCCTTGTCTGGTTGAGCTTTCCACCGAAAGACCAAGCCATTGATGTCATAGTGGGCCATGGTGCGAAGCTTGGTAAACAAGCCCAAGTCATCAGAGAGTCCCATGGGTGTAAGTGGGTGCAAGTGGTGCATACTGCACCTGAAGAACTTGGAATGTACAAAAACTACCCTGGAGCCGTTGCTCAAGGTGAAGAGAAGAACAAAGATGAAGTAGACCTGTGCAGACTGGCAGATCGTGTTGTGGCAATTGGACCAAAGCTGGCAGAAGCCTTCTTATCCTCTCTACGCTCGTCTCACCAACATATCTTTCAGCTGACTCCAGGCACATTCCGTGAATTTTCAGATGTCAAACAAGCCCCACATGATAGTGGCAAGTTTAGGGTCTTGACATTTGGCCGCGGTGATTTCGAAGATTTCAGCCTCAAGGGATATGACATTGCTGCTAAAGCAATAGTGGAATTGAAAGATAGCTCTTACCATCTGATCTTTGTAGGTGCACCCAGTGGAAAGCAGGACGAAGTTGCAGAAAAGTTACTCCAGCTTGGCATTTCTAAGAATCAGCTGACTGTCAGGTCATTTGTCCAAAGCAAGGATGAATTAAAAAACCTGTTTTGCGAAGTGGATCTTGCCATCATGCCCTCCAGAACAGAGGGCTTTGGCTTGACTGGTCTTGAAGCAATGTCTGCAGGTCTTCCCATTCTCGTGAGCGGCAACTCAGGGTTTGGGGAGTCACTGTGCAGTCTACCGTTTGGAAGGTCATTTGTGGTGGAATCAGAGGACCCTAAAGAATGGGCAAAGGCAATCTCTGCTGTCCGTCAGAAAGACAGAGCTCAGCGGCTTCAGGAGATTCAATCGCTCCGGACAAAATACGAAGAGAAGTTCAGCTGGGAGAAGCAGTGTCAAGACTTAGTTGACAACATGTGGAAGTTGGTTACTGGTAAGGAATATTAAACGTCTCACAAAACAAAATGAAACATTGATGAAAAGGGTTTTGACTTTTATCAGATGTGGGTGAACAAGAATTAGTGGACCTGACCCCCAGCAAACGATGTGGAGATGTTGAGTATGGGCCGGTATCTTAGTATGATCGGCTTTTGGAAAATTGGAACCGTACGTATAACTGGTAACTGTCAGGCCTCTGATTATTTTGGTAGATCAAGGGGTAGTGCTCGCTACCAACGTGACCAAAGTGCCCTCATAGTGGCTAGAAGTTATCAAAAGCACGCATGTGCGATACTTGTTGATTATGTCATATTTAGTGACATCCCCAAATTGTTATGCTTTGTCTGCCCCAGTTTTTGTTCAATTTCAAGAAGAAGTTTTTTTGTAAAGAAATTGTCTGGCAACAGTAGCCTGTTTCATTTGTACATCTTAAACGGCAATCTCCTCCCCCAAAACCCACACACCCCACAAAAATGCGGCATAAATTTAAGATTTTTTGTAGTTTGTCGATGCTTAGTAATGAAACGTATTTCCATGAATGATAGCTATAAGTGGGCATGTAGTAATAGTTTTGATCGCTTGTCTTGGTCAGTTGGAAATTTTGATGATACAGGTTGCCATATACTTATGCAGTGACTGGCCTCATAGCTCTTTAACTTTCGGACAGCTTGTTTTGGTTGTATCAGTTACTCACAACAGGTGTTCTAGAATAGTTTAAGTAAAACGTATCTCTTAATTCTGTCCGGCCATTTTAATATCTTTAACATTATCATATAGAAGTTTTATAATAAAGTTTGCTTTTTTTCACATCTAGGTGGAGGGAAAGCCGCACAATATAAAGCCGTTTCCAAAAGTTTTTCTCAAGATGCCAATACTGGTCAGGTGACAAGCGGAAGCCAATTTACTCAGAGTGAGCATAAAAACGTGTATAAATTTGCTGCACCCCCAGTGAATCCAAATCCCATAACAGACTATGTTCTCTTATGTACATTGCTTTAACCTTCGGCACAGCCTCACGGGTTGTAGTAATAACCTGTTATTCAAAAACTTGTGATTGACAAAATTTTACTTTCGTGTCAGAAATCATGCCAACATTACACCTATGTAAACATTCTACTAACTGAATTATGAACATCAAATTTAAATATAGCTTTCGTGTCAGGAAAACCTCACGAATATGATCGTTCGAAAAGGCTAAGCGAGAGGAAACACAAAACATTTTTGCAGCTTAATGACAAGGACTTCAAGAATCTTTCTGGTGATCATCAAAGAACAAACATCATTTGGGAAGTTCAGAATAACGAGTAAATCATTGCCAGAAGAGTCCTGACTCTTTCCCGTTATTGAGCTGTCCAGAATCGACCGTTATTGAAGTTTTCTTGGTTTCTGTATTTCATGTCCGCAGTTTAATTTCGTAGTGTTTGGATCAGTACGTGTAAAAAGAATTGTCTAAAGAAATTATTGAGAACTTATTAAATATGTTTCATTATATAGGTGTAGAGAAACCTACAAGTTATGAAGGAACTCCTTTCAATTTGAATCAGCGTGAAGAGGCTGAAACTACAGAGATGACAAGTGGAACCCAATTTAATCAGGGTAAGTATCAAAACACATATTATTTCCTCTCTAGTAAATCCAAACATTATAAAAACAGTAAAGTCCTTTTGACTGCAAAAAGAAACAATACTAAGAGTAACTTCATAACAGTGGTGTCACCTTGAAACACCTCATAGCTAATATGTCTGCAGGCTGAGTTGAGCCTAAGTCAGCTTCATAGACAAACCATTGCCCAGGGATTTACGCTGACTGTGTAGATAAGTTCTGATATGCTGCGACGGTATTTTATCTTGTGATGGGAATTAGCTCGCTTGCCTGTCTGCAGCGTATAAGAACTGATCTGACAGCTGAGTCACTTTTATCGTCTCTTCTTTGTGGAGAAACAAAGACTAATACCGTTTGTACTTTCATAGATTCAGTTCAGCGAGTTTTGCGTGAACTTCAACAAATGCAGCATGATGCAGGCATAGTCGCTAGCAAGACAAGCCTATCCGTGGAGTTGGAGAAGATTGCTTCAGACAAAGGCTTCATTGTTTCTGACAATGAAGGATCAGGAAATTGCATGTTTTACGCACTGTCGGAACAATTGAACCTCGTCAAAGGAATTCAAATCTCTCATGCACAATTGAGGCAACGCCTAGTGCAGTACCTGAAAGACAACCCTACACTGGTAAGCTGGTGTTTCTTTAGCGTCTGTCAAGTGATACCAGGATCATTCCATTAGCAGATTACTCAGCATATTTTTTTAATAAATGTAGACCGGCCAAGAGGGCTGAAAGTGGAGCTCCAAAGAAACAACTCATTGAAACTGAAGTCTTTTTTCCTTTTTTTCTCTCAAATTCCCCACCCTCTGGCCCAGATTCATCCTTGGAGATCCAGGAGCAGATAGTCGGGGCGGGAGGCAGGTAAAACGGGCGAAATCGGTGCGAGCGAAAGTTTAGAAGACGGGCAGGAACAGCCCCTGGGAGGATACCTTTAACGGACTAGTTCAAAAGTCCATTTGCATTCTTGCTTCTGATTGAGCACGAAACGAAAGACGTCACGAAAGGAAAGGTGAAATAAGCTGATCGCTGATTGGGCACCAAAAATACAATGCCACAAAATTTTTGCTCAATCATAAACAAGAATGCAAATGGGCTCTTGAACTAGTCCGTTAAAGGTATCCTCTCAGGGGCTGTTCCCGCCCGTCTTGTAACTTTCGCTCGCACCAGGCTTCAGCTTGCACTGATTTCGCCCGTGTTATTTGCTCTCGCCCCGACCATCTGCCGCTGGGTCTCCGAGGATGGCCCAGATTAGGCCATAAACTGGAGTTCGATTTCCCAAAGGTTGCATGGGTAACGAAAACATTTCCTGCGTAGCTACTCAACGTCTCTCCTTCCATTCCCTCCTTCAACTGCAGACTACGAACAGTCTGGGCACGAGAAAAACTTGCTACCTCGTTGCTTGTAGCCTGCAAACGCAGACGTATTTCCGAAAATAACAGAGAATCGGCATCCGGAAATACGGCTGCGTTCGTAGGCTACGTTGCTTGTGGCTTGCAGCATCCCACTCGGATAACGACTGTTCTTGTCATTAAAGATGTGTTTATTGTTGATCGTGGTGTAAGATAGGTAAGATGAACGTTTATTCGTTTGTCTCACGATGGAATCGCTTAGAGTTGTTGATCGCGACGTTTTGACTGCAATACTGCTAGTCTTCATCAGGCGATGAGGTCGATTGTTTACGTGTCGCTATTTGTAGCATGTTGGTTCGCTGCTATTGGTGCATTTCGATCCTCATTATTATTAGTTCGCAGTTGCTATAGCAACTGAGAAATATTGGGGCTGTCCTGGCGTAAACAGTCGTGTTAGTGTTCGAGGTGTAATAGACAAGTTTTGAGGGCTCTTAACCAAGTTTTGCGCAGTCTCTATGGATGAAGACTAAATCGGAGTGTTTGGATCCTCGAAAATATCGTAGATTTTGATTTGCAAAGACAACGCAGGAAGGAATCGGAAGGAAAAGTTTACTCAGGAGCACGTTAGGACTCGCTGGTCTTCAGTTTAGGTTGGCGTTCGCCAGCGCGTTAGGAACAGCTGGAAGAGGAAAGAAATTGGTTGTTAAGTTTAGTTGCTGTCGAAAAGGTTGCAAAGAAGTCTTAATGTGTGTTGATGTTTCTGATCTACAAGTGCAAACAGTTCTTTATGCATAAGTTGTCTGGGGGAGATAATAAGTCATAATTAATGAAGTCCACCAAAGGCGATTGTTTTGTAAACTACCAAAAAGATCATTCACACCTTACAGAGTTCAAGGACTTTCTTGACAGCTTTCAGTTTGAGTTTTATGTGGTTTACTTTGAGCTGATATATAGTGTATATTGCTCGGAATTTTGGCCAGTCAGGATTTTCCCCGTACGTGCGATTTAATAAATTTTAAAAATATTCCATGCATCATTGCCAGAAGAGTCCTGACTCTTTCCCGTTATTGAGCTGTCCAGAATCGACCGTTATTGAAGTTTTCTTGGTTTCTGTATTTCATGTCCGCAGTTTAATTTCGTAGTTCCCACAGTTGAATGTATTCGTGGTTATGACATTGATCTGACGATTTACTCGTTATTCTGAACTTCCCAAATGATGTTTGTTCTTTGATGATCACCAGAAAGATTCTTGAAATCCTTGTCATTAAGCTGCAAAAATGTTTTGTGTTTCCTCTCGCTTAGCCTTTTCGAACGATCATATTCGTGAGGTTTTCCTGACACGAAAGCTATATTTAAATTTGATGTTCATAATTCAGTTAGTAGAATGTTTACATTGGTGTAATGTTGGCATGATTTCTGACACGAAAGTAAAATTTTGTCAATCACAAGTTTTTGAATAAACTCAAACAACTAATATACACGCAAAAACTAGCCCAACGTCTGTTTCTCTTTAATTAAGTAAGTAAAAGATTTCCCAGACTTATGATAGCATATTTCTTTTCAAATGCCAGAGTACGTTATCGTGGTTTCCCCGTTATTCTTTAATTTTGAGCTGCCTGTTACCCATTTAATGGTGACGCTCTCTATCATGCAACCAAATCCTGCTCTTGATAACACTGATATACACTGAACAACAAAGACAGCAGAGACAAAGTAGTAGTAACATCTAAAAAACAACTGCGAACTATCCGAACGGATCCGCTCGTTCCAACTATTAGATGTTGTTCCCTCACAGGTTTGCTTTGTGGTTGGTCGGCTGTTGTGCTTTCTGATCGTAGGTATCCAAGCTTCAGGAATTTCGATTCCACTATCTCTATTGATGTTATTAGGACGAAGTCTTATATGGATAGCCTCGTTAACCCTCAACCCTCTTTAACCTCAATAAACTAGTTTATTGATCGTGACCCTCAGTGGTACACACGTAGGGTTAAAGAATCGACCTCATCGCCTGATGAAGACTAGCAGTATTGCAGTGGAAACGTCGCGATCAACAACTCAAAGCGATTCCATCGTGAGAGAAACGTATAAACGTTCATCTTACGACTGTTCTTGTTCTCCATCTTCGGCGATAAACTATGACTGCTTACAATCTACCCACCCCGTGGACTAACATGAAGAACTGCATTATCGGTCCTAACAAACTCAACTTGTGTTTTTTCTTGTTGTTTCCTTCTCTTGCAGTCGGATGGGACGGAACTGTTCCAGTTTGTGCATGGATGTGGTTCTTGGGCTGATTACCTTAAGAACATGGCGGCAGATGGCACGTGGGCTGATCACGTGATCCTGCGTGCTGCAGCAGACTGCTTTAAAACCTCCATTCACGTGATCAGCAGTCTGTCTGACCGTCATGATGTCAATGTCAGCCCAGAACGTGCTGTTGACTGCAGCGGCCGGCTTGTTTTGGGCCACGTTTTTGAACATCACTACGTGAGCCTTCGACCCAAACCAGGTAAGGCTGCTTTGACACTGCAAACTTAAGTTTTCAAACTTGTGTGGGCAAACACACAATGCATACATGTGTAAACAACGAAATAATGGTTAGCAACCTTGCTGACAAACTGTTACTGAGAAGAAGAGCTAGTTTCATCAACTATAGTAAAAAATCTTTTAGTACAAAGTTCCTAAGCAAAAACCAAAAACAACTTCAAACAACCTGCCTGTTCTGCAGGCTAATGGACATCGGGCTGAAAGTACTTAATAACGTGGCACCATAGTATGGTTTGTAGTCCTTATCTTGAGAGTATTAACACGAGACTTTTTTTTTCAACAGGCAAATAGCAAAAATTGTACAATTACTGGTGACAGCTGCTCTATTTTGAAATACGGTTATCTCCCAATTCCTCTAATAATCCCTGTACTTATTTTGTTTTACACATTTATTGAAGGTAGCTGCTTTAATAATTTTTTTAAGTGATATTTCCCTTATGCTTAGGGAATTCCTCTACAATTTTACTCTTAACTGTAAAAAGTATCGAATGAGTAATCAGTTTAGTTTTATGCCTGTTCAGTAGATTGAACGTTCAGCATTTAATTTAATTTTCAGAGCATTAGGTCATCGATTGTTTGCTGGGAACAAAACAGTAATCCCAAGTGATAATTCCAAATCCAGTGCGAGAAGCGCGTTCGGAGGGTTTTTTTCCGCATAAACTTTGGTAGTTTAGTTAGTCTTAGTTGGTCTGTTTTAAATTACTTTAATTAGTTTCGTTGGTTTGTCCATCTGTTGGTCAATCAGTCTGTCAGGTTATTGATTTAATTAATGCAGTTAGAGCGGTTTTCAATTGAGTGTCGAAAGTAATGTTGTGTTTGCTTTGGTTTTGCATTACTAGGCTCTCTGATTGGTTAAAAAAACTCGCGCCACTTTCTCAACCAATCAGGCGTAAAACCAAAACCAATCGTGACTTGCTCGTACGCGTTTTCCCGCGCTTAGCGCCAATTGCTTGTATTTGATTTGATTTCTGATTGGTTCATTTTGTGTTTTGTTCCTGTTGTGATTGGTCAGAGTAATTGCTTTGGTTTTGGTTTTACGACACTCATTTGAAAACCGCTCTATTGATTAGTGTAGTTCAATTAGTAAGGTTAATGACTAAATTAGTTATTTTAACTAGTAAAGTTTGCTTGAATAATTAGGACATCGTTGTGTTACTAGTTGTTTACAATAGTCATATCATTAGTTTAGTTAGATAATTAGGCAGTTGCTTAATTAAGTTCGGGGTAATTAATTTAGTTAATTGATTTAATTAGTTGTTTGCTATTTAGATAGGCAGATAGTGTAGTTAGGCCGATAGTTCATTAGTTAAGCTAGCTTCGTTAATAAATTAGTTTGACCAGTAGAGTCACAATTTATAGAGCGAACTTAGGTAACTAGTTTAACTAGCCTAAGTAATTAGGTGAGTTAATTCAGTTGAATAGTTAGTTATTAGCGAGTTAATTCTGTTTTGTGGTTAACTAGTAAAGCTAGTGCAGCTAGTTAGTCCCATAGTTATTAAATTGGGCAAGTCTAGTGTAAACCTAGTTTAGGTAGATGGTCGGTTTGTTTTCTTTGTAAGTAATACTAGTTTAGTTCAGTTAGTCAGATAGTCAAGTCATTAAGTTTAGTACAAACTAGTTGAGGTAGATGATTGATTTGTTAGTAACACTAGTTTAGTTTAAAATTATGAATATATGAAGTTCATATATATATATAGAGAGAGAAAGGCAGTAGAACTAAAATTCACTGGAATCGCGCTAAATCGCTCCAAAAACCGCATAGGAGAAAGAACAACAGACAGAGGACTTCAGGTAGGGTTTTTTTTTAATTAAAAACACGTTCGCATTTTTAAATTAAAGTCGGAATCGTTTTTTCCCATACAAATCCTTATAATTTCGCTGTTACGCAACGGCCGCCGTTACGCTCATATTACAACACTCACACAACGCAGAACAAAGGTCACACGGTCTATAGAGCTTCGGGTACCTGTGGTCTAGTTAGTTCAATTCGTCGGATAGGTGATTAGATAAGAGTAGTGTAAAATTAGTTTAGAGAGATGGTCGGTTTATCTTCGTCGTAAGTAATAATAGTTTAGTTCACCTAGTAACTAGTTAGGTAGTTGGACTGTTTTCTTTCGTTAGTAACATTAATTTAGATAGTTAAAGTGCTACTATGATCAAAAAATCACTTTTATTTTTTCTTCGGATTTCGAAACTATGTTTGTTAAACACTCCCCAAGCGAAATTATAAGCGTTAATTTTGAGAAGAAGACCGTTAATTTAAACTGCAATTTTCCGGTTTAATGGTCCGCCATTATTACACCAGAAAGGATACAATGACGTCATACACTCAAGAGCTGTAAAATGTAGTGTGTGAACGCGGCTTACAAATTATGCAAAACACGAGTTTGAGAGTGTGAAAGCTCAAAACTCCCGTGCTGCATACTAAATAAGGCACTTTCACACACACTGCATTCTACATCTCTTGAGTGTATGACGTCATTGTATCCTTTCTGGTGTAATAATGGCGGACCATTAAAACGGAAAATTGCAGTTTAAATTAACGGTCTTCTTCTCAAAATTAAGGCTTATAATTTCGCTTGGGGAGTGTTTAATAAACATAGTTTCGAAATCCGAAGAAAAAATAAAAGTGATTTTTTGATCATAGTAGCACTTTAAGTTAGTCTGATTGTTGGTTAGTTAAGTTTGGTGTTAAAGAAGTTTAGGTAGATGGTCGGTTTGTTTTCTTCATCAGTGATCAGTCATTTAAGTAGTTAAGTTTAGTGTAAGCTTGTTTAGGTACGGTAAATGATTGACTTGTTTTCTTTGTTAGTAACACTACGCACGTAGATAGGTAATTAGTTAACTGTTCAAGGTAGGTAGATGGTAGGTTTGTTTTCTTCGTTAGTAATAATTAATTGAGTTAGCCAGTTAGTTCAGCTAGTAAGATAGTTCATTAGTTAAAAGTCTATTGTGAAACTAGATCAAGTGTATCTGTTTTCTTCGTTAGTAATACTAGTTTAGTTGGTTCAGTTAGTCAGATGGTTGATTATTTAAGTCTTGCGTAAAACTAATTAGTTAATTAGGCAAGGTTTGTATACAAGTAGTTAAGGTATCATGGTACCCCACTTTTTCAAAAAATACGCTTTTGTCATTTTCACATAGATATTATTCAAACCTCTCCTTTACAAAAAGTTTCAGAAAAAAAGATTGTTTTTACGCAAAGTTATGGACGAAAAAAGGTTGGAGCCATTAATTTCCTCTAATTACTTGTTGGCAGTCATCTGTCAACATTGCCGAAAATATCATGTGACATAAGAGGGCCCTGATGTTTTGGCATGAGATATAGATCGATTGCGTACCAATTTCCGCGTTATCGTAAACGTAAATTGCAAAAGTCCTGTCTCAAGTAATAAAGAAGTTTGTTGTTACCCAATTGCTTGCATTTGTGACAGGACGTTCTCTCTTAGTTCTTGAGCTGAGCACGCGGCGGCTTCTTGGCGGGTTTCAACGTGCTTTACTTTCGCATTTACTTTCATCTTTCGGGTCGCGGCAGCTTGATTAGTCTTACCCTTTCTTCTTGTTGATGTTTTCGGCATTGTACAGCCGACGTGAAATTATGAGGGTAAAATTTCCAGTGCTTAAGACCCTTCGAACGGCACGCGTACACAGAACCCGAACGAAAGTCGCTTTCCGATAAAAATATGACATAATTCTTGGCGGCATGTTTGCGCTATTGTTATAAGGTAAGTTGAGCCTCCCCTCTATCAAACCGCAGGTAATTATCACCTAGGTGTTTTAATCTCATCTGGCCGGAAAAAAGTCTCCACATCTATTTTGCCTTTTTTCTCGAAACCAATTTTTCAAGAAATTGAGGGCACGTTTGAAGTTCGCGTTCAGGGAGTTTTCAACCAATTTAGCTCAAATTTGGCGAGAATGTTGCCAGATAATTTGACACCAAAACCTTGTCTCCGAATTTCATTTTTTGCGTTCATTCAAAAGTTATGATCCGTTAAAGAAAGAGAAGGGGTGTTTTTTTAAACTTCAAAGTTAAACTGAGTGCAGAAAACAAACCAGGCCAGGTAAAAAAAATTCCGAGACACGGTTTTTGAGACAAAGGTGTGAAGCCGGGCGGAATTTGGCGCGATGTTCGCCTTACTCTCCAGGCCATTTTTGAGTGGAGCGGAACCGATTTTGTGAACGATGTACTTTTGAAAAACGTTAGTTATATTTTCAATAGAATTGTCTGTTTTCTTTATGTAAATACGTTTTCGTAATCTTGAGTTATTAAGCTTTCAGAAAATATATAGTTTGTCTAGGTTTTTGTAAAACGCCTGACGCTCAGACGGTGATAACGCAATGTTGTCATTTGGAGTACCATGATACCTTAAGTGGTCGTTTCCTTATCTTCGTTAGTATAATTGCTAGTCTAGTAATACTAGGCTAGTTAGTTCAGTTAGTCAGATAGTAGTGGCCAAGTTTAGTTTAAAACAAGTTTCGGTAGATGGTAAGTTTGTAGATAGTTTAGTTAGTTCATCGGTCGGCTTAGTCAGCAAATTTTCGTTACTTAGTTTACTGTGCGACTAATAAAACCGTGTACACCAAGAATTATTTGTGGAATGTTCATTGTGTGGTGACGCGAAATCAAACCCCAAGACACAACCACAAACCTGCGGCTTACGGTTCGTTCATCTTTTATCTGCACAAGCACAATAAACATCCCATTTCTTAGTTTGACGGTTAGTAGTTTAGTTAGTGAGGTAATATTATTGCGTTTGTAAAAAAGTGTAGCAAATGAATTGTTTGAATTGTCTGTAATAAAGCACATTATTTACTAACCAGAGAAATCGGGGATTATTTTGTGTTGTGTTATGGATTGTTTACACGCTATGATTGGTCGGTCCGATATGTTGGCCCGGCATTATTGGAGCATAAAACGAAATGTCGGCCCAACAATATCAGAGCGTGAATCGTACGTGTTTTTTGACTCCCGATTCTATGAATTTTGATTGACATGGCTGTTTCTTTGAGAACGTCAGACCGATTTGATATAAATCTGATTTTCTGAAACGGGCCAATTTCAATTCTCAGGAATCGGCACCAAATCGGGAGACAAAATACACGTATGATTCACGTTCCGATACCGTCCAGCCGACGAATCGTAGCCGCGATGAAAATGGTAGGTGGGACAGGCCCACGTGGAATGACAATTTTCCCAGTATGGATGGATCATTCCATTTACTCGTACTACTTTACCTTCTCTCTTGCCTCGATAATTCACGCGTTGGTTTGTTCCATTTACCAACTTAAACGCGCATGTTGATTCGTAGTCCTCCTGAAGCAACGACGTTTTCGGAAATGATATGCCTTAGCTTCTTAGCTAGTTCCCAGTCTTTCTCGGATGCAAGTGTTGCCATTAACATCTTGCGCACATGTTAACCGTTAAGAAGATTCGGAAAACGGCACAAAGGAGAAAAAAATTTCTAGAATTTTAAATCTGTTAGTTTTTCCGTGGACCTCTAATCACCTAAGAGGCATCGTTTGCTGAAAGGGAAGGTAAAACCGTTTATCCATCCGGATTAAACCACAAGGTCCCCAGGCACACAGCAGGTATACTCGATCATAAATATCGAACTATTTGTATTTTTGCATGGGGATTTATCTCTATATGAAATAAAACTCTCTTCAAACAGCCGTCAAATGGTGTATAAATGGGTACCGTCGACTTGATTCACTGTCATCTTATTCAGGGAGGAGTAGCAATTCTAGTTCCTTCATACTACAGAAACTGTTGAGCTCCGACAGTTCCAGCCTGCGCGGCGGGCGCGGAAAGGATAAGGGAAAGTGAAAAATTATTCGCGAGCACGAGAGGTGAAGGGGGAGGGCGCCCTCCCTCTCCTCTCGCACTCCGCGCTCGCATATAATTTCTCCTCTTTATTATTCCTACCCTTTAGTACGCTGCAAGGGCAAAAATGGGACCCCTTCCAGTCGGAACCTCCCCGTAAAGCCCACTATTTGGGATACCTCCCGGACTATCTTTGGGGAACAGGATAAAGAAGTATGGCTGCTGAAGATATAATAAGGTTGAACTAATAATAATAATAATAATAATAATAATAATAATAATAATAATAATAATAATAATAATGATAATAATAATAATAATAATAATAATAATAATAATAATGACACACTTCTATAGCGCTTTTTCCAGCGGATCAAAAGTGCTTTACAATTCTTTGAAAATAGCTAAAATTACATTAACTAAACTATCTAAAATCGTTTATCATGACAAATCTTACTCGTTTGAGACTGTTTTTGGTTGATTTATCAGGTTTAAAACAATTGACTCACAATTGACACATTTGAAACAAAATATCCTTTTCGTTAAAAACAACCTTATCATAAATAAATAAAAAAGCAACCCAAATAAATCAAACCTTTCTGTGCGACCACCTCTTGTATGCCACCATCTCCCGTTAAGGGACTGCTTTTTCAAAACACAAAAAATTTTCACTATACCCTTGACTGCCGACAACTGGAACCCACGGTAACTCGAAGCTCGTGCTAACTCCGACAAAAATTGATTCCCCCCTGGATTTGCTCCTGTAATTTTAGCCTCGATAAATCCAACCTCCCGCTAATAAACTTGTTTTAAATTTTTTCGCAAATTCCTTGACAGGACGATTCGCAAGTGCGAAAAAAGTACAGTAATAAAATTTCAAAAAAAAAGGGAAAACGTGTGTACAGTGCAACGTAACAAAAGGTAAAATTAAGTTCAAACAAGTAAGTGAACACGTTACCCTCGATAACTCAAACCCCACTGGGCAAAGTCTAATGAGACAAAGCATACTCTATAACACTGAATTTATTTTGAATCAACATTGACTGGAATTCCTCTCATCCGCCTCCATGGAAACAGCAGGCCGTGCGATAAGTGTCACAAAGTGGTCCAAGTGTCAGCGGGGTACAAAGATTACGCACATGCTACTCTTGACATACTCATCAAATTGTCTAAATTGTACTGTGTGCCAAGTTCGTTACTTTCTTGAGATCATCTCAAAACCGGATGGTTTTAATTTTGAGATGACTAAGTTGAGATCACTCAAATTATTAATATGACACATATTTACATTCATTTATCTAAAATCTGTTGCTATAAAACTAAATATTAAAGTTACCTTTCTTTCTACAGCCAGTGTTGTATGATAGTTATGATATTTAGCTTTGTATGCTAATTTCTTACCTTCTTTCCTCGCCTCAATTAGTTTACTACTTGCGGGTGGAAATATTTTTGTTTCGCCTACTTTTTAATATAATTAGATGTCGTTGTAAAGTTCTGTCACCCAAAAACGTGACAGTTCTTCTTGTGAGAATACGTGATAAGTGATGTCAGCAGGATCCCAACTCTCGGAACCACGAACTCCCGATAACTCGAACGTTTTTTACTCCCTTACAGGTTCGAGTTATCGGGAGTCAATTGCAGTTGGAACCTGTGACACCCTTTGCAGGTGACTACGACTACCTTTTTACCCTCTGATTTAAAATAATGACATAAATAAACAATCAGAACCAACCAAACACATTAAAAACCACTCAGCTCATAGAATATATTACATCGCACTTTCTATGTACAACAAGTGCAATTGTTACAGCTCATCCAATTACATTATAAGCTTATGATATATATCATCGGTTCTTTTAGCAGTTTTACACTCTGATGATGATGACTGAAAACATTCAGCATTTTAGACCCTTTAAAACAATTTTTACCAAAATTTTTAATTATTTTTTCGGCAAATAAGTCTATTAAATGTTCTATTGTTTCAGTGTCCGGAAAGCGACCACCTGACGCGTGATCTACTCTCAAAAGGAACCAACTGGACTTGAAAAACGAAATATACTCGCACATGTCTTAAAGCATCTTAAAGCAAAAACTTAGTGGGCCGAATAGTTTTAAAAACGAGATCTAACTTCAGTAACTTGGACCTCGGTTTAAGACGATGACTGGACCTCCAAATCTGGTTTTAAGTGGGTCATTTTAATTGAGTAAAAGTTTTTTTTAGTCAGTGTTGTATGCCGTGTTGACACTGTTTACAGTAAATAAAGTTTAAATATTGGGGTTGGCCATATTGGAATTGGTTTAGACCACAGTTTTGTTAAACACCACCTAAACTTCAATAAAGAAACAACAGTTTTCAATTTACAAAACATGTTTCGACATTCTCATGTCATCTTCAGTTGCAAATGAGCCTTGACGGTTGTACATTTGAATTTTCGTATTAAAGTACGTTACAAAATTACGCTTTAAAACTTACGTTTACAATTTGAATATGAAATACGCGGGAAACAAAAAAAAGCGCGCGCATAGTTACTTTAAGTGACTTAGGAACACACACACACACACACACACACGCAAAATACTTCCAATTCCAATAACAAGAATGATGAAATAAAAGACACACACACACACACACACACACACACACACACACACACACACACAAAAAGAACAAAGTAATTAAAAGGAAAGAGATAACTCTAGATGCTTTAGCTGCTGATTAAGAGTAGGATTTTCCCACTTAATACGCATCGCCTCTTTGATCTTAATTTGGAATTTCGAGACGGCAGAATCTACAATCGTGAAACATTCTGCAGTGCAAGAGTCATGGCAGGCCCTAGATGACTGCAGGTGCCTGTAAACATGTGAAGACTTGTCCGACAAGAGGTGCTCACGAACACGTGCACAAATGTGGCGAGTGGTCTCGCCAATGTAGCTGGCATTACAGCCAGCACACGAGAATTTATAAACAACACGCGAACGTAGACTCTGCGGTACTGAATGTTTCACGCTAAACACGTTTCTAAGTTTAAACGTAGTAAAGACTAACTTAACATCTAAATCAGCTTTACAATAACGTTTGAGTAGTTTTCTAAGCTTAGTCTGGGCGATTTTAGAAAACCGGCCAACATAAGGGAGTTTATAGAAGTGCTTTTTGCCGGAGTTAGGTGAGTCGATCTGCCCATTTGAAGGATTCATTTTCTTAGAAACATAGCTGTGAATAATCTTGTCGATGACCCAAGACGGAAAACAGTTTTTCCGCAATATGACGATAAGCTTTTTAACGTCCAGATGAAAACCAACCCAGGAATTGTTGATCTTATAAACCCTGTCTACTAGTGTTCTGACTAATCCTAGTTTGTAATCCAAAGGGGCAAAGCTAAAATAATTAGTTAGAAGACCAGTGAACGTCTTCTTGCGATATACACTATTAACGATGGATGGATGACTGTTGTCTAACAATATGTCTAAAAACGGTAATTTCTTATCGATTTCCCTTTCCATTGTGAAACGAATACTCGGGTGCCTGGCGTTGATATAATCAAAGAACATGAGCGCGTCTTCCTCGTTATTGAACAAACAAAAAGTGTCATCAACATAGCGTCTATAGAATAGAACTTGAGAAGACGAATAGTTATCTAACCAGTTTTTTTCCCAATGTCCCATAAAGAGGTTTGCAACGACTGGAACAAGGGGGGAACCCATGGCAACCCCATCTATTTGATCATAAAACACACCTTTAAATAGGAAATGGGTCTCTGCTGTTGCGAAGGAGAAAAGGGTTTTAAGGTCAGTGGGACTTATCTTAAGTCCAGGATTACCCTAATAAATGTATTTGATCGCCAGATCAATGCATTCATCAAGAGGTATACTAGTGAACAAACTCTCAACATCAAAAGAAACCATAAACTTCCCAGAGGTTGATACCTGGTTGATTTCCTGTACAAAAGAAAACGTGTCGCGGACGTTGTAGTCACGGGGGACATGAGGCTCTAAAAGATTGCAAAGGAATTTTGATAAATTGTAATTTTATGTACCTATTGAAGATACTATGGGTCGAAATGGAGGTGTTGAATCAGGCTGCCGCGCCTTGTGCATTTTAGGAAGCCCATAGAACCTAGCTGGTTGAGAACCAACTGTATAAATACTATCATAGGTATGTTTATCTAAGTGAACCTTATTTTTAAGTGCTCTTAGAAAGCGTTGCAATTTGCCCTCCCTTTGTAATGTGGGATCGTTATCAATAGCCTTAAACTTAGAAATAGCCTTAAACTTAGAACTTAGAACTTAGAAGTGTCTAAAAATACCATTTCGTAAGCGTTCCTGTCCATGACAACTATGCCATTTCCTTTGTCAGGCTTTAGTATCACAATGTCCTTGTTCTTTCTCAGTTCCTTTAATATCCTGAATTTCCTTAAGTCCGCTGCGGAAGGTCGGTGTGAAGAAACATACGAATGGGCAAGATGAGAGAGATCAGCGACCAGTTTTCCCTTTTGCTTCCGGTCGATTAGATTTCTGACCATGGTGCGATTAATCAGTTCAAAACAAGAAAACACATCCGAGCAACTTGAAATACTTAAACACGGTCTGTCACATTCTATTTGTCCCCCCACCATCAGCAGAACGGATGTGTTTAAAGGAACCTGAGAAAGAACAAGGACATTGTGATACTAAAGCCTGACAAAGGAAATGGCATAGTTGTCATGGACAGGAACGCTTACGAACATGATATTTTTAGCATTATCAGTGACACTTCTAAGTTTAAGGCTATTGATAACGATCCCACATTACAAAGGGAGGGCAAATTGCAACGCTTTCTAAGAGCACTTAAAAATGAGGTTCACTTAGATAAACATACCTATGATAGTATTTATCCAGTTGGTTCTCTACCAGCTAGGTTCTATGGGCTTCCTAAAATGCACAAGGCGCGGCAGCCTGATTCAACACCTCCATTTCGACCCAAAGTATCTTCAATAGGTACAAGCAATTACAATTTATCAAAATTCCTTTGCAATCTTTTAGAGCCTCATGTCCCCCGTGACTACAACGTCCGCGACACGTTTTCTTTTGTACAGGAAATCAACCAGTTATCAACCTCTGGGAAGTTTATGGTTTCTTTTGATGTTGAGAGTTTGTTCACTAGCATACCTCTTGATGAATGCATTGATCTGGCGATCAAATACATTTATCAGGGTAATCCTGGACTTAAGATAAGTCCCACTGACCTTAAAACCCTTTTCTCCTTCGCAACAGCAGAGACCCATTTCCTATTTAAAGGTGTGTTTTATGATCAAATAGATGGGGTTGCCATGGGTTCCCCCCTTGCTCGAGTCCTTGCAAACCTCTTTATGGGACATTGGGAAAAAAACTGGTTAGATAACTATTCGTCTTCTCAAGTTCTGTTCTATAGACGCTATGTTGATGACACTTTTTGTTTGTTCAATAACGAGGAAGAAGCGCTCATGTTCTTTGATTATATCAACACCAGGCACCCGAGTATTCGTTTCACAATGGAAAGGGAAATCGATAGGAAATTACCGTTTTTAGACATATTGTTAGACAACAGTCATCCATCCATCGTTACTAGTGTATATCGCAAGAAGACGTTCACTGGTCTTCTAACTAATTATTTTAGCTTTGCCCCTTTGAATTACAAACTAGGATTAGTCAGAACACTAGTAGACAGGGTTTATAAGATCAACAATTCCTGGGTTGGTTTTCATCTGGACGTTAAAAAGCTTATCGTCATGTTGCAGAAAAACTGTTTTCCGTCTTGGGTCATCGACAAGATTATTCACAGCTATGTTTCTAAGAAAATGAATCCTTCAAATGGGCAGATCGACTCACCTAACTCCGGCAAAACGCACTTCTATAAACTCCCTTATGTTGGCCGGTTTTCTAAAATCGCCCAGACTAAGCTTAGAAAACTACTCAAACGTTATTGTAAAGCTGATTTAGATGTTAAGTTAGTCTTTACTACGTTTAAACTTAGAAACGTGTTTAGCGTGAAACATTCAGTACCGCAGAGTCTACGTTCGCGTGTTGTTTATAAATTCTCGTGTGCTGGCTGTAATGCCAGCTACATTGGCGAGACCACTCGCCACATTTGTGCACGTGTTCGTGAGCACCTCTTGTCGGACAAGTCTTCACATGTTTACAGGCACCTGCAGTCATCTAGGGCCTGCCATGACTCTTGCACTGCAGAATGTTTCACGATTGTAGATTCTGCCGTCTCGAAATTTCAAATTAAGATTAAAGAGGCGATGCATATTAAGTGGGAAAATCCTACTCTTAATCAGCAGCTAAAGCATCTGGGAGTTATCTCTTTCCTTTTAATTACTTTGTTCTTTCTTTTTTTTTTTTTTTTGTGTGTGTGTGTGTGTGTGTGTGTGTGTGTGTGTGTGTGTGTGTCTTTTATTTCATCATTCTTGTTATTGGAAGTATTTTGTGTGTGTGTGTGTGTGTTCCCAAGTCACTTAAAGTAACTATGCGCGCGCTATTTTTGTTTCCCGCGTATTTCATATTCAAATTGTAAACGTAACTTTTAAAGCGTAATTTTGTAACGTACTTTAATACGAAAACTCAAATGTACAACCGTTAAGGCTCATTTGCAACTGAAGATGACATGAGAATGTCGAAACATGTTTTGTAAATTGAAAACTGTTGTTTCTTTATTGAGACTATCTAATTTGTTTTAAAGATAAAAAGGGAAATTTCTGGCACTTGTAGAGGGTTCATTGTACATTGTACTGCCAAAAATTTTGGCAGCAGTGCTTCAAAATGCAGGCCACTTGATAGTTTCCCACTTGCTGGTAGTATTGTGGTCAGATTTCCCTGTTATACCAGCTAATGCAATCCCTCAGCTCCTAAAACAAACCCTTTTAGCAACTGGGCAGTTGAGCTTTGTGACAGCTAGCTGTTTTTGACACTAGGTACGCTTTCAGGAAGTATTAGGTAAACCACAAAATACAGGCAATGTGGAGATAACCAATGAGGAAGTAGTGTCTCATTCAAGGTGAAGTCGTAAATACTCCAAGTCCCTCTATCATATAGAAATAACAGTTGTGCACCTGGGTACAATGAGTCATTTAAGGCGACAGAATAACTTGTTTTTGACCTTTGTATTTGATTGAATTTGTGAAAGAAGCCAACGTAAGCAAAATAATTATTGATGTCTATATGTTTTAACTAATGGCATGACTGTGTTTATCTTTTGCTCTCTAGGTGGTTAAATTTTGAAAAGGTTGTTGATGCTCTTGTTGCCAAAAACATCAATCACATCAGTTTGGAGCAACTTCGAGCCCATGCTAGGAAGGTTTGCTTTATAGAAGACATGGATGAGTTCAACGCCATGGTGGAGTTTTATCATAACCTTGGAATGATTATTAAACACTGCAGCACAGTCATTCTGAAGGCACAATGGCTAATTGATCTCTTCAAACAACTAATCACCATTCCGCATTATGATAAAGCGGTATGAAACCCACTTCACATCTGTTTTTTGTTTGTTTGTTTACGAGTCGATAGCCAAAAAAAGCAGCCCAATTTTGACCTATTGATCAAAATAACTGTTATATCTTAGTTTCATTTTAGTGAGATATTGATTTTGGCGTAATTATGAAGCATTTTTGTTTCGCAAGAAGCATCAGTAAACAATGTTTAAATGGGTAATGATGGCTTAGCATCAGTGAACATATGGGTCATGTGACGGTGTCAGTAAATAAAAAATCTCTAACTAGGGGGTGCACAGTTCATAGAAAACTCGTGGGTTGTTTTGCCGTCAGTCATACTGCAAGCGCTTCCTTACCGCACATGTTTTCAGCATATGTAAAATTCCGAAGAGCAGCTGTTTTGAAGGCGAAAGAGAAATTGTAGTTTTTATTTTCGTTTGCCTCATTTTATTCCTGCAGAAAGCCAACGTAAATTGTCAGGCCATGAGAAGGAAAAGTTCGAGTTTGACCTAAGAAATTTTGGATCCAAAGAAGCTGCGTAAGACTATTTGTCAGACACGCATTTTACAGAAATCATTTAGAAACGATTTGTTGACACAGATCACTCTGGGGGACTGAAAGCCTTGGTCCATAAACAAGCAAGAATTGCTTAGCGGACGAGTAAATCTGAACACCAGTAAACCCTACGGGTTTTTAACTCGCGAGAAATATTGCGTTACAATATTGCATTAGGTCGCGTGGAAACACAACAACGCTAGAACTTGCCTTCAGAGAAAGCTCATGGAAACAGTGAATTTCTTGTGAAACTTCTAGGTCAATATTTCAGTTGCAAGTCGAGCTGCGACCTCGTTATTTATAACTTTTCAGACATTGCAAGATAGTTTGGGCGACTAGGAACGCGATTTTACTTGATTCAATTCATGTGGCTGATTGTCTCTGTGGAAAATCTCGCTTGTAATGTACGAAATGCATCTGAGAAAGCGCATTTTGTATCAAAAGTCACGTTCGTTGTTCTTTCAATAACAAACTAAGGCCACCAAAAAAATTCATGCAAATTAGGCTAAGGGTAGATTGAATCTACCCATGGCTTACTGTAACCAAAGACCACATTTCACAAGATTGGAACTCCTGCGGTGTCGCTTTTAATGTTCGCGGTAACGCTTTTTCCGACTTTATATTGACTTACAAAACGCATGCAGAATTGCGCTGAGCAAAGCGCGTGGTCCGCTCCACGCGGCAGACGTTTCTAGAGAGAGGTAAAGAAAAAAATTATCTGAGAAGGAAAATGAAACTCCTCATTCAATAAACGGCCTAGAAAAAATATTGCTCAGTGTAAGCAGTATAAACTATAGTTAAAGTGTATAATGTTAATACATTGCGTATAAGGAAATTATTTCCAAGTCGCGGGAAGTTGCTTTCCCGCATTTGAGTACAATTTCCCTATAAACTTTCCACTACAATGTTTGTTCTAATAAAGAACTTAGATTATCGAAGAAGAAAAGTTTTATTTCAGCAGTATAGGACGAACAAATCGTTTAAAGCACGCGACTCGCGCAAGTAGCTTCACCTTTATTCTCCTCCTGCTTATTGTTCCTTTATTGTCCCTTATTCAATTGAAAGGTTCGACTAATTTGCACCCAAACAATACCCAAGCAATTACCCAAGCACAAAGAAGTTCCACGGTTGACAGAAAAAACAGAGCTCATTTGCATTAGTGATCGATGTGTTGCATTACTGGGCCCATTACTGGCGCAATTCCGTAAGTTCATGACACCTCTTAGCACTGGACTGAGTACTAATCTGAACTTGGCCTGCTTCTGCAGGAACAATCTAAAACCTAAATTATACTACAGAAAAATAAATACCTCACAAGTGTTTCCAAGTAAAGTAAGAAAAAGGAAACCTTCAAAATCAATAAATACGATCACAGACACAAAACCTCTTAACAGCGGGGGCAGCTGTAGTGTAAACTATTACTAGTGCTAATTGGTGGTAGAAAAAGACGTGGCAAACCCCTGTGTACTGGAAGATCTTATCTAAGGATGTGGTGAAAATTTATTTATACATGAATATGTAATGACTGGCTCATTTTATTTTTACCAGGAACCAAAACATTCCAAGCACTGGCAGGAACTTGAGAAAAACGGTGTCCTCAACATGGAGCTTGTCGATCATGTCTTCTCTAAGTTATTGCTACAAGGCGTTGTCAAGGATGACATCCTGCACATGATGGAGCGATTTGGTTTGGTCGCAAAGTTTTCACCATCTTCAAGTGATGTGAAGTACTTTGTGCCTGCGCAACTTAAAGCCTCACCCGATGACCTTTCTGCAGTACAACCCTCACCTTCTGATCCTTGTCCGTTATATGTCCATTTTGTGGTCGGTTTTGTCCCTCATGGTCTATTCACACAGCTTGTCTCAAGATCCATTCGTTGGTGTTCTACGCAAGGGTCAACGCAGTTCCCTAAACTGTACCAAAATGGAGCGCGGTTCGTTATTGGAAAGCAGATTATCCATCATCTCATTCTGATCTGCAAGAAGCGGTTTATCAAGGTTGTCCTCAAGCAAATAACCCATAGACAACAGGTCTCAGGAGACGACTCAACTGAAGTTGCAGCAGAGGTGCGAGAGTTTGTGGAAGGCTGTTTACGTGACTTGTCGCAGGATCTCCCCTACTTGAGAGGACTGCAGTATCAATTCTGTGTTGCGTGCCCATGTGTGCAGTCTATACATTGAATCCTAAACTTTGTTTTTAACTCGTTGTTAAGACTGTGGTTGAAATATAAAGTCTGGGTATTTAGACAATAGCTACTGCCGAACAATTACTGAAATTACTGGAAAGCAAAAATGCGTATCGCGGGGGGTAAAGAGTTTACGATATTGTGGTTCTCTTGTAGGACCTGCATCCTTTCCCAGTTGGCCCATCCCAAAGTCATCGAGGGCATTCTCGTGACACGTTAAAAGTTACTCTCTTGGCAAGTGAGTGGGGTTCATCGAAAGGCGGGTTGTCAACAATGAATAGAATGCTGGCCATTCTGTTCGCAAAAGAGTCAAAAGTGGAAGTCACTCTTTTGGTACCTGAATTTTCCTGTGGCGAAGAAGACAAGAGATCCGCTGCAGGTCACAGCGTTGCTATCCGGGAAGCACCGCGTCGCCCAGGGTACAAGGACCCCCTTGACTGGTTAAGCTTTCCACCAAAAGACCTAGCCATTGATGTCATAGTGGGTCATGGTGCGAAGCTTGGTAAACAAGCCCAAGTCATCAGAGAGTCCCATGGGTGTAAGTGGGTGCAAGTAGTGCATACCGAACCTGAAGAACTGGGAATCTACAAGAATTACCCCAGAGCCATTGCCCAAGGTGAAGAGAAGAACAAAGATGAAGTAGACCTGTGCAGACTGGCAGATCGCGTCGTGGCAGTTGGACCAAAGCTGACAGAAGCCTTCTCATCCTATCTGCGCTCGTCTCACGAAGACATCTTTCAGCTGACACCAGGCACATTCCCTGAATTTTCAGATGTTAAACAAGCCCCACATGAGGTCGGCAAGTTCAAGGTTTTGACCTTTGGGCGGGGTGATTTCGAAGATTTCGGCCTCAAGGGATACGACATTGCTGTCAGAGCAATAATGGAATTGCCTTAAGGACAGCTCTTATCGCCTGATCTTTGTAGGTGCACCCGATGGAAAGCAGGAGGAAGTTGCAGACAACTTACTCCAGGTTGGCATTTCTAAGAATCAGCTGTTTGTCCGAAGATTCGTACAAAGCAAGGATGAACTGAAAACTCTGTTTTGTGAAGTGGATCTTGCCATCATGCCGTCCAGAACTGAGGGCTTTGGCTTAACTGGTCTGGAAGCAATGTCTGCAGGTCTCCCCATTCTCGTGAGCGGCAACTCAGGGTTTGGGGAGACACTATGCAGTCTACCATTTGGAAGGTCAGTTGTGGTGGAATCAGAGGACCCTAAAGAATGGGCAAAGGCAATCTCTACTGTCCGTCAGAAAGACAGAGCTCAGCGGCTTCAGGAGGTTCAAACGCTGCGGACAAAATATGAAGAGAAGTTCAGCTGGGAGAAGCAGTGTCAAGCCCTAGTTGACAACATGAGGAAGTTGGTTATTGGTAAGGAATATTAAATGTCGTGCAAAATGAAATGAAACATAGATGAATAGGATTTCAACTTTCATTAGATATGGCTGAGCAAAAATCAATGGGCTTGATTCTCAGCAGACCATAATGGACTTTAACCCTTTAAACCCCAGTAGTGATCAGCATCAATTTTCTCGTCATCATATCTGTGCACTATAACACATACAGGTCATGAGAATTTAGGAAATGATCACCAGAGATGAATTGTCTTGATGTTTAAACAAGTTCTCCCAATTAGTAGTCAATGAAATGTATGGAGACCGGTAAGGAGAATTTAAATAATGAAATCGGGGCTTAAAGGGTTAAGTCACATTTTGAGCCGACTGAAACCTTTCAATACACGCATTTCTCCTCTAGCCATCCAACGGGTATCAAAAAAGGATTCGTTAAGGACGACGCCCTAAGACCCCTAAGAACTAACTCTTCAAAAACAACATTTGAAGAGAATATCAGAAAACTGAAATCATGACTCTTTGCTAGACACTACCCAAAGAATCTTCCAGAAACACTTCTGTCAGATGTTAAATTCACACAAAGCTAGGGCATCGACACTTCCACGAAAAAATGACACTCCAAAAGAAATCTTGCCTTTTGTTTCACAGTGGTAACCAGCAGTGCCAAATCTCGAACATGTTTTAATGGCACTTGTTACAGAACCAGCCATCTCTACAACAAGTCTTCAAATCCATCGATCATTTCTTTCAAAAAAAATGGAAAATCGTTAAACGACATACCTGTGAGAGCAAAAGTATAAAGAGGCGACATTGGATAAATGTTTCCATTGTTAGAAGTCGTGCAGGCCCGTCACTCCTTGCTACTTCCCACTGGGATGATGTTTACTTTGTTGAGATAGATCTTGTTTTGTTGGAATTGCGCTTGGTCATTGAAACAAATTTAAGAATTGTCTTGTAACCCCAGCCTTTCCCAATTTTACATGCATCGCATTAAATATAACTCCTCACACAAAAATCTCTGTGGTATGTCTTGAATCGTTTTTCTTTGTTGGTGGCTAGTGATGAAACATGTTCCCTTGAATGATAGCTATAAGTGGGCACACGGTGAAGTCTTTTCTTGGGCAGTTGGAAATTATGATGATACAGGTTGCCACATACGTATGCAGTGTGGCCTCATATCTCTTTACCTTGCGGACAACTTTTTTGGTTGTAACAGTTACTCATAACAGGTGTTCTAAAATAGTTTAAGTAAAACGTATCTCTTAATTCCTTGGGACCATTTTAATACCTTAAACGTTATCATTACAAGTTTTATATTTAAAGTTTGCTTTTTTGTTTCACATCTAGGTAGAGGGAAAGCCGCACAAGATAAAGCCGTTTCCAAAAGTTTTTCTCAAGATGCCAATACTGGTCAGGTGACAAGCGGAAGCCAATTTACTCAGAGTGAGCATAAAAACGTGTATAAATTTACTGCACCCCCAGTGAATCCAAACCCCATAACAGACTATGTTCTCTTATGTACATTGCTTTAACGTTCATATCTACAGATAATAGGATTATACATGCTTATTTTTCACATGGCTCGTTTTCCTTTGTTCTTCAAGGCTGATTATATTGAATAAACCCTGCGAATTATCAACTGTCTGAAAAGCTGGGGGCGGCTTTGATTGTAACAGGGGAGAGCGGGGCTGATATACTAATATTCCCCTAGGGGAATATTAGCGTTGATAATCCCCTAGGGGAATATTAAAAGTAATATTCCCCTCGCAGCACACCCACACGCATCGCATTACACGCACTGACAAACAAGACCACATTCAAACACCAAAAGGTTACCTTTTTAGTGGCCAGCAGCCAGCAGCTCTTTGTCATCTACGACGATGATATCCCTCTTCGACGTTTTCTTCTCATTTGTTTCAGCCTCCTTGTCAACGCTGCCGATTGAGACTTCTTCATACTTATCCGCCTGGTTGAAGCTAAACAACCCTTCTGTTGCCTCTTCAATGCTGAACTGGGCGTTTTCGTAGTCCCCTAGCAAATTCTCTAAGTCATTGCCGGAATTTATTGAACCATTAAAACTGCTTTGCGTAAGGAAAATGTCTTCCTCGGAATCACTCATTTCTAACCTCGTTGTAGTAAAGTGGTGAAAAAAGTGGTTGCAAATTTGTCAAAGTTGTCAGTACTATTAGGCAATTACAAAATACCAGTGCGTATTTTCGGAATCTTTAATCTATTGTAAAGCTTGTTTGGCACGCACATTGGTTGTTTTGGTCGGCGTATCAAAAACGAAAAAAACAACCTGTTAATTATAAATTTTTACAATGTGGAAACCCCAGTGCGTCTTTCGGAACCTTTTTGCTATTGTTTAGTGTGAGTCCGGAAAAATATTTGTTTTCCTTCAGCTTACCGACATCAAACCACGAAGAAAAGCGTGTTTCCTATTGTTTTACGCCACAGTTGATTCCTCGCCCATGCGAAAAATAAGCCGGTTATTTTTAGGCACCTCAGGGATTACCTCAGGGATATGTGATTTATCACATATCCCCTCGTTGCCTAAAAATAACCCTTACAGAACTGCGTCATTTCTACAGATAATAGAGTACAGATAAAAGCATCGTGTTTTCGCGGATCAAGTGTTCACAGAACTTAAGAGAACCTTCAGTAACTGTTTACGGAACTTTTCTTCTGCCATATCTGTTTCACTGGAAAAATGATCCATGTCCATTTCAAATTGTTTTGTGAAACATTTAACATCATTTTCATAAGTTTCTGTGAAATTCAAACCTTTTCCAGTCATTGTATCGTTGTCATTAAAGTTGTTTACAAACGTTTCTCTAAGTGGGTGTTCTTGTGGCAGCATCAAAAGAAACTTTTAGTTTGCTTAGCGTTGTGCTGAGCACTTAACAATGTGTAATAAAACAATTATCGGATTCGGTTTTTGCATGATAGCGAAATCATCAAGGCCTCGGTTTGTTTTATCCGCCTCAGCAAACTTGATACAATAATTGATAATTGTCTGAAGAAGTTATAGCATTAAATATGTTTCATTACGTAGGTGTAGAGAAACCCACAAGTCATGAAGGAACTCCTTTCAATATGAATCAGTATCAAGAGGCTGAAACTACACAGATGACAAGTGGAACCCAATTTAATCAGCGTAAGAATCAAAACACATATTTCCTTTCTAGTAAATCCAAACCTAATAAAAGCACTGGAATCGTTTTGACTGCAAGAAGAAACAAGGCTAATATAATAGTGATTTCATAACATTGGTGTCACCTGGAAACACCTCCTCATAGCTACTATGTCTGCAGGCCGAGTTGAGCTTAAGTCAACTTTACAGACAAACCAGTGACCAGGGATTTGTGTTGGCGGGGAAGATACGTTCTGATATGCTGCAACGGTATCTAAATTATTTTGTGATGGGAATTAGCTTGCTTGCTTGTCTGCGGCGTATAAGAACTGATCTGATAGCTAAGTCACTTTGATCCGTCTCTCCTAATGTGGAGAAACAAAGACTAATACCGTTTGAATTTTCATAGATTCAGTTCAGCGAGTTTTGCGTGAACTTCAACAATTGCAGCACGATGCAGGCATAGTTGCTAGCAAGACAAACCTATCCGTGGAGTTGGAGAAGATTGCTTCAGACAAAGGCTTTATTATTTCCGACAACGAAGGATCAGGAAATTGCATGTTTTACGCATTGTCGGAACAATTGAACCTCGTCAAAGGAATTCAAATCTCTCATGCGGAATTGAGGCAACGCCTAGTCCAGTACCTCAAAGACAACCCTACACTGGTAAGCTGGTGTTTCTATAGCGACTATCCTTATCATTCTATTAGTAGATTACTCGGCTCTTTTTTTTTTATAAATGTAGACCGGCCAAGAGGGTTGAGAGTGGAGCTCCAAAGGAACAGCTCATTAAAACTGAGGAATGTTTTTTCTTTTTTTCGCTCAAATTCCTCAGCCTGGGGACCAGATTAGGCCATAAACTGGAGGTCGATTTCCCAAAGGTTGCATGGGTTACGAAAACATTTCCTGCATAGCTACACAACGTCTGTACTTCCATTCCCTCCTTCAACTATGCTGATTAGGCTTAACAAGACCGAAACAGCTGTCCATGGCTGTTAATACTTGGGCTCACTATTTCTTCTTGTAGATTTAGGGGTAATGCCCCGCTACCAACGTGACCATAGTGCCCTATTTAGTGGCTATAGTTTACCTGAGCACATTTGTGCGGTATTCTGACTTTATAGACTACGAACAGTCGAGGACACAAGAAAAACTTGCTACCTCGTTGCTTGTGGCTTGCGGCATCCCACTCAGATAAGGCCTGTTCTTGTTCTTTGCACACCCTCTGCCATTCTCGAGGATAAACAATGTTTGCTTGCAATCTTCCTACCTCGTGGCCTAACATGAAGAATTGCATAATCGGTACTAACAAACTCAATTTGTTTTTTTCTTGTTCTTTCCTTCTCTTGCAGTCGGATGGGACGGATCTGTTCCACTTTGTTCATGGATGTGGTTCTTGGGCTGATTACCTTAAAAACATGGCGGCAGATGGCACGTGGGCTGATCACGTGATCCTGCATGCTGCGGCAAACTGCTTTAAAACATCCATTCACGTGATCAGCAGTCTGTCTGACCACCGTCATGACATCACTATCAGCCCAGAACGTGCTGTTGACTGCAGCGGCCGGCTCGTTTTGGGTCACATTTTTGAACATCACTATGTCAGCCTTCGACCCAAACCAGGTAAAGCAGCTTTGACACTGCAAACTTAAGTTTGTAAACTTGTGTGAACAAGCACATGATGCATACATGTGTAAACACTGCAATAACAGTTAGTAACCTTGTTGACAAACTGTTACTGAGAAGAAGAGCTAGTTTCATCAACTATATTGAAATCTTTTAGTACAACGTTCCTAAGCAAAAACCAAAAACAACTTCAAACAACCTGCCTGTTCTGCAGGCTAATAGAAATCAGGCTAAAATTACTTAATAAGGTGGCTATATAGTATGGTTTGTAGCCCTTATGTTGAAAATATTAACACGCGACTTTGTGTTCTACAGGGGAATGACAAAGGAAATGTACACTGACTGGTGACAGCTACTGTATTTGGAAAAACAGTTTCTTCCAATTCAGCTTGTTATCCCTGTAATTATTTAGGTTTACACATTTATTAAAGTCTTTTTTTTTGCAAGGGGTAATTCCCTTATGCTCAAGATTTTCTCTTGAAAATTTACTTTATGCAGCAAAAGAATAGCGAATGAGTAATCAGTTTAGTTTTATGTCTGTTCAGTAGATTTGGCGTTCAGCATTTAAATTAAATTTTCAGAACATTAGGTCATCGCCGCTTAGTTACAAATCCAGCCGAGTAATACATTTGGAAAGTTTTTTCCGCATAACCTTTGATGGGTAGTTGGTCTTAGTGGGTCTGTTAAACTAGTTAAGGACGGTGCCTTCCAATAAAGAGGTATTTTTGCAAAGGGTATGACTATGGGAAAAAGTAGATCTTAGAAAGACCTTTTGGAATCTAAAAAGAAATATGTGGGTAACCATGCTTTTTTCTGAGATAATTAATCGTTCATAATTCGACTAAAAAAGCTTTAAAATACAAAGAATATATGGCAATTTCTTTCCAAATTTAAGCTCAATTATCTCTGAAAAATGCGTGGTTACCCCTGATTTTCTTTTTGGATTTGGTATTCTGGTAGCCCTTGCTAAGATTCTGCTTTTTCCACATAGTCATAAACCGCGCAAAAACCTATGTATAAGTAAGCAAATTCCTTAAGAAACGGTCAGATCTAACTGGATTCGCAGAACGTATTCGCAGTAACAGAAGGAGGCACTTTCCATAATTAGTGTTTTGTTGGTTTGTCTCTCAGTTAGTCAATCATTCAGTTTACTGTTTTAGTTAGTAAATTAGTGTATTTAGTTTATTAGACAAGTGTAGTTCATTTAGGTTAATGACTAGGTTAGTTATTTTAACTATTATAGTTTGCTTGGGTAATTAGGAAATAGTTAGGTTACTATTTGTTGACAATAGTCAGGTCATTAGCTTAGTTAGATAATTAGGCAGTTGATTAAGTTTAGGGTAATTAATTTAGCTAATTGATTTAATTAGTTGTTAGCTATTTAGATAGGCAGATAGTGTGGTTAGTTAGGCCGATAGTTCATTAGTAAAGCTAGCTTAGTTAATAAATTAGTTTGACTGGTGGAGTCATTATTTGGAGAGCGAACTCAGGTAACTAGTTTAACTAGCCTAGCTAGTTATTTAGTTAGTGAGTGGATTTAGTTTATCAGTTAGTTATTAGTGAGTTAGTTCAGTTTATTAGTTAGTTATTGGTGACTTAACTGATTAATTTTAACAGTTAATTATTGGTGACTTAATTCAGTTTGTCAGTTAGTTATTAGTGAGTTAATTCGGTTTAGTGGGTAACTGGTAAAGCTAGCTTAGCTAGGTAGTCAGCTAGTTAGTTGGTCAAGTTAGTGTAATTTTAGTTTAGATGGCTGGTTGGTTTTCTTCGTAAGTTATACTAGTTTAGTTCAGTTAGATAGTTAAGTAGTTAAGTCTAGTGTAAACTAGTTAAGATAGATGATTAATTTATTTTCTTTGTTAATTATACTTGTTAAGTAAGTTAGTGTAGATAGGTAATTAGTGAAGATGTTCGGTTTGTTTTCTTCGTTGGTAAGACTAGTTTAGTCACTTTTAGTTCAGTTAGTCAGATAGGTGATTAGTTAAGTCTAGTGTAAAACTAATTGACGTAGATGATCTGTTGTCTTAGTAATACCAGTTTAGCTCAGGTAGTCAGTTATTTAGTCTTTTGCTTAGAGTTCTGAAAACTAGTTTTGGTTGATGGTCGGTTTGTTTGTTTGTTTGTTTGTTTGTTTTTTGGTGTTCTGTTTGTTTAGTTAGTTGATGTAGGTAGTCTGTTTAATTAGCCGTAGTCTTGTTATTGTTTTTAGTTAAGACATAGTCAACTTAAGATAGTTTAGTTACTTCATTGTTTGGTGTGATTAGCATTTTTTTTTTGTTACTTAGATTTATCTGATTATCGGTTTGTAATCCAAGCATAGCAACAGAATTGTTTGTAATAAAGTATTTTATTTACTGACCAAAGAAATCGTGGATTACTGTGTGATGTGTTGAAGAGAAAATGGCAGGTGGGAAAGGCCCAAGTGGTAGGTAACTTCCAGGTTAGGTGGGATGAAGTGTTTTTTAACATAAAAGTTTCACTTCCTTCGCTTGCAGCGGTTTCATCCACTTTACCTTTCTCCCGCCTCGATAACCTAACTCTGGGTCTCCGAGGATGGGATGGCGGGTTTGTTCCAGCCACCAAGTTTAACATGCAGGTTGGTATGTGAAGCCCGGACCAAACGGGAAGGAAAGTTGTCGAGAAACCAAAGTCTCGTTCTTGTTTGGCCTGAAACTCTCCTGCGCTTTCGGTGATCCTCGTGCGCTCACAAAGGCTCTAGTGTTTGTTGGAAATCAGTGGAAGCTCAAAACTTGCCCTCTCGTTTGGCCTTTAACTACCTTGCGCTATCATTGACTCTTGAGCGCTCTCACATATCTGCTAACTTTTCCTGAGACAAATGCGTTAGAATTTTGTTTCGATATTATCCAGATTTACGTAGATGCTCGGAACGATTTCTGAATATTTGCCAAAAATTTCCGAAGATATTCCGACGATTTCCGAAGGTTGCTGAAGATGTCCAAAGATTGCTAGGGTTAGGGTTACCCACGATGCATTTGGACAGTAAATAAGAGAACCCAAACGACATTTAGTGTCACTTACACAACTATATTGTTACCGAAATCGAATCAAATTTAAATGTAAGAAATTGGCCTGAATGCATGAAATCGATGTTTACAGGTATACTCTGAAGGAGGTTGAACTCTCGTCGACTCTTGTTCATATTTGGTACTGGCTTTCAAGAAGAGAGGATGTTGTGGAGATAACGTAGCGTTAAGGCGGCGACAGGGACGTTTCAGCGAGCACCTTAGCCTGTGCCAGGGTCTCGGTCAGTGGAGACGAGCGAAAACCGGCGCCTGGTCTCTCCACAGCCCCCACACGTTTTTCGCGCTGCTTTGTTTTCTCGATTCGCTTTTCCGACTATCTTGGAGCCTGGAACCGATCTCTTGGGCTTCACTTAGCTGAACATTTTAACTCAACAAATCACTCTCTACATGACATCATGTCTATGGTCTAAGGCAGTGCACAGGCGGAAACACCCGTCACAAACAGCATTTGGCATGCTCAGGCCGAGCGGGCCACTTTGGGGGCGGGCACGCCCAGTAAGGTTCTCATATGACGTAGTCTATTTTATTATCTACAATTTTAGCTTTCTCCTGCTGTTTTTGTCGCGCGCGCATTCCACGCGTGCGCTCTTTTGGTATGGCGTGGCTTGCCTATCCCATCACACTGAAGAAGGGCTAAGCCCAAAATGTATGTGTTAACTAAACCATTTTACACTTTAAAGGTTTTGTTCAAACTTTTTTACTTTGGTAACCAAGGGTCACCCATCATATGAGCTTTGTCTCCTGTTCTGTAATTACAGTTACTATATTCACGTCACTTGTGAAGCGCAGCTCTCCCTGTAGCGCCCAGCGAGTCGCCCGAGCCATTTATTTTATTTAATATAAACGAGCACCAGAGAAGAAACGAGGTAATTCCAGCGTGACGTAATTTTTCGCAGATAGCGCCTAGTTTTTTTCTCGTCTTGCAGAAGGTCGTAACCACAGCAAATTATTCGCCACGCTGCAAATTTTGTGCTCCATCTGTTAATAGTTCTTAGGGAAGCTTTCAGTCGGCACAGCCTTTTCTCCTCCAGTTAAGCTTTTAGTTGCCTTTTATGAAACGAAGTTCCTATAAAGTGTGTGCTTTTTTATACCGTTTGCAGTCATTTGGGTCTTACTACGAGCCTGGTCCGGACAATCTTAACGAAGTAAACAACTCTTGCTAACGATACGATCACGACTTCAACCAGCAACAAAGGCTGAAGAAAGTCCGCCATGTTTTGACATTGTTACTAATTTCCGTGGGGACGCCAATTCGCGAGATTGGCGAACTTTGCTGATCTACAGTAACAAACAGGAAATATCAGAACTAGCGCTACAGATTTTATTACATAGCTGTATTTTGCAGCGGATATTGAACAGAACTGACAACAGTTCGGTTGCTACAAAGCACAGAACGTTATACTACACAGGTAAGCATTGACACTATGTCTTTTCTCTTTTGCAGGGGGGTAACAGGGTTACCTAGGGTGCCCACGAATCCCCTCGGGAAAGGAAAAAAATTAATTAATAACGCAAATCAGCTATCGCCCGAAATACCAGTCATGCTTTTGGATTTGTAAGTTCAGGGATTTACCGCCGTTCAAAATAATAGGTATCCAAATTGGCACAGTGCTTATTGCACAGCGACATATAATACAAGCTTATTGCTGATTCTTCATGCGGACGTCCCTGTTTTGCTCAATTGCCTAGATACCAAAACTGATCCGGTACAAAGGCACCATCGTGCACCGCGAGCCGAACGAAAAAAACACGCGGCGAGCGCGAAAGTGACCTGCTGCGTGGAAACGTGACGCGCGTGTGGTTCACCATACGCACGTCACGTTTTCATGTGGCAGGCTATTTTCGCGCTCGTCCGCGTGTTTTTCACGCTAGACTATCCCTGAGCGAAAAAAGAAACTGCTTGTAGTGGAAATTTCAGGTCGTTATTGCGATAACATTTTAAAGTGGGTTTTGCGTTTTCTTTCTACGCGTTTTCAACTGATTTTCGCGCTCGCTCGTGTGTTTCACGAATTTTTTGCAAATTATATCGTGACAATTAGGACTCAATAAACCGCTCCCAGAGCCGAACATTTCATTCTGACAGAAAAATCACCCACCACCTAAGAATCGTAAAACTCGGGGACCCGGGTATAGGATTTTTTAGTGTTTTATTTTGTTTTTTCTTTCTCATTTAATTTTTACAAAAAAACAAACTGGACTTCAAACGACAGCCTTTTAAAAAGATTATCACAAGAAAAAAACCTGAAGGATTCAAGTCCAACGGGAACTCGATCCAGCAATTATGGATTTCTCGAGACCCAGCGAACAAGACCATGTGAAAACGACGACAACAACAACAAAAACGATAGACAAAGACTAGGGTCAGTCCGAGCCTGCGTAGCAAGCGTCCCAATTTCTGCGCGGCAAAAAAATTCCTCGAACAGGCTGAAAAAGCCTACGGAAACGATTTCTACGCAGGCTAAAGCACTCCCTTCTTTTTGGTGCAGGCAATCGATTTGCGAGCTCTCGCGTGTTCTTCTAATTCCATTATTCCAGCTATTCCTGAGCGGAAGGAAGGATTGCTGTTAGCTGGGGCTCCTGTAGTAGTCTCTGTACAGTTTACAGTTTCTCGCGGAATTCGAATACCTCTAAAATCTCAAACCGTGCACAAGTGTTAAACGAAAACTAACAATCATGAGTACCTTTTAAAAATATCTTTTTGTGGGCTCGGTTCCGTTTTATCTCGTGGTTGCGATAGCAACTACGAAATATTGTAGTGGAGTTGAGTGCACTTCTGAACACATTCCTGTGGTTATTTTCCTGAGCTCTTGTGTAGACCCAGGTATAACTAATCGATGATCAATGAAATCAATGAGTAATCAATGAGTAATCAACTGATTAGTCATTTATTATTGCCAATAGTCAATGAGTAGTCGATGACTAATTGAGACAGAAAATTTTTGTGGCCTATTTATTACTCATCGATGTCGCTGATTTCATCGATTTGTTATGCCTAGTATAGACTCGCTGATGTTTGCGAGATCTTCGGTATTCGCAAGAGAGGATCGGGTTATGTCGGAGACCCTTTCGCTATTTTTAGGCGCTGATGTATCAGATAACAAAGGTGTCTGGACCTTTCTGGGGCTCTTTCCTCGGCAGAGGTTGGATGGTGCTGCGCGAAGTGAGTGCACGCGCGTAAACCGAAAGATCCATCGTACGCCTGCACTCTCTTTTTTAGCAGAGTCTCTCTGTACGAAAAAACCCCGTTGAACCTCTGCAGAGGAGAGAGTTTCTGGGGTTCCTGCTGTTTAGTAGACTGTAGCCTGCGAACGCAGACGTATTTCTGGTTGTCGTTTCTCTCCGCCGAAACGACAGCCGGAAGTACGTCTGCATTCCCAGGCTAAGCAGACTGCGAGTAGTCACTAATTTTGGCGATGGCGAGCGATGGCCATTGTGGAGCGCGCGAAATTTCGAGGACACGCGACACGAGGGGAGCGCGGCCCTTGCGTCGCGTCTCTCGAAATTTCGCGCGGGCGTGTGTGTATTTCGCCCGCCCCACAATCGCCATCGCCAAAATTAGAGACTACTCGCAGTCTAGCTGTTTAGAGTGATAACTTGTGTCGCTT
Organism: Siderastrea radians; assembly: GCA_964017195.1. Lineage (NCBI taxonomy): Eukaryota > Metazoa > Cnidaria > Anthozoa > Scleractinia > Rhizangiidae > Siderastrea > Siderastrea radians. The sequence continues at coordinate 7,081,469 of OZ024898.1, forward strand.
AACAATGATTTTGCGCTCAGTACCTTATTATAGGAAATTAACGTTTGCAAGGTATTTGAAATTAACGCGACTTAAATTAACACGAATTGAAAGGAAAATAAAGGAAATTAACGCAAAATAGTGGGTAAAATTTTAAAATGTGGGAAGCTAACGCGATTAACATAATGAGACACAGTTTGTGGTCACAATTGGAACAAATTTACTTGGACTGAATTTAAAAATCTGAACAAAACAAAGCTACAGGTGTGTGAGGCAATTTCTTTACAGACAACTTGCGTTAAGTAGAACAATATCAGTAAAGGACCGCAAACGAAAATGCTGTACGTGTACGTAGGATCTAGTAAACCAGACCTGATCAGCCAAAGAAATACTCAAATGACAAACATAACAGCAAGGCTGATCTGACTACGTAGAAAGATTTGACTCTGCAAGACATCAACACGACACTAATAGAACTTCAACAGAGCAGGGTTGCAGCCGTAGACAGCTGTTTCGCTCGGGCGACCCTAAAACGCGGAATGGCGGAATGACGGAACGGCGGAACGGCGGAAAATTACCCCAAATCCTAAAACGCGGAATGGCGGAAAATCACCCCAAATCCTAAAACGCGGAATGGCGGAAAATCCTAAAACGCAGAATGGCGGAAAATCCTAAAACGCGGAATGGCGGAAAATCACCCCACATCCTAAAACGCGGAACGGCGGAAAATCACCCATAATCCTAAGACGTGGGAAACAAAATTACATGGCACTGATTCGCTTGACGAAAAAACAGTCAGGCTAAGCCAAATGGCGCTAATGTCCAGCTGCAAGGTTTTTCCGCGAGCCCTCACCTGTACAGTGCGAATTGTGACTAACTTCATATTCCCATACTTCACCCCCGCCTTCAACAGTTTACTACCGTAAAACACAACAGAAGACATCTGCAGATATTGCACTTCTCTTCCTGATTCTCTTTTATTTAATTGTTTATCATAAACATTGGTTACTCAGTAACTTAGATAATCTCAAAGTCACAGCGTCAAAAATAAACGATTTAACTGTTTTATTGTAGTCACTCAATCGTTTATTAGTCGAGTCGTTAATCAAGATTTGTTATTTTTATACTAAAATGCTAAATCAAAAATATATTTTGATATTTTTATTCAGTTTCATAAGTCGTGACTTATTTCGTCTACTAAAACAAAGTCCAAAATTACAATAATAAATCATAAAAAACATTAAAAGGTCATAAAAAATCATGCTGGGCTAACATTAACGTTACACTAACTTTAACGGGAATTAATATTAACAGCAACTGTCCATATATGCAGTGCCTTGTGTTTCGTAACCTAAGCCTAAAATAGCAATGGATTAATTTTGGTAATTCAATTAATATGAAAGGAAAATATCGAGCGAATGAATCGAACGATAGGCTAAAACGTAACAAAACTATACTTTAGCTATTTAGTTTGCAAAAAATGAATGAAAATCTAACAGGATAACCTTTCTATTCTTTTATTTTGAAGAACGATGCCTGACTTTCGATTCGCTTTCTGATGTATTTTAAAAACTGTCGTGTAGATCCATTTAGGAGACTACAGATTTTTGAAACAGCGGTAGAAAGCGTGGAAATGCTAGGCTGCTAAGCTGAAGTAAATATGGCAGCTTTTTGTAGGAAGAAAGCAATGGAAAGAAATCGTTCTTCGCCTCCTTCAGGGCATTCGCGAGCCCAGATGAAGGTTGAGTTTATTCGTGAAAAAGACTTTTTTCGGTGTTAATTTGCGGCCTCCTATGTTATCGGGGAAGGCTATATTTTACCTATTTAAAAAGATCGTAGACTGAAGATAATTTTAAAGTGGTCGGCACCGTTGAAAGCATGAAACACACGGGCAGCTCAAAGCTTAGAAATCAATTTTTTTTCTTTAATTATATTTAATTATTTTAGTTAAATTCGGTTTAATTTTTCTTGGGAAAACAAAGTTACCCTAGACCCTCGACATGGTACCCTCGACCCTCGACATGAAACCCTCGACCCTCTTTACCCTCGACAAAAAGATAGACTCCTAATTAATACGTTACGTACTCTGCTTTACTCGGAGTTTCAGTCAACATAATGAAAACAATGCCACTACATAAAAACCGTGAATTTTTGGCAGTACGAATGTGTGAACTCTGGGTATGCGTGTACAGATATCTTGTTTATCAATGTCTTTAAATCACGCCCTTGCCGTCTATATTCTTTCGGTCATGATAAGCATTGAATCAATTTGGGGGTCGCTACTATCACGGGCATCGTTACTTTCGGAGGGTCGTTACTTTCAGGGATTTATTAGCTTCCTCAAATTTTTAACGTTCCGCGTTTTAGGATTATGGGTGATTTTCCGCCGTTCCGCGTTTTAGGATGTGGGGTGATTTTCCGCCATTCCGCGTTTTAGGATTTTCCGCCATTCCGCGTTATAGGATTTTCCGCCATTCCGCGTTTTAGGATTTGGGGTGATTTTCCGCCATTCCGCGTTTTAGGATTTGGGGTAATTTTCCGCCGTTCCGCCGTTCCGTCATTCCGCCATTCCTCGTTTTAGGGTCGCCCGTTTCGCTCTTCTTAGAGCTCATCAGTACGGCATAGCAAGATGGCGAAAATGCCGTAAAAATACGGAGAAACGGAAGACCTTAGATAACAATGACCTGAACCAGGTTGAGTCCGCGGTTCGCGCAAGTGTCACGCGCTTTTTCCCACAAAAATGCCCTTGAAGGACATCAAAATGGCGGCTTTAGTCTCGGGTGCTGCGATTTGTTTTTATCTACGATAGACAGTGTATTTAGCCTCGAAAATGTTCTGAAGAACGTTTTTAAGAACGTTAACGGGGTAAGTCAGCAAGAAGAACATTTTTGTAATATAATCTCTAGCTTTTATTGTGCGAATACTTGTCTTCTCTCGTGTTTCGGCAACAGTCATTGTTCTTTAAGTGATACCTTGATCATTTCTTAAATAACAAGGACCTGAACCAGGTCATGTCTCCATGTATGGGGAGGGGAGGAATAGACGTGTACAGCGATCTTTGTTGTCTGCGGATGCTGCAAACAAATATACATGCCAAATTCGAAGAAACACGTGTTCACTCACGAGTCAACTCTTCTCCGAAAGCTTTTCAGAGTATTCGGGATATGTAATGAGCTTGGAAGATGCTATCAAGCTTATAAAAGAATATGAAGTCAATACAACAACAACATTTACCGTTGCATACCAGACTAAAGGTTTTGGAAATTCCCCAATAGGTAAGGACTTCAATTGTTTTTCACATTTTTACAAAATATTATTGTTGATAACCTGTCAAAACCGACAACTCTGACCATTTTTGGCAATTTTGTAACTAGGGAAGGGGGCAATGGAATTATAAAAATTGTAAATTTTTACCCCCTCTGCCCCAGGGGGGGCAACCCGGGTACTGACGGAGAGGTGCAAAGGCCTTTTTTGGGTATGAAATTTGTGGTTTGAGGACTTTTTGGGGTTTGGAATTTTGTGGTGACTTTTCTTTGGTAAGTTGATTTTTATGCAGAGAAGGTCGTTTCTTGGGTCAAGATCTGGGTTGTTGGACAGGTATAACAAATTGGCATCATTCACACCTCCCTATCACTCTTACACTGAAGTACCCCCCGGCCCTCTGCAGTGTACAATGTTAAACCAAAAAATGACCCCCCCCCCATGAATAACAAATTCACAGTCCATAAAAATAACAATGGAAAAAACTGACCAAAGTCTGAAGCACAACAGACCTAACATCATACCGGTAATACTGGACAAAGGGGAGAGAAATGTTCCATCATTGCTGTTGTGTGTCCCTTTGACAGAAGAGTTGTAAAAAAAGAACAAAAGAAAACTGAAAAGTATCGAGAGTATATGGTAAAAGAGTAGTTGTTCCTCACCCTTTCCTCTAGAGGTGTGTTGTATTCTTATTGAGAGGTTGTGCTCTGCAAAAATTCCAGGGTGCCTACCATAAAATTCTTTTAAAGATTGCCTTGTTGCCCTGCATCCCGGGGGGAGGGGGGGTTACTCCCAACATTGGACTGTACTGTTGACTGTAGGGGTACCCTTTGCTGTACACTACAGGTATATACCCGTGAAAGTGTAGGCCCAACATTTTTTACCCTATTATCACTTAGAGCAAAATGTTGGGTTAGGGGAGGGGTAGCGGGGAGTTTCCCAGAAACGTGTAATGATCCTTCTTGGATTATTTTACCATTGGGGTATGGAAAAGGGGGAGGAAAACTGGCGCCACTAGGCAGACCCGTAGTGCTAACTGCTCTGAATTCCAATACAGTTACATATATTAAATAGGGGCAGATTAAATGTTCAACAGTCATGTTCCTTTTTCTCTTTGTTTTCATTAATATTTCAGCAAATTATGAATTATTTGGTGGGCAGTGCACATACATGTCATCTAGTCTAACACAGTTTCACTTGCTACAAAAATTCTCGTGATGCAAATGACTTTCCCTCTTTTTGAATATCTTTCTTTTCTTCACTAAGTTTTAAGTGACCTGTTTACATAATAGGCCATTTAGATACAACAGCAAATACAGAGAATATGAAGATGATGACAGATGATACAAGGCATCGCATTTTCTGGAAAAGGCTTAAGGCAACCAAAGGAGTGTATTTAGAATTTGATGGCATTCCCTTCATCATCTTGGAACACAAGCTTTTGGAGTGCCAATATGGTCCAGATCACAACAGGGCACTGAAAGAAAAGAAATCAATTAACTCAAAGGTAAAATGACCCACTGGTTAAATGGAAACAGACAAGCAGCTTTTATAACAATAACAACAGTGGGGGATCCATACCTTGAGGCAAGGTGGGGGGGGGGGCGCACTCATCCAGACCTTGAGATAATGGAGGGGGTCTGCTCTGGAGAGATTTTTCTACACCCTGTGGGCCTTGCTTTGGTCTAAAAATAAGGTGGGTGAGGTCCTCCCCTAGAATGTAGCATGTAGAATGTAGGCTGAAAGCGAGCTATTAGACAGGAAAAAAGTTGTAAACTTTAATATTTGTGGCCCAAGCTTTATGGAAAAAAATTCTTAATTTTTGCCTTCAGTTCTCCTTTAAAGGTATTGGCATAACAGTACAATTTTTTTTCACCTCTAGTTTGCAGAATACCTGAGCAGAGTGGATTTTTTTAAAATTCCATCAGGCCAGTTCTGCATTAAACCAAACTAATAATAATAAAAATACCTGGAACAGTCCACCTACTACGCAAACTTCTCTCAATAAAGTAGCATCTTCCCAAGGGTTGGACATGGCCCAAATGTATACAAAACATGGAAGCAAAAGAATTTTCTTAATAATAAATACAAAAGGGTCCTTTGCAAACTCGTGAACTTACTTACTCACTGTCTTGCCTTAAAATTATAGATAACACATTATGACCCTAACCCTGTTTTGCTTTTTTTTTTTGTAGAATAACATTCCTTCTCTGACTCTGAGAAAACATGTATACCAACAGCTGATGCAGAAGTGCTTATCACTGTGGATGAAATAATGATTATGTAAAAACAGAAATATTAAATTAAATAATGATTGCATTTGCCATGCAATGACACAAAAGACAAACGGGAAGAAACAATAGAAACCAACACTTTTGTTGAGAAGTAAACTTATCATGAACACAAATTTGCATGAAATGTTTTCATGAACTGTAATCTACTTCCACCTTTGTAAACCAGCACTTAAACTCCAAACTATTTCTCCTACTTTAACTTAGAGGTTTTCTTTATCCCAGTTAGCTAGATATTTGATGGTAATAATTTGGTAGGAAAATATGGATAACACATTATGACCCTAACCCTGTTTTGCTTTTTTTTTTTTGTAGAATAACATTCCTTCTCTGACTCTGAGAAAACATGCATAACAACAGCTGATGCAGAAGTGCCTATCACTGTGGATGAAATAATGATTATGTAAAAACAGAAATATTACATTAAATAATGATTGCGTTTGTACCGTATTTACCCGCGTATAGGCCGCACCCACGTATAGGCCGCACCCGCGTATAGGCCGCACCCCAAACTTGTGATCTAATCTTGGGGAAAAAAATAATTTAACTATACAAGAAGAAGAATGGAGTTTCGAGTCGAGAAACTAATGAGCTTGTCGCTTGAGTGATCTAACGAGAAAGGAATCGGACAAACGGACCGAACTTGATCGCGAGCGTTATTGTTTACAGATCCGTGTGTCGAAAAAAATGAGGTGCAAGCGTCGCCGTTTTGTGCGATCAAATAATGACAAATGATACACATGCGTTTAGAATTCGCTGCTCCTTTCCTCATGGGGTAAATTAACCACTTTGAGTTTTTAATGTTACGGAAATTGCTGCGATAATTCTCAAAACGGCTATTTGACAAAACGCTCTAACGTAAAGTCGCTCGAAAAAAACTCAAGCTTTTCCCTGTTGTTTAAACCAGGCATTTCATGGGCTCAGCGTAGTGACAAGCTTTGTATCAGCGATGCTAAATTTCCGATTGTTTAAGAATTTACACATTTACAGGTGAAACAGGAAGGCAAAACGTCTGTCGAGAGTGAGAGTTGTATCAAAAGCATCGTTGCGTTACGCATGTGTATTTTTTACAAGGTTTCAAATTTCGCTTTTGACATATGCAAATTAATTTGCGTAGGGGTAAAAATAAATCACCTCTTATTTATCGCTGAAGACATGACAATGTGTATTAAACTTCGAAACTGTGATATTTTATATCAGTTTCATTTATGACTTTTTCTTTTTATGACGGGTTCAGTGTATTTTTCGTGTAGTTCGGCAAATAAACAAACGCGGTTTCACGTGAACGGCATCGAAAGGGCTTCGCGGCTTGACATGCAAACTTCGTTGGACTTCATCCAATAACAAACATATTCGGAAACTAGCTACGCTCATTGCAGCGGAGAGAAGCAAAATTCTTCGAAGACATGGATTAACTTAACCTCATACGATACATTCAATCAAACTGTCAAGCTTTCAGTAACTTTGTTGACTCTGTGTGTGTCGGGAAATTTTGCATATTAATGAGCTCAAAACTCTTGTACCCGCGTATAAGCCGCACCCCAAATTTTGAACGTTTTTTTCCTTGAAAAAAGTGCGGCCTATACGCGGGTAAATACGGTATTTATGTATGTATGGAGATATCATACAAATAGATAAAAGAAGAAACGGTACCTTATATATTGTAAATTAGCTTAATGTATAAAACTTACGTACCCTTATATGTCCTTTGAAGTCCTCTTATACACGAGTAAAGCACCTGAACCCGGAGAAAATAAAAAACTTCTAGGGTAGCTTCCAAAAGCATCCGTCAAGACATGACCTGGTTCCGGTCCTTGTTATTTAAGGAACTATCAAGGCATCTCTTAAATAACAATGACTGTAGCCGAAACAGTGACCACAAAAGAAGCTTAAAATTTAACTTTAACAACGTCTTTGACCGCCAATTTTTCCTGCCTAAGTCCTTGAAAACGTTCTTCAGAACATTTTCGAGACTAAATACACTGTTCATCGTAGATAAAAGCAAATCGTAGCATTCGAAACATAAGCCGCCGAAAGCCGCCATTTTGATTTGCTTCAAGGGCATTTTAATGGCAAAGACCGCGTGACACTGCGAGAACCGCGGACTCAACCTGGTTCAGGTCATTGTTATCTAAGGTCTTCCTAAAAATACCCGTGCACTCTGTTAAAAGCCCTAAACGAGGACGCACGCCCACCAGATCACGCCATCACGTGTCTTGGAAAGGTCGAGAGTCCAAGTGTCGTGTTGATGTCTCGTCTTACATGTAAGAAAGCTATTGTTTTTTAGGTGTAGAGAATGTCTGGGCTGGATTTAGAATTTAGGATTAATTATGGAAATAAACGCTTCGCGGAAATTAAAGCTCACAAAAATTAACGTGACTTAAATTAACGCGAATTTTTACAATTCGCTTTAATTTCATCGAGCGTTAATTTCCTATAATAAGGTAATAATCATATATTCCTAAATAAAGGATATGTCACGGCGGCGCGTAGATATGAATTTTATTTTCGAGCGGTAAGAATTTAAGAGAAACAGCGTTAGATCACAGCGAACAGGGATGCGTTCTTAGGATCAGGTTTTCGTCAGGCACACAGTCGATGAGAACAGTCCATTTCCGGTTTTCATTACATAATAATCTTGTATGGGTCAATCGGTTTGATTTGGCTGAAGTGAATGAAAATGGCATTGTTTGTTGGAACATTCAATTCACCTTTTGCGTCTTCTGTCTATTGGCGATTGCTATCCAAGAGATACATAAAAGGATTGTTTTAACAGGAGAAAACAGGAAACACGAATTTGCTCTTTTAAAGAAGAGACGTAAGAGACATTTTGTTATTTTGTTTTGACTTGGTACGAAGCAACCTCGTCCCCAGTGTTTTTTCCAAATTTTAAAAGGGTAAAAACACAATGGCTAAATTGCCGTTGAAAGGCTTTGAGACAGTCAAGAAACACCACAATGACCGTGATTGATCAAGTTCTATACAAATCCTTATATTTTGCCAATAAAATGGTTTTCTCGTAATCGATCGTGAGCCTGGGTGCCCTCTGCGACAACCACGAGATCTCGTTCGTAAGACGGTTATTGTTATAAAAATTCCTGTTGTATCGCTGAAATTTACCGCGATAGCCACGGTTAGCTTCAAATCTGCCTTACTCCGTAAGGCGCTTTACAGTGTGAACCCCCCCCCTCCCCTCCCCTCTCTATCCCTCCATCCAACCGTGGTGGACCTGACCCTGACGACCCCCGCCTTCTGCAAACCATATTAGGAAAACAGAAACTGATTTCTTGCAGAAGAAAGTTGAGAGAGCGTCCGAAAGCAAGCTGTGGATATCTAAGCTTATTCAGAAAAAACGTGTTTGAAATCAGTGGTTGTTTTCGTCAGTGGTTTTGTTTTTGTCCAGGTAAGAGATATCCGGTGTAAATAGAGGCGTAATCGGTGCATGTTATTAAAAAAATCGATTTTACCAATCGATTTTACCACCTATCAAGTGAGCATGCAGCCTTCGTAGATAGCGGCGTCAAGAAACACTCAAGAAAGGACAGCAATTAAGACCTGCGAATTAAACTTAATATTTTTGCCTCTTCTTTCTTTCTTCTAAGAAAGAGAAGCGAATATTTTTTCAATACATGACAGAAGAGTCTAGATCATAAGTTTATGTGAGGAAGTCTACTTACATTTTCGGAATGTTTGAGTGATTCGTGATCAGTTGAATTGTTCGGCGCGCGGGTGTAAGCCTTAGCTTCAGTCAATTGCTAAAAAGTCCCTAAAATTTCTTCCATTTGAGAGTAATTTGTTTAAATTATTTCATTGTCGTTTGAAAGGCGCGTAAAACATGCAAAGTTCTAATTGATCGAGTGTTCAATCTTACAAAAAGCGCCACATAAATCTTTTCATTGATCATGGTTTGTTTGACCCATCGTAAATTTATTGCTGTTTGATTTGACAAAACAAGTACATGTATTTGAAGGTAAAGTGAGTGGTTGTTTCAAACTATTCCATGTGATGAACAGAGACCAAAACAAGGCTTCTCTGACTGGCCTTATTGTGAAATAAGAATACATAGAATGGTCTAGAGTCCAAAGTATAAATCTTGAATTATGTAAGTGGGCAAGAGTTGGTCGTTGACAAAATCTGGATCGGACCGGATCGGATCGGATCGGATCGGATCGGATCGTATCGGATCGGACTGGCAAAACCTGGATCGGATCGGACTGGACTTACAAAACCTGGATCGGGTCGAATTCTATTAAACAAACCCATATCTACTAATTGAAAGTAGGCGCATTTCAAATTCCCATTAAAAAATGGTCAAGTGGTATCAATTGAAGAAATTGGTCATATGATGGAATGATTTACGCCCTTCCAAAAATCAGTGACAAAAATAAGATAATTTAGTAAGGACAAAAAATTTCAGTTTGAGACCCTGTTTTGTCATATAACAACTAATGAAATTTCGCATTTGAACTGTGTCTTTGGTTTACGGTAAATCACGTTTTTGAAATGAAACAGAAAAAGGCTAACTAATTCTTTTATACAATGTGGATAAATAGTTGTGTTCACTGTAATGGCTTTGAAACTTTTTGCATGCAAAAGCTTGCAAAGCTAATATAATTTGATTAGACACTTTGATTGTGAATATGGAAATGAAACTATAATACTTCTGAACGAACACGGCTGTCACTTGAAAAGAAACTTCAAGTATACTGTCATTACTTGCAAGGGATTTTCCAGTAAACCTGGAACAAAATCAATAATCAAACCTACATTAATGTTAGAAAGCAAACGGATTGTTTTCTTATACAGTGATAGCTTGCATTGTTCAATAGGTCTAAAGTACCGGTAATAACTATTCTATACTTATTACCTTAGTAGGTCACATTTTTTTTTCAGTTTTGATAAGGTGGAATAAAACCTTTTACTCAAACTTGACACAATTTTCATCATGCGGGCTTACCGCAAACACTAAACCATTGTGTGAATCAGGCTATCGTAATTGTCGGCACAGGTCTCATATTCCACCATTCTAGAATCTGGACAAAAAAACGAAAGCAGGTATCCTTGTCATACCGCCATTCTAGGAGCTTCAAGTTCCGTTTTATTACCCACTGTGAGGTAGCTATGGTTACGTTGTAAAAACCTTATAATCATATGTACATGGTTCAAGTTCCAAGTAAAGAATCTGAAAGACGCGAGTTATCTTGATATCATTGTTACTTTATGGTCAATTCGGTACTGACTTAATTGTACATACTCTGGCACATGCTATTGAAGTTTCCTCTTCATCATGCAGTAGTTGAAGTAATGAAGAAGTTCACAGAATGTAAAACCATAACAATAAACAAAAAGTCTTCACGACAGAATGCAGAAAAAAAAGCGAAAACAGGGCAATGGCAATCACTTTCTTGATCTCTCTTCGTCATCTTTAATGGGAATTTGAATTGCATCTACTTTCAATGAGTGGATATGAGTTTCTTTAATAGAATTCGACCCGATCCAGGTTTTGTGAGTCCGGTCCGATCTGATCCAGGTTTTGTGAGTCCGGTCCAATCCGATCCCCGATTTGTCAGTCCGATCCGGTCCGGTCCGGTCCGATCTGGGTTTTGTCAACGGCCGCAAGAGTTTAAATATCCCGCAGTATAGGTATAACTTGTGTGTTCAGTTCAATGGATTGAACAAGTCAAATGTTTAATTACTACAAGCTCTTGTTAGTGACAAGTGTCTATAGCATGAAGTGACTAGGAACATCATTTTCACCCCCCTCCCTCCTGGGTGGGATAATTCAAACATAGTATAGGTATAACTTGTGTGTTCAGTTCAATGGATTGATCAAGGCAAATGTTTAATTAGTGCGAGCTCTTGTTAGTGACAAGTGTCTGTAGCATGAAGTGACTAGGAACATCATTTTCAATCCCCCCCTCCCTCCCCTGGGTGGGATGCCACAAACATAGTATAGGTATAACTTGTGTGTTCAGTTCAGTGGATTGAACAAGTCGAATGTTTAATTAGTGCAAGCTCTTGTTAGTGACAAGTGTCTATAGCATGAAGTGACTAGGAACATCATTTTAACCCCCCCCCCCCCTGGGTGGAATGTTCAACCTTGGACATAAATTAATGGGACACTTGTTGTTAAGTACATTTGCACCCCCTTCCCCCTCAGCTATGTTGGAAAAAAGGCACAAATTAGACCTGCAAACATCATAGCATTTTCAACACTGTGATGGGGGAGGGGAGAGAGGGATGACTTACAAGTGTCTCAACAATTCTGACTGAGGTTGTAGCTGGCCTAGTAACCAGATAGCGAGTTTTGTCTAAACTTCTCAAACTCATTAATAATTCATAAAGAGAAAACAAAGGAAATCACTACCGTGACGGTGGTTTGGATACCGGATCTTAATTAGCATAAAATTTCCCGAACTTTTGCTTTGAATTTCTACAAGAATTATGAATGGTTTGAGAAGCCATATCAAAAACTCGAAAGAGTGTTTCATCAGGTATCCAAACACCTCGAAGTCGGTCAAAAAAACTCGGCTGCGCCTCGTTTTTTCAACCCACTTCTCGGTGTTTGGATATCCTGATGAAACACTCTTTCTCGTGTTTGATATATTACATCATAAATTTCTTTAAAATTGTTACAGTCAACGCGCTTCACGCATGAACGATCATGGAATGAAGATTGCATTCTTCACGTGCGCATTCCTTTCTTTAATTGGATAAACGTATTCTTGTAGATAGATTGAAAGATAACGATTTTTTTCGATGAACGAAATCAATTCTTTGAAAGTTCACACGTAACATCAGAAATTGTCTACATGGCACACTCGGAAGAAGTGCTAATCAATTATGCACTAGTCAATTGAAACCCCCACCCCCCGACCCCCGGGGCAGGGCGGGGAATTAACGCGGCCATACCGGTGATTTAACGCGTATTTAACAGCGTGAAATCACCGGGAGTCGGGGAATTTAACACCTGCCGTTTTTAAGCGGGGCATTTTAGCGGGGATTTAACGCTGCACCGGAAGTCTGGGTAGCTCGGTCGCTTCATGTTGAGGACTGGGTCCTAGTCTCTCCGACTCTCCTCCATGTGAAAGAAGATGGCGGACGGTGCGAGAAAGGTATTTACACGCTTCATTCTTCTGAATCTTTAATTAAAACGGGCCATCCTGTCTATATATTTATTTATATGTTTATTGGTCACTTTGAATTAAATTAGCGTTAAATGAAGGACCACTTAAAAAGCTTCCAAAGCAGTGTCACTGTATCAGATTTATTGACATTTGTAAACAAACACAAATAAAGTTTGGTTGTTCATATGATACACGTTTATATTGTTTCTGTTCCTATATGTGAGTCGCAATCCCAACAGCTTTTGTCATATAAAAGCCTAGCAGTCCAAGTTTGTATAATTCTTCAAGCACAGCAAGAGCGACAACATCGCAGTTCCCTGCTGGACAGTGGACGTTGATTGAAAAATGTCAGTAAGAAACTATGCATGACTTATAATCTACTTGAGAATATTAAATCTACTTGGGAAATATCTAAAAAAGGACAAAATCTGTTTTGTGTTTTTACTGTGAAGCGACCAAAAAATACCGGGGCCATGGTGACGGGGGTTTTAACAACGAATGTTTCCCCGATGACCGGGGGAAATGGCCAAGTTTAACACTACATAAATGTTAAATTCCCCGCCCTGTCCCGGGGGTCGGGGAGTGGGGGTTTCAATTGACTAGTGCATTACTTCAGGGATGTCATCCGTTATCAAGGATCTTTACCTCCACAAGAAAATGGTTGAGTCGTCGCGTGGACTGAATAGTGTTGGACAATTTTATGAACAGCTCCTTTTGGCACTCTCGTGTTCCGTGGAATATCTGACAACCCCAATTCAGCATTGAAAAGGTTAACGATTTTGTTCTTTGCATTAGAAGGCAAATGTTTACTCGTTCCTTGCATTAGAAGGGAAAGGTTTACCAGGATCGTAAAAGCCCCCAAGCGAATTTCTTGCCGTTTGGAGTTAGGAAACCAAAACTTTCATGCACCGATCATGTGCAAACCTATGTACACCGCAACACACCGCGGCGAAAACCGCTACAGGTTTAAAATTGTGGCGGTTGTTGTTTATATTTTCTGCGGGTTTCCGAAACCTCCAGCCAAGGAATAAGTTGCCTCGTTAAAATTAGAGACTCCTTTGGATTTCTTTCTAAGGATTACTGTTCACGATTTTCTCTTTACGGGGTTTTTTGTCGGCTTTATGTTCTCGCCATTTTTTGCGCCGGGCTTGAAAACAATAAAAAGTTAATATCACGCGTGACATAGCAGAAAATTGAGCTAAAAAAACTAACTTTTCAGTTCTGTTCGGAAAGTTTGAATTATTTAATTACGATGTTACAAAAAAAAATTCGAATAACTAAAATAGCTGTGTTTCGAATATAGAATCCAAGTTTCAAAGAATTGCTAAGTTTTTCGGAGAATGAAATCGAAGAATAAACTAATCAATGAATATTTGAAGTTGAGCGTTCATGCGTGAAGCACGTTGACTGTAATACTAATTATTTTCTGGATACATTTATTTTAGTTGGTATGTATACTGGTTCAGAGATACATAAAGCACTATTTAGTATATGAAAAGAAATAAAAATATTCAACTAGGTTGTAAATTCATATTTTTAATATAGTGCAATTACATGAACTTCTTGTGCATCATGATGGAATTAATGCCTGAATTTTTAAATAGTGACGTTTTAGGTCACTTGTTTCTTTTTTGCTGTAAAGTGCCCGAATTTCTGCATGTGGTCTCATGTTTAGTCAAAGAACATCGCTCTGTGTTTTTTCCCGCTGAATTTCGCATCATTTTCAAGACAAAAAAGAATCGAATAAAATAGGCCTCTGTTTCTTAACTGTTAAGCATTGTAAGAACTTGTATGAAGTACAGAGTTTCAAATGAGATGGCCTCTGACAGCGTTAATAATAAAAGACATTGCCCGATGAAGTTTGATAATATTGAGTTTGTCGGGCACGTGTGGTAGAAATCTGTCCCATGGTTTGTTTCGCTGCTCAAACAAGGATTGCCAAGCAGTTCATGTTTTCTTACTGGAATTGTTATCACTGTTTAGAGCTAGTAAAAAGGAATTTTTCTTGTCGGAAATAAATACTTGTGTCGCGCTGTTATTACGTGGCAAAATTTGCCTGTCATGTGACCTCACGTGGCCGGTTGTTTACTTAATGTCCACTTCAATGTTTTTACTTTTGCTCGTGGATGTTTTGTGTTTCGCTCAGAATTTGCACTGTACGACAAGTGTATCTTGTGACTTAAAGTCAAGTGAATTTAAAGAAGTCTGCTACAAGACTTTCCTTCGTAGAAGCAGTTGTTGCATCGTTTCCTGGAACTAGTGCGAAAGTATCGCCACGGTTGTGTAGCCGGGAAGCTCAGGAAAGTGAACAAAAGGAGATTCCTCGATGTTCAAAATGTTTCGCTACCTTTATTCTACATTGAAATAACTGTTGCTTAAACTGGCTTCACATGAACTGAATGAATGCAATTTGCCACTCACGTGGTAAGCCGACGGTCTACGGTCAACAGCCTGACAACTAAAAAGATATCTAATAATTTTATTAGTGGGCAGTGTTGTTTGAGGTAGTCAAAATGATTTGATACAATGATGTTTATCCATTTAAATGTATAAAATGTTATACAAGACAGAAAAAAATCTGTTCTCTATAATTGTACATGTGCTACATAACTGTGACATGAGCGTGACATACAGTAATAGGACATTTCTGCACGGGCAGTCTATTGATTGTGTACTTACTCTTATGTTTTTCTTGTTCGATAACAGCGAATAAAAGAAGAGCAGGAAATCATTTTAATATTTTATCCGCTTGCCTTTCTGCTTAATAATAAGATGTAAGTGTTTGTGCAAGGATGCACACGAAATTCCACATGGCTTTTGGATTCCTTTTACAGTGATGCAGCCTTCTCGTACAAGAAACTTCACAGAACCTTTCGTTCGGGGATCTATTCGATCAGGGATCTATTTTGCCCGTAAAAATGATATTTCATAGGGAATAAGTCCTAAAGAACTGCGTCACAAAACAAAATGCGAAAATTAGGATTATGAACAACCTTTTCGTTTCTAATTTAAAACCACTTATGACTTTCTTCTGCCACCACATTAACAAACAACCTATATCCTTGGTTTATAAACCTACTCAGTTCATTCCAAGAACACTGCCTATAAAGTCTTTTGAAGGTCCTATGCACAAATCGAAGCAGTTTAGAGTACAAAATTAAAACCAGCGAGAATTCGACATAAGACGGTTATGCTCTGAGTCCTTCATATTATTTCATATTAATGATTTCCACACTTTGTAATCATAGTGATACACTATGCTGACAAGCAGTTGCAAAAACCTTGAGACACTGTATATTTTTGCTAACGTTTCACATTTCGAAATAGGATACCTTTGCCCCCCTCCCCCCTCATCAATGTTGCATGGATTTCCACACGTCATTGAAACTAACAAGAAGCAACATCGAAAGGGGGAGGGGGGGGGACTTGCAAGAATAGACGTATGCATTGTGGATCTGAGCGGTATTATGTTTTAGAAGTGAGTTGTACGCTGAAGTGTCTCAATAATGTTGCAGCGCTGCAGTTCCCGCAAAAAAAAGCGCTTAGGGTATTTCGAAGAGAGAATGATCTAAAAAAAAGTCCACATGCAGAAATTCCGGCACTTTCAAGCAAAAAGGAAAAAAGTGACCCAAAACGTCACTTAGGACATTCTTGCACGGAGCCCTTCATGTATATATTTTTGTTTCTTGTTTTGTTTTTTTTTGTTTTTTGCTGTTGCATTAATAATTTTAGATAGGTAATGCCCTGTATAAATAGGGACATACCTCAATAAATTGTTGTTGTTGTTGTTGTGGGTTTTAGAGCCTAAAACCAAGATTGGATTTTATTCAAAGAGTACACTGTTAAAGATGGAAAATATTTCAGCTGTGGACCTCAGGAAGTACATTAAAACAAAATATGGAAAAACTGCTTTGGATCTGAGTAGAAGAGAACTGTCAAAAGTTCCTGAAGCTGTCACTGACCTGGAGGATCTGGAGAGACTTGAACTGTACAGAAATAGCCTGACAGAATTACCAACAAGTATTAACAAGCTGAAAAATCTCACATGGCTGAACTTGAATGACAACCAGTTAACATATCTTCCTGATAGCATTGGTGACCTGGAGGAGCTGAGAACGCTGAGAATGAGTTACAACCAGCTGTCTGCTGTACCTACCTGTGTGCAGCAGCTGAAGAAGCTTGAAAAGCTGTACTTGGATGGTACCCATCTGACAGATTTACCTGAGTGGATTGGTGACCTGAAGGAGCTGAGATGGCTGAGTATGAGGAGCAACCAGCTGTCTGCTGTACCTACCTGTGTGCAACAGCTGAAGAAGCTTGAAGAGCTGCACTTGGGTGGTACCCATCTGACAGATTTACCTGAGTGGATTGGTGACCTGAAGGAGCTGAGAGTGCTGAGTGTGAGCAACAACCAGCTGTCTGCTGTACCTACCTGTGTACAGCAGCTGAAGAAGCTTAGATGGCTGGACTTAGAAGGTAACCATCTGACAGAGTTACCTGAGTGGATTGGTGACCTGAAGGAGCTGAAAGTGCTGCATGTGAGTGTTAACCCTTTTACAGTTGATGGAATGAGAAGCCTTCTGGAGTTAAAGGACAAGAAAAAAGGAAAGTTGCTTTACATAGATTTTTCAGGTGGGTATAACTAAACATACCTTTGACTGATTAATTAATAAGCAATACTACTTACATACTGAAAGTATATGCAAGGAAAACAAAATAACATATAGTTTCACAAATTTGCTTTGTCTGGGAGGGAATGAACACCCCTTAATTCTTACTTTCAAAAGTTTTAGAAGTTAAAAATGCTTCGTGGTAGAAGACAAGGAAAAATCAAAAGGCTCCTTCAACTTGGATGAACTAGCAGCAAATTTTCAGCTCTTGAATGCTGGTTATACATATGTGTATATTCTTCCTGTCACATTAACTCTTTGCATGGAACGTGTGATCATTACTTTTTATGTAGAATATTGCATTAGTCAAAGAAAACTTGCATTCTGATTGGCCCATGAAATGATGGTAATTAAAATTAACGTGGAAGTGCATGCCTAAGAAGTGATGTCACGCTAGTAGAATATCATTTGATTTCTCTTTAGTAAGTTAACTTTCCATATACTTGTACAAGCAATTGAGCTTACATTTGCAGAAGAAATTACATGTACAGACATTGTTATTCACAAACTCGGCAAAGGATAGAATTATCTAGAGTGAGGATCTTGTTCAATTTTTGAGCCAGTTGCACTTTCGGTATTTTGCAAAATGAAGCAAAATGAAATATAAAAAATATAGATTGGACTAACAAACAAAAAATAAAATCAGTATAGCCTGATCTTTAACTTTTCCCTCATTGTCCTAGAAGAAGTGAGTCATTTCGCCGCAAAATACAGATCTGTATTTCGCAAAATGACTCCATGCTGTGTTTTCCAAGCTCTTTCATTCTAAAAATGCAATCATTGTGTCCTTTAAGTTAATAAAACTATTAAATACTATTTTCCTGCAGATGGCCATCTCTTTTGTTACAGTGCATCACTTAGCAAATTATAGATCTGCAAATCTGTGTTTGCAAAATGACCCTGTCCCATTCTTTCCGGGACCTTTTATTTTGAAAATGAAATTAATGCGTGCCTTGGTAAACAAAAACAATGAGGGGAGTCACTTGATAATTTTGCTGTGTTGCAACCAATACTGTTGGCCATTTGAAGCTGAAAATAATCTTAAGTTGCCTTTTGATGGCTACTGTAACTGAGGAGAAGTACTTGCGTGTCCAAGTGTGTATGTGGTGCATGACTAGATATACTTAATATATATATAGCTAGCTAGCTATATTAAGAGGCTTCTGTTGGAAAGTTACCGTGATTTAAAAGAGATTGACACGATACCTGATGCGTTGTTTGTTTTATCTGTTTTTGTGAGGGGTACTTTTGTAAAAGGTAGTTCGGTTTGAATTTTAGTGTATAAATTCAAATATAATGGTAGAAAGAGAACTAGTATGCAGTCACGACACATAATCCTGATTTAATATACCCATCTCGAATAAACGCCGGGACCTCAAATAAACGCCGGTACCCCGAATAAATGCTGGGACCCCAAATAAACGCCGGGGACATTTATTTTAAACTCGGCCCTGTAGACCCGGCGTTTATTCGGGGTCCGGCGTTTCATCGAGAAAATACGGTACTGTAGTTTTGAACAAAGATTCGGTGTATTGTATTCTGTGTTCAATAGGACGGTTGTTGTGGATTTATCTGCTTTCCTTAGGATTAATTATTTCCTTGTTTTGAATACGCTCTGCAAGTGTTCGGCGCTCCCCAGGTGGCAAATTGTTTTTTGGTTTAATGAGTGGAATTTCATGGACTTAAAAACCCGGCAGATCCTTTCAGAAACATCACTCTTTTAAGTGGCTTTAAAGAATCTTGCAATTAAACTGAGCCAAAAAACCTAACTAATTGCCAAAGAGCTAGCACACACAATGGCACAAAGATTTTAAAGAGCTCTAAGAACGTAAAAACCCTCCAATAAATGGCATTTAACTACAAAAGAAGCCATTATTACTCAGAAAGATATTCAAGGAGCCTCCCTTGATCTCTTACAGGAAAGGAAAGCCCCTTAAATACATACTTGTAAAAGCCAATTACTATAAAGGCTTTGAACAGTCGCATAGGTCTGTCACTGGGCATGTTTCATGGCATGAGACTTTATTTCCGCTTTAAATTTCACTTCCGCCGTGGTGCCGACAAACTTTTGCCGTGATGTTCAAACTTTTGCCGTGGTGTTCGCAAACTTTTGCCGTGATGTTCACAAACTTTTGCCGTGGTGTTCACAAACTTTTGCCGTGGCGATTACAATCTTTTTCCGTGTTTACCAAATCGTTTTTTCGTCAGCTCCAAACTAAAGTTAGTTACCTAAAACTTAAGGGATTAAACTAAAGGAATTGTTGACGTATTTTTTTTAAATTGTGCTGTATTAACTTGATACTTTTGCCGTGATACTTGTGGGCCACCGTAGTTTATGGTTAATAGACCAGTAAACAAAAATTAAAACGCAGGAAAGCCATCTTTCACTTTTCCCTTGTTGGTCCGAGAAGAAATACGCCATTTTGCCGCAAAATACAGACCTGTAGTTTTTGCAAAATGACTCCATGCCGTGCTTTTCATGCAAGCTTGTTTGTTTTAAAAATGAAATCAAGTGTCCTGCCATGGTTTGCAGGCTACAGCAATAATAATTATTATTATTGATACATGATGGTCAGCAGTGTGATGCAAAATACCCAAATTAAAAATACGAGAGATAAAAGCATCCCTGCACCCTTGAAGGCCTCCCAATGTGCACATGTTAATCATGAGGGAAAACTGGCCTGCACTCATGTCCAATACTATCACACTGATATGGACCATTATTTGCGATTGACGGTCTGTACATTTCACACAGACTGTCATCGTTGCTTACGGACCATTATTTGCAGTTGAGGGTCCGTATGCAGTTTCACACAGACCATCACTCTTGCTTAGTCGGTCCAAATATAGAGCATGCATCTCATTATCACACCTTCATTCTTGCTTATGGACTGCTATTGGCGATTGACTTACGGATGGTCATCCTTGATTACGGACCGTTATTTGTGGTTGGCAGTCCATTTAAACATACGTTCGAAGTCATCGATATACACGAAAGGAAAGACAGTGACGTGGATTACTAAAATGTTCTATAAGCATATTGCGCAAACTGATAACGGGGTTCTGAAAGTGGACTCGCCAAGAGACAAACATTGTCTCGAGATTAACCTTGCGGAAGTAACATTTGACCCAGGGGCAGATCTAGGATTTTGAGTTGGGGAGGGGTTCATTTTACATAAAATGTTTCACTGTGGTTGAATTGACCTTGAGCTGAGTTCTGGAAGAGTTACCATGATAGCATCAGTCGTGACAGAATATCTAGCAGCTCCATTCGGTGGGCATCAGGTGTCGGCAAGGTCATCGATGATGGCATCAATGTTCAACTCATGATGTCATAATGGATGTGAGTTAACAAACGTCCGTTCATTCTTTAGTTCTTCAGTCATAATGATGCCAAGGCAGGTCTTAACATGCCTAAGACCACTGATCGACCTTTCAATTTCACATAATGTCACTCAGGTAAAGTACAGAATACCGACATGAGCCAGTAAATGTTTTGAAAAAATAAGCTATCAGTCTGCATGAGGGGGACATGGGGATTTGCGGTGTTGCGGTGTTGCGGTGCCGCTAATTTTTGTTGTGCGGTGTTGCGGTGAATAAAATCCCATCTCGCGGTGTTGCGGTGATCTCAAATCGTACGGTGTGCGGTGTTTTTGATTTTAAACCTGCGATGTTCGGTGAAAAAAAATTTCTTGCGGATCCTTTGCGGTGTTGTGGCTTATTATTTGACACATTTGACAGACTCACCCTTGTCGAGTAACTGGTAAAACCTGTTTTAATATATTCGTCAAACCGTCGATTATCACCTTTTTTGGAAACAAAGGCGGTATCAAATCTGTGTCAAGCAGTGAATGCCAGGCCATTTCCGCTACGCGGACTGTCAGGGATCCTGTTAGCCTCCTTGTGTTTCACGGCGCGTGGTCAAACGGCTGCAACATGGAAGAGGTCGAAGAGGTCATTGAGCCTACAACAGAGCTAGAGTGCATAATCGACTGTGTCGCTTTTTTTTATGAAGAGGGAAAAGGGTGGGGGGGGGGGACTACCGGCAGAAAAACAAATTTAGTTGTCGGATCAACAGAAGTGAAAAGTGCCTGACGAAGCTCAGAGAATCTATTTGGTAAGTTCGTAACACGCTACCTTCCATTCTTTATATCTGCACGACTGAAAATAGAGTTCTTAGAGTTCTTAGGAGAAATAGGCAGCTCAACCACCTTTCTGCTATGCGCAAGGTCACGCTTTGGAAGAGCCATTCGATTCAACAATCGCCTCCTGTCCTAAGGGACTATCGTTAGTTCTACAATGTCGTATATATTACGCGTGCTGTGATTGGTCGTTGCCCAAGATTTATTAGAGTACTGGCACATGGATGCCGTGATGGGAAACTTGTTTTATTTGTTTTGTCGAACATGGCGCGCGGTTTTGAAAATGTTTGCGAGATTATTTCTGATTAAGCAAGTGAAGGGCCCGAAAAATGTTTAGCAGGAGCTGTTTAGAAGTAGGAAAACGGAGAAACCGATACAAAAAGAGTTCTTGACGGCTTGAAAATGCCTTAACTGGAAGAAATCTTCACAGCAGTGACATCTTGTGTCATCGCTACGAGAGTGTCGCAGTTGATACATGAATTCGGGAAGAAAGCCAAGGGAAGGCGTTGAAAAGCTTTTCGGAGAAACTGTATACAAGTAAGATAAAGAGGCAAAAAAGAAGCAGAGAAGCCGTCTATTTGTTTAATAGACGATAAAGGAGCGCTATCATCCCAGAAAAAATTAAAACGCGAAACTATAAAGCAAGTGAGCTCGTGGCAACCACGACCGCGCTGGTCAGCGTTAATGTTACCTGTTCATCTTTGTCGTCATGTACATACGAAAAAATGTTGGCTACAGCAAGAATACAGACATCATCAGTATCCGTGTGATTTACGTGCAGACCACAAGGTGAAAACAGTATGGCTTTGTGATTTGTATCTGTTGAGTGGAAAATTGCTGAGGTAATAACATTTGTTTAAATGAAAAATATTACATCACGTGCGGACGTTTTCCCTTTTCCAAGAAGATTTTTAGATCATTGAAATCGTAGGACAAAAATTGAATTGCGGTGTCGGTGTTTCGTCAACTTTTTTTGCGGTGATGCGGTGTTCGTGTTTTTTTTCTGCGGTGTTGCGGTGTTGACAGTCCCCCAATGTCCCCCTCCTGCATATTTAAGTGTTTTTGCTGCTGTAACGGGAAGGTCTTGCGAGGGTATCTCTTTCCATTTCAAGTCCCACATGTACTAGTTCTGCCTCTAGAGTTCAGCTGCTGAACATAAATCCTCCCTGTACAACTCGATAGCTTTTTGATGTTGTTGCCCTTTCAAAGGCCTAGAAGAGTTTCAAAAATGTTAGTTGCTCATTTTGCTCGTTCCGAAAAACGTGACTGTAATTCCATTTCTGCGTGTCTTGATTCGAGTTCTGAGAGTTGTCCCGGCACAAACATGTCCTCTAAGCAGTGGACGACTTGAAAACAAAGACAAATTCAGCAACACAATAATTTTCTCAAAGTTAACTGGAAATCGGTAACAGGAGTTTCCTTCTCGGTGACCAGTAATTAAAAGTTATTGTACCTACTCTGGCTTTTTGTTCCAAGCAACTGAAAAGGGGAAGAAGGGGGGAGAGGTCACAGGCACCCTGTGACTACCCCCCTGGATCCACCAATGTGACCACGTCAAAAGTGTCATGCATGCTTTAAAAATTATTAGTTGCTGCACGGAAGTTGAAATGCAGGGACAAACAGCACAGATTGCCCATGAAAAGAGCTCTTGGGGATGGTTCTGTTAATGTCTACCATGGTCGAATCTTGAGTTAGGTAAGAGCTGGAAATAACCAGTCTTACTTGTAAAAGAAGTCTTTCAACAGGGTCTGCCATTTGACTCTAACGAACAGTCACACAGAAAAAATTCAAGTTGATTTTTTAACATTATAATTTGAAATACACCAAATTAATTCTGACTAGTTTGCAAGCTGAGGACAGCCTTAATTATAATGTGCAACAAAACCAGTTTAGAAGAAAAGCGTAGGAAACATTAGTACAGTTAACTATTAAGCTATCTCGAACTGTATGCATATGTTAACCCCCCCCCCCTCTTATATATAATAAATGAATATTTTTTCAATCATCTGCCATTATGGCTCTCCTGTGAGAACTCTGTGTCTTAATCTGAGGTCAGCTAAAGTAACATACACCTCATTCCACGGCATCATAGTGACGTTAATTATTTGCTCCATGACAGCAATAACACTAGTGAAACTCATGTTCATGCAGTTATGAAAAATGCATGATGCCTTAAACTATATATGTTTATGCTTGTTCAGCTTAACAAGAACTTGGCAGGTGGCTGCCACACATTTGTCAAATATTAAGAAAAAGAAAACCGTTTTGAAGCATTAATTATTTGGTCCAGGTCAGTACGTAATTTCAGTCTGTTACAGTAGAGTTTTGTTGAAGTAACTGTGCAATATACTATGATGGACTCTTGCTATCTTGTACTACTACTTTCTCAAATAGTTTTAATTTTTTCACTTGAGATTTCAAGATAGCATTAGGGTCTAATTACACTGTAACTTACGTACAACATGCCATTAATATCCAGCATCAGCTCCTTTGATTCTCTTTGTCTTCAAATTTTCTTGTAAATGTAGTAACGCTGTTCTTTCCCTTTTTAGCAACTGCCTAGCTGAACTCTCTGCTGTTTGCAGAAGTAAACTTGAAGTTGAAGCACAGTCTTTATGTATAATATTCCCAACAATGATGAGTTAATGTGAATAGCCTGTATTAGCCTTGCTTGTTAGGCGGCGTGACGTCTCAAACGTTGCTGCGGTCTCATAAAATGGGTAGCACATTCCTGAATTGGCGGTAGTCAGTAGAACACATTTCTGAATTGGTGGTAGTCAGTAGACTTAGTCTCTGCGCGGGCTCGATCTAAATAATCAGGCTCGTTATAATGACGTGGATTTTAGGAGATTGAAAGCTAATGTTTCAAATAACGCACGATTTGCTGGTGACACGAACTTTTTATAAACAGAAGTGTGAAGCGTAATTTTGTTGTTTTGAGTTTCGCAGCGTATTGAAGTTGAGTAAAGGTAAGCGGTGAAATGTTTCTTTCGCTGTTTTTGAGGACATTTTGTTTTTAAGGGGCAGTGTTTACAAAGGCTAGCGAGAACTTGGGAGTTGTGTGCGTCCAATGCCCTGATCGGCGCTCACGTGCGTTCTCTCAGTGCACGAGACGGAAAACAATCTGTAAAATCTATACCTGCCACTGTAAACCCGGTCCTTACAGAATCAAAGCTGGAACTAACTTCTATAGTTTAATAAATAGCGTCCCAAAAAACTATAACACTAAAAAAAGGAAAACAGTGAACAAAAAAATTCGGTGGTGATGAAATCTCTATCAAATAACAAACAAGGCCTGAGTATCACCAATCTAAATCCAGCTAAATTGATTCCGTCGCGCACCAGGTCAGAAATACATTTCTGCTTTTCGGTTCTGCCCAATTTTTAGAATTTTGGTTGTCTAAACTTGTCTAAGCTAGTCAGACCTCTCAGTCTTTCGTTTATGTCTTTCCACGGTTTCAAACTAATTTAATAAAGTTTCATTCATTTTAGTCTGTATTAGAGCACGGGTTAACAGGCAAAAATGTGGGGGGGGACAGGGGGGCGGGAGACCGGGAGAAAAGGGGGCGGGAGGTGTACGGGAGGCGGGAGAAGAGGGGGCGGGAAGCGGGATTCCCAAGGTGGCGGGAAGCGGGAGAAAAAGGGGGAAATTACGCAACATTGCGCAATATTTCGCAATCGAAAAAATGCAAAGGGGCGGGAGCCAAAAAATACAGGGCGGGAACCGGGATTAAAGGGTACGGGAAGCGGGAGGTTTAAACCCCCCTGTCCCCCCCCCCCCAAAAATATAAACGCCACGAGTGGGTTAGCTTAATCTCAGCATTGATCATGACGTGAATATGTCTTCCAGATGTCTCTAGAAACACAGCTTTCTGGTGATAAAAAATTGGTCTGAAACCCTACGTGAAATCAAGAATACTAGACAAAATGAAGTGTGAGCTCAAAAGAGGAGAAGTACAGCTTTTTGAGCAAAAAGCATTTCCGCCTGTTGTAGCTTAAGGATATCACGGTTTAAAAACGATTTGAAAGGGACGTACAGAGATCACTGGTTACAAACAAACAAAGTTCTCAAGTTGCATACATACATTTAATTCCTTTCATACCGGAAGTGCAACTTGTCCATAACAGGTCACTGGAAACCACGAACTACTAAACATCTTACATCTTACCTTCGATGCAGCCCAGCTTCTTGTTCATGCTCTCATTACATCAAAGCTTGACTACTGTAATTCATTACTATATGGTTTTCCCAAGCACGTGACTAAACAGCTTCATTGTGTGCAGAACGTAGCTGCTCGAATTGTTTCTCTCTCACCCAAGTTCTGTCATATTACACCTGTTCTCATGAGTCTCCATTGGCTCCCAATTGATCTCCGAATTGAATTTAAGATACTTATCATCACCTACAAGACTCTCCATGGCCTAGCGCCTGCTTACATTGAGGATCTCCTTGTCAGCTACATTCCGGGACGTTATCTAAGATCTGCAAAGAAAAATTTACTCGCCGTGCCTGGTTTCAAACTAAATAGTTATGGCCGCCGTGCTTTCTCTGTTGCTGCGCCATTGCTTTGGAACAGTCTTCCACAACATGTTAGGGATGCAGAATCGCTAGACATTTTTAAAAGACAGCTGAAAACAGTTCTTTTTAAATTGATAATTTTATTGTAAATAGCGCCTTTGGACCGTTGGGAAAGGGCGCTTTAGAAATGTTATTATTATTATTATTATTATTATTATTATTAGAGTCAACGCGCTTCACGCATGAACGGTCATTTAATGAAGATTGCATTCTTCACGTGCGCATTCCTTTCTTTAATTGGATAAACGTATTCTTGTAGATAGATTGAAAGATAACTATTTTTTTCGATGAACGAAATCGATTCTTCAAAAGGTCACACGTAACATCAGAAATCGTCTACATGGCGCACTCGGAAGAAGTGCTAATCAATTACTTCAGGGATGTCATCCGTTATCAAGGATCTTAACCTCCACAAGAAAACAAGAAAATGGTTGAGTCGTCGCGTGGACTGAATAGTGTCGGACGATTTTATGAACAGCTCCTTTTGGCACTCTCGTTTTCCGTGGAATATCTGACAACCCCAATCCAGCATTGAAAAGGTTAACGATTTCGTTCCTTGCATTAAAAGGCAAAGGTTTACTCGTTCCTTGCATTAGAAGGCAAAGATTTACTCGTTCCTTGTATTAGAAGGCAAAGGTTTACCAGGATCCTAAAAGCTCCCAAGCGAATTTCTTGCCATTTGGAGTTAGGAAACCTAAACTTTCATGTTCCAATCATGTGCAAACCTACGTAGACCGCAACAAACCGCGGCGAAAACCGTTACAGGTTCAAAATTGTAGCAGCTGTTGTTTATATTTTCTGCGGGTTTCCGACTTAAGCCACGAAACCTCCAGCCAAAGAATAAGTTGCCTTGTTAAAATTATGAGACTCCTTTGGATTTTCTTTCTAAGGATTTTCTCTTTACGAGTTATTTTTGTCGGCTTTATGTTCTCGCCATTTTTTGCGCCGGCTTGCAAGCAATAAAAATATCACTCGCGACATACCGGAAAATTGAGTTAAAAAAACTAACTTTTCAGTTCTGTTCGGAAAGTTTGAATTATTATTACGATGTAACAAAAAAAATTTCGAAGAACTAAAATAGTGTTTCGAATGTAGAGTCCAAGTTTCAAAGAATCGCTAAATTTTTTGAAGAATGAAATCGAAGAATGAACTAATCAATGAATATTTGAAGTTGAGCGTTCATGCGTGAACCGCGTTGACTGTAAAGTTAAACCTTTTTTTCCTTAAGAAAAGGGGAAGGGGGGAGGGGGGTGAGGGGTGAGAGACTATGTGCCGCCTGTAAATTCTTCAGAATTTCTCGTTTTGGTTTTGCTGTAAGTACCTCATATGATCACGCAACTGGTGAAAAAGAGATAAATATATTATTCTATAGTTAAATGTTAATTGAATGCAAGGATCAATAATTGATCCTATTGATCCCTGATCCTCAATCCTTCCAATCTGATCCTGGTTATCCCTGAAACCAAGAACATCTGGGCAAGTGACTTCTTTTAATTTTACTTGGCCACGGAGATTTTCTTTCCGTTTCTTTTCTTTTCTTTTTTTTTTTCTTTTTGTTTTGCAAAAGTTGAGTTTGGAACAGTTTTTCTTTCAAATAAGCTTCGATTTTATTTTGATTAAAATTCAATTTTATTTCAATTCAATTTCCCTTTTTATTTTATTTCTTATAAATACAGGTTACTTTCATTTTGATTTAAGTTTTATTTTGATTTCTCTTTTCATTGTAAATTTTATTTCCATCATTTCCATCATAAGTAAATTGAAAAATACATCTAAATTGGACGAAATTTCCCATGGTGCCTAGTTTTAGGCTACCATAATAGCTTACAGTCCAGGGTTTTCAGTGATTAAGGCAGCTGTGACAGGCCAGCAAATTTGCTTCATGTATCAGCTTCAAGCTTACTCATCTGAGTCTGTCATGTACTTTCTTCGAGAGTGGTTACATTCTACAGTCAAACCTTGATTATCCAGACTCTGTGAGACCACTGAGAATAGTCAGATAGAGCTAGAAGAGATAGAAGAGTCTGGATAACAAAGAGGATGAATATTTTTGAGACAGTACGAAATTGAGAATTCATCAAACAAGATTTTTAGGTGATTTATTAAGTCATTATGGTTTTTTGGTATGGTATTTCTGTGTCTTTAGTTTGTCATTTCTTGTAGTAGTTTCTATCAGTTTGTTATTGGGGAACGTGGAGGAAACAAAGCCTGTTTCAATGAAATACTCACAACTTCTACATTCAAAGATGTTATGACATCTGTTACTTGCAATTGCATGTTTGTGAATAAATCAGGACCACAGAGAAAAATCCAGAAAACTCCTATTAACTTGGGGCACTCAGTAGCAGTTGTTGAGTACATATAGTTTCATTATTATTTTAATTTGTAATACATTAAGAAATTCTTATGGTTCTTCTTCTTTCAATACATTCAGGTATCATTTGAGTGGCCACACTGTAGGATTTCATCCACAGACTCCGAAGTTAGAGTCATCTTAATGGCTCCATAACTGCATGACTCTGCATGGGAGTCAAGGGTGAAGTTGATTTTTCTTTTTACAGATTTGTTTTTATAGCCACCTGAAAGTACCCGCACTCCAGATCGAAATAGAGATACAAAAAGGTGCTCATAGGCAATTCTTTAAAAATAGAAAGAGTTGCTACATGTACATTGGTAGCCTGGTATGACACACGAAGAGTTGCATATATACCTGACAGGATGTCCACATAGTCGTAACACCATATCCTTGCAATTGGCTTCTCCTTGAGGCATCTGATCTATCAGCTCAGGGAGGCACTGATGACTTGTAACAGCAGTCATTATCTGCAAGTAACACAAAACAAAAAAAGGTTTATGTTAATTAAGCCACAACAGTACTTTAATTATTCCCACCAATTTTAACTGTGAAATGACACTCAGTGTTAGTACATTGTACATAAATTATGGTAAGTACATATCACTTGTTGGATGATGAAAAATTTCCCTTTAACTGGCTTATTACTTCAAAAACGGTATTTGTTGTACAAACATTACTTATTTTAACCAAAACTCATCATTAAGAATGCTGAAACACTGGGACACATTTACCTGGTTTGCAATGTTCTATGTTCCATGGATTCCGAAGTAATTGCCAATTAATGTCACCATTCCAATCTTCGAAAACGAAAAGAGAACTACACCAGAGAGGCCCAATTGGTCAGACACATTTTTCTTCAAGTAAAGAAGCATATGATGGTTCATCAACACATATCTATAAATAGGCCTCAGTGGAGTTGAAATGGAAAGGTTTTTCTAACACTAGGACAAATGCACAGCAAAGTTTCATTTTACGTGATATTGGACTTTATTATTATTACTACAACACTTTTCATGTACATTAAATACTTATTCAGGTCAAAGCCTATTATTTAACACTTTCCTGTGCATTGCATCTATGGCAATACCATTGACAATGTCAAAGCTTGGTAGTTTCAGCAAAGGGCTGGGTACCTTGAAGCCACACACCTGGAAAATAATTGTGAAGTTTAGGATTTTCTTAATAGGTTGGACTTGGAGTATTCTTACTACATATTTGGATAAAAGTTTTGAAACAAGATAAGAATGATTCTCCTTTATATCTTTAACCCTAAAAATGACTCCCAGTATATATATACAGGTATCAAGTCTCCCAACTTATATAAGTTTGCCCCTGCCTATCTGTAATTTGCAAATGAGTGTTGATTGGTGTTACTGCATGATTTTTAAAGACACTCAGACTTGAAATGCTTTACAACCAGTTCAAAACAGGATTAAAAGTAAATCTTCTACACCAGAAGTAAATGAAAATGAGTGATTGTACACTATACTTCATTTTTACTCCTTTACCAGATACAACAGAATAACTTTCTGTTTTATTCATCTCAAGGGCATTGTATGAGTGAGTTAAATTTTAACTTCTTCAGCAGTTCTGGGTCTTGCATGTCCTGATACAGAACTGTGGCTTCTGCACATTGCAGAAGGGAAATGTCATCGCATGACCCCTTGAGCCAGTCGTGACGACCTCACCATGCTCGTCACATTAGCAACAGCTATCATGACCAATATAATGTCACTTGCTCAGTGACACCAGCACGGGCAGGAAGATCATGACTTTTGATTTTTTCTTTGCTCCATCAGGAAGTACCACTTCAATTTCCGTTATTTCAAAACAGAGATTTTAAAGCCTTAATTTTAAAAAATTAATGTAAGTCCTGTTCTTTAAAAACAGGTGAGAGTACTAACACTATATTAGCCTGTGCGCTGGCGCGCCAGCGGAGCACCATTGCTAAGCAAATTTGGTAACCTATCGATCTGAGAAATTTTGGTTGTGACGTCAGTGTATGCCGCCCGTACAGACTCTGGGGGAGGTGGAAGGGAGTTCCAAGACATTGGTGGGAGGTGAAGATTGCCATCTTTTCTTGGCGGGAAATTGCGCGATGCTTTTCGGCAATCGGCATTGTTCTTGGCGGGAAATCGCATGACCACTGTCGCTTTGAAAAAGAGGTTTTTTAAAAGCTTAATAGCTTGTTTCCATTAGCAAAATGATTCAATTCGACATAACTTGAGAAAAAAATATCAGATATCTATAAATGGAAAGAAAGAGTTTAACAGAGTACTCAGTTGTCTTTTTGGTGGAAAGCAAAAAGGTTAATAATAATAATGATAATAAACTTAATACATCGCAAAAGGGCTTTTCATGCAGGTACTATAAGCACAATAGTAAAAGTGAAATATTAAGAAAGGGCTAACAATCTTGGTAAAATTCGTTATATAAAATGTTTCTAAAAGAAGTTTTAAAATTATATTATAAAGTGTCAGTGCATTTCAAATGTTCTGGCAGATTGTTCCACGGTTTCTGCCCTGAATAAAAAGGACCGCTGACCAGTGGCAGTTTTACAGAAAGGAATTTCTAGCGTGTTCC
Organism: Siderastrea radians; assembly: GCA_964017195.1. Classification (NCBI taxonomy): domain Eukaryota; kingdom Metazoa; phylum Cnidaria; class Anthozoa; order Scleractinia; family Rhizangiidae; genus Siderastrea; species Siderastrea radians. The sequence goes on from OZ024898.1 coordinate 7,112,457, forward strand.
TATGCCTTTTGGCACGATCGTGGATTTCAGATCTTTGGTTAAATCTGCCAGACAAATACTGAGGTGCACAACCCTTAAGGCATTTGAACGCTAAGACAGTATCTCTATAATGCAGCGTATAGCACACTAGCAGCCAGTGAAGCTGCTGAAGTGATCATACTTTCTTGTACCGGTGACAATACGCCCTGCGATGTTCTGTATGCTTTGAAGTTTAGTGACGTTTCTTTTAGAAGTGTTTGCCCAAACAGATGAGCAGTAACGAATACAGCTTAGTGAATACAAGTAGAGCATCCATAGCCGTTAGCAATGTTTGTTTGTCAAGAACATGCCTTACACAATTTATCCGACATAGACTAGCAGTACATTTCAAAACCACTTCTGTTACATGCTAAAGTTCAAGTTACTAAGACTTCATCTTTGTTGTCGGGTCCGTGCAGCGAACTCGGTCGCATAACGCTGAGTTCACAGTATTTTGCAGCCGTCCCGACCCCAAATATAGCAGAGGTAGTGCCTTCTGGTTTTTTCTGTCCACAACCATGGTTTTTGCAGTGGTCCAAACACATGCATTTTCCCAGAAAAACAACTGCCTGTGTAGTCGACAAAACTGCTATCAATAAACAAAAAGGATGCAGAATATTTTTTGAGACAGCTAGTACATCAAACTGAATACTCGTCAAACAGGATTTAGATAAGGCATCAGGGGATTTTTTAGAGACAGATCAGTATCCGTATCCTCGTCATTTCTTGTAGTTCATCACGTTTCATTGGGGAACATGGAGGAAACGAGGCCTGTGTCAATGAAATACTCACTTGTAATTGTTCATGAATAAACCAGGACCACAGAGGACCACCATTTAAGTCCAAAACTTCCATTAAGTTGGGGCTTACATGTAGTAGTTGTTGAGTGTTGACTGTCCAGTACATTAATAATTATTATAATTTTAACTTGGAATATGTTAAGAATATTCTAATGGCATTTCTTCTTTTAATATTAGAACTTCCTGCAGAAATAGAAGCACAGGGACAAAGAGCACAGCTTGCCTATAAAAGAGCTCTCAGGGAAGGATATGTAAATGTCTACCGTAGTCGAGTTTTACTAATAGGTCAGGATAGGGCCGGAAAAACCAGTCTAAAGAAGTCTCTCATGGGTCTGCCATTTGACCCGAAAGAACAGAGCACAGAAGGAATTGAAGTTGATCCCTCGGCATTTGAGGTTGATGTTGACCAGGTTAAGAACTGGCAATCAGTTGACAAGAACAAACAAAGATTGTTAGGATGTTGTAAAGGTGACGTTGCAAAGATGGTCGTGGAGAAACTTCACACTGTCACAGGTGGTGATGATTCTGACAACGAATCAAGCTGGGCTGATGATGATGATGATGAAGAGATGGATGAGGATAAAAAAGACAATGAAGGAAAAGATTCCCTCATGGACCAGGTTTGTAATTATTATAGCTGAATGCTGTAAATTCTGTGAACAGTGTTTTCATTTATGTGCATTTTGTGTGTTACTTTGAAACTTTTATGAGTTAGGTGATGTAATTTGATGTAAGAATGGTGTAAAATCATTGTACTATAAATGGACTATACAATGCAGTAATAATTATTATTACATAGTCCATTAAAATGTAACTAACATTACTTAGTTAACCGGTTGAGAAAACTATAAAAATAAACTGGACAGTCAACTAAACTAAAAAAATGAGCTTCATAAGAAAAAATTGTTGTCTGACATACATGTTCCATTTTTTAAAGTAAATCAGTTCAAGAGCGGCCTTAGAGCCAACCCCAAGTCGCGCCGAATTTAGAGACCCTTCAAGGTTCCATTTCGGTCATGACGATTATCATCGCCAGATCAAGAGTTCAGTTCTCATCGTTGCAGCAGCCGGAAATGGTTTCATTTACAAGGATGTTCTATCCAGTTTGCTGCAACCGCCAATAGATCAACCAAAACACTGCAAACAGCTCCCAGAGAAGCAAACATCACTCGATACTCCACCAATCGATCCTGCTCTCGCCGCCATGTTGGATTTCGTGACATGAGTACATGGCTCTTTCCGGTATCAATTTTTGTCACGCTGCTCAGAAATGCTGTTAAAGTCAACTGGCTTGTTCCTTCAAATTTTTAACCGAGTTCAAAGTATTTAACTATCACATTATTTCATGACATTCTTACGCGTACACGATAATTGAAAGATTGAATGTTTACGATTGTTTGGTGTACCGCTGACCAGAACTTTATCTTCGACTCTTCAACTTTGAACGAGGGCCACGGGGCGGGGCAGGGGGGGGGGGGAAGGGGGTACTCCCTATAGTGGGCTACACGGGGAGTCCCGGCCGGAAAGTGGTGCCTTTTCAAGCTCGCAGTATACTAAAGGGTAGGGAAAATTGTTATTTTAAGGTGATTCCATTCAATTGCATTACGCATTCTTTCTGCGCATCATTTCTTGCGTGATTAGCGCGTGCACGATTTTGGAACTTGATAGGTTTTCTATGAAAGCTGAGCTGTTCAGAGAAATAAAATGGTCGTTTGTTCCTAAACGAGCTCGGTTGCCCCCATTTTTTAATACATAAATTCAAATGGCACACGGTCTAGTACAATATATTGTGATTTTGAGAAAAGTTAAAAATTCTGCTGTGAGATATTTTTATTTAAATGCCGAAAAGAACACGTCTTTAGGTGCAGCAGGGTGACTCGCCGCAATTTTTTAAATTTATATCATAATCTTGATTCCTGTTCAACTAAAGCAGTATACAATACAAGATAAATGTCTGTTTTGGCTTATCCTTGAGGTATAAGAAAAGGGCACAATTTTGCTTTAGGTATATGAAAGGGGTTAATCCTTTTGGTAAAAATGAGTATATTAAAGGTGAGTGTTTGAACCTCCGTGCGGAGCCTCCCCGTGTAAAACCAGGACTAGTAACCTGTAGGGATTGTGTCAAGGAATGTAAATTTGTATACATATCTCCGACTTCCCCCAAAATGTTAAGATAGTAACGTTTGTAATAACACCGCTTGTATGCAGCACAAAAACTTCTGCCACTTTGAAAATAAAACTTATAACAAGGGATACTACATGTGCAGTACTGCTTTACCAGGCCCTACAAAACTCCTATCCTTATCTCCTTTTTAAGTGCAGTTATCTATTTATGTTGGCTATTGTACGTATACAACCCGGGGGGTACTTCCTGGAGAATTGGGTAGGGGTGTACATGTGCGGTGCACTTCTGGAAACCCTTACCCTATTTCAGACCAAAATATGTGATTTTCCATACCCTATTTCAGACCTGACCCAAGATTTGATACCCTATTTCAGACCAGGCGCTAACCTATTTCATTTGCATAAACATTTGAGAAGGGCTTCATATTCGCAACGTTAATCAAACCTCGGTTCTTTGGAGAAGAAAATTAATAAAGAGGTAGCGTCTTGTAAGAACCATACCAGATCCCTTATTATAGTGCACAAACCTCACCCTATTTCAGACCGAAATGGGCAAAATCTATACCCTATTTCAGACCAAAAAGGCTCAAAAACCACACCCTTTGGCGCCACACGTACCTATATAGCTTATATAAGGGAGTACACCCCCCCCCCCCCGGGGTATACAAGCAATCCTGGTTAGCGGACTACTAGGGAAGCATGCTTACTCTCGCTTATGATTTAAAATTGTGCTTTGATCGGGTAAGAATAAGGTAAGAAGACCGCAGAGAACTCCGCCATCATCGAGGAATCTCTCCGACAAGTTGGGATTTTGTGCCCTTCTCAAAACAAAAGAAAAATCACGAAGAAGCCGATCCTGAAGGTTAGAATGAATAATAACATGGACAGGACAGTGACCTGTTATAATAGGAACAACTCCCACTGAGGTCGCCTCATTGTTCTCGTGCCCAGTGGATGGATGTGTGAAAACGTACTTCCGATCTTCCTCACTGAGGCCATGGCACTGAACATATTGAAACCGGAGATCACAAGATCCGACCGGATGGGAAATCACTGTATGATATAGTGAAACAGGGCTACGCACGCAGGCTGTATGAACTGGTCTTAAAGCAAACCCATCCTTAAAAAAAAACCTGTCCAATGAAACCCAACCAGGCCAACATACCTTGGCACAGGGATAGGCTCTTAAGTCTAATATAAGTCAAGACCATCCTCTAACGAAAAGCAGAAAGATTTTCTGAATAGAATTTACGAAGAGGAGGAGAAGACAGAGATGAGAGCAAACCCAGAAAATGTTGCAAAGGCGATGACGGGAACGCTACAAAATGAAGACAATGAGCGCGTTTCAACTTTCTGATTTTTTAATTCCCCATCAAGTGGTCTCCTATTTTAGCAGAATGTCCAACTTGTCTCCATTTAATGACGAATGAAGAGAGCTGGGAGAGATTGCATCGGACTTACGACTTGGCTGAAAATGACTTCGCAGAAGCTGCAGTTGAGCATGCCTTCACCTCCTGCGATAAGCAATGAGATTCCGGTCAGCGGTACACCAAACAATCGTAAACATTCAATCTTTCAATTCTCATGTACGAGTAAGAAGAATGTTATGAAATAATGTGATAGTTTAATACTTTGAACTTGCTTAAAATTCGAAAGAACAGTTGACTTTAAACAGTATTTGTGAAGTACTCATGTCAGGAAATCCAACATGGCGGCGAGAGCAGGATCGATTGGTGGAGTATCGAGTGATGTTTGCTTCTCTGGGAGCTGTTTGCAGTGTTTTGGTTGATCTGTTGGCGGATGCAGCAAACTGGATAGAACATCAATGAAACCATTTGCGGCTACTGCAACGATGAGAACTGAACTCTTGATCTGGCGATAATAATCGTCATGACCGAAATGGAACCTTGAAGGGTCTCTAAATTCGGCGCGACTTGGGGTTGGCTCTAAGGCCGCTCTTGAACTGATTACTTTACAAAATGGTATGTCAGACAACAATTGTTTCTTATCAAGCTTAATTTTTGACCTATGTTGAAAACATAGGGTCTTAGTCAGCGTGAAGTTTTTCGCTTTCTATGTTTGTTTGTTTGTTTGTATGTATGTATGTATGTATTTTTGATCCGGGAGGGAAATCTCATGTGAGACGGGCGGGAATGCTCGTCGGAAAATTTAAATTAAAGCTATGCTAAAACAGACGGAGAACGCGAGACGACGTGCATCCATGCACCTTTCACATGGGAGTACACCCCCCGGGGGAATTTATGTGGCACTATGTGGCACCAATCAGATTGAGGCTACTAAGCTAAGAGTACATTCTACCAATGAAAGAGCTGGTTAGAATTCGCTTACTGAAGCTGAAGGTCAGACAAGGTTAAGCTTACCGGCCATGTCGAATGTACATATGGGGACGGAAACGATCAGCGCAAATGTGCTTTTCTAGACAATCATTAGTTGACCTTAACTGAGGTTTCAGTTTTAAATTTAATTTGAAGTTTTTATGCAGTCGTTTTGTTCTAGTGTCAGTTTGACTTTTTAGCCTGTAGCCTACTAGCCTGATGGTTGCTCTATCTCCAATTTTGGTCCAACTGGGTTTTTAGCGGGATATTTTTTTGCATTCCAAGGGTATTGCTGAGTAAACGAAAAAGCTGTTTTAGGCCTAGTTCAGACGCCGTACCTCTCATGGGCCGTACCAAATACATTTTCGCTCCTAGGTCGTATTTAAGTGGCAAACTTTGCCGTACTCTGAGATTTTGGCTTGCCTAATTGAAATCTGTCGAAAAAACTCAATTGGACACTGTACAACTGCCAAAAAACTACGTACTACTTGGTACGACACATGGGAGGTGCGGCGTCTGAACTGGGCTTTATGCACTCAGGTGCTATAGTGGAGGGGGGAAGTATTTGCAAGAATAATGGCGCGTTGTTTTGTCCTCAGAGTATGTCTTAAAAATCGCAAATAAGCGAGGATAAGACTTGTCATTTCAACATAGGTCAAGCACGCAATGCGTGCCTATGTTTTAGTTTAGTTGACTGTCCAGTTTATTTTTATAGTTTTCTCAACCGGTTAACTGAGTACTGCTTTTGCATAAATTAACAGTCCCCAACGAGAGTGTGATCTTGAAAAAGTAATATTTCTCAATTCGCGCAATATTATCCTACAAAAGGGAAATAATAGCAATCTACAGATGACAAGGAAACCGCGTGAAGGTATATAACTGCTGTAGCATTCCTTAAGTTCTAAGAAGTGGCCACTTAAAATAGTAGAAAATTGTCATTTTGCCTAAGGTACCTGTTTTAAATCACATGACCTGCAAAAACCACTTCAGTGCCCATGGACTTTTAAGCATCAAAAGATTAAGAAAGGATCAAATATTTATTTACAACTTCGATTTAATCAAAATGTGAATACCAGTTAGATTTTGTTTTAGTCAAAGATGTCTCATTTTCAGTTTTTCAAAAGTAGAGTTCCCCCCCTTGCAAAGAATGGAGGGCCAGGGGTCCCCCGGGAAAAAAGAAAAAATCTAATAACATTTTTGTAAATTGGAAGGATGATAGGCTGCTAGGATGTGAAAAGAATTTCAACCAGTCTCTTGTGCTTTGATAAAATTAGCGAACAAAAAGTCAATTTTCAGGGATTAAAACATCCAAAAAAATGCATTTTTGGGCATGAACTTCCCCCACCTCATACCAAGTTCGGTTTATCACGAGAAATGAAAAAAAATACCAGTATGATTACTTCCACCCGAAGGACTAACTTCACACAAAAAATGAAGGGAAGTTTATTTTGACCATTTCCAATTTTGCTCAAACCTTAGCGACATTTACTCTTAAGTATTTAACTGAAAACCAGGGCAAAGTTAAGGTACATGTAGATGCTGCTTTAAAAACTCAAATAAAATCAAAATCTGCTGGTTGCTGCCTAATATAAGTTAGTCTGATAAAACCACTTAACCTTAGATTTGCTTAGTATTTTTCTGGCCATTTGCCAAAGGGCTACCTTGAACTCTGTGTCTTTCAGACCCTAATTCAGAGGCCTAAATTTAAAAGTGACACCTCATTTTGGCAACTACATTATGGTGTTAATGACGTTATATATAAATAGTGTGAACTATATAATGCAACCTTTTTTGTGAACTCGTGGTATCTCAAAAATTGATAACTTCTGTTTCCCTAATGAGAGTTCAAGATTAAGCGGCGTCTACTGACTGATAGTTATAATAAGTAACATAATTTTAACTGAAATTACGAATATATGAAATTCATATATTTGAACTGCGAGGATCTTAATTCTTTACATTTAATAGTTTTAACTGTTAATTTAAAAACCACCTTTGCATATTGATGGAAACCCAAAATTTGTTGTCCAGTTTTGTTTTAAACTATAGAGTCTCCTTAAGTGGACTGAAACTGTAAATATAAGTGCCTAATGATCTGGCCACACAATGGTTAGGATGGAAACAGATTGCAACTTGAAAAAAATTTGGCCGCTGTTTTATCAATTGGTTTTTCCTCATTTCTAGCAAAAACCATTATAAACTAACTAATATTTGCTGTGTAGTCCTTTCAAGGATTCACCTCATGGGTTCTAAATTATATTATTAATATAAGTCCATTTTTGATATACATGTAAGAAAATTAGTGTTCTTAATAATTTTGATTTAACCTGAGTAATACATTTAACCACAACTCAAATACTCAGGACATACACTGTAGCCCCCTTAATATAGCCTGCACATTTTATTAGCCTTGCTTGTTTTAGGTTTGCTTATTATAGTGCCTCATGCAACTGGTGACTATATACCGGTTAAGGTATAAGACTGGACTTCAGAAACCACAAGAGTGGAAGGTAAATTATTCGTCAAAAAGCACATATCGGTGTGAGACATTCATACAAAGCCCAAACAAGCAAGCCTCTTTTGTGACTCTTTTCATCCTGATCGATTTACCACTATATAAAACTGCTTTCAAGACTTGTGTAAGTAAATTCAGGAACGAAATTGAGAGGGATTTATAGTATTAAGGACTTTGAAAGTAGATGGATTGAGGAAAAGATGAATGAGATATATTAGTTAGATGGTCTAGCTACACAAATTGAAGGGCATAATTTGGGCAAGAACATCTAAGTAACTTTTTTTTTTAAATCCTTCATTGAACACTTGCCTGAATTTGCACTGAAAACAACTTTTTTGTCAAAATATTGCCTAGTATATTTTTATTATTAAAGTGCCTATGAAGTAAAATCTAAATGAAGCTTATTTGAAAGGCCTTTCACAGTGAAAAAGGATCGATGGGGTTTACTGCTTTGTAATATCTTGATTCACTCCAGAGACATTCCAGTTTTTTCATTATGCAAATTAGTTACAGAATGGAGACAAAATCACAAAATGGAGTGTTATCTCAGGAAAGAATGGATGAAGATAATTGAAACTTGGCACCAATATTGTTCACTAAGAAAGACACAAGGAGAGGCATATTGTGATGTTGCCATGGCAACAATCTGGCTCCAGCTTCTTCTGCTTTGAACCAAAAATTACCATTTGTGACTCTATAACGATGGAAAGAAGGACCTGTTCACAGCACACACAATGCCCAAAGTTTCCTCATTAACCATGAAGCAGTGGATGATTTTTGTTAAGCCTCTTCTGCTTTGAACCATAAATTACCATTTGTGACTCTTAAAAAGAGAGAAAGAAGGACCTTCTCACAACACACTCAATGCCCATATTGTGCTTAGTTTCCTCATTAACCATTAAGCAGTGGATGATTTTTTGTTACAGTCAACGCGGTTCACGCATGAACGATCATGGAACGAAGATTGCATTCTTTACGTGCACATTCCTTTCTTTAATTGGATGACTGTATTCTTGTAGACAGATTGAAAGATAACGCTGTTTTTTTTTATGAACAAAATTGAAATCAGAAATCGTCTACATGGCGCACTCGGAAGAAGTGCTAATCAATTACTCCTGACAGGGAATTCATCCGTTATCAAGGATCTTTATACCTCCACAAGAAAATGGTTGAGTCGTCGCGTCACTCGCGTGGACTGAATAGTGTCGGACGATTTTATGAACAGCTCCTTTTGGCACTCTCGTGTTCCGTGTGTCCGTGGAATATCTGACAACCCCAATATTAATCCAGCAATGAAAAGGTTAACGATTTCGTTCCTTGCATTAGAAGGCAATGGTTCGTACTCGTTCCCATTGCATTAGAAGGGAAAGGTTTACCAGGATCGTAAAAGCCCCCAAGCGAATTTCTTGCCATTTGGAGTTAGGAAACCTAAACTTTCATGTTCCGTTAATGTCACGCACAAAAATAAAAAAATGCATTTATGTGGGAGAAAAGGTTAGGGGTTAGTGTTGTCCAGGACCCGAGTGCTGCCTGCCACTTGCGAGGCCAGTCAACGGGGCTAGTGTCAGCGAGTGGCATAGAAACCATGGATTGGGCGTCATGGAGTACAGCTGAGTAGCATGCACCTATGCCAAGCTCCCAGAAGGTTGGCCAGCAAGGGGAAGTGGACGTGACCACTGTAGTGTCAACCCAAGCTAAGGCAACCGAGGCATCGCTTCATTGTGGGACTGAAGGGTTGTTGTCCGCAACACTTATCCCCAAACCGTTTATTTAAAATAACGACTAGAAAAGTTTAACATCACAAATTGTAAATATATAATGGAAACCTCATGTAAAAACAATAACAATGGAGGAGAGTAGTAACCCTGCGAAGAAAGTGTGGTGGGTGGGCGGGAAAAAACGATTGACTTGTACGACAGATTGATCTGAATGCGAAATTAGCCACGAACTGTGTCCTATAGCCGTACAAACACCACAGTGAGAAAAGTGCTTAGAGCTGATTGGCCAATGGAAAGCAGCACATGCAAATAAACAGTCTAATAGGCTGTTACAATAGGAGCGATGAGAGAACGCATGACTTACGAGATTCAAGTAGCTGATTCAAGTGCAAAGATCGAGTACACTGGAAAAATACAGGCGATCGCTCCAGGAGCCCGGGGTTTATTTGAGCTAAACATTAACTCCAGTTTATGCTAATGCAGAAACAGCCAATAATGTGCAAACCTATGTACACCGGCCACAACACACTGCCGCAAAAATAAAATTGTGGCGGTTGTTGTTTATATTTTTTGCGGGTTTCCGATTAAGCCACGAAACCTCCAGCCAAAGAATAAGTTACCTTGTTAAAATTAGAGACTCCTTTGGATTTTCTTTGTAAGGATTGCTGTTGTCGATGTTCTCTTTACGGGTTATTTTTGTCGGCTTTATGTTCTCGCCATTTTTTGCGCCAGGCTTGAAAACAATAAAAACATCACACATGACATTAACCGGAAAACTGAGCTAAAAAAACTACCTTTTCAATTCTGTTCGGAAAGTTTGAATCATTATTACGATGTTACAAAAAAATTTCGAATAATTAAAATAGTGTTTCGAATATAGAATCCAAGTTTCAAAGAATCACTAAATTTTTCGAAGAATGAAATCGAAGAATGAACTAATCGATGAATATTTAAAGAATGATATAACGTTCATGCCTGAGGTGCGTTGACTGTAAGTCATTCTCACAAGAAAGAGGCCTGGAAGCTAAACTGTTGCCATGGCAACATCACAATATGCATTGCTGTAAGTCTTAAGGTACATTACTGCTGCAGAGTTTCAGTAACAATGCCTCAATATTTCCAGAGATATTCTTGATTTTATGATTTGCCTCCACATTTTAACCACTGATTATGTCATCTCTTAGTTCCTTTTACCTTAAATATCTCTAGAACGGGAGAGGGTTTTGCCAAAAAGAAAAGCAACACCATTCTTCTTCACTTTGAAAGGCTAGCAATCTCTGACAATTAAAATGGAACACCTAGACCACCCCTCCCCCCAAATCAAGGATGGGAAAATGGTGCATTTTTCCCTAGCTTGACTTCATCATTGATTGGGAGGGGGGTAGGGGGGTATAGGGGGGTTTCTGTTCCATGTTATGACCGAGATTGTAGCTTTCAAATAAAATTCAGTGGGCACGAATGTCCTTAAATTTATATTATAATTAGGGACTATTTTTACACCTTAAAAGAAAAAGAAAAGAAAAGAATATTTTTTGATTACTGTATATTTTGGCTTGAGTAGTGACAACATTTTTGCACGGAGCTTTTTCCAGTTCCCCCCCCCCCTCCCCCCCAACTGGTATCTGGATCTTTTGTTGGCAAAACACTTGGCCAAACAAAAACTTATAACATAGGTTTTTGGTATTCTTTTGCAGGTCACTGATGAACCAAATGTTGGTGCTGTTAGTGAAAAAACTTCAGCACAACCTGAGTTAACTATTGATGCCACCTCACTCCCAGATGAGGTCACAAAACATGTAAATCAGTGGATCAAGTATATCAAAAGTAAGCATGTTAAAAGTGATGTCAGCAAAGAAGAATCTGTTGTCAGTATGGATATATGGGATTTTGCAGGACAGCACCTGTACTATGCTTCCCATCCTGTGTTTTTTTCCTTGCAAGCAATCTATGTCCTGGTCTACAACCTCAGCAAGTCATTGAATGACACAGCTCAACCCTGTGCCAGACAAGGAACTCGTGATGTTATCTTGGAAAATCCCAGTGGCGAAACAAATGTTGAGAATTTGCTGTCATGGCTTTCTACAGTTCACGGTATCACCAAAATGAGAGGACAAACAGTTGACAGTGCACACAGAAAGCTGCCCTATCTGCAGCCCCCAGTACTTATTGTTGGTACCCATGCTGATAAACCGGTTGAGGACATCGCAACCATGAAATCAGAAATAAGAGGCAAAATTGCCGGTAAGGAGTATGAAGGGCATGTGGTCATGCCTATCTTCAGCATTGATAACACTGAAAGATCGCTGAAACATAGCTGGTTCAAGAAAGTGTTTTGGTGGACTCAGACAGGTGAGTAAAATTCCTTGTACTTTTACTTTCTTTTCCAACAAGCACCAAAAAGGAGTGCACTCTTGGATTGACATTAAGATAATTATACTCTTAACTGGGGGTGGGGTGGGGAAAGGTGGGACTCAGCATTCAAGTTTCTTATGGGGAGGCTGGCTTTATGGAAAAGGTACCCTTTTCCATCTGCATTTTTAACCCGTTAATGTGTTTAAACTCAAGTTTTATTGCAGGCTTTCAGTCTTGAAGGTTCCAGGCTGACATAATTTTATATTTATTTATCAAAATAGAATTTCTTCCAACATTTTGCAACCCCTTTTTTTAAGTTTTAAATACTCAGGGGCAGATGCTTTGGAATTCCTTCTGATCAACTTTGCAGTGTTACTAAGCATTAAGCATTACAATTAGAAAAGGCCTCCATTTCAGGTGGAGCCTCCTTATACCCTATTAACAGGGAATACTCATTGCCCTCCCTCCCCCATCCTGTTGGGCCACTAATTTGGTTTAAATGGAACTCGGAGTTAAGTGCGCCACATCGAAAGACACTGAGTGATAAATTTTAGTAAGATGGAATTAGCCAGTTAAGGTTTGTGTCATGGCAAAATTTGTATACGCAAGCATTCAAAAAAGTTTTACTGCTTTTCTACAGTTGACATTCTACTAATTGACATAGTTTTGTGTTAAATCTAAGCAAGAAAACCTGTGGGTCAACCACATGACTGTTGTCATGACAAAATGTCCCTGGTGCCTTCCTGGTATTGAGGGGCTGCAGATTATATTTTTGTATTAATTAAGGGACTAAATTGATCATGTGATGGCAAGTCACCATTAGCTGAGGGTACATGGTTCAGAAATGTGCTTCTGAAATAGTTGTAAATACACATAGAACAGCCAAGTTCATTTCTTGAAATCTTGAAATAGTAATTACTGTTGTAGAATATAGTAATTATTATTGACAACTACACTCAGTTGACACTACTTCGAGGGTCAGGAAGGGGGTCCTGATCCCGCATTCCCGCTCCTTTTTCACGAGAATCTCGCATCCCGCACTTTTTTCATCTCTATCCCAAATTTCGTTTCTTTTTTCCCAAAATTACATTTAAAAAGACTAATTTCTGCAAAAGCTAATAACTTTAAGGTATAGATTGGCCCTTTCGATTGATATTTTGCGCTCGCCTGGTTGATTCGCTTTTGCCGCTACAATGTTTTTTGAGTCGTGACGATTTCCCGAATTCCCGACAGACAGGCAACAAAATCCCGCATCCCATACCCAAATTTTGGTGAATCCCGCTTCCCTTTTAGCAGTCAGATCCCGAATCCCGTCAAGATATTTTCTGTTTTCCCGAATCCCGCACCGTATTTTGGTCAAATCCCGGATCCCAAGAATACCCTTTCAGACCCTGTACTTCAGTTGGCACACTATTACACACAGACACCTGAAGCAGTAGCCCCTGGCAAAACTCATTCATTTATTTCACTGTAAGTGAGTTCTCTTAACAACATGCACACAGCTCTCTAGAATGGACAGTTGATGCTGGTCCGGATGATATCACTCATACATGCTGCATGCATGTATACCAATATGATATTTACATAATTATCTATCATATCGTGTCCACTGAACAAGATAAAAAATTGGTATTAATTACAAGCTCTCAAAAATGGCCGCCACTTTTCAGTGCATACATTTTGACAGCTGTTACCATTTATTAGTCTGATCTTAAAAACAGTTCTGATAATAAGCCAGTCAAGTAAATGCGTTTCTGTACTGGTGCTTAATTGCTTCCCTTATGCAGTCTTGCATCCTCATTCGTTTTCCTTTTGTTTTTAATTTTCTTCCTATATCTGCAATAAGACTAATACAAAGAAATTTACATAGATTCTGAAATAACCTATTAGTTTATTCTTTTTTATTGTGAAGAGCAAAAGGGAAACATTGATAGCATTCAAGCACTGAGAGACAAAATCATGGAAGTTTTGAAAGGGCAGCCACACATAGGGCAGAAAATACCTGTGAGGTAAATAACATTCTCAAACTCATTAATTATTCATATTGTTATCAGCCTACCAGAACGGCCCATTCTGGTCAGGTGGATGAGTTTAGAAACCCAATGAAAAACGAGTTGAAAACCACACGCGTTTAGAAACGATTTCAAACCCGTGTGTAAATTGTTTCTTAATCTGCATATTCAAAAGGCAAGACGAAAACATGGACATCAACAAATGTATTTATTCACACAATATGAGAGCAAATTATGACAATGAAAGCAACACTACTGCACCTTTTGTCTGATGCATCGAGGAGATTGAAATCCAAGTTTGCATTCTTTTCCTCCATGAATCGACGTATTCCGCACACAATCTGATATATGGTTCTGGGTGGGTATCTTTCCTTTGATGGTTTAGCAACTTCTTGGATAAACTTTGCCAGCCAATAATTGAGGCTTAAAGCATCCATTTCAAGCAACGGAAATTCCAAGGACTGAACTTTGTGCAGATCGTAATTTTTAAATAGACCGCCTGGTTCCAACGTTGCTACTTTAGGAACTCGGACTTTTTGCCATTGTTCAAAAATTCCAACCGCCCATTTGTTTTTATATTGGGTAGACTTCGGAATAGCGCTGGCCACACACTTTTCTTCTTGTTCAAAAGTTTTGGCAGCTCTAAATCTGTACTCTGCCATTTCTGCCATTTGGCTTGTGAATTCAAAGCAACGTGTTTGCTTCGAACTGACAAACAACAAGACTGAAAAACGTTGCATTAAATGCAAGAATAATTTCACACACTAGCACGTCGGCGACGGGATCTCAATCAACGCCTCAAAGCGTTGATTACGATCCACAAATAGAATATTTGAATCGAGAAAACTCATTTTAAAAAATGATAAGTGCTTCTAATTTTTTTTGTTGGAGAAGTAATTACAAAAACTCGTGCTTCGGGTTTCATCAGGTTTCCAAACACTCGAAAACAATAAAACCACTCGGCCTGCGGCCTCGTGGTTTCAAATGTTTTCTCGTGTTTGGAAACCTGATGAAACCCTCGCACTCGTTTTTGAAATAGTACTAAAACGCACGTTTTAAGTAGTTTCGTATCTCAGGGAGGTTAAGGTGTCATTGACCTTTATCAGATAAAAGTGTTATAGGAAAATATGTGGCACTTATGTACACAGGGTACATTGCACGATGTATTTACTTTACAGTATGAAATACTTCTGTAAAGTCATTCATAATCTTATAAATGGGCAGTATGATAATGTTTTGAAATGTTCAATTATGGCACTGTTCAATAATGTTCCTCAGTACAAAGATCTGGACAAAGTTCCCCCCAATCACTCACGGAATTCCGCTTGCTATTGCCTCAGTTTTTTTCCAGTAGCTGTGTCTGAGTTCCTTCAAACCCTGATGGGATAGTTATTATAATAAGTGTGACTCTTCACCGGTGCAGGTGACAGTTGAGGAGGTTGCCTTTTCGTGGATAGATTTACAGTGATCTGATTCCTTTAAATTTGGTCCAACAACTACAAGTCAGTCAAAAATTAACCTCGTACTGTGCTTTGGTCTGGCCCTTCAGCACCTTTAAGCCCAAGTATTTTTCGGCGTATATTGTAGGGTCTGTGCCTGGGGGTTTACCACATCTTAGGCCTTGATGACATGCTTAACTACTTAACTTGTAGGGGGACTGCTGCTTGTACTGAGGACACCTGACGCTGGCAGCCTGCCTGCTCTGCCCATTTCTCTAGTTTTGGTATCTTGTTGATGTGGTGCCCACCATCTTGGCAAGATGGTGGGCCAAGACTTGGCTTTTAGTCGTTTTGCCTGTTCTTTAGTCGTTTCTTCAAGCTTGTATCCTTTCCTTGTGGTTCTTCTTCTTGTAACCAGCAGCTGCTTCAATGCAGGTCCTATCAGGTTTTTCACTTGCTGGTGGTATTGTGGTCAGATTTCCCTGTGATCTGCTGATATTCCTCAGCTCCTAAACAAAGTCTTTTGGTGACTGAACTTTGTGATGTCATGCTATTTGTGATACAACTGTAGCTTAATGCTACCAGGAACTATTAGGTTAAAACCACAAAATACAGGCAATGAGGAGGTAACCCATTGAGGAAGTAGCATCTCATCCAAGGTGGAGTCATAAATATTCCCAATCAGTTTACCATATAGAAATAACAGTTATGCTTCTGGTCACAAGGAGCCACTTAATGCTTTAAATAGCTTGTATTTTAACTTTGTGTTTCTTTAAATCTGGGAAAGAAAGCCAGTGTCTTGCCATTAAGCGAAATTGATGACTATGTTTTAGCTAATGGCATGACTGTGTTTATCTTTTGTCCTCTAGGTGGTTAAATTTTGAAAAGGTTGTTGATGCTTTGGTCGCCAAAAACATCAATCACATCACTTTGAAGCAACTTCGAGCCCATGCTAGGAAGGTTTGCTTTGTAAAAGATAGGGATGAGTTCAACGCCATGGTGGAGTTTTATCGCAATCTGGGAATGATTATTAAACATCGCGACACAGTCATTCTGAAGGCCCAGTGGCTAATTGATCTCTTCAAACAGCTAATCACGATTCCACATTATGATAAAGCGGTATGATACCCACTTCACATTTTTCTTGTTTTACTAAGTTTAAATGGCCAAAAAATTAGCCCAATTTCAAGCTAATGAAATTCGGTCTGAAACAGACATAAATAAGCCTTGGAGTTCATTAAGGCTGGGCTCTTTCCTTTATTTCACACCATTGAAAGGATGTAAAATCCTTATGAAGACTTCTTAAAAGAGCGAGGTTTTGTTTACTGATGCTTCCTGTGGAACAAAAATGCTTCAGAATCCCAATAAAGGAAACTAAGATATAACAGAAATTTTGACCAAAAACGGAAAATTGAATATCTACATTTACTAGTGATCGTTAAAAGTGGATGTTAATTGTTTGTCATTTGATTATGCCTTGGTGGTTGATTGACAGCTAAAGGTGAAACGGACGTGGCAACCCCTTCTGTACTGGACAAATGTGTAAGGACGTGGTAAAAATTTATTTATGTAATGATGGGCTCGTTTTGTCTTTATCAGGAACCAAAACATTCCAAGCACTGGCAGGAACTTGAGAAAAGCGGTGTCCTCAACATGGAACTTGTCGATCATGTCTTCTCCAAATTATTGCTACAAGGAGTTGTCAAGGATGACATCCTGCACATGATGGAGCAATTTGGTTTGGTCGCAAAGTTTTCACCATCTTCAAGTGATGTGAAGTACTTTGTGCCTGCGCAGCTTAAAGCTTCATCCGATGACCTTTCTGCAGTACAACCCTCACCTTCTGATCCGTGTCCGTTATATGTCCATTTTGTGGTTGGTTTTGTCCCTCATGGTCTGTTCACACAGCTTGTCTCAAGATCCATTCCTTGGTGTTCTAAGGTGGGGTCAACGCAGTGCCCTAAACTGTACCAAAATGGGGCGCGGTTCGTTATTGGAAAGCAGATTATCCATCATCTCATTCTGATCTGCAAGAAGCGGTTTATCAAGGTTGTCCTGAAGCAAATAACCCATAGTCAACAGGTCTCAGAAGATGACTCAACTGAAGTTGCAGCACAGGTGCGTGAGTTTGTGGAAGGCTGTTTACATGGCTTGTCGCAGGATCTCCCCTACCTGGAAGGACTGCAGTATCAACTCTGTGTCGCATGCCCGTACTGTCAGCAGGGAAATCACGAGTGCACAAACCACAGAAAAATGGCGTGTTCACACGAAGACTGCTTACACCTCCTTGAGATAAAACAAGGCGAGCCATTGGTCTGTATGGAGAATGTCTGTGATAAAGTACTGACAGTTCATGGACAAGAGAAATGGTTATCTCACAGGCCAAGTCAGGTATTTCACGTAATTATATTGGCATTCTCAAGCAATGTTGCTGCATTCCTGTGCAATCATAATCTAACTGGTAAAAAATGTTCATGTCATAGACGTACCTGCTTTATCTCTGTTTGACATGGTGTCTGTAATCTGTTGTTAAGATTACGTTCAGAGGCTTAATTTAGTTAATTTTCAGGAATCACAGTACAGTCTGGGCCCTGTTTTCAGTATTGAATAAAAACCATTTCTAGTTGTGTAGAACATTTATACAGTTTGTTCACAGGTTGGGGGTAAACACTTTATTTACAAATGAAAAATTGGGATTCTTATTGCCGTTTGTAACCCTTAACCTTTACATTTCCCTTAATTATTTAAACTCATGAGTGCTAAATTTTCGCTCCCTGAGTTTAACATTTGGTCAGCCTGACCTTGTCAACCTTTTGGTTCTTTGTATTAAATTGTATTAAAGTCTTGCAATTGTGTTCAATGAAACCTGTTTAAGAGTTCTTTGATGTCAGCTGCAATATTCCAAAATGCTTTCTATCGTGATTCAAGAACCCTGTTTTTGGGGAGAGTACAAGGAGAAAATCTCAAAAACCGCAAGTGTGATTTTGGCCCTCAGCCAACCAATAATTACTGCGGTAACCTCAAATATTTGTGGATTGCAATAGGTTTTTCTATGAGTAAACAGTAACACAATATAGTTCTTTTGAAGACATCAGCTAAGGCTTGAACTTCCCAATAGCGACATGAAAATCAGTTAAGAACTCGTCGAAGGACACAACCTTGACTGCGACTTCGACCTGAATGAACTGGAACAAGACGTTCATTGCCCATAACGCAACAGATAATTTGGCTTGTCATGGTTATGATTGTGTCACTGACGTTTCATGTTCCCACTAAGATTAAGACCGACATATTCGTAATCACAGACATAATCATAACCATAAGAAAATGATGGAACATTTTTTTGTGTCTGTAATCACGTCGACCAGAAATGTCCTAATGATTAGGTTTTTACGCATTTCCATGCACTGTATCATCAGGGACATAATGGCATAATGTTTGTGCTCAGGAATATGATTATGATGGCTATGTTGCTAGTAGGAACCAACCTAAGAGATGTGTGCCTCCGTTTTCAGTCTGTACATTGAATCCTAAACTTTGGTTCTAACTCGTTAAGGTGATTCAATCGAAAAAGAAGTTGTAATGAGAATTTTTTGAAACTTTGCAGAGTTACTAATTACACCTAGTACATTAAAAAAATAAAATAAAAAGAGGGGTCACCGTGTCTGATTTCACGCTACGGGGCTGTAGTATATAGGTACTTTGCTATGTTTAGACAGCAATACTAAGAAACCCGATCCTAGTACTAGAGACACCCATTACTTCAACAAAGTTATAACTGGCAATGAAATATAAGCATTATTCTTATGATAGAAGTACAATGTTACAGTAAAACGTCTTAAAATTGCCATAACAATGAAACTAATTTGAAATAATAGGCAAATCGAGCGTCTGCACGGTTCCAGTGAAACGCCTAAAATCTGACTGTAACAGTGAATCAACCGGAATATTTCAAAATTGAATAATGAAAAATTCTTCAAATTTGAATATATCATATAAAGTCGTACTTTCCTTAAATAAATGGAAGAAAAAAGTGGGGTCACCGAGTTCGTTTGGGAGAAAATGACCATTTATTTCTCTGAACAGCTCAGCTTCCATAGAAAACCTATTAAGTTCCGAATGCGCGCGCGCTGGTGCGCGAACTAATCACGCAATAAATGATGCGCAGAAAGGATGCGCAATGCAATTCAATGGAATCACCTTAAGGCTGTAGTTGAAATATAAAGTCTGGGTATTCAAATAAGAGCTGCTGAACAATTATTTCATACAGTGCAGTTGTTATTACTTGAATTACTGGAAAGTAAAAATGCGTATTGGGAGTAAAGAGCTTACGAAATTGTGGTTCTCTTGTAGGACCTGCATCCTTCCCCAGTTGGCCCATACCAAAGTCATCTAGGGCATTCTCGTGACACGTTAAAAATTACTCTCTTGGCAAGTGAGTGGGGTTCATCTAAAGGCGGCTTATCAACAATGAATAGAATGCTGGCCATTCTGTTCGCAAAACAGTCAAAAGTTGAAGTCACTATCTTTGTACCCCAGTATTCCTGTGGCGAAGAAGACAGAAGAACCGCTAGAAGTCACAACATTGCTATCCGGGAAGCACCGCGTCGCCCAGGCTACAAGGACCCCCTTGACTGGTTGAGCTTTCCACCAAAAGATCTAGCCATTGATGTCATAGTGGGCCATGGTGCGAAGCTTGGTAAACAAGCCCAAGTCATCAGAGAGTCCCATGGGTGTAAGTGGGTACAAGTAGTGCATACTGAACCTGAAGAACTGGGAATCTACAAGGACTACCCCAGAGCCATTGCCCAAGGTGAAGACAAGAACAAAGACGAAGTAGACTTGTGCAGGCTGGCAGATCGCGTCGTGGCGGTTGGACCAAAGCTGGCAGAAGCCTTCTCATCCTATTTGCGTTCGTCTCACGAAGACATCTTCCAGCTGACACCAGGCACATTCCCTGAATTTTCAGATGTTAAACAAGCCCCACATGAGGTCGGCAAGTTCAAGGTATTGACCTTTGGGCGCGGTGATTTCGAAGATTTCGGCCTCAAGGGATACGACATTGCTGCTAGAGCAATAATGGAATTGAAAGACAGCTCTTACCGTCTGATCTTTGTAGGTGCACCAGATGGAAAGCAGGAGGAAGTTGCAGCAAACTTACTCCAGGTTGGCGTTTCTAAGAATCGGCTGTTTGTGAGGAGATTTGTCCAAAGCAAGGATGAACTGAAAAGCCTGTTTTGTGAAGTGGATCTTGCCATCATGCCGTCGAGAACTGAGGGCTTTGGCTTAACTGGTCTGGAAGCAATGTCTGCAGGTCTCCCCATTCTCGTGAGCGGCAACTCAGGGTTTGGGGAGACACTGTCCAGTCTACCATTTGGAAGGTCATTTGTGGTGGAATCAGAGGACCCTAAAGAATGGGCAAAGGCAATCTCTGCTGTCCGTCAGAAAGGCAGAGCTCAACGGCTTCAGGAGATTCAAACGCTGCGGGCAAAATATGAAGAGAAGTTCAGCTGGGAGAAGCAGTGTCAAGACTTAGTTGATGACATGTGGAAGTTGGTTACTGGTAAGGAATATTAAATGTCGTGCAAAATGACATATTGATGAAAACGGTTTTGACGTTTATTAGATATGGGTAACCAAGAATTAAGGACTTGGTCCCCGGTAGACCACATGGAAAATTTTGAGTATATTTGCCCTAGTATGATCATGCCTTTGGGAACTTTAAGCCGTACGTAAAAAAAGAACGGCTGTTCGGCTGCTAACACTCGGTCTGATAATTTTGGAATATGCAAAGTTTGTCGGTGCCTGGTTATGAAAAATTCCCCTAGAATGATAGCTGTAAGTAGTTATATATGCTGTGGTAGTTGTTCATTTCTTTTCATTTCTGTTGGAAATACTTATGACACAGGTTGCTATATGTATTTAGTCTGGCTTTATAGCTCTTTACCTTCCAGAAAGGTTTTTTGGTTGTAATAATTATTCGCACTAGACGCTCTAGAACAGTAAAAGGAAATCTTATCCCTTTAAGTTGTGCAAATCTTTATATATCCTCAGAACTTTTGTATTAAACATTTGCTTTCATTTTTCACATCCAGATGAAGGGAAACCCAAACAAGATAACGCAGTTTCCGACCGTTCTTCTGAAGATTCCCAAAGTAGACAGATAACAAGTGGAAGCCAATGTGTTCAGAGTAAGCATGAAAGCATACCACTACTACTACTACTACTACTACTACTACTACTACTACTACCACCACCACCACCACCACCACCATCTGTCTGTCTGTCTGTCTGTCTGTCTGTCTGTCTATCTGTCTGTCTGTCTATCTGTCTATCTGTCTGTCTGTCTGTCTCACTCACTTACTCACTCACTCACTAGTGGCGCTATTTGTTCTTTTTTCGCTTTGTTTTTCGTTTGCCGCTGTTTATTTGTTCAGCTGACTTCTTTCCCGTCTCCTAATCTCCTTGTGTAAATGGCCTCTTCCTTTCAGTATTTCGCTGATCCCTTTGGTTATTCATTTTGTCTTTATAGATTCTTTCTTCACAAGACATACCCCTTCTGTGTGCAGTCTCATTTAGTGTGGGCAATTCATCTAAAGACGACCTAAAAGGTACTTATGTTTAAAATAATTACATAGGAAGTCGCTTGGTCGTCAGTTAAAGTTATAAAAAGTGCAGGTGAAACAGTTTGGCAAAGACAATGCTGAAGGGTTCAAGAAGGCGTTGTTAGTGTTGATATTCTACAATGCTCACACTCGTGTTCAGTTGAAGTACGATATGGGGATAATTATTGATCAGCGGACTAAGCCAAGCTCAAAGGTCCTGGCTTAGGGGTGCCAGGGTGAACAATACGACCCATGCGAATTCACTGATGGGTGCGTAGACTCTTCCCTTTCAGCAATTCGTTGAAAACTGAGCACAAGCAGAATATTTCTTGTCTAATTCTGCACTTAGTAACAAAAACACCAAGACACCTTTTTCTTTCTTTGGGTATGGAAGTTTATTGCTAACTATAAAAACCGTACAAACATGCTGGACATGAGCAAGTAAAAGTAGCTAATAAACTTCGCCCACCAGCACCTAGACTAAGAACTGGGTGGGTGGGAAGGGAAATAGAAAAAATACTCGAATCACTGGGAACAATTATTCTAACGTGCTCAAAACCAGAAAGAAACTACACACGTGTCTAGTCGATGAAAGTTAATAACTAGTATGAACTCAACAATATTTAACAGATTGCTCTCCAAGACCGTTTAGAATTACCTATTTTAACTAGGTCAAAATAACACAATTCTGCACTTAGTAACAAAAACACCAAGACACCTTTTTCTTTCTTTGGGTATGGAAGTTTATTGCTAACTATAAAAACCGTACAAACATGCTGGACATGAGCAAGTAAAAGTAGCTAATAAACTTCGCCCACCAACGAACCCCAAAGAAAGAAAGAAAAGGTGGCGGTGCGAGCCGGTACACGCAAATGACTCTACAAACTAACAAGTCAATTTGGCCGCGATATCGGAGGCCACTTTAAATCGGGCAGCTAAAGAGTATTCTAAATAGCTTTTATAAGCGTCAGAGGACCAGTCCCCGAACACCTGAATAAGCTCACCCGGGACACCACAACTGAAGGCAAATGATGCCGCCCCTCTACGAAAAGAGTGACCCCGATAAAGGGAAGGATGAGTGATCCCTGCCAAACTTAACTTGGAACGAAGAAAGGCGACAAATTGATGCTTAGAAACTGAGAGGAAAGTTCCCTTACGAGAAAAATTAAAAAAAAAAGGCAGGAGCGTGAGAAGACGCTGGTACTAGTTCACACATTCGCTGAAACATGGCCACAGGACACAGCAGACTTCCCTTAATAGGAACCAGGGGTAGCAATAAACGACGCTCATTACATTGAATAGTCTTGGTCCATTTGAACAAAACTAGAAGCCCACCCTCGGCGGTAAAAATATCACCCCTGCACAAATGTTTGGACTTATCAAACTGAGATGCAGACGCGGGCACAATATTAGAAACTCGAGCAAACAAGAAAAAGGTGAACAGAAAAGATGAGAGAAATGTAACTTGCCTCGAATCCTCAAGATTACATACAGAAATAATCTGAACTAATAATTCGGGAGTAATAGGCGGAGCTCTGTTAGGGGTATGTTTAGCTAGCCGCGCAATACCTTTCAAAGTTAAGCGAATCTCGAAAGAATCCAAAAACGGACAGTCATACCCTGTCATAAGGTGTAACAACCTCACTCCACTAACGTAATTTCTAATAGACTGAGGAGTAAGTGAGCGACTTAAAAACTGACAATATAAACTAATGACCCGAGCAGTCGCAGGTACAGGTTGAAACTTAAAGTACAAGCAAAACGTTAAATAGTTCCGCCATTGCGTACGATGATTCTTGTTCGTGCCAGATGAGTATGCTGCTTGCCTGGAGACTTGCAAATCGCGTTCAAGTTGAAGGAGTTCATGTTCTGCAAAAGGAAAGAATCAGAAAGACTCGTTCAGTTCAAACAAAACGTTATCGAATTCCTCAGATTGATACTGGATAGACGTAGCTGATTTAGCATGCAACTGAGCAGAGTAAAATTCAGGATTAAGATGCCAGCGTGACAACAAATCGGCCACCCTATTCTCAACTCCCGGTAAGTGCACCGCTCGCAGCTCAAACTCGTTAGTGGCAGAAACCAGCCAAATATTGCGTAATAGCCTTCCAAGAAGGGCGTCCCGTGTTTTACCAGAATTCAGCACTTGAACCACGGCTTCATTATCACAAAATACAGTTAGGCGCAGGCCCTTCCAAGCAGAGCCCCACAAGCGTACAGCTACGAAGATCGCTAAACATTCCAGCTGATGGATAAACGGGAACTGAACTAGAACAGCAGCGGGAAATTCCTTGTGAAAAATCCTGCTACCACTGCACCCGCCGCAACCAGTGAGACAAGCGTCTGTCGCGAAGACCCCGTCGGGAGAGGACCAACATGACGTATAAATGATGGAGACGCCATTAAACTGTGGCAGGAACTCTTTCCACCACTTGATATCTTTGCGGCACTCGCTAGTCACGTTCACATGGTGATGATTCCGCTTCACGGACCGGAGAAGGTCAAGCAAGCGCATAAGAAAAATTCTACCCTGTCGTACACATTTCGAAACAAATGAGAGCTTTCCCAAAAGAGACTGAAGCTCCCGCTTGGTGGCGCTCTTTTTATGTAACCAAGTGTCAAGAAGAAGCGAGAGTTCCTGCACCCTTGCTGGGGTAACTGATATAGTCATGTCCACAGTATCAAATTGCACTCCTAAGCATGTCATCGTCGTAGAAGGCGGGCAGGCCTTTTCATGAGATTCGACGAGACCGAGATTATTTAACAGTGACTGTGTAAAACGGAAGGCACGATCAGCGTTGTCAGGAGTCTCAACCCCCTGAAAATCATCTAAGTAATTAAGGACATCGAAACCATGTTGCGCACAAATATACGACACTGCATTTGTTATCCGTTGGCAGGCCATAGCTGCTGACCTGAGTCCCATAGGTAAAACAATGTCCAAGAAGTATTGATCCTCCCACTTAAAACCCAGTAGAGGAAAGTCATAAGGGTCTACACGAAATTGCCGGTATGCTCTCTTTAAATCACGCTTGTAAATTAGACAACCTGGTCCTTTCTGAACCACTAGAGCAGCAATGCTGTCCACAGTAGGATAACTAAGCTGAAACTCTGAGCCGTCGACCACATTAGGCAAAATTCCGTCATTTACCGATGTACCAGGAGGCCAACTTAAGTCCAGAATGACCCGGCGTTCCGAAGTATCTTTCTTGGGTACCGTGTTGAGTGGAGATACAGCCATGCCGTTGCGGAAGGGAACCGAAATAAAAGGCCCAACGACAGATTTGCGAGCTAGTTCTCCTTGAAGATAAAAATGCATATCCGACGGAAAATTCAATGCACCAGAATGGTTGCGAAAGTTACTCAAGGGGAAGCCGTGAACGTCATAAAGATAACCCACGGGCCACCCAAACTCCAAATAGTCACAAACAATTGAATCACAGTAGTTGACCAGATAAGATCTCCACAATGAAAGATTTAAATGTGTTGACAATGGAATCCTGCAATGCTTGTAATTGTACGCACCCGACGCGTGAACTACTTCATGAAGGTTAATCTGCTTTTGAATAAAATCATTGTCAACAGTAAAAACATCTCGTACTGTAAACGAACAGGCACTGTCACGACGGGCAATAGACTCACTGCTATCGCCCTTTGAGGCATCCGCACAAGCAGAAAAGGCTGTCACGCACCGGTCAACTGTATTATCCACGCATGTGGCCGCATTAGTCACATTGACTGATGAAACGAGAGAATCCAGCTCGTCCTCCACCGGAAAATTTGTCACGCAGGAATCAGGACTAGTGTCACGAGAATAGTCACGCTTAAAAACATCGAGAGAACATGTAGAGTCACGGAAAAGGTCACGCTCAAAAACATGAGAGGGTTCACGAGCAGAAAGTCGGGAGTGATCATGAACAAACACATCTGAATACGCGGGAGAAGAAACTTGAACATGTGAAGAATGATTCATTGTCCGGTCCGGGTAATTAAGATTCGCAGTCAGTCACGAGTCGCCAGCGGTCACGGTCGTTTGTTGTGACCTCTGGTGAGGACACTCAGTTGAGAACTCTGAATGAAATTTCTTGGCTTTCTCCTTGATCCAGCAATTTGCACAAATGTGGCAAAGCCATTTCCTTTCCCCTTTGACCAGAGCGTAATGATCCTTATTATGAGGGCACGTACCGCGTTGAAATTCACGACAAAATAAAATATTGGGGGCGTTCCTCTTTAACTCTTTCGACACAGCGGCCGACGTCACTCGCTTTGTGCATCCTGCCATTGCCCGAATTTCGAGAGACGTAAAAGAGTCCCCCCAGTTAAGGCGACCACGCTCTATTTCCATAAGTACGGCTGCGTGAAAGGCTCTCACTGCGCTCCATTCGTACACGCTGGCCAGATACATTAGTTGAGTCAAATGCTCGATTCGAGCCTGGCGTTCTGTCGGCGAAATCTTGGTTAGCGACAAAATGCTACTGTACCCCGCTACAAATTCCTCTATTGAGAGGTCATCATAGCGCACGTCTTTGCTGACATAGCTTAGGGAAAGCTCACTTTGTGGCCAAAGTTGCGGCCGCACCACTCTAGAAACGACCTTAGCGGTTTTACCAGATGTTAGTTTCTTACCTCGGCGACGGCGTGAATGGTGCCGATGATCCTTCTCTTCCTCCGGCGAGCTGGTGTCTGAGTCCGAGTCAGACTCAGTCGGCTTGTGCTCAGATAGCCCCATCTTCCCCATTTGTTTTTCTACATCCCGAGCCAGGGAATCAAAAGAACGTAAACCAAGCGACGTAACTGCCTTCGATGATTCACTCACATCACTCTGATTGGCACCTTTAGCGAGGGCTTTGTTTTCGGCACGAAGTTTATCCAGCCGTGCACGCAATCGAGCCTTTTCTTTGGTACGCTCTGCTTCCAGTGCTTCCTTTTTCTTTTGCTTGAAATCTGATTGAACCTTCTCCTCAGCCGCCAATAATTCCCTCAGACAGCTGAGTTCGCTGTCCTCTTCTTCATCTTCGACGCCGCCACACGCCCCTTGCTCAGGCACTTTCGACACATCGGCAGACTTACTGAACAGCGCAAAGATCTCCTCTTCAGAACCACTTGTCAGACCCTCGTTAAGTTTCGCGTAATCAACCTTTGGTTTACTTCGAAGATTGTAAGGCATAGTAAAATAGAAAAAATACTCGAATCACTGGGAACAATTATTCCAACGTGCTCAAAACCAGAAAGAAACTACACACGTGTCTAGTCGATGAAAGTTAATAACTAGTATGAACTCAACAATATTTAACAGATTGCTCTCCAAGACCGTTTAGAATTACCTATTTTAACTAGGTCAAAATAACACAATTCACATTTATAGCAAGGGGGTTACGTAATAGCACGTGGACTTCTTCGCCCGACTATAAAGGCTCACCAATTTAGAATATTGCAACCTCGCATCTCAATATGAGCGTTATGAATAGTGTGAAAAGGACGAGACGGCTCAGAGTCGACTTTCTGAGTTGTATGTGAAGCATTTTGTCATCAATATGTAAAGCCTGGTGAGTTATAGTCTGTACTTTGAACTACGGGCTTTGCCTTTTAATTCGAGGGAAACTTTTCCAGAGCTTGACACTGAACTTTTCACCTAACTTTCCACCGTGGAAACTGAATGTGAAAAGTTACTTTCCATAGACAAGAAAAGTACTTTCCAAAAGTACAGCAACATTTTCCACTAACCAAGCCAAGAATCTAAGTGTAGTGTTTAAGTTTTTCTCTACCTCAAACAAAGAATGTTCTTCTTAGAAACCATGGTTAATCGGTGTATTTTGGGATCTTCCTCTTTGTCCAATAGACATCCAAAACTGAAATGCAGGTACTGGAGTGAATACAGCACATTTGGAACCCTGTCACTGTAGTTGATACCCTTTTCCACAGAGCTCTTAAAGTAGGATGGGTGTAGGTACTGGAAATGTAAGTTTTAGACCATTCCATTTTTCATTCGCAGACAGAGAAAGCAAATGTGGATCAGTTTTTTGGATGCTCTGAAAACGCTCTTCCAGGTAAACGATAATGCAAATAGTGATCTGTGGTGTGGCTTTTGTGTTGAATTGAATAGAATCCCTTTTGAGTGAAGCATCTTGATAAATAAGAAAGATGTTATGTTGAGTACGTTACAAACGCGGGACAAAGGGAAAAATCTGAGTTCCCGACAACAGTCGAACCCATGACCTTTTGTGCACCAGTCGGATGCTCTAACCACTAAGCTGCGAATCTCGTACCCAGGGTCCTCAGGATTCTTGGTCAGCGGGCGCTTGCCAGGAGAGACTCTGGGATACTGGAATTTTTACCACAAAAATCCTTTGGTTACCGGTGCTTAGTTTTGTTACAGTGAACAGCCAATAAAAAATCGTAGTTTTTCAAATGCGCTTGAGTCTTTCCCGGCGACTACCCGCTGACCAAGGAGCTTGAGTAAGAGATTGCTGGCGAGGGAGATAAAAGTCGCCATTTCCAACACTCTGGAGAAAATTTTCAAAGTATGAACTAGGTCTTCCTAACATTGCTATAGGTTGAAGTGTGGCGTAGTCTAGACTATCTTTGGGTTTAGTCTAAGTGACGTCATCTTTCGAAAAAAAAGCACTTAACTTTTCTGAGGCATGCCAAAACATCCAATGTGAAATTGGCGAAGAGCGCTGTAGTGAATTACCCCTGTTCTTTTACAATCGTCCTAGCTCTTCACTACAATACTACTTGTTGCTGCTGCTATAGTATCATAAAAATGAGCGTGGATGACTTTGTAATCTCAGGGGAATGTTTTAAGGGCACGGTATAGATATGCCGGCCCTTTCAAATTAACAAAGTCCTTTGGGGAAGTAGTGGTAGTATTTTTAGATGGACTGTGGTATATCCTAATCTGTTGCAAGAGTCAGTAGTACGACCATCTCCCATCAGTAAGAACAAGCTTGGATAAAAAGTATTCATTACATCCCCATCCTCACGCTCCATAAGCACAGCACAGCACAGCACAGCACAGCACAGCACAGCACAGCACAGCACAGCACAGCACAGCACAACACAGCACAGCACAGCACAACACAGCACAGGTAACCCACAGTTAACCCGTGACACCGTATTTCTTTTGCTACTTCAAGTTTTACGAAAAGTCTATTTACTTAAGTTTCTTAAATACATGGTTTTGAGTTTGTGCCCTTCAACTTTGCTCACATGGAAACTTTGATACCTCTGTTGAAGAACAAATTGCCGTACGGTTATCTTTAATATTTTGAAAATCTTCACAACTCTACAGTTCATCTGTCCTTTTGTTTCATTGTACTCCAGCCGTGCGTATTCTTTACGCCACTCTCCTCGAAACCCATGACCGATCATTAAAGTTACTGAAATCAAAATATATTAAATCTAATGAGGCTTTAGCCAGTGCTTCACACACCAAAACTTCAAGTACACAAACTGCTGACACCCGTGGGTTTCAAAACTTATTCTCAACGATAATTCTTTTGCGGAATAATTACTCTCTCCTGCGCGATAACACGTGATAGGCTATTGATATCCTGTGTACAAACCATTTTAGTTATTACTACACACTTTTCTAAAGGACTCCTCTCACCTGGACGATCAAACTGGGCAAACTGCAGATACTCTTAAGTTCAAAACATTTACTGAAGAACAGTCTTTTAAGGACTATTCTAACCCATGGGATTAAACTAAAGAGGATACTGAGACGTAGGATCGAAGGATCAAACCATTTCATGGGGACGTCAAGCTAAGGTTAAGCAAAAATGTGGCTCTAAAACACTTTTTCTAGTTCTTACTTTTAAAGGACTAACACGTATTTTTTTCGACAGGCAAGTAGTGGAAGCCCACTTCTCCGACTGGTTACATGACTGTGCTTCAATCTCTGTTCATATTTCCTTGTATAATTTTAGTTCAAGTAGCCGTTTTGGTAAAAAAAATCTTTATAACGCATGATTCCCTTGCGCTCATTTTTTCCTCTTGAAATGTAAAAGCGAATGAGTAGCAAGATTAGTTTTAGCCTGTTTAGTAGATTGAACGTTTAGCATTTTTGCAGTACATAGTCAAATTTTGAAAACTGCGGCACATCAGTTGTTTGTCAGAAACAAAACAGTCAATAATTTCAAGTGATAGTTTTACACCTGACGCAAATAGTGCATTTGGTAGGTTTAGTCCCTATGAATCTTAGTTGGTTAATTTAGTTAGTGAAACTAGTTAGTTTCGTTGATTAGTCAGTTAGTCAGTCAGTCAGTCAATCAGTCGGTCAGCCAATCAGTCAGTTTATCAGTCAGTCAGTCAATCAGTTAGTCAATCAGTCAGTCATTCAGTCAGTCGGTCAGTCAATCAGTCAATCAGTCAGTCAGTCAATCAGTCAGTCAATCAGTCAGTCAGTCAATCAGTCAGTCAGTCAGTCAGTCAGTCAATCAGTCAGTCAGTCAGTCAATCAGTCAGTCAGTCGGTCAGTCAGTCAGTCAATCAATCAGTCAGTCAGTCGGTCGGTTGGTCAGTTGATCAGTCGGTCAGTCGGTTACCTACGCAGTTAGATCGGTTCAAAAAGTTAAGTTAGTTATCATTAGTAGTAAATTTGTTACCTTGTTGATTTACTGGCAGGTTGGTTTGTTAGCCAGTTATTAAATTAGGTAGGTTTTCGTCAGGACGTTTAAAGAGTAGTCAGTTAATTTATCTTGTTTGGTTAATCCGTTTGACTTGCTAAGCCTGCTTAGCTAGTAAATTGGTTAATTTGACTAGCTTGGGTTACTAAAAAATAAGCCGATAAAAAATTAGCTGAGCTACTCATATGTGTTGTGGTTTAGTTAATGTAGTTTGTTTAATGTCTAATTAAAATAGTTCATATAGTTTTAATTAATTAGCTTAATCAGTTTGATTAGGTGGAAAAATTAGTTCACTTTGTTTAATATTTTATGAAGTACAGTTTGTTGATTATTTACCGGGTTCTATCTAGGGTATTTGAGGGGTAAAAGCTCCCCCCCAAAAAATGCGCAGCTCCCCCCCCCCCAAAAAAAAATTTTGTTATCATTACAGTGTATAAGTAGCTATATCGGAAAAATCATTCATGCCGTTGTTGAGTTTATTTATGTTATTCACTTTCTAACAATGAGTATGTATAAATATTTGTGCAATTAGACATGTCGGGTAACTCTTCTGTTCACGTGAGCAAATATCGGAGCTAAGTGTAACATTGTCAGAACGTGGTCACGACTAAAAAATAAGATAAAATACCACTGTAACATTAACTCAAAATTGTCTCAAAGTGTACCAGATTGCATCGCAGTGCATATTCATTTCAAAACATTTCCCGGGGGACATGCCCCCGGACCCCGCTAGGAAGCTCGTAGCCTTTGGCCACTCGGGATTTCTCCCCCAAACAATAAATTCTTGATAGAACCCTGATTAATGTAGTTCATTTAGTTGGGCTAATGACTAAGTTAGTTATTTTCGTTATCATAGTTTTCTTGGTTAATTTGGCAATAATTTTCCCGTCACTTGCTTTATTCATCCGGTTTTGTCTCGGCCAACACAGTCTTTTGTTCAGTTTCGGCTTTCTCTTGGCGGTTGCCTTAAACTTCCGGTTCCGGTCATGAGGTCATACAGTCACGACGTCACGTAAGGTAAACAAAACTTAAGCATGTCACATTACAATCACAATGTTTAACTCATCGTCAACGTTCCATACTTGTATGACACAGACAACCCGCTGTTAACCTTGTGGTAGCGGTTTAGGGGTCCCACTCCCCTTCCCCCTCAAAAATGAAATTTCCACTTCGCAGACTTTCTACGCAGTAAACATTTTTTTCCCGTAGCCCCGGGGGATTTGCACTAACTTTGGGCCACTTCGCACGCACCTGACTACGTGATTCTCCTTTTTAGCCTCTTGTGTATGCCCCCAAATAGGGTTTTTTTCCCCTAAGGATGGCACATATCGCACATTCTTTGTAGTTTTAAACAAAAGGAATATTTTTCTGATGGCCCCAAAGGATTTGAATGCGGTTTAGGGAGTCTTCAGTGCAAATTAACAGACCAACAGCAGCTGATTCACTATATTTAATTTCAGTGTATTTTATTTTTTAACTCTGTTTGGTTCTCTGGCGGTCACTCATCCCAAACCGTGCTTAACTTTGGTAATCAGATGAATGTTTTCATTGTAGTAGATGTTTCGCTCCCGTGTCTTCCGCACACATGTAAGTGCAATATACATTAATAAATATCAGGAAAAGACAAAAATAACGAGAAAAAGATAATTATTTTAACTAATTCTGTCGCAGATTCCAGCTCATGATCGAGGGAGTCAAACGGCTGCCATAAGTTGAAGCCCAGTTGCCCCGACCGCCCGATCAGCAAAGTTAAGCCCGGTTTCACGTATATTAATTGGTTGGGTGACCGCCAGGGATCTAACCGAGCAATCTATCTGATCCAATGTTACAGCAAACAAAGTTTTCAGAGTTCAGTTTATTATGCATTCTCGTGATCATGTTTTACAGAAATTATACGTGTAACAATTTCATTCCACATTTCCATCACATTTTATATTCCTGACCATTCCCTACATTTCCAAACATTTTCGTCACTCTTACCTCAAAACCACATCTAGTTTACTTTGAACGTCTTTGCTATATTGATCAGTGTTGGAACAGCAGACACGTGGACCAATTCGGGGCCCTATCTTTTTCTTTGTTAGTGATACTTGTAAGGTTGTGGAGGTATATAACAGGTAGATAGGAAATTAGTTAAGTGTTAAACTAGTTTAGACAGATGGTCGGTTTGCTTCTTTAGTTCAGTTCAGCTAGTTAGATAGTTAAGTATTTAAGTTTAGTGTTAGCTAGTTTAGGTAGATGATTGATTTGTTTTCCTCGTTGGTAAGACTAGACAGAGTTATTGTAAGTAGATGGGTAATTAGTGAAGTTTGAAACTAGTTCAGGTAGATGGTCAGTTTTTTGTTAGTAAGACTAGTTTAGTTAGTCAATTGGTTCAGTTAGTCAGATAGTGTACAACTAGTTTAGGTAGATACTCTGTTTGTTATTATTGTTCTCTTCGTTAGTTATACTAGTTAAGCTTGTTCAGTTGGTCAGTTGAGTAAGTCTAGTTTAGTTAGTCAATTAGTTCAGTTAGATAGTTGATTAGTTGAGATTAGATCAAAACTAGTTTAGGTGGATGCTCGGGGGATGGTCGGTTTGTTTTCTACGTTGGTAAGACTAGTTTAGTCACTCAATTAGTTCAGTTAGTCAGACAGGTGATTAGTTAAGTCTAGTGTAAAACTAGTTGAGGTAGATGGTCTGTTCTCGTCTTTAGTAATACTAGTTTAGTAAGCTCAGCTAGTCAATGAATTAGTCTTCTGCTTAGGGTTCAACTAGTTTTGGCTGATGGTCGGCTTTTTTTCGGCTATTTTTGGTTTGTAATTCTCGTTTATTAGTTGGTCAGTTCAGTAAATCAGATAGTTAATTACTTAAGCATGGTGTAAAACAAGTTTAGGTAGTCTGTTTTCTTCGCTAGTAATAGTAGTTAAGCTTCTTCAGTTGGTGAGTTAGGTAAGTTCAGTGTAAAACTAGTTTCTTGTCTTCGTTAAGCGGCCTTCACACGTCAAACTAATGCTGGCTAACTCGTGTTGGCAAAACTCAAATTGATGTGTGTGAACGAAACAACAACATGTTGAGAAACTGTTGGCGACAAATAGAACTTGTCTCCATTCTCGTCAACTTGTTGCCAACATGTTGTTGTGTTGTTCACACACACCAATTTTGATTTCCCAACACGAGTTGGCCAACATTAGTTTGATGTGTGAAGGCCGCTTTACTAATACTAATTTAGTTCAGTTAGTCGAATAGTTAATTAGTGAAGTACGTAACTAATTAGCCTCCTGATAACTGAATTGGTCGGTTATTTTTATAGTATTCTGTTTGTTTAGTTAGTTTATGTAGGTAGTCTGTTTCATTAGCGGTAGTTTTGTTATTGTT
Source organism: Siderastrea radians (assembly GCA_964017195.1). NCBI lineage: Eukaryota > Metazoa > Cnidaria > Anthozoa > Scleractinia > Rhizangiidae > Siderastrea > Siderastrea radians. Next base: position 7,146,360 of record OZ024898.1, read on the forward strand.
TTGAAGTTTAGACTTAAAGTTTACTCACTAAGATAGTTTAGTTCAGTGTTAGGCGTGATAACCCGTTTTGTGTTACTAAGATTCACTAGTTTAGTTATAGAGGTGATATCTGCTTATAGCGTTTGTAATCCAAGTATCGCAACTGAATTGTTTGTAATAAACTATTTTATTTACTGACCAAAGAAATCGTGGATTATTTTGTGATGTGTTGAAGAGAAAATGGCGGGTTGGAAAGGCCAAGTGGTAGTTAACCTCCAGGTTAAGTGAAATGATTTTTTTTTCAACGTCAAAGTTTCATTCCATTCGCTTGCACCGGTTTCATCCACTTTATCTTTCTCCCGCCTCGATAACCTAATCCTGGTTCTCCGAGGATGGGATGGTTTGTGTCCAGCTACCAAGCTTAACACGCATGTTGGTATATAAAGCCCGGACCAAACGGGAATGAGAGTTGTCGAGAATTCAAAGTCTTGTTCTTGTTTGGCCTGAAACTCTCCTGCGCTCTCGGTGATCGTCGTACACTCTCCAAGAATACAGTGTTACTGGAAAACAGTGGAAGCTCGAAACTTGTCCTCTCGTTTGGCCTTTAAATTCCATGCGCTATCGTTGACTCTTGTGCGCTCTCACATATCTGCCCACATTCCTTAAGTCAAATGCGTCATAAGAATTTTGTCTCGATATTATCCGGATTTACGGAGATGTTTGGAACGATTTCCGAATATTTGCCGAAAATTTCCAGATGTTCCGACGATCTCCGAATGTTGCCGAAGATGTCCAAAGATTGGTGACGGTTTCAAAAGACAGCCACGATGCGTTTGGACACAGTGAATTAGGGAACTCAAACAAGACATTTAGCGTCATTTATACGCGAACTGTTTTTTTTTGTCGAAATTGAATCAAATTCGTGACTGCCTCATGTGTGAGAAAGTGGTCCGTATACGCGAAATCGATGTTTTCGACCCACAGACGTGAGACTCAGGCATAATATATGGGAGTTTGTAGGTTTACTCTCAAAGAAGTTGAACTCTCTCAGCGACTCTCGGTGACTTTCGGCGGTTTTCCTTAATTCTCGGTGACTCTCGTTCTTGTTTGGGCTTACACGAAGTGGTGAGGTTTTGGAGATTACGCAGCTTTATCTTAGCTCCGAGTCTTCCTCGGATGGAGCCCCCTTCGTGCAAAGATCTTTTTTTTTTTATTGCAACACACAGAAAAAAAAGACAGCCTACTTACAGAACAATTACTTACACTACCTACGTGACTAAATGTACAATTACTTACATTCTTTACAATACATTATATTACATTACATTACAGTTGCTTACATTCTTTACACTTCTAATAATACGCGCTACATACACTACTTACAATAACATATAAACATAGTTCTAGCCTTAGGTTTCAAAACAACTGAAATAAATTATTAGCCTTCCGTCTTAACATAGCTTTCTAGAGTTTATTTTCGGACACTGCTCCACTTTTGAGGCTATTGTGACATGCCAGAAAGACAGAGAAATGTTTTATTTCAGGCGACAGGTTGCGTGTCCTACAGGACCAAATATAGTATCTCGCCACAAGAAAATGAAAGTTTAGTTTTTGTTTATTCTTTGATGTGTCTGTCTTTAAGCCTAAAACTGTATTTAAAGAGAAGTTGTATGTCCTGAGTGCGAGATTTTGGTTTACAAGAAAATCCTTGAAGTTTTGCCAGAAGGTGGAGACGACACTACAGGCCCAGAAAAGATGGATCAAGCTTTCCTTCTCCGTTTTGCAGAAACTACAGAGATCAGAATCTTTTATTCCTACTTTTTTAAGAAAATCATTGGTCGCCAATCGTCCATGCAGAAGTTTGAATTGAAATATAATAAGTTTTGTAGATTTTGTACACTGGAAAGATAACTGGTATGCCGCTTCCCAATCTATTGGTTCGCGAGCTTCAGAGGCGCAATCCACGGCCCATTTTTCTTGACTATTGGTTGGACACTTTTATTTAAGACTAATTAATTTTTTATAAGCTTGCTTACTTGGTTTATTTGCTTTCATGAATTTCGTGTAAAAGCTTTCGTATTGTGTATTTGTATTGTTGCGTACGGGCGCTCTAATTTTTTTTCGTAGGGTTCATAAGGCAGATAACAACCCGTAAAAAGCAAGATAGTTTGTTTCGATGATGTCATAGCGCTCTTTGAATTCATGAAAGGATAGGAACGTATCTGAATCTTTCATCAAATGCGAAACCTTGTTAATCCCTTTTTGCAGCCATGCTTCGTAGAAGATTGGTTTGTTATTGATCCGTAAAAGAGAGTTGTGCCAAAGGTTCAGAGAGCGAAAATGGTCTGTAGACTTTACATTATTCTCGAAAGTTATTTCAGACCAGATATTTGCGATCTCCACGATAAAGGGATAGGATAATTTAAAATACTTTAACAAGTCGCTTTTTCTGAGGTTGCCGCTGAAAGAAGCTCTTCCTTCGTAATTCCTAAGTTCTAAATCAAAAAAGAGTTTCCATTTCCCGTGATTGTTAACATCAATATATTTTTTGATCCAGGAAGTTTTTAATCCTTTATTAAAAGATTCAATATCAATCATGTTTAAACCGCCTTTTGCATAGTCATTTATCATTACTTCCCGCTTGATTTTGTCGCCTTTGCCGTTCCATAAAAAATCATAGAAGAGGCTATTGATTTCCTTCAAGACACGGTGATTAGTTGTGAGGGGGGATAAAATGTATACCAATTGGGACGCGATTAAACTTTTCAAAACAGTAATTTTGCCGTAAAGGGTAAGTCGACGACACTCCCAGCAGCTAAGGCTATTTTTTATTTTTGTTAATTTTTCGTTGTAGTTCAGCTTGTGGTCAGGTCAGGATTAGGATTTAGGATTTCTTTGTCTGAATTTACTGTTTCGTCATCATTGGTTTTTAGCTGAGTTATTACTCCCTGTTTGTAGTGCCTTTTTTCCATGTTAAGAAAATACTTTGTATTTCTTTCTCCCTCATTGTACCATCTACATTTCGATCTTAAAATTGCACCTTTGGTGCGGTACTCGATTATATTTTCCAGCTCTGCCTTTTTTCTTTCTAATTCTAATTGTTTGGCACCTTCGTTGTCGCCTGTTGTTTCTATCTGTAATTGCAGGTTGTTAATTGCTTTTTCAAGATCCTCTTCCCGTTTAAAAATTTTAGCCTTTTTGGCTGCTGCATATTTTAATGATTGTTCTCGGGTTTTCCTTTTTATCATTTCCCACAGTAGCGCATGGTTCATAGTGTCATCATTTTGATATTCTTCTTTAACAGCTTGAATTGTTGATTTTATCTGGTTAATGTGTTCAATTTCGGTCAGAAAAAAAGTATTGAGTTTCCAATGGCCTGGTCCTCTTGGATTCGATTGAACAGTTATACTGATATCGATCATTGAGTGGTCGGTTTTATATCCTGTTGAAATATCGGCGTGCATGACATTGCACATTAAGCTTTGGCTAACAAGGAAGAAGTCTAGTCGGCATTGAATTTCGGGTTTTCGGCGGCGCCAGGTATATCTTAGGGAATCAGGGTGCAGCACCCTCCAAGCATCAGTCAGATTTAAATTCTCCATGAATTCCTGTACAACTTTAAATGAATTATTGTGTGTTTTCGCGACACCACCTTTCTTGTCTTTTTCTAGATTAAGCACCAAGTTGAGATCTCCACCAATAACTACTTCTTCACATTGAAAATCTAATAAATGCTCACAGAAACCTTCGAAGAAAACCACGTCATCGTTGTTGGGAGCATAAATGGTGGCGAGCGTTAAATACTTTTCGTTGGTTTGGATGTCGCAAATAATAAATCGTCCGTTCGGATCACAATATACCCGCTTCATTTCGAAATCAAATGTATTATTGAATAAAATTGTAACTTCTGCTTTAGCGCCTGTGCAACAACTAAAATATGATTTGTATCCCCACTCTGCCGACCACAACATGGACGTGTTCTCGCAACAATGGACCTCCTGTAGAAAATAGAGTTGCTTTTTTCCCTGAGCCAACAAAATACCTCTCTTCTCTTTAACATGTCTCCCAAGCCTCTTACGTTAAGTGAACATATTTTAAGAGCCATGTAAGGAGTCTAGAAATAAAGATTGTTTCTGGGAGCAAACAAAAGGAATATTTTTCTGATGGCCCCAAAGGATTTGAATGCGGTTTAGGGAGTCTTCAGTGCAAATTAACAGACCAACAGCAGCTGATTCACTATATTTAATTTCAGTGTATTTTATTTTTTAACTCTGTTCGGTTCTCTGGCGGTCACTCATCCCAAACCATGCTTAACTTTGGTAATCAGATGAATGTTTTCATTGTAGTAGATGTTTCGCTCCCGTGTCTTCCGCGAACATGTAAGTGCAATATACATTAATAAAAATCAGGAAAAGACAAAAATAACGAGAAAAAGATAATTATTTCAACTAATTCTGTCGCAGATTCCAGCTCATGATCGAGGGAGTCAAATGGCTACCATAAGTTGAAGCCCAGTTGCCCCGACCGCCCGATCAGCAAAGTTAAGCCCGGTTTGACGGGTTATTAATTGGTTGGGTGACCGCCAGGGATCTAACCGAGCAATCTATCTGATCCAATGTTACAGCAAACAAAGTTTTCAGAGTTCAGTTTATTATGCATTCTCGTGATCATGTTTTACAGAAATTATACGTGTAACAATTTCATTCCACATTTCCATCACATTTTATATTCCTGACCATTCCCTACATTTCCAAACATTTTCGTTACTCTTACCTCAAAACCACATCTAGTTTACCTTGAACGTCTTTGCTATATTGATCAGTGTTGGAACAGCAGACACGTGGACCAATTCGGGGCCCTATTTTTTTCTTTGTTAGTGATACTTGTAAGGTTGTGCAGGTATATAACAGGTAGATAGGAAATTAGTTAAGTGTTAAACTAGTTTAGACAGATGGTCGGTTTGTTTCTTAAGTTTAGTTCAGCTAGTTAGATAGCTAAGTATTTAAGTTTAGTGTTAGCTAGTTTAGGTAGATGATTGATTTGTTTTCCTCGTTGGTAAGACGAGAGTTATTGTAAGTAGATGGGTAATTAGTGAAGTTTGAAACTAGTTCAGGTAGATGGTCAGTTTTTTGTTAGTAAGACTAGTTTAGTTAGTCAATTGGTTCAGTTAGTCAGATAGTGTACAACTAGTTTAGGTAGATACTCTGTTTGTTATTATTGTTCTCTTCGTTAGTTATACTAGTTAAGCTTGTTCAGTTGGTCAGTTGAGTAAGTCTAGTTTAGTTAGTCAATTAGTTCAGTTAGATAGTTGATTAGTTGAGATTAGATCAAAACTAGTTTAGGTGGATGCCCGGTGGATGGTCGGTTTGTTTTCTACGTTGGTAAGACTAGTTTAGTCACTCAATTAGTTCAGTTAGTCAGATAGGTGATTAGTTAAGTCTATTGTAAAACTAGTTGAGGTAGATGGTCTGTTCTCGTCTTTCGTAATACTAGTTTAGTAAGCTCAGCTAGTCAATGAATTAGTCTTCTGCTTAGGGTTCAACTAGTTTTGGCTGATGGTCGGCTTTTTTCGGCTATTTTTGGTTTGTAATTCTCGTTTATTTCGTTAGTCAGTTCAGTAAATCAGATAGTTAATCACTTAAGCATGGTGTAAAACAAGTTTAGGTACTCTATTTTCTTCGCTAGTAATAGTAGTTAAGCTTCTTCAGTTGGTGAGTTAGGTAAGTTTAGTGTAAAACTAGTTTCTTGTCTCCGTTAAGCGGCCTTCACACGTCAAACTAATGTTGGCTAACTCGTGTTGGCAAAACTCAAATTGGTGTGTGTGAACGAAACAACAACATGTTGGCAAACTGTTGGCGACAAATAGAACTTGTCTCCATTCTCGTCAACTTGTTGCCAACATGTTGTTGTGTTGTTCACACACAATAATTTTGATTTGCCAACACGAGTTGCCCAACATTACTTTGATGTGTGAAGGCCGCTTTACTAATACTAATTTGGTTCAGTTAGTCGAATAGTTAATTAGTGAAGTACGTAACTAATTAGCCTCCTGATAACTGAATTGGTCGGTTATTTTTATAGTATTCTGTTTGTTTAGTTAGTTTATGTAGGTAGTCTGTTTCATTAGCGGTAGTTTTGTTATTGTTTTGAAGTTTAGACTTAAAGTTTACTCAGTAAGATAGTTTAGTTCAGTGTTAGGCGTGATAACCCGTTTTGTGTTACTAAGATTCACTAGTTTAGTTATAGAGGTGATATCTGCTTATAGCGTTTGAAATCCAAGCATCGCAACTGAATTGTTTGTAATAAAGCATTTTATTTACTGACCAAAGAAATCGTGGATTATTTTGTGATGTGTTGAAGAGAAAATGGCAGGTCGGAAAGGCCAAGTGGTAGTTAACTTCCAGGTTAAGTGAAATGATTTTTTTTTTCAACGTCAAAGTTTCATTCCATTCGCTTTCACCGGTTTCATCCACTTTACCTTTCTCCCGCCTCGATAACCTAATCCTGGGTCTCCGAGGATGGGATGGTTTGTGTCCAGCTACCAAGCTTAACACGCATGTTGGTATATAAAACCCGGACCAAACGGGAATGAGAGTTGTCGAGAATTCAAAGTCTTGTTCTTGTTTGGCCTGAAACTCTCCTGCGCTCTCGGTGATCGTCGTACACTCTCCAAGGATACAGTGTTACTGGAAAACAGTGGAAGCTCGAAACTTGCCCTCTCGTTTGGCCTTTAAATTCCATGCGCTATCGTTGACTCTTGTGCGCTCTCACATATCTGCCCACATTCCTTAAGTCAAATGCGTTATAAGAATTTTGTCTCGATATTATCCGGATTTACGGAGATGTTTGGAACGATTTCCGAATATTTACCGAAAATTTCCAGATGTTCCGACGATCTCCGAATGTTGCCGAAGATGTCCAAAGATTGGTGACGGTTTCAAAAGACAGCCACGATGCGTTTGGACACAGTGAATTAGGGAACTCAAACAAGACATTTAGCGTCATTTATACGCGGACTGTTTTTTTTTTGTCAAAATTGAATCAAATTCGTGACTGACTCATGCGTGAGTAATTGATCCGTACACGCGAAATCGATGTTTTCGACCCACAGACGTGAGACTCAGGCATAATATATGGGAGTTTGTAGGTTTACTCTCAAAGAAGTTGAACTCTCTCAGCGACTCTCGGTGACTTTCGGCGGTTTTCCTTAATTCTCGGCGACTCTCGGTGACTCTCGTTCTTGTTTGGGCTTACACGAAGTGGTGAGGTTTTGGAGATTACGCAGCTTTATCTTAGCTCCGAGTCTTCCTCGGATGGAGTCCCTTCATGCAAAGACCTAGCCTGTTCTACGCTCTCAGTTTGCTGTCAGCTAGAAAGGACAGTGTGTAAGTTAGAAAAGAACGCGAAAATAAGGTGGGCGAGATCTGAGGGAAAGAGGGCGTTTTTCGTGTACATCTACCCAATTCGCCTTTCCTACAATCTCGGAGCGTGGAACAGGTTACCCAGCATGTCAGTGCTTCCCGAGATCTTAAACATCATGCTGACTAGCTGTGCAGAAAGAATTTGTCGTCGCTCAGAAGATTGCTTCGTTGGGTCCTGTCTTCTTCACCTTCACGTGTATATTTTTTAAAAGAAAGCCGTGACACTATTCCAAAACAGTAAGGCACGGGTTTACCGGTTTTGTCTGGGCTGATTGGAGCTCATTTCACCGCAGTGCGCTGGACGAATCATGTATGAAAAATCCCGTCTATGATCAGGCACCTCAATAGTGAAGGTAATTTGTCCAACTTTCTGAAATATAAACGTTCATTTTGAAAAAGATTTGTGAATTGGGTGAATAATGAAGGGCGAATCATTACCGGCGAAAATCTCGGGTCTCCACACTGCAGAAAAATATCTTAAGGATCTTTATATTTCAAAAAGTAAGTATTTCAGCTGTGAACTCGTTTTCTGTCCCAATTTTCTTCACCACTGTGGGATCATGGTGAAATGACAGATGAATCGTAGCAGGCGAATAATGTTTTTAAAACCTGAGTCTACACACTGCAGTAAAATCGGCTGTATAAGTTTTAAATTTTTCGCAATAATTGACGAAAGCTGTTGTGGCTGCCCTGCCTCTTGGGAAGTTGATAAAATGAACTTAATAAACTTCCACGCTGACTGTTAGCCTTTTTGACAAAATGGAGAAAAAAGAGATTTCAAGGTCGTACACATTTCATTGAACCACAGGGACCTTGTACATGTACCAGGTTTTATCGTTTCTGCTAAGAGGATATTAAACTGTTCTTAAACAGCTGTTGAAAGCATTTTAGAAAAAAGACAAACAGCAACAACACGTGAACAAATTTGTTCGTTTGATTTGTAAACTTTGATGAGTGAGCTGCTGATTTCACTGCTAAGTACAGACCTGAGTTTTTTAAGAATGATTCCGTCGCCGGGATGATTTACCGATAATCACAAAACTGCTCAGAAAATTTGCAGATCTTTTGGTTCTTTGTGACAATTTATATCTAAGAAAGTTTCCTCTGTAAATTCAGCTGTAAATTCCTTTAATGCACAATTTTCCATCCTTATTTTGTCTTATTTTGTTTTTTTGTGATGGCATGGGCAAATAATGACCGGTGAACCATGAATCGCCGGCTATATTTCACTTGCCATGTTTCACCCATGATCACAAAATAATCACAGAAATATGTGCATAGAATGAGTTTTCATCAAACATACTAACTACCCAAAATATAATTCATTCAGAAGCAGAATATCCTGTATACTGTATCCTTCAACGGCTGTGATTATAAGTAAATCATGTCGGTAGAATTGTAGCTGGCAAATCATGACTAAAGAACCCGGGTCTGCAGACAGCAGCTGTAATCGGCTTTATTGTTATCGGCAGAAACGGTAAATTCCCTTACATTTTTGCCATCCAGTAGCCCTTGGCTTCCTGTGATCGAATAAGGGGCGCATCAGTTCTGTTACGTTTCCATATTGGGATGCTAGAATGATAGATAGTTGTAGATAGTAGTAACTAGCATGTTAGTGGATCCCCTAGCCCGACTCATTTGCATTACAATAGAATCATGGAATCCAGGCAATTTCGGGCAGTTTTGCCGTTTTTGCCCGATACGCAATGCCTCGCGTTCGTTGACATCGTAATGCGAATGAGAAAAAGTTGGATTCCAGTATGGGTATTGGGAACAGGACAAAAGATAAATCAAATTCGATCTCCGACCTAAATAATACTGGACATCTGCCTCCCGGGATCTGCCAGCAGCCCCCCTTGTAACCCTATTTTGGACTTAACTGATTGATAGAAGTGTAGCAACAGCAACTTGACCCATCAGGAGGCATTGGAGATCTTTGAATCACAGCTAAAACCCGTACCCTGTTTTAGATCAAAAAGTATAATTTTCAAATCCCTATTTCACACTTAACTCCTGAATTCTTTCTCGCAGCTTAAAAGCATATCATTTGGGGATAGCACATACCAATTTTGCTACGTTGCAGCTGTGAAAATGTTGGCCGGGCTACCACAGAGAAATACCTGTCCTCTTAAAGTGAGCTTGCCTCTTACTTCACATTGGCCTCCCTGTGCAGACAAGGGCTCCTCCTTATTCCTCGCGAAGCGAGGTTTATAAATTTGTCGCGTGGGGTTCGCGCGAGGATCGCTTAGGGCGGTCAAATCTCGATCTGCTCATACATATTTCGATGTGTCCGCACAGTTGCCTAGCAACAAAACCAAATCGCGACCGCTGACAGTTGCGCACTCTCATGTTTCTTCGGCGTTTCTTCATTTCTTGATTCAGTTGCTTGCTTCGCGGCGTACATTTGCGTGCTGATATGTTTATTCATCGTCTGTGAACAAGCAAGGAACGCCTGATTTAACAAGTGGCTGAAAATCCATTCCGGGGGAGATTTACAACTGAAACTCAGCGTGAATGCCGACTTGAAATTCAGCGCGAACAACGAAGGCGAAAGAGTTGACGACAAGAAAGCACGGGTAGACAACATCGTTTTCCGATAATAGCCTAGCGAAGACTAAAGCCATCAGCAGGACACAAACGGGAGACTGGAATATCACAGGCGAGAAATCTTGGAACATAAACAACGTAGCTTAAATTTAGCTTGATAGCACAGCGTTGTGGCAAAACGAAATTCCCCAACAACGCGAGAATCGATACAAAGACAGGCCTTCGAAATTATAACTCAGTCACACCAATTGAATAATAAGAGTGAACTCAGCGGCTACAAACTCGTCGAGAAAATGTGTGCTGAAACCGATCAGGACCGGTGACACCGACAAGAAGTGCTTCGACAAAATCATTTTGTTATAGAAACAACCAGAGGCGACAAAAAATACACGATCATCAAAATACTTTTGCTAGAAATATGCCTTTCCATCGGACTGACCAGGTTGGCTCAAAATTATTTCCTCTCTCTACCATTATCTTAACTCTTGATGTACCAGTAATTATTATTAACATATAATTACTTTTCCAAGTATGATCAAAATTACAGATTACACAAGAGAAATGAAATTATTTCACAAAATAGGTTTCAGGTCCCCAAACAACTTGCATATTTGTGTATGAGCAGTAAAACGAATTTAAATTTTAAGTTTAGGACGTTCCCGAAAAAATATTTGAAAGAAATAATTCATATTGGATCAGTAGGAATTTATAAAAGTTTATGTTTTCCTTAATGGATATAATTTGACCCTGTTAATAGTTAAAAAAATAATATTCAGATGGATCAGAAAGGACAATTTCTGTTCACAATTTGGTTTGGAAATGCACTTACAAGTATCGCTCTGCCTAACGATTACCACTTCAAAATGTGTAGCGGGGATAGGTACATACATGCATGTATTTGATGTGAAACAAACATTACTGCTTGAAATTATAAATTATTGATAATAATTTCATGCTACAAACAGTGACCAGCATCACAGGTCTAATCGCAGTGCACAAGCAAGCACCGAGATCATGGGAATTGAGATCCTGATCACCTTCAACATGATTTGTCTACGTGAAAGTTTACTTACTTCTGAAGGTTTCACATGCTATAATCTATGCACTCATCCTTTCCCTTAATTAGCTACTCTTGCTTTTCATACCGATTGACCTCCCTAAGCCCCAATGTAAACTTGCAAATTCACCTTACTGGTCTTCATACACTTCTTGTAGTACTAGTGCAGAGAACTTCTTTCTACTGACATTAACACTATTCATGTTTGGTAATCAGTTCCTTAATTTTGATGACCTAATTAAAGCATTGCTATTGTAGGGAGATGCTGGTCACTGGGGCTTCAAGGGTTAATGTATTATTTTATTGTGACAATTATCTAATCCAATTTTTATAGTATGTTGGGGGAATGAATAAACATGCTACAACATCAATATGAAACTCTTTGCTTTGCTTGCCATTATTCTGTATTATTCTCATTTCAATTTTTGGGTAAAAATGGATAATTTTTTTAATGTGCTGCATCACTCTTCAGCAGTAGTAGACTCCTGCTACAGTATCTCAACCATTCAAGGGAAATAATTAATTGTTTTAGCTATTGACACTTGTCAATACCCAGTAAATAGAACGTATTTTCGTATACATGACAGAGGATTGGGTGCAAGTTACATGGAAGTGACTGGAACCAGAATGTTGATCTTAACTCCCAATTCGGGACCATTGTGGCCACCCATCCACACCTCCAGTTAAACCGAAATTCTATCCCATCCCCACCCCCATGGCTCAATTGTGTGGTGCACCCGTGCCTGAGCTTCGTGAGGTTCTGCGAGTCACGTATTTCTAGTATACTTCGGTTTCCAGTGAGTCTTGACCAGCACGAACATAACGCAGAACACGAGCTGCTATAGTCTCGCTTTTCCTCCACTAACTTGTAAATGGTACTGGTTAAGGTACAGCCTTAACTTGTTTGCAGTCAGCAAGTTGACTTGGTGTTAGTCGTTCCAGTCAATGTTTGGCAGTGTGTTTCTTTCGGCTGCTCTTTTTTGTGTCTTTAAAGCAAGAACCTCTTGGTGTTGCACAAAACTCTTGTAGGCACTCTCGTCAACCATGAAGTCCTTGCACACCTTCTGCAGTATGTTACTGTTAAAAGAAGTTAGTTTCCCAGAGACAAACAATATCGCTTCACTTGTGCGCTAGGAAGAAGCCGGTTGATTTGATCGCTAATGCTAGGAATGTATCCGCGCGAGGATGCTCTGGTGTCACCTAGATCGGGAACAGGAAACCAATTTCCAGGAACCCTGCCGACCATCCTTCCTGTTTGCAAGACTCACAAGAGGGTTTCTATACATTTAATGTTAATTCCTAAGGAGGGGGCACTCCCTCTGTTGGTTATTTCTTATAATGGAAAACCCCCCTTCTTGAGATCCTGGTTCCGCCCCTGTTGAAGAATTTACAGGCGGCGCATAGTCTCTCACCCCCCCTCCCCCCTCCCCCTCCCCTTTTCTTAAGGAAAAAAGGTTTAACTTTAGAAGTTCGAGGTTTCCGGTGACCTGTTATGGACAATTTGCACTTCCGGTATGTAAGGGATTAAATGTATGTATGCAACTTGAGAACTTCGTTTGTTTCTAACCAGTGACCTCTCGAGACAATTAAGGCATGGGTCCTCCAGTTATTTCACTAGAAAGTAAGGAGGTGGTCTAACTTTTGATGAATTTGATATGAAGCGGAGTAAGCTGAGGATACACTTACAAGCTGAAAGTTGAAGAAACTTAAATTTTTGGGGGGGGATCATATATTGTCACGTGACCAATTAAGGCTATTTTCAGCTCAAAAACCTTTTTGGCAAAATGGCACCACTTTTCATAATTTTCTGGAGGCTGGAATCATCTAAATAATGTTAAGGCTACTAGTAACATCAATTCTGTGCCCGGGCCTTTGAAGAAAATTTAACATAAAATCCTGAAATAAGAAAACAATTTTACGAGGGGACTGGGAACTAGTACAAAACGGCGTTATTTACAAAAGCAATGAAATATTTCACAGTCTTTCGTTGCTGTCGTGATGACTTATTTAGTATCGGCAAAGTTGAATGACTGTTGGCATAAAGTGGTGCCATCTTCTGTGGCCGTAAATTCACGTGACCTTATTTGCATACGTCTTGTCATTCGTTATGTTAGCATTAGCAAACTTATCAGTCTGACAATGTTTTACCGTTTTATGTCTTAATCCTCAGAAGATGGACAACCCCCTAACTTTTTGGTAAAATAAAAGAGCACCCATGCCTTAATTTTGTTGAGCTCTGTACGACTCTTTCAAATCGTTCTTAAGCCGTGATATCGTTTAGCTACAACAGGCGGAAACGTTTTTTGCTCAAAAAGCTTTACTTCTCCTCTTTTGAGCTCAATCTTCATTTCGTCTAGTATTCTTGATTTCACGTAGGGGTTCAGACCAATTTTTTATCGCCAGAAAGCTGTGTTTCTAGAGACATCTGGAAGACATATTCACGTCAATGCTGAGATAGCTAACCGACTCGTGACGTTGTAGTTTTGCGTGTTAACCCGTGCTCTAATTCGCCCCATGTAAGGGAATCCGGAATACAACAATTTTTCGCCTTTGGAATCCGGAATCCAAGGCTTTGGAATCCGGAATCCAGTCCCTAGAATCCGGAATCCAACCCGTGGAATCCGGAATCCAACCTCATCCATAACTCTGGAATCCCGATCTGGTATGTACTACACTGTTAGTATAGTAATTTCATAACAAATCACCACCTACGCCCTACCCTCGGCGTCCTTTACCACCACCAACACCAAAACGTGTTTGGTCACCTAACACGTACATCGAATATGTCAACACTGCGGGTGGCATGGGTGGTTTTTGATTCCTTATTGGGCAAATGTTTCATATGTTTAAGATCATTTTTCGGACACGCCGTCTTTCTGAACTTTTCCGACCTTGACCTGCACTGTCTCCTAAATGGTCAACACCGTTCACAGTTGTTTTCATTCATACAGGATTTCACATCGAGCTACATGTAGTTCTATCCAACGTTCGGAAACGCCGAAAGAAGTACACTGAAGCTGAGCGGGAAGGATAATTGATAAATTCATAGCTATTTGGTAGTCATACATATCGGTGTAGTGTTTTGGTAGGACATTTTTCATCTGTCAGATCTGGACATCATGAAATCAAAAAATCTTCGAGCAGCCTTACTCAGTTTGGAATTATTTTGCTTCGAACTGGTACTTGAAACTTCAATTTTTACGAAGTACTGTCTGTGTCACCGCTGGTGGGCGTAAGACTGTGATGGGTGGCCGTTGGCTCATAGAGAGCTCATCTGCTCTTTAACTAGCCTCCGATCCTACGTAAAGCTAAGGTTCTTTTGGTTGGTCACGAAACGATCCTCCCTAACAAACGATCGGATGAAGGGTGGGTGGACGCTCAGCGAGAATCAAAACAAGATCCGTTAGAGATGGACCATTAGGAAAAGTAGGAAGGAGGGTGGGGGTGGGGGCGAATGAAGGAGAATGACAAAAAAAAATCATGCATGAACGGAAAATTTTTGCGAAAAAAAAATCGTTCACAGCGAGCAGCCTAGGAAAACATTCTTGCATCGATCTTCCGAAGTGTTTCACAGAAATCTTAGTAATGCGTACCGGAGAGCAGATTGGAGGAAAAAAAAAACGTCCGTAGTTAAAAACATGCCTTCTTTCCTGGCTTCTGTGCAGAGCGGATGTTTATTCAAAACGACATTTTAACCAGCAAATGTTTTATTTAATTCTTTCGCCACGGTGAATCAACACAGTGAGGGGATAAAACAGATCAGCGTCCCAATTGACATCAACCCCTTAAAAACCCACTCAATTCATCAATGGTTCACCACACCAGCGGGGTATACGTCCCCTACTCTTTTCGAACAGCAGTCAGTGGGTTCTTTCTTATACGTTTCATACTGACAGTCAGATCAGTGAAGGCAGTGAAAGTGCTGTGAGACGGGGCATACGGTTTTTTGTCCTTACCCGAAAAGACTAGAAGGTCTAACCATTTGCAGATGCGAAACAAAGGCAGCACATTCTACTCAGTTATTTTAAAACCTGAGTGTTGGTCCGGCCGGTAATCGAACCCGGGCCTAACGCTCCGAAGTCTGGTACCCAACCACTTGAGCCAACCAGTCGGCAGTTTTGGAGGACGCTGCCTCTTTAGTAGTGGTGTCTGGTGTCTGCCGATTACCGGAGGTCTACCGCTACCTATAGGGCCTAATAACTACCGCTTTCTATTGATGCTTTATGTTAATGCTTTCGCGAGGGCTCCTGCTGAGAGTTTATTGAGAGTTTATCAAAGAAGGAAACAACAACAACAACGACTGTAAGTCGTTTAAACTCTATTCTTCACAGAAAATGGTTACAAATCGCAATGAAAATTTCATGAACACAATTCTATTTGATGTCCAGAATGTTGAAAATTGCATTTCCAAGGAACTAGATTTCAAAATCTTCTGGGGGATCATGCCTCCAACCTCCCTAGATTAAAGGGAATCTTACGTCGCCTAGCTGTCGCCTTTTTTTCTCACTACTCACCATGCCACATAGCAAGCCGCCTTTTATGTCGCTTATTGGAAAATTTCTGAAACCCCTATGTCTCAACATTTAAAATCACAAGTATTTGAATGTTGAAAATTTTTGCAGTATGCAAACTGTGATTTTTAACATTTTTAGACTTAATTTTAGTGAAGGGGCTAAATTAAAAAATTCTCGGAGGTGTCCACTATCATGACCAGTATTAAACAAACAAATAGTGGTCCTCAAAAAATCGTATAATTAGATTAGGAAATTTTCGATTATAGAGATGCATCAGCATTAACGCATGCTTTAGAAATCAAAATAAATTTTGCTCTTTTGGACAGCAAATGAACTTTCCTGTTAATTTAGATAGACGACTTCATACATTTCAAAAAAATGTTGGCCTTTGAAATACGAATGACAACGAGAGTTAAGAAAGTTGGAATCCGGAATCACAGAAAGTTTGGAATCCGGAATCCAACCGTCGGAACCCGGAATCCACGACTCGCTTGGATTCAGTTACATGGGGCGACTCTAATACAGACTAAAATGAATGAAACTTTATTTTAAAAATTAGTTTGAAACCGTGGAAAGACATAAACGAAAGACTGAGAGGTCTTAGATAAGTTTAGACAGCCAAAATTCTAAAAATTGGGCAGAACCGAAAAGCAGAAATGTATTTCTGACCTGATGCGACGGAATCGTCCATCCGTCCGTCCGCACCACAGGGTTACCAATACACTGGATATAACCCTGTGCTGAATCCCGTGTGTTTTTGGCGCGAAATCGCATGTTGACCCGCAAAGTAGCAAAACAAGCAAAGACAACAAAAGTCAAAAACAAATTTGTTAATGGAAAAAAAAGTTCAAAAGAATACTTAGTTGTCTTTTTGGTGGAAGGGGAAAAGTTTAATTTAGGCGAGAAAAATTAGGCGATAAGGTTCAGGCGAAAAGTTCAAAGTTGCCTCGTCGGTTCTGTTCGAGCTCGGTCGGCACACCGCTTGAGTTCGCAGCTTTTCGCAGCGGTTTCGACACCAAATATAGCAGAGCTAGTGCTCTTTGGTTTTTTCTGTCCACAACCATGGTTTTTACGGGGTTCCGAACACATTTTGCTAGGAAAAACACCAGCATTTTCATGCTGGTAGGCAGCTTGTCACGAAGAAAGAAATAACTATTAAAATTAACTCCAAAGATGGCAATAAACGCTCGCGGCTTAGTGGCTTAACATCCAGCGTCAGGCGCTGACGACGCGGGTTCGGCTCTCAGCGGGAGTAGAAATTTTTTTCTTTTGTTTTTTCTTTTCTTTTCTTTCTTTTTTTTTTTTAATTTAACGACTTGAATGAGAGTATTTTTACAAATTAATAACTGCCAGCAAAAAAACAAAAACAAAACAAAACAAAAACAAAAAACAAACAAACAAACAAAACAAAAAAGGGGGGGCTCCGCTTTTAGGCTTGGCTAAATCTATATATTAGTGTTTTACTCTTTTATTGATTTTTATCTTTTACTATATACATATTGTAATGTATTTATATAGATGTGTAATATAAACAACTTGTTAAGCGCTATTGGATAGCGATAGAAATAGCGCTATATAAAGTATTATTATTATTATTATTATTATTGTTATTATTATTATTATTATTATTATTATTATTATTATTATTATTATTATTATTATTATTCACCCGCGCCAAATTAAATTCAGGATTTTCTCCCAGGCCTTTACTTCTAGCAATTTCGAAAAGAGAAGTAAATTGCACAGTGTCCTCTTTAGTTTGTTCCCATGGGTTAGAATAGTCCTTAAAAGACTGTTCTTCAGTAAATGTTTTGAACTTAAGAGTATCTGCAGTTTGCCCAGTTTGATCGTCCAGGTGGGAGGAGTCCTCTAGAAGAGTGTTTAGTAAATGGTTTGAACACAGGGTATCAATAGCCTATCACGTGTTATCGCGCAGGAGAGAGTAATTATTCCGGAAAAGAATTATCGTTAAGCATAAGGTTTGAAACCCACGGGTGCCAGCAGTTTGTGTACTTGAAGTTTTGGTGTGTGAAGTACTTGGTAAAGCTTCATTAGATTTAATATAATTTGATTTCAGCAACTTTAATGATCGGTCGTGGGTTTCCAAGAGAGTGGCTTAATGAATACGCACGGCTGGAGTGCAATGAAGCAAAAGGACAGATGCACTGTAGAGTTGTGAAGATTTTCCAAATATTAAAGGTAATGGCAATTTGTTCTTCAACAGAGGTATCAAAGTTTCCATGTGAGCAAACTTAAAGGGCAGAAACTCAAAACCATGTATTTAAGAAACTTAAATAAGTAGACTCTTCGTAAAACTGGAAGTTGTTAAAAACAACGCCTTTTATATTGCTAAAAATGAAAGACCATTTCGAGACTTTCGGGAGCGCAATCTCCAAGTAAAGAATAATGTCATATTAGGAGAGAAATACTTAAATGACAGCAAAAGAAATACGGTGTCACGGGTTACCTGTGGGTTAGCTGTACTGTGCTGTAATGTGCTGTGCTGTGCTGTGTTGTGCTGTACTGTACTGTGCTGTACTGTGCTGTGCTGTGCTGTGCTGTGCTGTACTGTGCTGTGCTGTGCTGTGCTGTGCTGTGCTGTGCTGTGCTGTACTGTGCTGTGCTGTGCTGTACTGTGCTGTGCTGTGCTGTGCTGTGCTGCACTGTGCTGTGCTGTACTTTGCTGTGCTGTGCTGTGCTGTACTGTGCTGTGCTGTGCTGTGCTTATGGAGCGTGAGGATGGGGATGTAATGAATACTTCTTATCCAAGCTTGTTCTTACTGATGGGAGAAGGTCGTACTACTGACTCTTGCAACAGGTTAGGATATACAGTCCATCTAAAAATACTACCACTACTTCCCCAAAGGACTTTGTTAATTTGAAAGGGCGTATCTATAGTAGCTGACGATTGAGGCTTTTATGTCAATGCTTAAAGGATATCGTCCAAGCTCTGCCCTGCAAGCAATGTTTTTTGTATACCATGGGACGTTTAATGTTTGTTTACAGAACCTAGTGAGTGAGTGAGTGAGTGAGTATTAGTAACAATAATAGTAATCTTTATTGCGCCGTACTCTCCAAAGGGAGGTATTGGTCATTCTCGTTCCCAGAGCCTATGATCTGTTCGGTCAGCGGTGAGATCGTGGGGCTCTGGTATCAACCATTACTGGCAATCTCATTCCCAGAGGATGCATTCCTTTTGGTCAGCATTTCGATCCCGCTGACCGTAAATGCGCGCGGGCTCTGGGGACGAGATTGCCATTACTGGATGTCGTGAAATTAACGACATCCGGTAGCGCATGTCTAATTCGTTAAGGTGCTATTGCGCCTGCTCCGTTCTCGTCCGTGGAGCTCTGGGCATGACAATTCTGACAACAACTGTAATCTAAGGACATGTGTTCGCTGCGACCTGGACGTGATCAATGAATTTTGTAGGTCGCCACATGTTACAAATTAAAGGAAGCTTTCATTACATTTTCAAACGAAACCGCCAAACTCTGACTGGCTATATTTGACAGATGATACATAACATGCCAAGTTACCATTATGGCTAGAGGTCAGTTACAGAGCAGTGCACCATATTGACAGACAAATTGCATGTATCTATTTTTATTTGGGAAGGGATGTCTCATTTTCACGAAATTGTATTGGTAGAAATCACGATTCCCGGACGACAACTTCAATAGATCCCGCTTCACAGTGAATGCTAAGTTCACGAATCCCGGCTCTATTTCATCTGTTTTCCCGATTCACATGCTCTATTTCGGTCAATTCACGGATCACGCGAAACCCCTTCCATGCAGACCCTGCCTAAACGCTAAATTTTTAGTTGTCGACAACTAGGCAGTTTCCCTTTTCGAAAAGGGAAACTGCTTTAGTTTTTGACCGCTTTACCCGTAATGCTCCTATTTACAATAAAAATAAGCCAATCAGCGCGCGAGATATTCGCTCAGTTATTGTAAAAAACAATATGGCAGATCCAGTTCTTAATGAATAACTGCTGAAAATTTGATGTGTTAACGTTGTTCGCGGGCAATATTAAATTAATAACTGCTGACCTGTTTGCGGGGGCACATCAATTGATACTACCGGTAAGTTTACACGTCTACACGTGGTAATGGCTCCATTTGTTAGAAACCTCCCCACTTACGTCAAGGATACCAACCACGCTCTTAGGATTTTTCATTCGTTCAATTTTGAGGAATCCGTTCCTGTTTTAATACCATGGACATTAAGTCTTTGTACACAGTCATCGCTCACAATGGTGGCCTAGAAGCTCTTACATATTACCTAGACCAACGGACGATCAAGGAACCACCTACCTACACACTGACCCGCTTGGCTGAACTTGTGCTGACACTTAACGCCTTTTCTTTTAATAACCAGCACTATCGCCAGATTGGCGGTGTCGCCATGGGCACGAAGATGGGCCCTAATTATTCGTGCTTGTTCGTCGGGTTTATCGAAGAACGAATCCGTGCCCAATACACTGGCTTCGTCCCACAGTCACACCAGCGCTACATCGATGACGTAGTTGGAGCCGCACAGTGCACTTGCCCCGAGGTGGAGCAGTTCATTGATTACGTCTGCAATTTCCATCCAGCTCTCCAGTTCACATTTACCATCAGTGAAGTTGAACTGCCTTTCCTCGACATTAAGCTCAACAGAATACAGACGTCCATACGCTACAAGGGCGGACTGACACACACAACTATCTCCACTACACCTCATTCCACCCACATCATTGCAAACAAGCAATACCATTCAGCCAGTTTTTACGTCTCCGGTGGATATGTTCTATTAATGATGTCGACTTTTCTGAAAAAGCTGAGGAGATGTTGACCTTTTTCAAACAACGGGGCTATCCTGAACCGCAACTGAATAACGAACTTCAGAGGGTCGCAACCATCTCACGTGACGAGGCATTGGCCCCAACGCGTCTCAATGTTACCAATGTGAACAGAGTACCTCTAGTACTTACTTACCATCCTTACAACACTGTAACGAGAAAGATCCTTTTACAGAATTTCAACATCCTATCAACTGATCCTGAGACACGTGGTATATTCCATGAGCCACCCCTCGTCTCATATCGGCGCGACAAGAATCTCCAGGATTTTCTAGTACACTCCACTAGCGGCTCTCAGAGGCCCCTTGATGCTGGCTCTTTTCCCTGCCGTCGTCCCCGCTGTCAGACATGCCAGTACATTACGTCTCAGACTGTTCTACATTTGCCCAAGAGCTCACACACCATCCAAAATCGCTTTACCTGTCAGTATGAGAATGTGGTGTACTGCATCATTTGCCGCCGTTGCACCAGCATGTACATCGGTGAGACCGGTCGGCGCCTACGGGAAAGCCAGTGAACACCTGCGTAGCATCCGCAACCGGTCTCCTGGGCTTCCTGTAGCTGAGCACTTCAACTCCACCAACCACACCATAGATGACATCAGGGTCTGTGGAGTCAAGCAATGCAGCAGCAGCAACACCAATCGAAAGCGGCGGGAGATGCAATTAATCTTTGAGCTCGGCACGCTCAAGCCGGGCGGACTCAATATTAATTTCAGTTTTATCATAAGTACGTTCATTCCACGCGCACGAGCTTTGGTTGTTCGTTTCTCGCTTTACGCGCGCGTTTTCCAGTTTTCCAGTTAGGCTTTTGTATGGCGCAACGCGCATATTCCTGCACACTGAAGAAGGGCTATGCCCGAAACGTTTGTGCTTTAACAAACTATGACACCTTAACGTGTTTAACTCGCGTATTAACTTTCCTTATTATTACTGGTGTCACGCATCGACTGAGTTTTGTCTCCTCTATTGATTTCCAGCCGTTTGAGGGAGTCCGATTTCATCCTCTTCCCAACGCAGGCGCACAAAACGGCTGGAGATCGAGCCTCTTTAACCCGTCTTGAAGCACTTGTCCTTTTTGTTTTTTATACCCGGACTCCCCTCCCCTGCCCTGCCCTGCCCTCCCCTCCCCTCCCCTCCCCTCCCCTGCCCTGCCCTCTCCAACCAACCATCCAACCGTGGCGGATCTGACCCTGACGACCCCCGCCTTTCCCAGACCATATTAGGAAAACACAAACTGTTTCTTTCAATTCAGAAGGGAGTTGAGCGAGAGTACGAAAGCAAGCCGTGGATGCCGTGGATATAAGTTATATTTAGAAAAAACCTTTTTAAAACAGTGGTTGTTTTCGTCAGTAGTGTTCTTTTTGTTCAGGTAAGAGAATTTTGGTGTAAATGCGGGCGTTATTGGCGCATGTTATTAATGAAATCGATTTTACCTGTCATCTGTCAAATGTGCATGCAACCTTCGTAGATAGTGGAGTCAATTTAGAAAGGAATTTAAAAAAAGTTAGCTTGGTAAAGTTGCTTAATGAATATTTGTCTCTTCTTTGCTTTAAGACAGGGAAGCGACTACTTTTTCAATACATGACAAGAAAGTTTTGATCATAAGCTTATGTGAGGGAGTTTACTTACACTTTCAGAATGTTCGAGTGATTCGTGATCGGTTGAATTGTCCGGCGTGCGAGTGTGAGCTTTAGCTTCAGTCAATTGTTAAAAAGTCCCTAAAATTTCTTGTATTTGAGAGTAATGTGTTTAAATATTCATTGTAGTTTCAAAGACGCGCACATTATGCAAAGTTCTAGGGATCGGTCATTATTTATGGAGATGGGGGGGGGGCAAACATGGGGGGGCGGTCAAGGATAGTTTAGAGTGGTTAGAGGGGGGCTAATTTTTTTTAATGAAAGAAATAGGGGGGTCATCCTTCTTAGGTTCTGCTCGGGTTCAGTTAGGGGTAACTTCAAAAAAGATAAAATAATTTCAAGGATCCAAATAGGGAAGAGGGATGTTAACCCAGTTGAAAAAAAGAAATTGTTTCTAACTTAAAGGAGCACAGTCACGAAGATTCGCAGATTTCTGGTCAAAACTTTGCTAAAATTATCGGTAGCTAACTTTATCCATGCCCAGCATTGTGTTTGAACATTTAGAGGAACATATTAACTTAATTTCATTAAGAGAAAACAAACCATGACCATTTAATATCGATTTACTGTCAACACGCTGAAAGAATTTGAAAAGTTTAGCCTAATTTTTTCAAATTGCAATCCATTTCCATCTGTGCCATCCGTAGCAACAGATGACAGTAGATAGTTTCCGAGAAGTAATATAGTCATTGGTAACAAAACTAAACCATTATTTGTGGGCTTTCATTGATGTGAGGACATATTTTTTATTTTTAAAGTGAACTAAAATAGCGCGACTGTGCCCCTTTAAGTGTAATGGTCTTCTTTTAAAGTTCTATGGCTATTTCACACTATGTTGAAGACCAGTACCCATCCATCCCAACCTATCACAGCCTACTTTAGTGAATGATTTTGGCTGGAAATATACATTTCCACCTTACAAATGTTTGTGTCTGTTTAATAGCCTATAAGGTCATGAAACCTGTTTTAACATACAATTACTGATGCTTCGACTTCAAATGACATATATGGCAATTAATTGTCTCAGATTGAGAATGTGGTAGTACACCTTCCTTGTCACCTTATATTGGCATTCAAGCCTGTCCATGGTATGGTATGTAGTTGGTAAAGTATCAAGAGCAAAACAACCTTGACTGATGAGGCACTTTAATTTTGCACATTTGAACTGTTACATGTAGTTAAGCTTTCTAGTGCATCGACATTGATTTCCTTGCATTGTCGCATAATGCATGCTGGCTGTTTGTACGTGGCAGTGGAATAGCCATCAGGGAAACAAAGGGCCTTAAATGTGAATTCATCAACCAGTCTTAGCAATATCAGGCTATAGCAGATTCGTATCTAATTTTTCTTTCTATTCCTTGCCTTTCTGGTGTTTTCTGTTTTCCTTCTGCGTATGTGGTTGGTCTTTTTCCTTGATGCAAATAGGGCATAGGCACCATATTTCGGACTTAGGTACAAGCTTAGTTTGGATTTTAGCATTTTTTGTGGTATCCAGGAGTGATATCAACGTGCCAATCAGAGTCTTATAATATTTCAGAAAACAATACTTATTTAAGAGCTGCTGTAGATCGCAGACTTGATGCCTATAATTTTAGGCAAAAATGATGCTTTGCTTAGCTAGATTTTTTCAGTATGCCATTCTTCCCCTGCTTCGCTATCACCTGCCGGGCATCTGTATCATCCTCTTTGGTGCATTCATATACCGTATTTACTCGTTTAGACACCGCCCCCGAATAGATGCCGCACCTGGAGCCGAAAATATTAATAGACGCCACCCCCGAATAGACGCCGCATGTACGGTGCGTCATCTATTTGAGGAAAAATCAATATCTGATAAAACCTTAAACCTTCCAGTAGATGGGTCTGAAGACGACGGTATTCACTGCTTGAAGGAAGGACAACCTTGTAGGTCCGGAAGACAAATGCTTAAATCTCAGCTAGGTATTTTAACTGAGCCAGACACCAATCCCTTTGAAATCACAGATTCAGATGTAGAGGACGCAAGCCCGCCAGAACAACTTCTAGACTCTGACCACGAGGAGGACAGCGATATTGAAATTGACTAGATTGCCTTGAGTGGTATCTGAGGCTTTCTGGAGACCTAACTCACGAAACAAGAGAAAAGACGTACTTTATTTCATCATATTTGTTACTGTTAAAAAAAATTACCATTACTTGAATAAAGTGAATAAAGTGATTTTTTAATAGACGCCGCCCCCGATTAGACGCCGCCCTTGAATAGACGCCGCAGCTAGAGCTCGAAAAATTAAATAGACGCCGCGGCGTCTAAACGAGTAAATACGGTATAGAACCTAAGTTATCTGTTGGTTCTTTGTATTTGGCTCTGGTCTTGTATGTTTAAAGAAATAAAGAAATAGCGAAATTCATATTAATACACTTCGTTATTTTGTTCTCCCAAAATCACGAAATTAAAATATACACGTGAAATGCGGCTTCAGAATTTTCGCAAAATTAAGTACGCCAATTAGAAAGAAAGTAATTATTAGTAAGTCAAGTAAGGAACAAATTTAATAAGGTATTGCTATGAAAGTCATTCCTTGTAACATACTGTGTATCATGTGGCATTGGCTAGTCGACTTCATGCACCCAAACGTGAAAAAACTACATCACAGGCTGAGAATTATAGGGGGGCGGGGTCAAAATTTACTTATTGATTAAAAGAGGGGGGACCACTTGCCATTCTCAGGCCTGGGAAGGGGGGGGGTCCATGCAGAAATTTTTATCTTTCAATATATTTTTCCCTCCCCCACCCCCTCTACTTAAATAATGACTGGTCCCTCACAAAAGGTGCCACATAATTCTTTTCATTGATCATGATTTCTTTGACCCATCGTTAATTCATTGCTGTTTGATTTGACAAAACAACTTCGATGGTAAACTTAGTGGTTGTTTGAAACTATTCCATGAGATGAAAGAGATCAAAACAAGAGTTCTCTGACTGGGCTCTTTGTCAAATATAAAGAATACACAGAATGGTCTAGAGTCCAAAGTACAATGGAATCCCGATTTGAGCCTCCTAGGGAAACAGAAATTGGTTCGAAAAATCAGGTGTTCAAAAAATCGAAGGTGGCATGAAATTGCGCTTTATTTATAAAGTATTGTTTATTGACAACCAGGAAAGCAAACAGAAATGCTATGGCACTCTTGTACTGAAAGCAGTTCTTTGGCTTTCATTTAAATGGTCATACTTTAGGACTTTACTCGACCGGCTCTTAAAGTTGGATTATATTAACAACACAAGCAGGAAAGCCAGGCCTAAAAATTGACCATTCAAATGAAAAGCACTCAGAGCAGTACTTTCTTTGGTACTGTTTTCTGTGTAATAGAAAGTGTGTCTAACTTTTGAGTCTGTGAATAAAACCCTAAAGTGTGACCATTCAAATGGAAGCTACTGAGTTAAAACCTTTCCTGCGGGTTCGAGAAATCGAAGGTAAATTTCTTATAAATTTCTTCCATGGAGGCAAAAATTAGTTCAAAATAACGAAAGTTTCGAAAAATCGGGGGTAAAAATGCAGTGTTTTGACTGAAGCAAAATCAAGGGAAACGTGACATGGTTCGAAAACCAGGAGGTTCGACTAAGTGAGGGTTCGAAAAATCGGGGTTATATCTTGAATTGGCTAAATTTCAGAATACCCGGCCACTTATTTCCATCTCATTGAATAACAAAAGTGCCTGTTGTGTTAATTTGCCTCGTTCTTTAAAGCATTCTGACACCTGTAAATGAAGTGCATGTAAATGAAGTGGCCAGGTATTCTTGCTCCCTTGAATTTTATAAGTCGGGAGTGGTTTAAATATCACATAGTATATGGTATAACTTGTGTGTTCAGTTCAATGGATTGAACAAGTCAAATGTTTAATTAGTACAAGCTCTTGTTAGTGACAAGTGTCTATATGTATGAAGTGACTAGGAACATCATTTTTAACTCCCCCCTCCCCCCTGGGTGGGATGCTACAACCTCAGACATAAATTCTTGGGACACTTGTTATTAGGTAAGTTTAAAATGCACCCCTTCCCCCCTCATTAATGTTGGAAAAAAGGCACATATAAAGACTTGCAAACATCATAGGGTTTTCAACATTGTGATGGGGGAGGGGAGAGAGGGATGACTTACAAAAAATTAATGTCTCAACAAGTTTGTCCAAGGTTGCTAGCTGTAGCTTCAGTCTAGTATCAGAGAGGGTGTTTTGTCTAAACAAGATATAATTGCTAATTGCCATACAAAAATGGAAAAAAGAATAAAGAAAAAAGCCAAATAGGAATTAATTAGCCATGTAAATTACATTCTTAGATCTTCATACATGTAATTCTCAAAGCAATTTATATGGACGATGGTGTGATACTTCAATTTGATATCAAATGAGTTGAAATAAGTTAAATTGGCCACCTGAAAGACCTTTTGAGCTTAACCCTTTGTCAGAGCAATTCCCTGAATGTGGTTAGCGTACCTAAATTTATTCCTATTTACAATAGGTATTTTCTTTTCCCTTTTTTTTCATTTTTTATGTTATTGCAATTAGGTGTACATGAAAAGAGAAAATATTCAACCAGGTTGCAAATTCCACTTTAATACACTGCAATTACATGAACTTCTTGTACATCATGAATGAATTACATATATATTTTTTGTTTTTGTTTGATGCCTGAATTTTTAAATAATTATTGTTGTATGTATATTTATTTGGTTTTAGAGTCTAAAACCAAGAAAAGCCTGGATTTTATTCTAAGAGTACACTGTTTAAGATGGAAAATATTTCAGCTGAGGAGCTTAGGAAGTACATGAAAAAAGGATGGTTTGGAGGAACTGCTTTGTATCTGAGTGACAGACAGCTGTCAAAAGTTCCTGAAGCTGTCACTGACCTGAAGTATCTGAAGGAACTTCGACTGGGCAGAAATAACCTAACAGAATTACCAACAAGTATTAACAAGCTGAAAAATCTCAAAAGGCTGGACTTGGATAGAAACCAGTTAACATATCTTCCTGATAGCATTGGTGACCTGAAGGAGCTGAGAAGTCTGAATGTGAGCAGCAACCAGCTGTCTGCTGTGCCTACCAGTGTGCAGCAGCTGAAGACGCTTGAACAGCTGAATTTGGATGGTAACCTTCTGACAGATTTACCTGAGTGGATTGGTGACCTGAAGGAGCTGAGAAGGCTGAGAATGAGCGACAACCAGCTGTCTGCTGTACCTACCAGTGTACAGCAGCTGAAGAAGCTTGAATGGCTGTACCTGGATGGTAACCATCTGACAGATTTACCTGAATGGATTGGTGACCTGAAGGAGCTGAGATTGCTGTTTGTGAGTGATAACCCTTTTACAGTTGATGGAATGAGAAGCCTTCTGGAGTTAAAGGACAAGAAAAAAGGAAAGGTTGACATATATTTTTCAGGTGGGTATAACTAAACATACCTTTGACTGATTAATTAATAAGCAATACTACTTACATACTGAAAGTATATGCAAGGAAAACAAAACAATATAGTTTCACAAATTTGCTTTATCTGGGAGGGAATGAACACCCCTTAATTCTTGCTTTCAAAAGTTTTAGAAGTTAAAAATGCTTCGTGGTAGAAGACAAGGAAAAATCAAAAGGCTCCTTCAACTTGGATGAACTAGCAGCAAATTTTCAGCTCTTGAATGCTGGTTATACATATGTGTATATTCTTCCTGTCACATTAACTCTTTGCATGGAATGTGTGATCATTACTTTTTATGTAGAATATTGCATTAGTCAAAGAAAACTTGCATTCTGATTGGCCCATGAAATGATGGTAATTAAAATTAACGTGGAAGTGCATGCCTAAGAAGTGATGTCACGCTAGTAGAATATCATTTGATTTCTCTTTAGTAAGTTAACTTTCCATATACTTGTACAAGCAATTGAGCTTACATTTGCAGAAGAAATTACAGGTACAGACATTGTTATTCACAAACTCGGCGAAGGATAGAATTATCTAGAGTGAGAATCTTGTTCAATTTTTGAGCCAGTTGCACTTTCTGTATTTTGCAAAATGAAGCAAAATGAAATATAAAAAATATAGATTGGACTAACAAACAAAAAATAAAATCAGTATAGCCTGATCTTTAACTTTTCCCTCATTGTCCTAGAAGAAATGAGTCATTTCGCCGCAAAATACAGATCTGTATTTCGCAAAATGACTCCATGCTGTGTTTTCCAAGCTCTTTCATTCTAAAAATGCAATCATTGTGTCCTTTAAGTTAATAAAACTATTAAATACTATTTTCCTGCAGATGGCCATCTCTTTTGTTACAGTGCATCACTTAGCAAATTATAGATCTGCAAATCTGTGTTTGCAAAATGACCCTGTCCCATTCTTTCCGGGACCTTTTATTTTGAAAATGAAATTAATGCGTGCCTTGGTAAACAAAAACAATGAGGGGAGTCACTTGATAATTTTGCTGTGTTGCAACCACTACTGTTGGCCATTTGAAGCTGAAAATAATCTTAAGTTGCCTTTTGATGGCTACTGTAACTCGAGGAGAAGTACTTGCGTGTCCAAGTGTGTATGTGGTGCATGACTAAATATACTTAATATATATATAGCTAGCTAGCTATATTAAGAGGCTTCTGTTGGAAAGTTACCGTGATTTAAAAGAGATTGACACGATACCTGATGCGTTGTTTGTTTTATCTGTTTTAGTGAGGGGTACTTTTGTAAAAGGTAGTTCGGTTTGAATTTTAGTGTATAAATTCAAATATAATGGTAGAAAGAGAACTAGTATGCAGTCACGACACATAATCCTGATTTAATATACCCATCTCGAATAAACGCCGGGACCTCAAATAAACGCCGGTACCCCGAATAAATGCTGGGACCCCAAATAAACGCCGGGGGCATTTATTTTAAACTCGGCCCTGTAGACCCGGCGTTTATTTGAACCCGGCGTTTATTCGGGGTCCGGCGTTTCATCGAGAAAATACGGTACTGTAGTTTTGAACAAAGATTCGGTGTATTGGACGGTTGTTGTGGATTTATCTGCTTTCCTTAGGATTAATTATTTCCTTGTTTTGAATACGCTCTGCAAGTGCTCGGCGCTCCCCAGGTGGCAAATTGTTTTTTGGTTTAATGAGTGGAATTTCATGGACTTAAAAACCCGGCAGATCCTTTCAGAAACATCACTCTTTTAAGTGGCTTTAAAGAATCTTGCAATTAAACTGAGCCAAAAAACCTAACTAATTGCCAAAGAGCTAGCACACACAATGGCACAAAGATTTTAAAGAGCTCTAAGAACGTAAAAACCCTCCAATAAATGGCATTTAACTACAAAAGAAGCCATTATTACTCAGAAAGATATTCAAGGAGCCTCCCTTGATCTCTTACAGGAAAGGAAAGCCCCTTAAATACATACTTGTAAAAGCCAATTACTATAAAGGCTTTGAACAGTCGCGTAGGTCTGTCACTGGGCATGTTTCATGGCATGAGACTTTATTTCCCCTTTAAATTTCACTTCCGCCGTGGTGCCGACAAACTTTTGCCGTGATGTTCAAACTTTTGCCGTGGTGTTCGCAAACTTTTGCCGTGATGTTCACAAACTTTTGCCGTGGTGTTCACAAACTTTTGCCGTGGCGATTACAATCTTTTTCCGTGTTTACCAAATCGTTTTTTCGTCAGCTCCAAACTAAAGTTAGTTACCTAAAACTTAAGGGATTAAACTAAAGGAATTGTTGACGTATTTTTTTTAAATTGTGCGGTATTAACTTGATACTTTTGCCGTGATACTTGTGGGCCACCGTAGTTTATGGTTAATAGACCAGTAAACAAAAATTAAAACGCAGGAAAGCCATCTTTCACTTTTCCCTTGTTGGTCCGAGAAGAAATATGCCATTTTGCCGCAAAATACAGACCTGTAGTTTTTGCAAAATGACTCCACGCCGTGCTTTTCATGCAAGCTCTTTTGTTTTAAAAATGAAATCAAGTGTCCTGCTATGGTTTGCAGGCTACAGCAATAATAATTATTATTATTGATACATGATGGTCAGCAGTGTGATGCAAAATACCCAAATTAAAAATACGAGAGATAAAAGCATCCCTGCCCCCTTGAAGGCCTCCCAATGTGCACATGTTAATCATGAGGGAAAACTGGCCTGCACTCATGTCCAATACTATCACACTGATATGGACCATTATTTGCGATTGACGGTCTGTACATTTCACACAGACTGTCATCGTTGCTTACGGACCATTATTTGCAGTTGAGGGTCCGTATGCAGTTTCACACAGACCATCATTCTTGCTTAGTCGGTCCAAATATAGAGCATGCATCTCATTATCACACCTTCATTCTTGCTTATGGACTGCTATTGGCGATTGACTTACGGATGGTCATCCTTGATTACGGACCGTTATTTGTGGTTGGCAGTCCATTTAAACATACGTTCGAAGTCATCGATATACACAAAAGGAAAGACAGTGACGTGGATTACTAAAATGTTCTATAAGCATATTGCGCAAACTGATAACGGGGTTCTAAAAGTGGACTCGCCAAGAGACAAACATTGTCTCGAGATTAACCTTGCGGAAGTAACATTTGACCCAGGGGCAGATCTAGGATTTTGAGTTGGGGAGGGGTTAATTTTACATAAAATGTTTCACTGTGGTTGAATTGACCTTGAGCTGAGTTCTGGAAGAGTTACCATGATAGCATCAGTCGTGACAGAATATCTAGCAGCTCCATTCGGTGGGCATCAGGTGTCGGCAAGGTCATCGATGATGGCATCAATGTTCAACTCATGATGTCATAATGGATGTGAGTTAACAAAAGTCCGTTCATTCTTTAGTTCTTCAGTCATAATGATGCCAAGGCAGGTCTTAACATGCCTAAGACCACTGATCGACCTTTCAATTTCACATAATGTCACTCAGGTAAAGTACAGAATACCGACATGAGCCAGTAAATGTTTTGAAAAAATAAGCTATCAGTCTGCATATTTAAGTGTTTTTGCTGCTGTAACGGGAAGGTCTTGCGAGGGTATCTCTTTCCATTTCAAGTCCCACATGTACTAGTTCTGCCTCTAGAGTTCAGCTGCTGAACGTAAATCCTCCCTGTACAACTCGATAGCTTTTTGATGTTGTTGCCCTTTCAAAGGCCTAGATACTTCTATCGCAGATGGGAAGAGTTTCAAAAATGTTAGTTGCTCATTTTGCTCGTTCCGAAAAACGTGACTGTAATTCCATTTCTGCGTGTCTTGATTCTAGTTCTGAGAGTTGTCCCGGCCCAAACATGTCCTCTAAGTAGTGGACGACTTGAAAACAAAGACAAATTCAGCAACACAATAATTTTCTCAAAATTAACTGGAAATCGGTAACAGGAGTTTCCTTCTCGGTGACCAGTAAAGTTATTGTACCTACTCTGGCTTTTTGTTCCAAGCAACTGAAAAGGGGAAGAAGGGGGGAGAGGTCACAGGCACCCTGTGACTACCCCCCTGGATCCACCAATGTGACCACGTCAAAAGTGTCATGCATGCTTTAAAAATTATTAGTTGCTGCACGGAAGTTGAAATGCAGGGACAAACAGCACAGATTGCCCATGAAAAGAGCTCTTGGGGATGGTTCTGTTAATGTCTACCATGGTCGAATCTTGAGTTAGGTAAGAGCTGGAAATAACCAGTCTTACTTGTAAAAGAAGTCTTTCAACAGGGTCTGCCATTTGACTCTAACGAACAGTCACACAGAAAAAAAATTTAAGTTGATTTTTTAACATTATAATTTGAAATACACCAAATTAATTCTGACTAGTTTGCAAGCTGAGGACAGCCTTAATTATAATGTGCAACAAAACCAGTTTAGAAGAAAAGCGTAGGAAACATTAGTACAGTTAACTATTAAGCTATCTCGAACTGTATGCATATGTTAACCCCCCCCTCTTATATATAATAAATGAATATCTTTTCAATCATCTGCCATTATGGCTCTCCTGTGAGAACTCTGTGTCTTAATCTGAGGTCAGCTAAAGTAACATACACCTCATTCCACGGCATCATAGTGATGTTAATTATTTGCTCCATGACAGCAATAACACTAGTGAAACTCATGTTCATGCAGTTATGAAAAATGCATGATGCCTTAAACTATATATGTTTATGCTTGTTCAGCTTAACAAGAACTTGGCAGGTGGCTGCCACACATTTGTCAAATATTAAGAAAAAGAAAACCGTTTTGAAGCATTAATTATTTGGTCCAGGTCAGTAATTTCAGTCTGTTACAGTAGAGTTTTGTTGAAGTAACTGTGCAATATACTATGATGGACTCTTGCTATCTTGAACTACTACTTTCTCAAATAGTTTTAATTTTTTCACTTGAGATTTCAAGATAGCATTAGGGTCTAATTACACTGTAACTTACGTACAACATGCCATTAATATCCAGCATCACCTCCTTTGATTCTCTTTGTCTTCAAATTTTCTTGTAAATGTAGTAATGCTGTTCTTTCCCTTTTTAGCAACTGCCTAGCTGAACTCTGTGCTGTTTGCAGAAGTAAACTTGAAGTTGAAGCACAGTCTTTATGTATAATATTCCCAACAATGATGAGTTAATGTGAATAGCCTGTATTAGCCTTGCTTGTTAGGCGGCGTGACGTCTCAAACGTCGCTGCGGTCTCATAAAATGGGTAGCACATTCCTGAATTGGCGGTGAGTCAGTAGAACACATTTCTGAATTGGTGGTAGTCAGTAGACTTAGTCTCTGCGCGGGCTCGATCTAAATAATCAGGCTCGTTATAATGACGTGGATTTTAGGAGATTGAAAGCTAATGTTTCAAATAACGCACGATTTGCTGGTGACACGGATTTTTATAAACAGAAGTGTGAAGCGTAATTTTGTTGTTTTGAGTTTCGCAGCGTATTGAAGTTGAGTAAAGGTAAGCGTTGAAATGTTTCTTTCGCTGTTTTTGAGGACATTTTGTTTTTAAGGGGCAGTGTTTACAAAGGCTAGCGAGAACTTGGGAGTTGTGTGCGTCCAATGCCCTGATCGGCGCTCACGTGCGTTCTCTCAGTGCACGAGACGGAAAACAATCTGTGAAATCTATACCTGCCACTGTAAACCCGGTCCTTACAGAATCAAAGCTGGAACTAACTTCTATAGTTTAATAAATAGCGTCCCAAAAAACTATAACACTAAAAAAAGGAAAACAGTGAACAAAAAATTTCGGTGGTGATGAAATCTCTATCAAATAACAAACAAGGCCTGAGTATCACCAATCTAAATTCAGCTAAATTGATTCCGTCGCGCACCAGGTCAGAAATACATTTCTGCTTTTCGGTTCTGCCCAATTTTTAGAATTTTGGTTGTCTAAACTTGTCTAAGCTAGACCTCTCAGTCTTTCGTTGATGTCTTTCCACGGTTTCAAACTAATTTAATAAAGTTTCATTCATTTTAGTCTGTATTAGAGCACGGGTTAACACGCAAAAATATAAACGCCACGAGTGGGTTAGCTTAATCTCAGCATTGATCATGACGTGAATATGTCTTCCAGATGTCTCTAGAAACACAGCTTTCTGGTGATAAAAAATTGGTCTGAAACCCTACGTGAAATCAAGAATACTAGACAAAATGAAGTGTGAGCTCAAAAGAGGAGAAGTACAGCTTTTTGAGCAAAAAGCATTTCCGCCTGTTGTAGCTTAAGGATATCACGGTTTAAAAACGATTTGAAAGGGTCGTACAGAGATCACTGGTTACAAACAAACAAGGTTCTCAAGTTGCATACATACATTTAATTCTTTTCATACCGGAAGTGCAACTTGTCCATAACAGGTCACTGGAAACCACGAACTACTAAACATCTTACATCTTACCTTCGATGCAGCCCAGCTTCTTGTTAACGCTCTCTTTACATCAAAGCTTGACTACTGTAATTCGTTACTATATGGTTTACCCAAGCACGTGACTAAACAGCTCCAACGTGTGCAGAACGTAGCTGCTCGAATTGTTTCTCTCTCACCCAAGTTCTGTCATATTACACCTGTTCTTATGAGTCTCCATTGGCTCCCAATTGATCTCCGAATTAATACTTATCATCACCTACAAGACTCTCCATGGCCTAGCGCCTGCTTACATTGAGGATCTCCTTGTCAGCTACATTCCGGGACGTTATCTAAGATCTGCAAAGAAAAATTTACTCGCCGTGCCTGGTTTCAAACTAAATAGTTATGGCCGCCGTGCTTTCTCTGTTGCTGCGCCGTTGCTTTGGAACAGTCTTCCACAACATGTTAGGGATGCAGAATCGCTAGACATTTTTAAAAGACAGCTGAAAACAGTTCTTTTTAAATTGATAATTTTATTGTAAATAGCGCCTTTGGACCGTTGGGAAAGGGCGCTTTAGAAATGTTATTATTATTATTATTATTATTATTATTATTATTATTATTATTATTATTATTAAAGTTAAACCTTTTTTTCCTTAAGAAAAGGGGAAGGGGGGGAGGGGGGTGAGGGGTGAGAGACTATGTGCCGCCTGTAAATTCTTCAGAATTTCTCGTTTTGGTTTTGCTGTAAGTACCTCATATGATCACGCAACTGGTGAAAAAGAGATAAATATATTATTCTATAGTTAAATGTTAATTGAATGCAAGGATCAATAATTGATCCTATTGATCCCTGATCCTCAATCCTCCCAATCTGATCCTGGTTATCCCTGAAACCAAGAACATCTGGGCAAGTGACTTCTTTTAATTTTACTTGGCCACGGAGATTTTCTTTCCGTTTCTTTTCTTTTCTCTTTTTTTTCTTTTTGTTTTGCAGAAGTTGAGTTTGGAACAGTTTTTCTTTCAAATAAGCATCGATTTTTATACCTGGCACGTTTTTGGATGGACTTTTAGGGGTTGTGCTTCTGGTTGTGGCACAACCACCACAACCAGCTCCTTTTTTAGGGGTTGTGCTTCAGGTTGGGGCACAACAACCACAACCGAGATGGCTGTAGAACAGTACACAGTGTATTTCACTGGGAGGGCAAAATAGACAGCTAGAAAGTATAATAAGAAAACCCTTTGTTTAAAGTTGGTAACACTAAATAGTGCACAGCAGTAATAAACTTGTTTCACTCTAGCTACACCACTTTTCTCCATTCTCAGCAATCAAATACACAGGCATTTCAGTGCTTCCCTCTCTCTTAAATTATTCAATGGAACGTTGAATTTCATTAAATCTTACAACTCTTACAACTCCCACAACACTCACAACTCTCACAACCCTCACAACTGCCACAACCCTCACAACTCCCACCACCCTCACAACCCTCACAACTTCCACCACTCTCACAACTTCCACAACCCTCACAACCTCCACAACCCTCACAACTCCCACAACCTTCACAACTCCCACAACCCTCACAACCCTCACAACCTCCACAACCCTCACAACCTCCACAACCCTCACAACCTCCACAACCTCCACAACCCTCACAACCTCCACAACCTTCACAACCTCCACAACCCTCACAACCTCCACAACCCTTACAACCCCCACAACCTCCACAACCCTCACAACCTCCACAACCCTCACAACTCCCACAACCCTCACAACCCTCCACAACCCTCACAACCTCCACAACCCTCACAACCTCCACAACCTCCACAACCTCCACAACCCTCACAACCTCCACAACCCTCACAACCTCCACAACCTCCACAACCCTCACAACCTCCACAACCCTCACAACCCTCACAACCGTCACAACCTCCACAACCTTCACAACCTCCACAACCCTCACAACCTTCACAACCCTCACAACCCCCACAACCTCACAACTCCCACAACCCTCACAACCTCCACAACCCTCACAACCTCCACAACCCTCACAACCTCCACAACCCTCACAACCTCCACAACCCTCACAACCTCCACAACCTCCACAACCCTCACAACCTCCACAACCTCACAACCTCCACAACCCTCACAACCTCCACAACCCTCACAACCTCCACAACCTTCACAACCCTCACAACCTCCACAACCCTCCCAACCCCCACAACCCTCACAACTCCCACAACCTCCACAACCCTCACAACCTCCACAACCCTCACAACCTCCACAACCCTCACAACCTCCACAACCCTCACAACCTCCACAACCTCCACAACCCTCACAACCTCCACAACCTCCACAACCCTCACAACCTCCACAACCTTCACAACCCTCACAACCTCCACAACCCTCCCAACCCCCACAACCCTCACAACTCCCACAACCTCCACAACCCTCACAACCTCCACAACCCTCACAACCTCCACAACCCTCAACCTCCACAACCTCCACAACCCTCACAACCTCCACAACCTCCACAACCCTCACAACCTCCACAACCCTCACAACCTTCACAACCCTCACAACCTCCACAACCCTCCCAACCTCCACAACCCTCACAACCTCCACAACCTCCACAACCCTCACAACCTCCACAACCCTCACAACCTCCACAACCTTCACAACCCTCACAACCTCCACAACCCTCACAACCTCCACAACCTCCACAACCCTCCCAACCTCCACAACCCTCCCAACCTCCACAACCCTCACAACCTCCACAACCCTCACAACCCCCACAACCCTCACAACTCCCACAACCCTCAAAACCCTCACAACCTCCACAACCCTCACAACCTCCACAACCCTCACAACCTCCACAACCCCCACAACCCTCACAACCTCCACAACCCTCACAACCTCCACAACCCTCACAACCTCCACAACCTCCACAACCTCCACAACCCTCACAACCTCCACAACCTTCACAACCCTCACAACCTCCACAACCCTCACAACCTCCACAACCCTCTAAACCTCCACAACCTCCACAACCCTCACAACCTCCACAACCCTCACAACCTCCACAACCCTCCCAACCCCCACAACCCTCACAACCCTCACAACCCTCACAACCTCCACAACCTCCACAACCCTCACAACCTCCACAACCTCCACAACCCTCACAACCTCCACAACCCTCACAACCTCCACAACCCTCACAACTTCCACAACCCTCACAACCTCCACAACCCTCACAACCTCCACAACCCTCACAACCTCCACAACCCTCACAACCTCCACAACCCTCACAACCTCCACAACCCTCACAACTCCAAAACCCTCACAACTCCCACAACCATGAAAACTACCTTGACAGCCACGTATGCCCATATGCAACAACCATAGTAGCACGTATCTAACACAACCAACTTAAAAGTTTGTGTAAACGTGGTGACATTTACCTCATATACCCGCATTTTGTCCTGTTATTAAAGACTGATAACACTTTCGAATGTCAAGGATCTTTTTATTTTGTAATATACCTTTCTTACACAATAAAGATACCCTTGTTTTAGCCTATTCTCTTAAAGGTTTTACAATTCAACAGGTTATTGCTGGAAAACAATATTGAAAATATGAAAAATCTGTCTGTTGAATGTCGGCTCTTGTTCCGGTTTTAAATGTTAATAGTCTTAGACTAATGCGGTAAGTAGCACCACAGAGACATCTCTGAAAAATCGTACTAATTAACTAACTGTTAATTTTAAACCATTTGAGGTACATGCAGTTGAACAATGTTATATTGTCAACACCAACAACTCATAAACAAAACAGTTCTCCCATATATAATTTAATTGGCAAAGATGTCGACAACATGAGTAAGCATACCGTTTTCTGAGATACTGCATTGAGATTAATTTTGACCATCACCTTTTAACGCAAATTTGTATTTACGTAATAGTGCGAACCAGCAATACAAATGTATGTGAAATTGCAAAGCTGAAAAGGTGTGACTGTTTTTTTTTTTAAGAATAAAAAAAATGCCGTTATTGTTAGCAGCTGATTTCAATGACTTTGCCTTAATTTATGTTATAAGAACAATTAATATTCCATTAGTTACTTTTTTACATTAAATTTTGATGCTTATTAAATATGGGCAACTTTGCTTTGATGATTAATTGCACATGACACGTTTAATTTTAGGGACATTAAATACGAGAGTTTTTGTCATTTGAATATTGCCTTGTTGTTAAAGACTCACACTAATTAGGTTTTAAGCAAAGACACTTGGCACGATAGCTGTCAATTAGCTGAGCTTGCTCATGTGTACAGCTTGACAAGGAAAACTTGTCATGGAATTGCCTTTGTGTAAAAATTCTGTGTCTTGGTACAAAACCATTCAAATGAAGTTGAGTGTGATTTTCCTTTAAATAAACCTGTGAGTATAACACTTGAAATGCGTAGGGCTGTCTATGAGCACGGCAAGATTGAAGCAGGCAAGCTATAAATGCTGCAACTGTAAGTAGCTAGAAAGGCAGGATCAGAGCATTGTCATCACTTTTAGTGGAAGAAAAATGAAATTTAAGTGCATGCACACAAAAATGAGTTCAAGACAATAGTAGTTGCATTATTGGTACACTTGAACTTAGCATTTCAACTAAGTAAGCAATCTCACTTGCTAATTTCCTTTTATCTCTGCTTTGAAGAGTCCTAGTCACTTAATCCCAGTTATATTTGGATGCATGTTTTAGATTAATCTGAGAGAAGACGAATTTTGATTGTGTGTTGAAATTTTAATCTACTTTTAACACTTCAAGATTGATTTGTAAGGTGCCTTAGGACTTTATGATCAAGGTGCTATTGTAACTTTTTTTCACAATGATAAAGCATTAATTGTATTTCATAAAAAAATGTGTGTTACTCACAGGTTTATTTAAAGGAAACTCAAACTCAACTTCATTTGAATGGTTTTGTACCAATGCAAGACACAATTTTTACACAAAGGCAATTCCATGACAAGTTTTCCTTGTCAAGCTGTACATATGAGCAAGCTCAGCTAATTGACAGCTATTGTGCCAAGTGTCTTTGCTCAAAACCTAATTAGTGTGAGACTTTTACAACAAGGCAATATTCAAATGACAAAAACTCTCTTTTTAGTTATTTAAGGCCGCGGGTGAGAATGATAGTGACATTGTGCGACATATTCATGAAGAGGCTCTTCAGTAAAACTTTCAGTTTTTGAATCAATAATTGCACGTGCGTTAAATCGTGTCCTACAGAGTTGTGACTCTTAAGCATTTTTAAACAAAAAATATTGTGAAGTCCAGCTTTTTTTACGTTCGAATGTTAATAGAAACTTTAGACAATACTTCTCATAGCTAACATACAGCTTCGGAAATGCTTATATTATTCAATCCAACTATTTGCGATCTCTAAATTGCAACGTATTGTTCTTTTCTGGACAGTGAACAATAGCTGCTAGAATTTAATTTCCATAATTAGCATAATCTTACCCAAACATTCGTGTTTATTCGGTAAGCCTTCGGAGGTCCTAAAACCACCAATTTTGTGTCCAAGAATACAGCGCGGATATAGAATTTCCTGAACTGACACAACAGAGAGGTAAAATAGGTGTGTTGTAGGTTGTCACAACAGAGGCACTTTTTTAAAACAGGCTTTTTAACAAAATTTTTAAGGCTTCAAATTTAAAGAAGGACAATTTTACTGATTTAAAGGCTTATAACTTTCAGTGGAACTTGAAATCACAAAATCGGCTTCTGTTGTGACACAATAGAGGTTTTAAGTGATCAATGAGTGGTAAAATCAAGAAGTGTTGTCCTCTCTACGAGGAGAAAACTTGGACACGGAGTCGCGTTTTACAAAATCTTAACTTTCGGAGCTCATAGCATCGCAAAGAAGCGCAATCTATCAAACCAAAAGCAACCTTGTTGCACTTCCACCATTGACCAAGCTCTCTGTTAAGTTTAAACGGAATCGGCTCCCAAACGTACAAGATATAACGTTTTTTAGCATAGGACCTCCACCAAACTTTTGCCTTATAAATTTATTCATGAGCAGCTTGTCACCCGTGGCCTTAATGTCGGTCAGTATAAAACACGGACTGCGGACTGCGGACTGCGGACTGCGAACTGCGGACCGGACTGGGTATAAAACGCGGACTGGGTATAAAACACGGACTGAATATAAAATGCGTACTGAGTTAAAAAATTGCTGTATACTGACCAATAAATATCAGAAAATGCTACTTTTTCAGTTTTCTCCAGTGCTTTTGAGTAGGGTGTCTTTTATTTACAGTATTTCGTTCAATAATTTAAAATATGGCTTCGAAAATTCTGAAAATTACTTCCAAATCAGACAACAACAAGGAACTTCGAATTTAAAGTAGGGAGATTAGGTTTAAACACAGTTTTTGTACAGTGAGGTTGAGAGTGGGATTGTCACACGGCTTAGGTAAGATAAATTACACATTTAAGCTTGGGAGTTCTGGAGTTGCACGTTGAAATCAGCTAGAGTACTTTTGAAGCCAACAGAGACTTGCTTACTTGATGTCACGCAACAGAGAAACATTTCTGGAAACCCAACGAATGGTCACAAATTAAATTTGTCAACTTCGACTTACCTCATCCCTTTTCAAGAAGAACAAAAATCTGCTAAACAAAGCCGTAGAATTATTAAATCTGCTGAAGGCAGTTTGTCCCTGGCCGTTTAAGCGGTTTCTGAGTTGAACACTATTAAAACAAATGGACCCGCGGACTAGTTGGACTGAGTATACAATGCCGACTGAATTTAAATCAACAAGTGCAAAATTGGCTCTTGGAGTGTGAAATTAATGGAATCACGATCAAGAAACTAAGTGTTTATGCGCAGACAAATTTTTATTCTCTCTAAAGAGCTGATCCAGATGAAACTTTGGTTCTTTCCTGACTGGTTTCTTATTGTACTTTAAGCCCAAGGTATCCAAAGGAATACCCAAGGAACATGGACTGCAAATATGTGGTCCCTGTTGATCACAGCATGGTGAAATAAAAAATATAATATACATTTAAACGACGTTCTTAATTTTGAAATTCAGTTTAAATAGGAAAACCAAAGACGTGGCTCGAAAGTCACCTCCAAAGTAGAAGAGCTAAATGTCAGGAATTTTTATTGCACAGTTGAAATTATGTACGCACTTTGAATTTGCAATGTTTACGTTTGTTAGCGTTCCACTCAGACCCGCTTAAAAAGCTTAAACGGCCGGGAAAGCAAGATTTGGTCTTTGACAACTCAAAAGCGCTGGAGAAAACTGAAAAAGTACAGCAATTTTTAAACTCAGTCCGCATTTTATATTCAGTCCGTGTTTTATACCCAGTCCATGCTTTATACCCAGTCCGGTCCGCAGTCCGCAGTCCGCAGTCTGTGTTTTATACTGACCGTATTTAATGTCCCTAAAATTAAACGTGTCACGTGCAATTAATCATCAAAGCAAAGCTGCCCATATTTAATAAGCATCAAAATTTAATTTTACATTGTAAAAAAGTAACTAATGGAATATTAAATGTTCTTATAACATAAATTAGACAAAGTCATTGAAATCAGCTGCTAACAATAACAGCATTTTTTTTATTCTTAAAAAAAATAACAGTCACTGCACCTTTTCAGCTTTGCAATTTCACATACATTTGTATAATTGCTGGTTCGCACTGTTACGTAAATACAAATTTGCGTTAAAAGGTGATGGTCTAATCTCAATGCGGTATCTCAGAAAACGGTATGCTTACTCATGTTGTCGACATCTTTGCCAATTAAATTATATATGGGAGAACTGTTTTGTTTATGAGTTGTTGGTGTTGACAATACAACATTGTTCAACTGCATGTACCTCAAATGGTTTAAAATTAACAGTTAGTTAATTAGTACGATTTTTCAGAGATGTCTCTGTGGTGCTACTTACCGCATTAGTCTAAGACTATTAACATTTAAAACCGGAACAAGAGCCGACATTCAACATACAGATTTTTCATATTTTCAATATTGTTTTCCAGCAATAACCTGTTGAATTGTAACGCCTTTAAGAGATAAGGGTATATTTATTGTGTAAGAAAGGTATAACAAAATAAAAAGATCCTTGACATTCGAGAGTGTTATCAGTCTTTAATAACAGGACAAAATGCGGGTATATGAGGTAAATGTCACCATGTTTACACAAACTTTTAAGTTGCTTGTGTTAGATACGTGCTACTATGGTTGTTGCATATGGGCATACGTGGCTGTCAAGGTAGTTTTCACAGTTGTGGGAGTTGTGAGGGTTGTGGAGGTTGTGAGGGTTGTGGAAGTTGTGAGGGTTGTGGAGGTTGTGAGGGTTGTGGAGGTTGTGAGGGTTGTGAGGGTTGTGGAGGTTGTGAGGGTTGTGGAGGTTGTGGAGGTTGTGAGGGTTGTGAGGGTTGTGGGGGTTGGGAGGGTTGTGGAGGTTGTGAGGGTTGTGGAGGTTGTGAGGGTTGTGGAGGTTGTGAGGGTTGTGGAGGTTGTGAGGGTTGTGGAGGTTGTGAGGGTTGTGAGGGTTGTGGAGGTTGTGAGGGTTGTGGAGGTTGTGGAGGTTGTGAGGGTTGTGAGGGTTGTGGGAGTTGTGGAGGTTGTGAGGGTTGTGGGAGTTGTGAGGGTTGTGGAGGTTGTGAGGGTTGTGAGGGTTGTGAGGGTTGTGGGAGTTGTGAGGGTTGTGGGAGTTGTGAAGGTTGTGAGAGTTGTGGGGGTTGTGAGGGTTGTGAAGGTTGTGGAGGTTGTGGAGGTTGTGGAGGTTGTGAGGGTTGTGAGGGTTGTGGAGGTTGTGGGAGTTGTGAGGGTTGTGGAGGTTGTGAGGGTTGTGGAGGTTGTGAGGGTTGTGAGGGTTGTGGGAGTTGTGAGGGTTGTGGGAGTTGTGGAGGTTGTGTCGAGGTTGTGGGAGTTGTGAGGGTTGTGGAGGTTGTGAGGGTTGTGGGAGTTGTGAAGGTTGTGAGGGTTGTGGGGGTGGTGAGGGTTGTGAAGGTTGTGAGGGTTGTGGAGGTTGTGAGGGTTGTGAGGTTGTGAGGGTTGTGGGGGTGGTGAGGGTTGTGAAGGTTGTGAGGGTTGTGGAGGTTGTGAGGGTTGTGGGAGTTGCGAAGGGTGTGGAGGTTGTTAGGTTGTGGAGGTTGTGGGAGTCATGAAGGTTGTGAGGGTTGTGAGGGTTGTGGGAGTTGTGAGGGTTGTGGGAGTTGTTGAGGTTGTGGGTGTTGTGAGGGTTGTGGAGGTTGTGAGCTCGAGGGTTGCGGGAGTTGTGAGGGTTTTTGGAGTTGTGGAGGTTGTGGGAGTTGTGAGGGTTGTGGAGGTTGTGAGGGTTGTGGAGGTTGTGGGAGTTGTGAGGGTTGTGGGTGTTATGGAAATCGGTCTTTGCACTGGATACTTATGGGACGCAGCCTCTTTTAATTTATTGTTAGTTAAAATGTATAGATTTCTTTGTGCAGGGAAAAGTGATGCCACAGCTTTGTATTTGCTCTCAAAGAGGCAAAAAAGTACGCTGTCTGAAGTTCTACAGCCACAGAGGGTAACAACACGCTGCTTGTGGCTGTTATGCCACAACCAGAAACACAACTCCTAAAAACTTGCTGGTTGTGGTGGTTGTGCCCCAACCTGAAGCACAACCCCTCAAAAAGGATCTGGTTGTGGTGGTTGTGCCACAACCAGAAGCACAACCCCTAAAAGTCCATCCAAAAACGTGCCACATTTGACATTCTACAGTCAAACCTTGATTATCCAGACTCTGTGAGACCACTGAGAATAGTCAGATAGAGCTAGAAGAGATAGAAGAGTCTGGATAACAAAGAGGATGAATATTTTTGAGACAGTACGAAATTGAGAATTCATCAAACAAGATTTTTAGGTGATTTATTAAGTCAATATGGTTTTTTGGTATGGTAATTCTGTGTCTTTAGTTTGTCATTTCTTGTAGTAGTTTCTATCAGTTTGTCATTGGGGAACGTGGAGGAAACAAAGCCTATTTCAATGAAATACTCACAACTTCTACATTCAAAGATGTTATGACATCTGTTACTTGCAATTGCATGTTTGTGAATAAATCAGGACCACAGAGAAAAAAATCCAGAAAACTCCTATTAACTTGGGGCACTCAGTAGCAGTTGTTGAGTACATATAGTTTGCTCATTATTATTTTAATTTGTAATACATTAAGAAATTCTTATGGTTCTTCTTCTTTTAATACATTCAGGTATCATTTGAGTGGCCACACTGTAGGATTTCATCCACAGACTCCGAAGTTAGAGTCATCTTAATGGCTCCATAACTCCATGACTCTGCATGGGAGTCAAGGGTGAAGTTGATTTTTCTTTTTACAGATTTGTTTTTATAGCCACCTGAAAGTACCTGCACTCCAGATCGAAATAGAGATACAAAAAGGTGCTCATAGGCAATTCTTTAAAAATAGAAAGAGTGTTGCTACATGTACATTGGTAGCATGGTATGACACACGAAGAGTTGCATATATACCTGACAGGATGTCCACATAGTCGTAACACCATATCCTTGCAATTGGCTTCTCCTTGAGGCATCTGATCTATCAGCTCAGGGAGGCACTGATGACTTGTAACAGCAGTCATTATCTGCAAGTAACACAAAACAAAAAAAGGTTTATGTTAATTAAGCCACAACAGTACTTTAATTATTCCCACCAATTTTAACTGTGAAATGACACTCAGTGTTAGTACATTGTACATAAATTATGGTAAGTACATATCACTTGTTGGATGATGAAAAATTTCCCTTTAACTGGCTTATTACTTCAAAAACGGTATTTGTTGTACAAACATTACTTATTTTAACCAAAACTCATCATTAAGAATG
This sequence comes from Siderastrea radians, assembly GCA_964017195.1. NCBI lineage: Eukaryota > Metazoa > Cnidaria > Anthozoa > Scleractinia > Rhizangiidae > Siderastrea > Siderastrea radians. Next base: position 7,191,013 of record OZ024898.1, read on the forward strand.
CTGAAACACTGGGACACATTTACCTGGTTTGCAATGTTCTATGTTCCATGGATTCCGAAGTAATTGCCAATTAATGTCACCATTCCAATCTTCGAAAACGAAAAGAGAACTACACCAGAGAGGCCCAATTGGTCAGACACATTTTTCTTCAAGTAAAGAAGCATATGATGGTTCATCAACACATATCTATAAATAGGCCTCAGTGGAGTTGAAATGGAAAGGTTTTTCTAACACTAGGACAAATGCACAGCAAAGTTTCATTTTACGTGATATTGGACTTTATTATTATTACTACAACACTTTTCATGTACATTAAATACTTATTCAGGTCAAAGCCTATTATTTAACACTTTCCTGTGCATTGCATCTATGGCAATACCATTGACAATGTCAAAGCTTGGTAGTTTCAGCAAAGGGCTGGGTGCCTTGAAGCCACACACCTGGAAAATAATTGTGAAGTTTAGGATTTTCTTAATAGGTTGGTCTTAGAGTATTCTTACTACATATTTGGATAAAAGTTTTGAAACAAGATAAGAATGATTCTCCTTTATATCTTTAACCCTAAAAATGACTCCCAGTATATATATACAGGTATCAAGTCTCCCAACTTATATAAGTTTGCCCCTGCCTATCTGTAATTTGCAAATGAGTGTTGATTGGTGTTACTGCATGATTTTTAAAGACACTCAGACTTGAAATGCTTTACAACCAGTTCAAAACAGGATTAAAAGTAAATCTTCTACACCAGAAGTAAATGAAAATGAGTGATTGTACACTATACTTCATTTTTACTCCTTTACTAGATACAACAGAATAACTTTCTGTTTTATTCATCTCAAGGGCATTGTATGAGTGAGTTTTAACTTCTTCAGCAGTTCTGGGTCTTGCATGTCCTGATACAGAACTGTGGCTTCTGCACATTGCAGAAGGGAAATGTCATCGCATGACCCCTTGAACCAGTCGTGACGACCTCACCATGCTCGTCACATTAGCAACAGCTATCATGACCAATATAATGTCACTTGCTCAGTGACACCAGCACGGGCAGGAAGATCATGACTTTTGATTTTTTCTTTGCTCCATCAGGAAGTACCACTTCAATTCCCGTTATTTCAAAACAGAGATTTTAAAGCCTTAATTTTAAAAAATTAATGTAAGTCCTGTTCTTTAAAAACAGGTGAGAGTACTAACACTATATTAGCCTGTGCGCTGGCGCGCCAGCGGAGCACCATTGCTAAGCAAATTTGGTAACCTATCGATCTGAGAAATTTTGGTTGTGACGTCAGTGTATGCCGCCCGTACAGACTCTGGGGGAGGTGGAAGGGAGTTCCAAGACATTGGTGGGAGGTGAAGATTGCCATCTTTTCTTGGCGGGAAATTGCACGGTGCTTTTTGGCAATCGGCATTGTTCTTGGCGGGAAATCGCATGACCACTGTCGCTTTGAAAAAGAGGTTTTTTAAAAGCTTAATAGCTTGTTTCCATTAGCAAAATGATTCAGTTCGACATAACTTGAGCAAAAAATATCAGATATCTATAAATGGAAAGAAAGAGTTTAACAGAGTACTCAGTTGTCTTTTTGGTGGAAAGCAAAAAGGTTAATAATAATGATGATAATAAACTTAATACATCCCAAAAGGGCTTTTCATGCAGGTATTATAAGCACAATAGTAAAAGTGAAATATTAAGAAAGGGCTAACAATCTTGGTAAAATTCGTTATATAAAATGTTTCTAAAAGAAGTTTTAAAATTATATTAAGTGTCAGTGCATTTCAAATGTTCTGGCAGATTGTTCCACGGTTTCTGCCCTGAATAAAAAGGACCGCTGACCAGTGGCAGTTTTACAGAAAGGAATTTCTAGCGTGTTCCTATGCCTTTTGGCACGATCGTGGATTTCAGATCTTTGGGTAAATCTGCCAGACAAATACTGAGGTGCACAACCCTTAAGGCATTTGAACGCTAAGACAGTATCTCTATAATGCAGCGTATAGCACACTAGCAGCCAGTGAAGCTGCTGAAGTGATCATACTTTCTTGTACCAGTGACAATACGCCCTGCGATGTTCTGTATGCTTTGAAGTTTAGTGATGTTTCTTTTAGAAGTGTTTGCCCAAACAGATGAGCAGTAACGAATACAGCTTAGTGAATACAAGTAGAGCATCCATAGCCGTTAGCAATGTTTGTTTGTCAAGAACATGCCTTACACAATTTATCCGACATAGACTAGTAGTACATTTCAAAACCACTTCTGTTACATGCTAAAGTTCAAGTTACTAAGACTTCATCTTTGTTGTCGGGTCCGTGCAGTGAACTCGGTCGCATAACGCTGAGTTCACAGTATTTTGCAGCCGTCCCGACCCCAAATATAGCAGAGGGTAGTGCCTTCTGGTTTTTTCTGTCCACAACCATGGTTTTTGCAGTGGTCCAAACACATGCATTTTCCCAGAAAAACAACTGCCTGTGTAGTCGACAAAACTGCTATCAATAAACAAAAAGGATGCAGAATATTTTTTGAGACAGCTAGTACATCAAACTGAATACTCGTCAAACAGGATTTAGATAAGGCATCATGGGATTTTTCAGAGACAGATCAGTATCCGTATCCTCGTCATTTCTTGTAGTTCATCACGTTTCATTGGGGAACGTGGAGGAAACGAGGCCTGACTGTCAATGAAATACTCACTTGTAATTGTTCATGAATAAACCACTGCATGCAGGACCACAGAGGACCACCATTTAAGTCCAAAACTTCCATTAAGTTGGGGCTTACATGTAGTAGTTGTTGAGTGTTGACTGTCCAGTACATTAATTATAATTTTAACTTGGAATATGTTAAGAATATTCTAATGGCATTTCTTCTTTTAATATTAGAACTTCCTACAGAAATAGAAGCACAGGGACAAAGAGCACAGCTTGCCTATAAAAGAGCTCTCAGGGAAGGATATGTAAATGTCTACCGTAGTCGAGTTTTACTAATAGGTCAGGATAGGGCCGGAAAAACCAGTCTAAAGAAGTCTCTCATGGGTCTGCCATTTGACCCGAAAGAACAGAGCACAGAAGGAATTGAAGTTGATCCCTCGACATTTGAGGTTGATGTTGACCAGGTTAAGAACTGGCAATCAGTTGACAAGAACAAACAAGGATTGTTAGGATGTTGTAAAGGTGACGTTGCAAAGATGGTCGTGGAGAAACTTCACACTGTCACAGGTGGTGATGATTCTGACAACGAATCAAGCTGGGCTGATGATGATGATGATGAAGAGATGGATGAGGATAAAAAAGACAACGAAGGAAAAGATTCCCTCATGGACCAGGTTTGTAATTATTATAGCTGAATGCTGTAAATTCTGTGAACAGTGTTTTCATTTATGTGCATTTTGTGTGTTACTTTGAAACTTTTATGAGTTAGGTGATGTAATTTGATGTAAGAATGGTGTAAAATCATTGTACTATAAATGGACTATACAATGCAGTATTATTATTATTACATAGTCCATTAAAATGTAACTTGTGAATGTGTATATTAAACAATGAGTGAGGTTTAGCATGTGGAACAAGTTTCCCTCACTTGCTCAATCGCTCACTCGATTTCTATTACAAGTAATTTAATCACAATTTAATTGAATTCATTTATTTTTATTTTGCTTGAAAAGAAGTTTTAATATGGTATTTTAATTGTTTTTTTTTGGTTTTAATTGGTACTTCAGATCTGAAGTTCTTCTCAGTGCCTAATCGATTGAGTCATGCATGCAATTATAGGGGCAAATTCAAATACTGAAGGGTTGGAATGTGATGTCACGTACAACATCCACTTAATTATGGAGAAAGTTTCTTTTTTTTTCTTATTGTTGCTTAAGAACAAAAAATAAAGCACAAAGATATAGTAAGGAAGACTAAAGACATATATATACAAAGAGGGGCCGGGTATAAGGTAAAGCTTCTGTATTTCATGGGACATGAATATAGCGATATTTATCTGGCAATATTTATTTGAAATGTGACATAGCTGTTTTTGTTCTAGTGAAACGTGATTAATTTTACCAGTGACGTGAGAACCGGTGTGTTTTGTGAATTTTGAATTTGTTTCCATCATAGAAAATGCTGTGAATGCGATGAACTGGAAATTGTACATGATGTGACTAATTTATTTTCAGTGAAAGAAAAAAACAGGAAATGTAAATTCGATGGCACCCAACAAAATGGTATACTTAATTGTTATTAATACATTAAACTGAAAACTGACATTTTAAAGACAGGGTTTGAAATGTTGTGAGCTAAAAGCTTAACGCTAGCACTCATTAGGGTCACTGAATACATGTAACTATTTCCAGAGCATACAAATGTGACTTCAAACCGAACCTCTAACCTTGAACCTCTAGTTTCGAATTCTGAACTAAGACTTTGTGGTGAAAAAAGCACCTGATCACATAATGTAGGCATGGAGCCAATGCATGTAATTCATTCTGTGTAATTATGGTTGTTAAAACCAAAAAGTAACACTAATGATATATAAGATAATTAAAGACTAAAGACAAATACATGTACAAATGAAACAAGAAATACAAAACTCTATTAAAGAGACTGCCTCTCGTCTCTGATGTAAGCCTTTTTTTTTTGCTGAAAAATGCACCTGAACATGGAGAATAGATTTATTTTGTATTTGCATTCACTTAAATTGATGCCTTTGATAATGTTTACTGTTGTTACAAATTAAATAATAATGAATGTAATTAAACTTTAAATTTCATTTTTTAGTGTCTCCAATTAGTTTCAATGACACTTATAAATCAGTTGATCACTTACTTAAATTAATAGTGGGATTGTGTACTGTACTAATTTTACTAGCAAGTTGTATTGTTATATTGTTGAATGATTTGTTTGAGTTGATGAATGAAGTAAATGCAGAAAGAACTTGACAGGAATTAGTTAACTTTGAAAGGACTGGCTATGGAAAAGATTGGGGTCCTCTCTTTTATAAATTTCAAAAGTTAATTGTGTTGCAATTAATCAGTCAGCAATAGAATGTTGTTGTAGCTTTGTTTCGTTTTTTAATACATAATATATGACATAAAAGCACCAGGATTTAAGGAAGGATCTGGTGAAAGCTTAACTGAACAGTTTACCAAAGAGTTTTGTTGACTTTGCAGTTTTTGTCAATACAGGAGGTTTAAAGAGTATCTAAATGTTTTTAATTAGTAATTGTAAAACAAATTTTCATTTTTCTAAGTCACTGTCAAATTTCAAAAAACGCGCGATTTACTGTCCTTTTACAATATACTTTGTCACTGTGGCCTACAAGTCTCCTATACATCAGTGGCAGAACAGCCCTGCAAGGAGACTAGTTATGTACTTATGGTTTGACTCCTGCTTGAGTCAAAGTATGATCTGCTTCAAGTATGATCGATGTTGCTCGCTTAGGTTAAGTATTTAGAAGATCTTTTGTTTGACACTTAAAATTGCAAGGGACTTGGCTTATATGTAATACCTAATAGATGGCAGAATTAACAGTCAAGTATTTCTTGTTTGGTACTCTCTGGCAGGTTGCTGGTCAAAAGGTAGACAGTGTTTTTGAAAAAACATCAGCACCACCTGAGTTGACCATCAATGCCACCTCACTTACAGATGAGATCACAAACCATGCAAATGAGTGGATCAAGTATATCAGAGGTGACACCAGTAACATCAACAAAGAAGAATCCATCATCATTATGGATATCTGGGATTTTGCAGGACAGCATTTGTACTATGCTTCCCATCCTGTGTTTTTTTCCTTGCAAGGAATCTATGTCCTGGTGTACAACCTCAGCAAGTCATTGAATGACACAGCTCAGCCCTGTGCCAGACAAGGAACTCGTAATGTTGTCTTGGAAAACCCCAGTGGCGAAACAAATGTTGAGAATTTGCTGTCATGGCTTTCTACAGTTCACGGTATCACCAAAATGAGACAACAAACAGTTGAGGATGAGGAACATGGAAAGCTGCCCTATCTACAGCCCCCAGTACTCATTGTTGGTACCCATGCTGATAAACCATTTGAAGATATCGCAACTATGAAATCAGAAATAAAAGGAAAAATTGCTGGTAAGGAGTATGAAGGGCATGTGGTCATGCCTATCTTCAGCATTGATAACACTGCAAGATCACTGCAACATAGCATCAAGAAAGTCTTTAGGCCTAAACAAACAGGTGAATAAAATTCATTGTACCTTTACTTCATTTTTAAAGTGATCATGTATCGCCTTATTGCAGTCGGTCAGAGCAGTTTGTGATTTTGCCCCATGCACTGTTGTGTCAGTACCTCATGTAATCCTCCATGAATTGTCCCAAGATAGGTAATGACAACATCCTTCTATGCACTCCATACCCTTATATACCCTGTATACTCTATTGTACACCTTGAATATTCTAATACATTCTCTATACCCTTGCATACCCTGTAATACTCTATTGTACACCTTGTATATTGTAATACATCCTCTATACCCTTGCATACCCTGTAATACTCTAGTACACCGGGTATACCCTTGTGCACTCTGTATCCAAAAAACGCCATTATTATGCATTGACCCCCTTTCATCTAACCCTTTGCAATTCATCCTAAGTTACTTGGGAAATATGATCGTTTTCTGCATACATTTCTTGCCATCCAAGGCTTGCAATATATGTATTGACATTACTCTTATAGATACAAGGTTTTATGGAAAAGGTACCCTTTTCATATACTACTAACAGCAAATTAAACCTACACCCCTTTCATGTACCTCAAAGGTAAGCTAAGAGTTTTCAGATTATCCCATCTGTAATAACTAACCCATCCACGGTAACTCATATTTTATTGCAGGCTTTCAGTGTTGAAGGCTCGAAGCTTTCATATATAAAATTATTATGTTAGAATTTTTGCCTACATTTTGCAACCCTTTTGTAAGTTTACTCAAGAGCAGTTGGGATTCCTTCTTATCAACTAATTGCAATGTGATTTGGTGATGCTTTAAAATACTTTAAGGCTATTTCCCCTACCCTTAGACATTAACTGCAACCAATACATAAAAAAGGCCTCCCTTACGGGTGGAGCTTCCTGTATAGCCAACTACGCTGCACAGGGATTACTCGTACTGTCCCCCCCCCCCCCCATCATCCTGGTGGGCCGCTGAATTGGTTTCATTTGGAAGTCAGAGTTTGTGATAAATTTCCTTTTATATTAACATTAAATTAGCCAATTGAGGTTTGTGTCATGGCAGTCTTACTACTGAAGTAATTTTGTGGTAATATTAAAAAAAAAGAAATTTGCCATACCACATGTCTGTTCTCATCACAAAATGATCCTGATGCCTTAGGGTACAGGGGCTGCAGATTATATTTTTGTAACGGAGGACTTAAAATTGATCATGTGCGAGTAGGTCGCCAAGTCAAAGTGTGGTCCAGGGGCATGCTTCTGAAATGGTTGGAAATACACCTCAGGAACAGCTGAATTCATTCAAATCTAGAAATAGTAATTGCTGTTGTAGAATGTAGTAATTTATTATATAGTTATCCATCATGAACAAGACAAAAAATTAGTATTTATTACAAGCTCTCAAAAATGATTGCCACTTTTCAGTGCAGACATTTTGACAGCTGTAACCATTATTTTATTAATCTGATCTGAAAAACAGTTATGATGAGTAAAGTGCGGTACAAACGGCGTGGTGGAAATATAGGTATAGAGGGGAAAAACTCAACGGCTGGAAGTGATGACTACCATCTTGAGTAGATGACAGTAAGGAGCTTGAATTGGGAATTAAAAACAACTGGAATATTGTAGATAGGTAGAATGTAGGCTGCAAGCTCCAATATTTTGATTGCCAATGTAACAGTAAGCAGTGTTCAATAGACAAGTCACCTCACAAGTGACTTTGCACTTTGGTCTGTTCGACTGATATTAAGCTAGACAATATTCATTGCTTTAACCAATGGGAACGTTCAACCATTGATAAACTAGACACTGCGTAATACCTACTGAGATTGGCACCATACTTAAGCTGTTAACAAAGTGACCATAACAGAGAGAATTGCAACATACTTAAAAAAAATAGCTAACCCAGACAACAAAATAGACCTATTGTTTTATGCGTCACATTCCATTAATGGCGTTTTACATCTGGGCTGTAAAACTTTTCATAAGCCACAATCATGCAGTTATTAAAGTGTCATTTTGTTGAAACACTGTGGTTACAATTGTCTCCCTCCCTCTCCCACAAGGCATTGTTGGAAAAAGGTTTCAACGAAATTGATGAAGACAAGCGCTCACAACACTTAATGCAACATTGAATAGGGGAAGGAGGGAAGGTTGTTTCAATGACTTGTGTCACTGGTTGCAGTTAAGTAAATAAGTTGCTGTATTTAACAATATTATTCGCCGAAGGCGAAGTGAATATTGTGGAATATTCGTCTCGGGGATTATTCCACAATATTCACTGAGCCTGAGGGGAATAATTGTTTTAGTATAATTTCTCAGGTGATTATCAGAGCAAATGCATTTTCTTTTTTCTTTTCTTCAGAAACATCAAAAATCGCGCAGTGGCCATTTTGAGAATTAGTGCTTCGATCAGTATTACAATGACCTTGTAGGGGGGTGATTATAGCAAGATATGATGTAATCTTCGATCAATCAGTACGCGTGCTTCTCTATAATCACCTGAGCAATATAATTATTATACTAAAGGTGCTTAAATTTCTTCCCTTTATGCAGTCTTGCGTCCTCATTCGTTCTCTTTAGTTTTCAATTTTTTTCCTATTCTGCAATAAGACTGATTACAAATAAAGAAATTGAAAATAGATTCTGAAATAACCTGTTAGTTTATATTTTATTCTTGTTTATTTTTGAAGAGCAAAAGGGAAACATTGATAAAATTCAAGTGCTGAGAAACAAAATCATGGACGTTTTGAAACAGCAGCCATATATGGGGCAGAAAATACCTGTGAGGTAAACAACGTAAAATGGATGTTTTTATAAGTAGTTTCATGATGAAAAATAATTCTTGTCACAAGGTCTAAAAAATTTTGTAAGCGAAGCTTTCGACTGTATCGCACAGTCTTCATCAGTGATTAAAGTGAGCTCGCGTCGTCAAAATTTTTTTGACCTAATGTGACAAGAATTATTTTTCGTTAATTTACAACCAAGGTCAAGATGAACGTACATAGTCATAGTTTCATGATGTTTAATTATATGTTAGCGAGGTTAAGGTATCATTGACCTTCATCACGGTATGTATTAAAATTGTTTCAAAGATAAAAAGGGAAATATCTGTCACTTGCAGAGGGTACATTGCACAATGTACTGCCAAAAATTTTGGCAGCTGCTTCAATGCAGGCCTCTTGATAGTTTCCCACTTGGTCAGATTCCCCTGTTATATCCAGCTAATGCAATTCCTTAGCTCCTAAACAAACCCTTTTGGTGTCTGGACAGTTGAGCTTTGTGATAGCTAGCTGTTTTTGACACTTAAGGTATGCTTCCAGGAAGTATTAGGTAAACCACAAAATACAGGCAATGTGGAGGTAACCTGTTGAGGAAGTAGCGCATCTCATCCAAGGTGAAGTCGTAAATACTCCAAGTCCCTCTATCATATAGAAATAACAGTTGTGCACCTGGGTACAATGAGTCATTTAAGGCGACAGAATAACTTCTTTTTGACCTTTGTATTTGACTGAATTTGTGAAAGAAGCCAATGTAAGCAAAATAATTATTGATGTCTATATGTTTTAACTAATGGCATGTCACTGTGTTTATCTTTTGCTCTCTAGGTGGTTAAATTTTGAAAAGGTTGTTGATGCTCTTGTCGCCAAAAACATCAATCACATCCGTTTGGAGCAACTTCGAGCCCATGCTAGGAAGGTTTGCTTTATAGAAGACATGGATGAGTTCAACGCCATGGTGGAGTTTTATCATAACCTTGGAATGATTATCAAAAACCGCGGCACAGTCATTCTGAAGGCCCAGTGGCTAATTGATCTCTTCAAACAACTAATCACCATTCCACATTATGATAAAGCGGTATGAAACCCACTTCACTTTTACTGAGTTGATAGCCAAAAATATACAGCTTAATTTTGACATATTGAAATTCAGTGTGAGACATGCACGACTACGAGGGGAGCTGTGGGGTTCGTTTGGCTATTCCCAAGAGGCTGGTAGTGATGCCCTGTTCCGGGATGAGTTCTAGTCTGTCACGATTTGCCTATTACTACATTCAAAACCTCTGGTGACAGACAACTCCAAAGCAGACTACTGCTCTACTCTTCACACCATTAGAATGTAAGTGCTTGTGCAGACTTCTTAAAAGCGTGGAGTTTTGTTTACTGATGCTTCCTGTGAAACAAAAATGCTTTGAAATCAATCCAAAGTCAAAAATTATCTTATATTTAAGATATAACAGGAGTTTTGACCAAAAACGGAAAAATGACTATATCTACATTCAGAAGTGATTGTTGAAAGTAGATGTTGTTTCGTTTGATTAAGCTTTGGTGGTTGATTGACAGCTGAAGGTGAAAATGGACATGGCAAACCCCTTCTGTACTAGAAGATCTTGTGCAAGGATGTGGTAAAAATGTATTTATATATGTAATGACAGGTTCATTTTATCTTTATTAGGAACCAAAACATTCCAAGCACTGGCACGAACTTGAGAAAAATGGTGTCCTCAACATGGAGCTTGTCGATCATGTCTTCTCTAAATTATTGCTACAAGGGGTTGTAAAGGATGACATCCTACACATGATGGAGCGATTTGGTTTGGTTGCAAAGTTTTCACCATCTTCAAGTGATGTGAAGTACTTTGTGCCAGCCCAGCTGAAAGCCTCACCCGATGACCTTTCTGCAGTACAACCCTCACCTTCTGATCCTTGTCCATTATTTGTCCATTTCGTGGTCGGTTTTGTCCCTCACGGTCTGTTCACACAGCTTGTCTCAAGGTCCATTCGTTGGTGTTCTATGGTAGGGTCAACGCAGTACCCTAAACTGTACCAAAATGGAGTGTGGTTCGTTATTGGGAAGCAGATTATTCATCATCTCATTCTGATCTGCAAGAAGCGGTTTATCAAGATTGTCCTCAAGGAAAGAATTCATAGTCAACAGGTCTCAGAAGATGACTCAACTGAAGTTGCAGCACAGGTGCGTGAGTTTGTGGAAGGCAGTTTACATGACTTGTCGCAGGATCTCCCCTACCTGAGAGGACTGCAGTATCAACTCTGTGTCGCGTGCCCATACTGTCAGCAGGGAAATCGTGAGTGCACAAACCACAGAAAAATGGCGTGTTCACACGAAGACTGCTTGCACCTCCTTGAGATAAAACAAGGTGAATCACTTACCTGTATGGAGACTTTCTGTGATACAGAACTAACAGTTCATGGACAAGAGAAATGGTTCCCCCAAAGGACAAGTCAGGTACCGAACATAATAATATGCATTCACTAATGCTGCTAACGGTCGTGTGCAATCACAAAACTGACTGGGAAATAATTTCCATATCATAAACTGAACTTCTTTATCTCTGTGTGACGTGGTGTCATGCTCCAATATTTGTGGATTGCAATGGGTTTTAGTTTTAGGGGAACGTTTTGTCCAGTTTTCATGAGTGATTAAAATGACATTATATTCTTCTGAAGACATCAGCTAAGGTTTAAACTGCCAACTAGCGACATAAAAATCATAATTATAAACATAGTCATAATTATAAAGATAAAGCTCTTGTGATCTAGTGGGAAAAGACATCTTAAAAATTCTGTTTTAGAGCTCCTCGAAAGACATAACCTTGACTGCGACTTCGACCTGAATGAACTGGAACTAGACGTTCATTGGCCATAACACAGTAGATAATTTGGCTTGTTATGATTATGATTGTGTCACTCACGTTTCATGTTCCCGCTAAGATTAAGACCGACGTATTCGTAATCACAGACAATCATAACCATATTAAAACGATGGTTCATTTTTTTTGTTTTTATAATCACGTCGACCAGTAATGTCCTAATGATTAGGTTTTTACGCATTTCCATGCACTGTATCATCAGGGACATAATGGCATAATGTTTGTGCTTAGGAATATGATTATGATGGCTATGTTGCTAGTGGGAACCAACCTAAGAGATGTGTGCCTCCGTTTTCAGTCTGTACATTGAATCTTAAACTTTGGTTCTAACTCGTTAAGGCTGTGGTTGAAATATAAAGTCTGGGTACTCAATTGATAGCTGCTGAACAATGATTTCATACAGTGGCGTAAAAGGCGTATCAGGAGTAAAGAACTTACGAAATTGCATGTGGTTCTCTTGTAGGACCTGCATCCTTTCCCAGTTGGCCCATCCCAAAGTCATCCAGGGCATTCTCGTGACACGTTAAAAGTTACTCTCTTGGCAAGTGAGTGGGGTTCATCTAAAGGCGGATTGTCAACAATGAATAGAATGCTTGCCATTCTGTTCGCAAAACAGCCAAAAGTGGAAGTCACTATCTTGGTACCCCAATTTTCCTGTGGCGAAGAAGACAGGAGAACCGCTAGAAGTCACAACATATCTATCTGGGAAGCACCGCGTCGCCCAGGCTACAAGGACCCCCTTGACTGGTTGAGCTTTCCACCGAAAGACGTAGCCATTGATGTCATAGTGGGCCATGGTGCGAAGCTTGGTAAACAAGCCCAAGTCATCAGAGAGTCCCATGGGTGTAAGTGGGTACAAGTAGTGCATACTGAACCTGAAGAACTGGGAATCTACAAGAACTACCCCAGAGCCATTGCCCAAGGTGAAGAGAAGAACAAAGACGAGGTAGACTTGTGCAGACTGGCGGATCGCGTCGTGGCAGTGGGACCAAAGCTGGCAGAAGCCTTCTCATCCTATCTGCGCTCGTCCCACGAAGACATCTTCCAGCTGACACCAGGCACATTCCCTGAATTTTCAGATGTCAAACAAGCCCCACATGAGGTAGGCAAGTTTAAAGTTTTGACCTTTGGCCGCGGTGATTTCGAAGATTTCAGTCTCAAGGGATACGACATTGCTACTAGAGCAATAATGGAATTGAAAGACAGCTCTTACCGTCTGATCTTTGTTGGTGCACCAGATGGAAAGCAGGAGGAAGTTGTAGCAAACTTACTCCAGGTTGGCATTTCTAAGAATCAGCTGTTTGTCAGAAGATTTGTACAAAGCAAGGATGAACTGAAAAACCTGTTTTGTGAAGTGGATCTTGCTATCATGCCATCGAGAACTGAGGGCTTTGGCTTAACTGGTCTTGAAGCAATGTCTGCCGGGCTCCCCATTCTCGTGAGCAGCAACTCAGGGTTCGGAGAGACACTGTGCAGTCTGCCAGTTGGAAGGTCAGTTCTAGTGGAATCAGAGGACCCTAAAGAATGGGCAAAGGCGATCTCTGCTGTCCGTCAGAAAGACAGAGCTCAGCGGCTTCAGGAGATTCAAACGCTGCGGACAAAGTATGAAGAGAAGTTCAGCTGGGAGAAGCAGTGTCAAGACTTAGTTGACAACATGTGGAAATTGGTTACTGGTAAGGAATATTAACTATCGTGCAAAATGAAATGAAACATCGATGAATAGGATTTCAACTTTCTTTAGATATGACTGAGTGAAAATGAATGGGTTGATTCTCAGCAGACCATAATGGACTTTAACCCTTAAAACCCCAATAGTGATCAGCATCAATTTTCTCGTCATCATATCTGTGCGCTATAACACATACAGGTCATGAGAATTTAGGAATTGATCACCAGAGATAAATTGTCTTGATGTTTAAACAAGTTCTCCCAATTAGTAGTCAATGAAATGTATGGAGACCGGTAAGGAGAATTTAAAGAATGATATCGGGGCTTAAAGGGTTAAGTCACATTTTGAGCCGACTGAAACCTTTCAATGCACACATTTCTTCTCTAGCCATCCACCGGGTGTCAAAAAAGGATTCATTAAGGACGAAGCCCTAAGACCCCTAAGAACTAACTCTTCAAAAACAATATTTGAAGAGAATATCAGAAAACTGAAATCATGGCTCTTTGCTAGACACTACCCAAAGAATCTTCCAGAAACACTTCTGTCAGATGTTAAATTCACACAAAGCTAGGACATCGACACTTCCACGAAAAAATGGCACTCCAAAAGAAATCTTGCCTTTTGTTTCACAGTGGTAACCAGCAGTGCCAAATCTCGAACATGTTTTAATGGCACTTGATACAGAACCAGCCATCTCTACAACAAGTCTTCAAATCCATCGATCATTTCTTTCAAAAAAATGGAAAATCGTTAAACGACATACCTGTCAGAGCAAAAGTATAAAGAGGCGACATTGGATAAATGTTTCCATTGTTAGAAGTTGTGCAGGCCCGTCACTCCTTGCTATTTTCCACTAGGGTGATGTTTACTTTGTTGAGATAGATCTTGTTTTGTTGGAATTGTGCTTGGTCATTGAAACAAATTTAAGAATTGTCTTGTAACCCCAGCCTTTCCCAATTTTACATGCATCGCATTAAATATAACTCCTCACACAAAAATCTCTGTGGTATGTCTTGAATCGTTTTTCTTTGTTGGTGGCTAGTGATGAAACATGTTCCCTTGAATGATAGCTATAAGTGGGCACACGGTGAAGTCTTTTCTTGGGCAGTTGGAAATTATGATGATACAGGTTGCCACATACGTATGCAGTGTGGCCTCATATCTCTTTACCTTGCGGACAACTTTTTTGGTTGTAACAGTTACTCATAACAGGTGTTCTAAAATAGTTTAAGTAAAACGTATCTCTTAATTCCGTGGGACCATTTTAATACCTTAAACGTTATCATTAGAACTTTTATATTTAAAGTTTGCTTTTTTGTTTCACATCTAGGTAGAGAGAAAGTCGCACAAGATAAAGACGTTTCCAAAAGTTTTTCTCAAGATGCCAATACTGGTCAGGTGACAAGCGGAAGCCAATTTACTCAGAGTGAGCATAAAAACGTGTATAAATTTACTGCACCCCCAGTGAATCCAAATCCCATAACAGACTATGTTCTCTTATGTACATCGCTTTAACATTCATATCTACAGATAATAGGATTATACCTGCTTATTTTTCACATGGCTCGTTTTCCTTTGTTCTTCCAGGTTGATTATATTGAATAAACCCCGCTAATTATCAACTGTCTGAAAAGCTGGGGGCGGCTTTGATTGTAACAGGGGAGAGCGGGGCTGATATTCTAATATTCCCCTAGGGGAATATTAGCGTTGATAATCCCCTAGGGGAATATTAAAAGTAATATTCCCCTCGCAGCACACCCACACGCATCGCATTACACGCACTGACAAGCAAGACCACATTCAAACACCAAAAGGTTACCTTTTTAGTGTTCTTTGGGATCTTTTCACTGTTCCTGGCCAGCAGCTCTTTGTCATCTACGACGATGATATCCCTCTTCGACGTTTTCTTCTCATTTGTTTCAGCCTCCTTGTCAACGCTGCCGATTGAGACTTCTTCATACTTATCCGCCTCTTCAATGCTGAACTGGGCGTTTTCGTAGTCCCCTAGCAAATTCTCTAAGTTATTGCCGGAATTTATTGAACCATTAAAACTGCTTTGCGTAAGGAAAATGTCTTCCTCGGAATCACTCATTTCTAACCTCGTTGTAGTAAAGTGGTGAAAAAAGTGGTTGCAAATTTGTCAAAGTTGTCAGTACTATTAGGCAATTACAAAATCCCAGTGCGTATTTTCGGAATCTTTAATCTATTGTAAAGCTTGTTTGGCACGCACATTGGTTGTTTTGGTCGGCGTATCAAAAACGAAAAAAACAACCTGTTTATTATACATTTTTACAATGTGGAAACCCCAGTGCGTCTTTCGGAACCTTTTTGCTATTGTTTAGTATGAGTCCGGAAAAATATTTGTTTTCCTTCAGACATCAAAACCACGAAGAAAAGCGTGTTTCCTATTGTTTTACGCCACAGTTGATTCCTCGCCCATGTGAAAAATAATCCGGTTATTTTTAGGCACCTCAGGGATATGTGATTTATCACATATCCCCTCGTTGCCTAAAAATAACCCTTGCAGAACTGCGTCATTTCTACAGATAATAGAGTACAGATAAAAGCATCGTGTTTTCGCGGATCAAGTGTTCACAGAACTGAAGAGAACCTTCAGTAACTGTTTACGGAACTTTTCTTCTGCCATATCTGTTTCACTGGAAAAATGATCCATGTCCATTTGAAATTGTTTTGTGAAACATTTAACATCATTTTCATAAGTTTCTGTGAAATTTAAACCTTTTCCAGTCATTGTATCGTTGTCATTAAAGTTGTTTACAAACGTTTCTCTAAGTGGGTGTTCTTGTGGCACCATCAAAAGAAACTTTTAGTTTGCTTAGCGTTGTGCTGAGCACTTAACAATGTGTAATAAAACAATTATCGGATTCGGTTTTTGCATGATAGCGAAATCATCAAGGTCTCGGTTTGTTTTATCCGCCTCAGCAAACTTGATACAATAATTGATAATTGTCTGAAGAAGTTATAGCATTAAATATGTTTCATTACGTAGGTGTAGAGAAACCCACAAGTCATGAAGGAACTCCTTTCAATATGAATCAGTATCAAGAGGCTGAAACTACACAGATGACAAGTGGAACCCAATTTAATCAGCGTAAGAATCAAAACACATATTTCCTTTCTAGTAAATCCAAACCTAATAAAAGCACTGGAATCGTTTTGACTGCAAGAAGAAACAAGGCTAATATAATAGTGATTTCATAACATTGGTGTCACCTGGAAACACCTCCTCATAGCTACCATGTCTGCAGGCCGAGTTGAGCTTAAGTCAA
Organism: Siderastrea radians; assembly: GCA_964017195.1. Taxonomy (NCBI): domain Eukaryota; kingdom Metazoa; phylum Cnidaria; class Anthozoa; order Scleractinia; family Rhizangiidae; genus Siderastrea; species Siderastrea radians. Next base: position 7,207,812 of record OZ024898.1, read on the forward strand.
CTTTACAGACAAACCAGTGACCAGGGATTTGTGTTGGCGGGGAAGATACGTTGTGATATGCTGCAACGGTATCTAAATTATTTTGTGATGGGAATTAGCTTGCTTGCTTGTTTGTCTGCGGCGTATAAGAACTGATCTGATAGCTAAGTCACTTTGATCCTTCTCTCCTAATGTGGAGAAACAAAGACTAAGACCGTTTGAATTTTCACAGGTTCAGTTCAGCGAGTTTTGCGTGAACTTCAACAATTGCAACACGATGCAGGCATAGTTGCTAGCAAGACAAACCTATCCGTGGAGTTGGAGAAGATTGCTTCAGACAAAGGCTTTATTATTTCCGACAACGAAGGATCAGGAAATTGCATGTTTTACGCATTGTCGGAACAATTGAACCTCGTCAAAGGAATTCAAATCTCTCATGCAGAATTGAGGCAACGCCTAGTCCAGTACCTCAAAGACAACCCTACACTGGTAAGCTGGTGTTTCTATAGCGACTATCCTTATCATGCTATTAGTAGATTACTCGGCTCTTTTTTTTTTTATAAATGTAGACCGGCCAAGACGGTTGAGAGTGGAGCTCCAAAGGAACAGCTCATTAAAACTGAGGAATGTTTTTTCTTTTTTTCCCTCAAATTCCTCAGCCTGGGGACCAGATTAGGCCATAAACTGGAGGTCGATTTCCCAAAGGTTGCATGGGTTGCGAAAACATTTCCTGCATAGCTACCCAACGTCTCTACTTTTATTCCCTCCTTCAACTATGCTGATTAGGCTTAACAAGACCGAAACAGCTGTCCATGGCTGTTAATACTTGGGCTCACTATTTCTTCTTGTAGATTTAGGGGTAATGCCCCGCTACCAACGTGACCATAGTGCACTATTTAGTGGCTATAGTTTACCTGAGCACATTTGTGCGGTATTGTGACTTTATAGACTACGAACAGTCGCGGACACAAGAAAAACTTGCTACCTCGTTGCTTGTGGCTTGCGGCATCCCACTTAGATAACGCCTGTCTGTTCTTGTTCTTTGCATACCCTCTTCCATTCTCGAGGATAAACAATGTTTGCTTGCAATCTACCTACCCCGTGGCCTAACATGAAGAACTGCATAATCGGTCCAACCAAACTCAATTTGTGTTTTTTCTTGTTGTTTCCTTCTCTTGCAGTCGGATGGGACGGATCTGTTCCACTTTGTTCATGGATGTGGTTCTTGGGCTGATTACCTTAAAAACATGGCGGCAGATGGCACGTGGGCTGATCACGTGATCCTGCATGCTGCGGCAAACTACTTTAAAACACCGGTTCACGTGATCAGCAGTCTGTCTGACCACCGTCATGACGTCACGATCAGCCCAGAACGTGCTGTTGACTGCAGCGGCCGGCTCGTTTTGGGTCACATTTTTGAACATCACTATGTCAGCCTTCGACCCAAACCAGGTAAAGTAGCTTTGACACTGCAAACTTAAGTTTGTAAACTTGTGTGAACAAGCACATGATGCACGCATGTGTAAACACTGCAATAACAGTTAGCAACCTTGTTGACAAACTGTTACTGAGAAGAAGAGCTAGTTTCATCAACTATATTGAAATCTTTTAGTACAACGTTCCTAAGCAAAAACCAAAATCAACTTCAAACAACCTGCCTGTTCTGCAGGCTAATAGAAATCAGGCTAAAATTACTTAATAAGGTGGCTATGTAGTATGGTTTGTAGCCCTTATGTTGAAAATATTAACACGCGACTCTTTTTTTTCTACAGGCGAATGACAAAGGAAATGTACACTGATTGGTGACAGCTACTATATTTGGAAATACAGCTTTCTCCCAATTCCGCTTATAATCCCTGTACTTATTAAGTCATTTTTTTTGCAAGGGGTAATTCCCTTATGCTCAAGAATTTTTCTCTTGAAAATTTACTTTATGCAGCAAAGAATAGCGAATGAGTAATCAGTTTAGTTTTATGCCTGTTCAGTAGATTTGGCGTTCAGCAATCAATTTAAATTCTCAGAACATTAGGTCATCGATTGTTTTGGCATGGGAACAAAATAGCGAATGATTTCGAGTGATAGTTACAAATCCAGCCGAGTAATGCATTTGCAAAGTTTTTTCCGCATAACTTTTGATGGGTAGTTAGTCTTAGTGGGTCTGTTAAACTAGTAATGTTAGCAAGGATTATTGGAATCTAAAACGAAAAATGTGGTTAACCACGCATTTTTCAAAGATGATTAAGAACCATGACTCTAAAAAGCTTTAAAATACAAAGATTGTCTGGCAATTTCTTTCCAAATTGAAGCTCAATTATCTCTGAAAAATGCGCGGTTGCCCCCGATTTTCTTTTTTTATTGAGCATTCTGGTAGCCCTTACTAAGATCTGCTTTTTCTACATAGTCGTAAACCGCGCAAAAACCTTTATATTAGTAAACAAATTCCTTAAGAAACGGTCAGATCTAAGATTCGCAGAACGTATTCGCAGTAACAAAAGGAGGCACTGTCCATAATTAATGTTTTGTTGGTTTGTCTCTCAGTTAGTCAATCATTCAGTTTACTGTTTTAGTTAGTAAATTAGTGTAGTTAGTTTATTACTGTAGTTCATTTAGTTAGGTTAATGACTAGCTTAGTTATTTTAACTAGTAAAGTTTGCTTGGTTAATTAGGAAATAGTTAATGTTACTATTTGTTTACAATAGTCAGGTTATTAGCTTAGTTAGATAATTAGGCAGTTGATTAAGTTTAGGGTAATTAATTTAGTTAATTGATTTAAGTAGTTGTTAGCTATTTAGACAGGCAGATAGTGTAGTTAGTTAGGCCGATAGTTCATCAGTTAAGTTTAGTTAATAAATTAGTTTGACTGGTGGAGTCACTATTTGGAGAGCGAACTTAGGTAAATAGTTTAACCAGCCTACCTAGTTATTTAGTTAGTGAGTTAATTCAGTTTATTAGTTAGTTGTTAGCGAATTACCTTATTATAGGAAATTAACGCTTGTGTTAATTAAGGTATTTGAAATTAACGCGACTTAAATAAACGCGAATTGAAGGGAAAATTACTCCCCAATAAAGGAAATTAACGCGAAAGAGGGGGTAAAACTTCAAAATGAGGGAAATTAACGCGATTAGCACAAGGGAACACCTTGTGGTCACAACTGGAACAAACTTATGTCTATATAAAGATCACAAACAAAACAGGTCTACAGGTGTGTGAGGCAATTTCTTTACAGACAATGTGCGTTAAACTCTGCCTAAATGTGGGAAAGCTATTGTTTTGTGGGTGTCAAGAATGTCTGGACTGCATCCAGAATATGGGATTAAAATGATAGAAATTAAGGTCGCCGAAATTAACGCTCCACTTAATTAACAACGCGGAAATTAACGCTCACAGAAATTAACGCGACTTAAATTAACGCGAATTTTTACAATTCGCGTTAATTTCATGGAGCGTTAATTTCCTATAATAAGGTAATTCGTTTTAGTAGTTAACTAGTAAAGCAAGTTTAGCTAGTTAGTCATGCAGTTAGTTGATCAAGTTTAGTGTAATTTTAGTTTGGGTAGGTGGTCGGGTGGTTTTCTTCGTAAATAATACTAGTCTAGTTCAGTTAGATAGTTAAGTAGTTAAGTTCAGTGTAAACTAGTTTGAGTAGATGATTGATTTGTTTTCTTTGTTATTAATACTTGTTTAGTTCAGATAGTTATTACTTACGTTTAGAGTAAACTAGTTTTGGTAGATGATTAATTTTGTTTTATTTGTTAATTATACTTGTTTAGTAAGTCAGTGCTGGTAGATAGGTAATTAGTGTAGTGTTCAGCTAGTTTAGTCAGTTGGTGGTCGGTTTGTTTTTTCGTTCTAGTAGTAAGAGTAGTTTAGTCAGATAGGTGATTAGTTTAGTCTAGTGTAAAACTAGTTGAAGTAGTAAAACTAGTTTTCGTTAGTAATACTAGTTTAGTTAGCTCAGCTAGCCAGTTAATTTGTCCTTTTCTTAGAGTTTAACTAGTTTTGGTAGGGGGTCGGTTTGTCAGTATTTTTGGTTAGTTAAGCATGGTGTAAAACTTGTTTAGGTACTCTGTTTTCTTCGTTAGTAATACTAGTTAAGCTTCTTCAGTTGGTCTGTAGGTAAGTTCAGTGTAAAACTAGTTTCTTTTCTTCGTTACTTATACTAGTTTAGTTCAGTTAGTCGGATAGTTAAATAGCGAAATGCGTAGCTTATTAACCTCCTGATAACTGAATTGATCGGTTATTTTTCTGGTATTCAGTTTGTTTCAAAAGTTAGTTTGTGGTACTTTCGTTATTTTATTTTTAAGTTTAGACATGTTTAACTTATGATAATTTAGTTCATTGTTATGAGTGATAAGCTTTTTTTTTTTTTCGGTTACTTAGTTATGCTAGTTTAGTTAGGTAGGTAATATTGTCGTATATGTAATTCGGGAAAAGCAAGTGATTTTTTGTAATAAAGAATTGTATTTACTGACCAAAGAAATCATGAATGACTTTGTGATGTGTTGAAGAGAAAATGGCAACGACCATTTACGAAAGGGAAATAGGCCTCGGAAAGGCCTAAGTGGTAGTTCTTCCAAATTAAGTGGGATGAAGTTTTTTTTTTTCAACGTGAAAGTTTCATTTCCTTCGCTTGCACCGGTTTCATCCACTTTACCTTTCTCCCGCCTCGATAACCTAACTTCGGGTCTCCGAGGATGGGATGGTTTGTTCCAGCTACCCAGCTTAACACGCATGTTGGTATATGAAGCTTGGACCAAACAGGAATGGGAGTTGTCGAGAATTCAAAGTCTTGTTCTTGTTTGGCCTGCAACTCTCCTGCGCTTTCGGTGATCCTTTCGTTTGGCCGTTAACTTCCATGCCCTATCATTGACTCTCATACATCTGCCAACTTTTCCTGCTTCAAATGCGTTAGAATTTTGTGTCAATATTATCCCGATTTACGGAGATGTTCGGAACGATTTCCAAAGATTTGCAGAAAATTTCGGAAGACGTACCGACGATCTCCAATTGTTGCCGAAGTTATCCAAAGATTGCTGAAGGTTTCAAAAGACAACCACTGTGCGTTTGGACACAGCAAATTAGAGAACTCAAACACGACATTTAGCGTCATTTATACGACTATTTTCTGTCGAAGTTGAATCAAATCAAATTTAAATGTTGTTTTGCTAAGGAAGTAGTAGTCCAGATTTGCGACTGCGTCAGGCGTGCAAAATTGGCCTGTATGCGTGAAATCGATGTTTTCTTAGAGTTGGTAGGATTACTCTCAAAGAAGTTGTTTGGTCCTGGCTTACAAGAAGTGATGACGTTTTGGAGATTACGCAGCTATATCTTCCCACAAAGCTCCGATTCCTCCTCGATGTAGTTCCTGCATCTGTGCAACATCAAAGATCAAGCCTGTTCTAGGCTCTTGAATTGCTTATAGCTAGAAAGGACGGTGCTTAAATTAGCAAAGAACGCGAAAATAAGGCGTGCGAGATCTGGGAAAAGAGGGCGCTTTTTGTGTTCATTTTCTCAATTCACTTTTCCTACAATCTCGGAGCCTAGAACAGGTTACCAAGCATCTCAGTGTGTCCCGAGGTCTTAAACATCATGCTGACTAGCTGTGTTGAAAGAATTTGTCTTCGCTCGCTCAGACGATTGCTTCGTTGGGTCCTGTCTTCTTCACCTTCACGTGTATATTTTTTAAAGAAAGCCATGACACTATTCCAAAAGAGTAAGGCACGGGTTTACCGGTTTCGTCTGGGCTGATTGGAGCTCATTTCACTGTCAGTGTGCTGGACGAATTATGTTTGAAAAATCTTGGTCTATGATCAGGCACCTCAATAGTGAAGGAAATTTGTCCAACTTTCTGAAATATATAAACATTCATTTTGAAAAATATCTGTGAATTGGGTGAATAATGAAGGGGGAATCATTACCGGCGAAAAGCCCGGGTCTCCACACTGCAGAAAAATATCTTAAGGATCTTTATATTGCAAAATTAGTAAGTATTTAATATTTGAGTTCGTTTTTCGTGCAAATTTCCTTCGCCATTGTGTGATCATGGTGAAATGATGAAAGAAGAATCGTAGCAGGCGCTTAATGTTTGTAAAACATGGTTTCGTCTGGGCTGATTGGAGCTCATTTCACTGCAGTGTGCTGGACGAATTATATTTGAAAAATCCCGTCTATGATCACGCAATAGTGAAGGTTATTTGTCAAGTTTCTAAAATATAAACGTTCATTTTGAAAAAGATTTGTGAATTGGGTGAATAATGAAGGGCGAATCATTACCAGCGAAAAGCTCAGGTCTGCACACTGCAGAAAAATATCTTTAAATAAAAATATTCTTCAAAAAGTAAGTGTCCAAATTTCCTTATATAGCGCATTTTCTATGTGAATATAATCAAATGCGCTTTACAAGCAGGTGGAATTGGAATTTGGAAATGTTGGTTTTTATGGAGGGAGGAAAACCGGAGAACCCGGAGAAAAACCCTCGGAGCAAGGACGAGAACCAACAACAAACTCAACCCACATATGACACCGGGACCGGGAATCGAACCCGGGCCACATTGGTGGAAGGCGAGTGCTCTCACCACTGCGCCATCCCTGCTCCCCTTCGCATCATTATTTTGTGATGGCATCGGCAAATAATGACGAGCGAATCATGAATCGCCAGCTATATTTCATTTCCCATGTTTCACCCATGATCACAAAATAATCACGGAAATATGCGCAAAGAATGAGTTTACATCAAACATACTAACTACCCAAAATATAATTCATTCAGAAGCAGAATAACCTGTATACTGTATCCTTCAACGCTCTGTGATTATAGGCAAACCATGACTAAAAAACGCGGGTCAGCAGAGGGCAGTGCAATCGGCTTTAGTCGTTATCGGCAGAAACGATAAATTCCCTTACATTTTTGCCATCCAGTAGCCCTTGGCTTTCTGTGATTGAATGAGGGCCGCATCAGTACTGTTACTTTTCCATATTGGGATGTTAGATAGATAGTTGTAGATAGTGGTAACTATTATGTTAGGGGATCCCCTAGCCCGACTCATTTGCATTACAACAGAATCATGGACTCGAGGAAATTTCAGACAGTTTTGCCGTTTTGCCGGAAAAGGACTGCCTCACGTGCGTTTACATCGTAATGCAAATGAGAAAAATTATCTATGAAAAGGACTTTTGTTTAATTGGGTACCACTATGGGTATTTGGAACCAGACAAAAGATAATCAAATTCGATACCTCATAATATTGGACATCTGCCTTCCGGGATCTATCAGCAGCCCTCCTTGTAACCCTATTTTGGACTTGGCTGAGTGATAGAAGTGTAACAATATAAAACCTTACCCCTCAGGCCTTAAAGATCTTTGTAACAGAGCTAAAAGCCCTTACCCTATTTAAGACCAAAAAGTATAATTTTCCAGTCCCTATTTCACACTTAACCCTTGAATTCTTTCTTCCAGCTCAAAAATGATATCATTTGGGGATGCACATACAGTAGTACCTATTTCGCTACGTTGCAGCACAGGAAGACCACGTTCAGTTCGTGTGGTTGTTGTTATGATTTAGTGTCCGAGCTCTAGTTGTACGTGATATTCTCTAATTCGGAGATCTTCAAGTTGTAATATTCGTTTCTTTTATGGTTGAGCAGTTTCTTATACTGCTGTAAGGTTGTATGATATTTTTCGCGTACCTTGTCGTTCAAAGGATCTCTGTGTTTTTCGTTTGAAAGTTTTCTTAACTCGTGCCTTTTTAAGCGACATTCCTTATCAAACCATTTTTTATTTGGGGATGAGTAAGTGCGTTTATGTCGTCTCATCGTCCGTATCTTAAGGCACCTTTTTGCGGTGGCGATCAGAATACTTTCTACCTGTTCAACGGATGTGTTTACATCAGTTCTGAGCTGATTTAATGTCATCTAGATAACCCTGGATAAATATTTGCATACTTGAAGACTGAAGAACTTCTTTGAATTTAGGTGACGAGTTACTTTCCCACGGGAATTGTTTTGGTAATCGTGTTAAGGTATCATTCTTTGGTAAAGCATCCTGATTGCAAATTTCGGTGCCAATATTTAACCAGGTCACCAGTGGGCTATGATCTGCTTAAATACGTAGGCTTTTTAACTATAAAGCTTTTGAAATGAGAAAATACCCCACGCCAGTTTTTCCCTGAAAAGTGGCTCTTCCTAAGGAGTCCCCACTCACTCTGCCATTAAGTATTCTAAGGTCTGCGCTTTTGCAGATTTCAAGAAGTCGTTTGCCGTGATTGTTAAGTTCGTTGTCAAAACTATTGCTCCGAGTTAAACCGAAAGAAAATTGGGACTGATCATTTGCTATCATGGCGTTTCCATCTTGGCTTACGCAGTCCGAGTATTTTCCTGTCCTAAAATTAAAGTCGCCCATAAGTGAAGCGAATTGGCTGAATTTTTTTCCAGAATTTGCATTCTAATAAGCCACTTACCTCTGACCAACAGAAAGTTGTTAGTGAGTTACGAAAACGAGAAGACACCGTAATGCAATCACGGCCACTGGACTTCCCCATTACAGAAGCTGAAATACCGTGCTCAACGGCCAAAAAAAAACTAAAATAAAAAACAACAAAAGCGCATATTCGAACAAGATAAGAAACGAAAAAATTAAAGCTAGCTTACCTATGATGCTGCCTGTTTACCATAAACTTTTTATTACTATTCCCAGCTTAAGGACTGTACCAAATATTTGGTGCAACGGTATTATAACTCCAATATTTAAATCTCGTGCGAGAAAAGATCCTTCGAATTACTGCGAAATTTGTGTTTCAAGCTGTCTGGGAAGGCTATTCTTTTCAATTTTAAACCAAAGGCTACTTGGTCATGCCGTTTCGCTGAACGTAAAAATAAATCTCAAATCGGTTTCTTACCAACAAATCGAACATCAGAGCATGTTCTTACCTTACGAACCCTTATAGACAAGTACGTGCACGGTCATCTTGAAAAAATATACGCTTGTTTTGTTGATTTCAAAAAGTCATTTGACTCCGTCTGGCATGAAGGACTCTTACATAAATTACTGTAAATCGATGTTGGAGGGTATTTCTATAAGTTAATACAGAACCTAAATTGGTATTAAAAATTGGTAGGAGTCAAACCACATCCTTCCATTACTTGAGAGGAGTACGCCAGGGGTGCATCTTAAGCCCCTTGCTTTTCAATTTATACATTAGTGATTTACCATCTGCATTTCAAAATGCTTTATCAGATCCCACCATTCTTCCAAATGGTACCAAATTAAATTCCCTCTTATACGCTGATGATCTGATTATTTTATTCCGATCCAAAGTAGGTCTGCAAAATTGTCTAAACACGTTGTATTCTTTTAGCAGTTCTTGGATGTTAGATATCAGTCCTAAAAAGACCAAAATTATGATCTTTCAAAAACGTGCGAAGAAAAACTCCGATCTAGAATTCCACACAGGAAAACAGAACACTGATATTGTACACGAATACACATATTTAGGAAGCCGAATCTCCTCAACTGGCAATTTGAAATGTGTCTCTCGAACACTTGAAAGAGAAAGCTCTTCACGCTCTTTTCGGCTGAAGAAAAACCACAGACATTAGTAGCCTGCGAGCAGGCTCTCGTTTGGGTTTTATGCGCGAGATGCGAGACGCGAGTGGCGAAGCCGCGAGAGCGTGGGGCGAGGTGGGCGGGGCTGGGCCACCTCACCCCGCCCACCTCACCCCACGCTCTCGCGGCTTCGCCACTCGCGTCTCGCATCTCGCGCATAAAACCCAAACGAGAGCCTGCTCGCATGCTAAGACATTAGTAGATTAAAACCTTCTTTGGCTTGTAAAATATTCGATACGATGATCACACCCATACTATCCTACAACTGTGAAAGTTGGGAAGCTTACCAGAAACAGGATTTTAAAACGTGGGATAGCTCTCCAATTGAAAAAACCCACTTACACTTCTGCAAGCGATATTGGAAGTAAGTAATAAGGCTTCTAACACTGCTAGAGGTGAATTAGGTAGATTTCCATTAATACTTGGTATTAATGAAAAAATTCTTAACTACTTGATGTATCTCTTTGAGATGGATGAAGTCTCTATTGTAAAAAAAAAATTACTTTTATCTATAAATCTGCATTCCAATGGCAATACTAGTTTTTATAGTAATATTATGGAATTATCCAAATCTTATAATCAATCGAATTTTGTTCCCAACAATTAAAATAAAACCAAAATATCAAGATATAAAGATATAATGAAACAGAAGTATATTTCCAGTGGCGGTATTCAATTAATTATACAAGGAAATTAGAGTTTTGTAATACGTTTAAACATTGTTATGAAATTTCACGTTATTTTAACCTAACTAGAAAAACAATCAATAGAAAGGCTTTGGTAAAATTACGCGTAAGCAATCATAAACTTATGATCGAAACTGGAAGAGATAACCAACCTCCTCACTACAAAAGGTTATGTCCAGTTTGTGACGCCAATGAAATAGCCCTTTTCACAGTTACCTTTTCTCATTTGCATGACAATGTATTTGAACGTGAATGTGAGGCAATTTCGGGCAATTTTGCACTTTATGCCCGAAATTGCCTCACATCCACGTTCAAATACATTGTCATGTAAATGAGAAAAGGTAAATGTGAAAAGGGCTATTGAAGATGAAATTCACTTCCTCTGTTATTGCCCGAAATATTTCAAACTTAGAAATGAATTTTTCGCTCCAATACAAAGTCATCTCCGTAATTTTCAGCAGCTATCTTACTCGGACCTGGTGATTAAACTGATGAACTCCGAAGATATTTATCTTAATTTACGATTGAAGAATGATGTCACTTGATTATCTGTTATAAATATCATAATAATTATTTCTTTTTTCTTTTTGTTCTTGTTTTTACGTACCTTTTGCAATACTGTAAATAATTATAGTCATGCAAATAAAGGTTATTGTTGTTGTTGTTTTTGCGTCGATCTAGAAGAAATACAGATGAACATTAAGACGAATCTGATTTGCCCCAGATACAGATTTGAACGAAAATACTTCAATAAAAGTTCAAACGAAATGTTCACTGAGTCATGTGTCATGGTGTTTTGGCCGTCCTGAGCTATTTAAGGCGTTATTTTGCGAGATCATTTCTCGACCGCCGGGCTGTGAAAATGTTGGCCGGGCTACCTGTCCTCTCAAAGTGAGCTTGCCTCTTACGTCACATTGGCCTCCCTGTGCAGACAAGTGCTCGTCCTTTTACACTACCTGCTACCGCAAAACATTTGAGAGGACTGGGCTCTACACATTCCTTATGTAAAGTATTTAAATTTATACATTTTTAAATTTAATGTTAAGTATTTAAATTTATATATAGGTTAAATTTATATATAGTTATCTTACTTAAGGATCTTCATGTTTTTTTATTTCTACCTCTGTTATTATTTGTGGGGAAACGTCATAGGGTTAACCCCATGTTTTCACTTTTCAAGATGTATTTAATCATTTTTTTTAATTGGGTCTCGAATAAACGTTATGTCATGTTACACACCCAGCACCCTAAAGTTCATTGGACCCTGTCTGAGACAAAATCCGTCTCCTTCTTAGCTGTGAGCTATTTCCCAATTATTAGTGAGGAATCAAAGAAAATAGGACTCAAGGCCCTCAGTTCCCTCAACTGTACTCCATGCCTCCACCTTTTAAAAAAGCCTGGATCCGGTCAAAAAAAATTAGTGAAGGTTGAAAAGATTTTATGAACACTGAACATTGTTATTGGAACATTCAGCCATTTTCAGATGTAGTTTTGTTACTACACGCGCGGGAACTGGTGCGAGCTTAGGTTTTAGGGGCATGGTACCCCTGCTTTGAATAAACCATATTGCCATATTGTAGTGTTGTAGTTCCTTTCCGAATCCTTTCTTTCCGTTTTCCTTACTAACTGACAGATCCAACTACTGGTTCAAGACTACAAACAAAAATATATTACACCTTGTTCATGATAATAAAAAATTTTCATATCAGTGTCCACATTAACTTGTTCATCATATCATGAATGTTCTGATTGGCTTATTCAGCTTATTTCAACCAGGTATGATGACACAAAACATTCATGAAAGAGGTGGAAAATGGCTGGCTTGTACTCGAATTGCTATTGATTTATTATTACAAAGCCTATTTAATCCTTCTGGTTTAAGATATATCCTTTTTGTATTAAAATAATATGTTTAACTTGTCTTACCAGCTGAGATTTCTAGAAAACATACAGTATTAAAACAGCGAAAGTCCATTCCTTTTTATCACACCTAAAACTGCGCAACTTTTCGAAGGTAACACATAGAGGAATGCACTTTCCATTCAAAGAAACAGGGGGGTCTAACAGAAATGGTGGCTTCCAGTGGCAACAGTCCTCCAACCAATTCCTTAACAATAGAAAGCCGAGCGACGAGACACTAACAATACCACCACGTTTCAGCCAAAGCACAAACAATTGGGTGCCATTGGTACTAAAGTTCAATCCCATTAACACTGGCACCAAATTCGTGACCTCTGACCCCGAGACCTGGGCCCTCACTGGTGGCATATCAGTGACACAGAAGGGATATCCTTGTTCGTTCTGCTGATAGCTCACCCTTGCCTTTTGATTCCCGATTCTTTACCTGCGGAGGTCCCCATGCCAGATATACAAGTACATCACACCTCAGGCTGATCTAAGGGACCTCAAGAACACACAAAACATACGTGACCACTGTGACGCCGCTGCAGCCGCATCTTCATCAGGGTTGAAGGCGGCTGCGGGAACGTTTTGTCGGCATCTAGCTGCGTAGTATTCGCAACCGATCACTTGCATGGGCTTCCCGTAGAGCTCTGAACATTTTAACACGACAAATCACCCTTTACACGACAGTCATGTCGTGCACAGGCGGAAACACCCGTCACAAACAGCAGTTTGGGGGACAAGACCCAATCTTAAGTTTTTTAACTGTGTTTCCCCGGGTGTGTTTCACACGCGTGCTTTTAAAGTTTTGGTATGGCGTCTGAGTTCAACTACTTCATCAAAAGTAGATAAAGGTAGAGAGCTAGTCTGCGTAGACGCCTTGGCTACGTTACTAAGAGCAGTCCCTTCCCGGGCGGGGGGACACTTCCTTATTTGGACTAAACGGGTATGTGCTGCTCAACAGGGTATGGTTTTCAGGGTATTGAATCTTAAACAGGGTATACAGTTTCACTATTTAGCTTCTTGAACAGGGTGTCTTTCTGGACTGGAAGCCTTGAACCTTACAAGCGGGTACCAGCAATTTTTTAAAATCTAATTCTATGATGTCATTTATCAAAATATATATATATTTTCTGAATGGAAAATGAAAAACAAGGCAGACAAAAAAGGAGAAGGCAAGCAAAATATAAAGGTCTCTTGTCTTAAACAGGGTAGCGAAATGAACCGAGTTTGTCTTAAACAGGGTCAGGGTTTGAAGGCCTCAGCGGCACACTCCCACCCAAACTTCCCTTAAGTGCCTCCCCCGGGAGTCCCTTATTTTTGGCGCAGGCAATCGATTTGCGAGCTCTATCGTGTTCTTCTCATTCTACTATCCCTGAGCAGAAGGAAGGATTGCTCGTAGTGAAGGCTCCTGTCGCCAATGTTAAGCCCCAGGGTGAGGGGGGGGGGGGGCCCTCCGGCAAATTGACATACAAGGCTGTCCCCTAGGTAGGCACTTTGAACATACATGGTGCCTCAATTATTTGACTTTCTGAGAAAAAGTTACTTTAGGAGATGAAATTTAACATTCATTAGTTGTTCATGGATAGGGAATTTGACTCTGGCTTCCCTAAAAATGTCAAATTCCCCGTGGGTAGCCCCCCCCCCCAGCCTGGGGCTTAATATTGATAGGTGCATAATTTTCAAGTCAAACTGTGAGGAAATGTCTAAGTTACCACGATAGCCACAGCTTCGATACAGCAAGCTTCAAATCTGCCTCGCTCAGTGGGGCGATTTACAATGTGAACCCAAACTACTGATTCTAGGTACAGCTGTTTCTAAGGGAGCATTCACAAAAACTTATTGGGAGGGGGACTGATGAGAAATTACCCTTATTGAAAAAAATTTTAGGACCCTGCTTGTCTAATGTAAAAAAAAATTCAAGCACCCCCTCCACAGTCCTCTGGAATTTTAGGTACCCCCCACCCCAGTACTAGATTTCATAACAAAAAACGTACAGTTTCTTCACCATTTTTTTACATGTCAGTAGAACAGTCAGTCACTCTCCATTCTTCTTTTGTTGCCAGTACTTCTCCCGGATCTAGTAAATGAAACTTGCTCTGCTTCTGATTCTTCTTCGTCTCCAATTTAATTTAAAACAATATACTCACCATTTTCACTTTCTTCTTCGTCTTCTTCGTTAGTCGAGTCCGCTGAGTCCTCCGATTGTTGCTCGTCCACTCCCGTGATACTGTAGTAATGGTGTGTTATAGATGAATTTTGTCTTTATTTGACAAGTATTTACATTGTAAGTGATCATGGTCTGTATATTCGTCTAGTTCTTTCGCAGTCAGTTTCAGCAAACTGCCTGACCGGATGGGATCAGCCCAATCGCACTCCTTGTACACTTTTGCATCCCTAGACTCTTCCTTTTTCTGATTCCCTTTCCTACTTCTCATTTCACGTAATTGTAGCTGTTCACATCTTTACAGAGTCTTCCAGTAAAGTCACAGCCACCCATAACTCCTTACTAAGTTCTGCTAGTTTGGCTTTGTCAGAGCTGCATGTGCAGTTCCCCTTTGGCAAAAAGTTTCTTGACTTGTGCTCTAGGCAAGACGTCATCAATCCCCTGAGGAGAGCCATCTTCATTTGTTTTCAGAGCGCTGAAGACGTCCAGGTAATGTCCTTCCCTTGGCTTATCTGGGAAAGGACAAGGTATACGTTCCATCACAGGCCCTTGCCTGACTCTGTGCTTCGGCACTTATCACATTTGCCTTCTTGTTTAGTGCATGATTCTCTAAGGTACACCATGTATAGCTCTCCTGCCCGGCTCTCCTGATTGACTATGCTCTTGTCTAAATAGCTCCAGTTTCTTTAGATAACAGTAGCCAGGGACTGAAGGCTTATTACTGGAAGCGTCGCTTGCTGGTACTCTTTAACATAAACTTTGTTGAGAGTGAGAAAATACAGTCTTCCCGTAGAGTCAGCTGAGCCTCAATAAACCTCTACCAAAATGGGTGCCCTATCTATTCCTTCAGCATTATCTCCTCTGCAACGCACCACGCTGAAAATAAGTAATTCAGACACTCAATCTGAGACACTCCATTTGTGACATGTGTTGATGCATAACTGTTTGACACTTATTTTTTAAATACCACAGTATACTGCAGCTATCGATAATACATATATATCATACGTTATACACGATAGATGTTTTCTATATTATTTCTTCTTAAAAAAACAGCTAATTTTGATAGTCTTTACATGGAAAATGTTGAAGTTTTTATTATAGTGTGGCTAAAGTGATGGGCTAGCAAAATAAAATTAGGTACAATTGATCTCCTGAGTGTCAAAACAATAAAGAGATCAATAAATATTGTTTCTGTAGCAGATAGCTTGTTTTATAGATCCATATTATAAAGTGTGAGAAGCTTCTCTTGATATTCAGATGGCCTTGGTTAGCCAAAAGCTGCACTATAAACAGTTATTTAGTTGTGATGTTAATTCATAGACGTTAATGCTTATGTTGTCATAAAGGTTTTAGTTTTAATAGTAATAGTAAATAATGTCAAATTCAATTTATTATTAATAAATAGTATTGACGTTGAAAACACTGGAGTCCACTATTCAATGGTTAGTTTTGTGGTGAATTTTCTTCTTTTTTTAAGCACCCCCCCTTGGCACGACTTAAATTTTTCAGAGACCCCCTTTTTTACACCACAAAATTTTCAGACACCCCCCATTTTCTTATCAGTTCCCCCCTCCCCCCGAACAAGTTTTTGTGAATGCTCCCTAAAAGCTTGATTCTAGGTGCAGGTGGACTGGTTGCCAGGCTGTTTTACATCGAGGAAAGATACTCATTAAAATGTGACCAAAAGAGGAAATTAAACAACCCTAGCTAACAAGTGGTACTGGCAAAACTATATTCCATTCAATTCAGCATTAGGCTTGATTTCCAGCCGTTTGAGGGAGTCCGGTTTCATCCTCCTCCAAACGCAGGCGCACAAAACGGCTGGAGATCGAGCCTACCGGTCATTCAGTATTGGTCCAGTTTGTTCCCCTCCCCTCCCCTCCCCTCCCCTCCTCTCCCCTCTCCATCCCTCCATCCAACCTTGGCGGATCTGACCCTGACGACCCCCGCTTTCCCCAAACCATATTAGAAAAACAGAAACTGTTTCTTGCAGGAGAATGAGCCGTGGAGATATATTCAGAAGCAAACGTGTTTAAATCAGTGGCTGTTTTCTTCAGTGGTTTGATTTTTGTTCAGGTGAGAGAATTTTGGTGTAAATGCGGGCGGTATTGGTGCATATTGTTCAAAAGAATGGATTTTACTAGTCACCTGTCACATGCGCATGCAGCCTTCGTACTTGATAGTGGAGTCAATTAAGAAAGGAATTCAGCTTTTAATAGTTAAGTTGCTTAATTAACATTTGTCTCTTCTTTGCTTTAAGAAAGCGAAACAAATATTTTTCCAATACATGACAGGAAAGTTTTGATCTGTTTATGTGAGGAAGTTCAATTACACTTTCAGAATTAAATGTTCGAGTGATTCGATCGTGATCGGTTGAATTGTCTGGCGCGCGTGTCAGTGTCAGCCTTAGCTTCAGTCAATGGTTAAAAAGTCCCTAAAATTTCTTGCATTTGAGAGTAATATGTTTTAATTATTTTATTGCCGTTTCAAAGACGCGTAAAACAATTGCAAAGTTCTAATTGATCGAGTGTTCAATCTTACAAAAGGCGCCGCATAATTCTTTTCATTGATCATGATTATGTTTGACCCATCGTTAACTTATTGCTGTTTGATTTGACTAAACAAGTTCTACGGTAAACTAAATGGTTGTTTGAAACTATTCCATGAGATGAAAGAGATCAAAACATTAGAGTTCTCTGACTGGCCTTATTGTCAAATAAGAATAAACAGAATCGTCTAGAGCCCGAAGTATATCTTGAATTTTGTAAGTCGGCTAGAGTTTAAAGATCACATAGTATGGATAGGTATAACTTGTGTGTTCAGTTCAATGGATTGAACAACTCAAATGTTTAATTAGTGCAAGCTCTTGTTAGTGACAGGTGTCCTTTGCGTGAAGTGACTAGGAACATCATTTTACCCCCCCCCCCCCCCCCCAGGTGGGATGTTCAACCTTGGACATAAATTATTGGAACACTTGTTGTTATAAAGTACATTAACTGTTTGCACCCCTTCCCCCCTCAGCACTGTTGGAAAAAGGCACATAGACCTGCAAACATCACATGGTTTTCAACATTGTAATGGGGGAGGGGAGAGAGGGATGACTTACACGTGTCTCAACAATTCTAACTGGGGTTGTAGCTGGCCTAGTAACCAGGTAGAGAGTTTTGTCTGAATTTCCGGATACAATTATTTTAGTTGGTATGTATACTGGATCAGAGATGGGCCCCTTTCCCGATATTTTCTTCAGGGGAGGGGGTGGCTGTTCACAGGCTAGCCCAGAGGATACATGAAGCACTATTTAGTATATGAAAAGAAAGAAAAAATGTTAAACTAGGATGTAAATTCATTTTTTTATATATGTATATACTGCAATAGCATGAACTTCTTGTACATTATGATTGAATTAATGCCTGAATTTTTAAATATTATTGTATTATATTGGTTTTAGAGTCTAAGACCAAGAAAAGCTTGGATTTTATTCAAAGAGTACACTGTTAAAGATGGAAAATATTTCAGCGGAGAAACTCAGGAAGTACATAATTAAAACAGAATTTGGAGAAACTGCTTTGGATCTGAGTGGCAGACAGCTGTCAAAAGTTCCTGAAGCTGTCACTGACCTGAAGGATCTGGAAACACTTAAACTGTACAGAAATAACCTGACAGAATTACCAACAAGTATTAACAAGCTGAAAAATCTCACATGGCTGGAATTGGATGAAAACCAGTTAACATATCTTCCTGATAGCATTGGTGACCTGAAGGAGCTGAGGTGGCTGTGTGTAAGCTACAACCAGCTGTCTGCTGTACCTACCTGTGTACAGCAGCTGAAGCAGCTTGAAGGGCTGTACTTGGATGGTAACCATCTGACAGATTTACCTGAGTGGATTGGTGACCTGAAGGAGCTGAGTGGGCTGAGTGTGAGAAACAACCAGCTGTCTGCTGTACCTACCAGTGTGCAGCAGCTGAAGAAGCTTAAAGACCTTTACTTGGATGGTAATCATCTGACAGATTTACCTGAGTGGATTGGTGATGTGAAGGAGCTGTGGAAGCTGAGTGTGAGCAACAACCAGCTGTCTGCTGTACCTACCTGTGTACAGCAGCTGAAGAAGGTTAAAATGCTGTACTTGGATGGTAACCATCTGACAGATTTACCTGAGTGGATTGGTGACCTGAAGAAGCTGTGGAAGCTGAGTGTGAGCAACAACCAGCTGTCTGCTGTACCTACCAGTGTACAGCAGCTGAAGAAGCTTAAATGGCTGGACTTAGAAGGTAACCATCTCACAGATTTACCTGAGTGGATTGGTGACCTGAAGGAGCTGAGTTGGGTGGATGTGAGTGATAATCCTTTTACAGTTGATGGAATGAGAAGCCTTCTGGAGTTAAAGGACAAGAAAAAAGGAAAGGTTAACATATATTTTTCAGGTGGGTATAACAGTAAACTTACCTTTGACTGATTAATTAATAAGCAGTACTACTTACACACTGAAAGCATTTATTTATATCACTGTTTGTTTGTTTCTACTTTTTTTTAGAGTTAAGTAAATGACTGTTTGAACTAAGGTTTTTTTTCTACCACAGTAAGGGACATTTTTTTTTGTCCTACTTAGGTTGTTGAACCTGGCAGTACTGTAGATAATCTGAACTTTCTCCACATTAAAGGTGTTCAGAGAATCCAATCACTGGTTTATGGAATACTATTAAATTTGGATCCCACTACCTTATTACATGAAATTTTTGCGAC
Source organism: Siderastrea radians (assembly GCA_964017195.1). Classification (NCBI taxonomy): domain Eukaryota; kingdom Metazoa; phylum Cnidaria; class Anthozoa; order Scleractinia; family Rhizangiidae; genus Siderastrea; species Siderastrea radians. The sequence continues at coordinate 7,226,892 of OZ024898.1, forward strand.
ACGCTAATTTTGCGAATTTTGTGATTTCAAAAAATCGCAAAATTAAAGTGACACAAACAATAAGTGTCGCTAACATAACATGACGCGAAAATTAAGTGACTCACATTATGTATATAATCGAGAAAGAATAAGTTTATTACAAGAAATTTTGCAAGAACAAGTTCGCAGCGTGGTTTTCGGTAGAAGTCCAGAAGCAAGTGGATAGTAAGGTTAACTTTGAAGACGTGAATGTCTAACGTAGGTTTTGAAAGCAATTCATGCAACTTTGTCGGTGGAAATCTAGAACTTTTTCACCAGTGCACAGGGGGTGGTTTCGTGTCTTGAAAGGATGGGAGAAAGCGGGAATAAAGGGTGTAGTAACTGGAAGAAATGTATTACCGCCCGTTGATCACATATCAAGACATTTACACAAATGACTCGTGACACTTGTATATGTGTTTCTGAACTGCATTATGCTGCTGAGTGGCATCATTTTTTCTTCGGAGTCCGTAAGAAGGAATTTTCAATGTAAATAGATATTGTGGCCAATTGACTCAAGACAAGAGACCAATAATTCACGTACAAACATGAACTGCTTATGGGCATTGTGAGAACTGCTTTTTTGTCACTGTTAACGTCCCACTGTTTCATTTTTGTTAATTTTGACATGATTGTACATTCCATAAAGTTGTTTTATTTAATTTGAGTACATGTTAAATAACATATTTGCCAAGGAAATAAATTATGTCTTACTCAAAAACAGGAAATTAAAGTGATTCAAAATACAAAATTTTTGCAAAATCGTGAAATTTAAGTGTCGCGAAATATGCGCACCTCAAAATCTCAAAATAAACTTGTCGCGAAAATTTCATGTAATAAGGTAATTCAAAGGTGAATTTAGTCATCAAGGGTTAATTTCTAAGTATGGGTATCTGTTCCATACAGTTTCGCTGTATGTGTCACAAATTATTTCAAACCTTGTTTTTTGCCTATTAAATTAAAAAATGTCACTGAAATTTCACTCAAACTAATTTGCACAATCACACTGTTTGCATGATGGTGTGATGATATCAGTATGCATGGCTGGCAGCTTTCTTTTTATCCTCAAGTGCATTAAGTTCATTCATGCAGGTACAGCTGTGTGATAATGCTGCACCATCAGGGGCGGATCCAAGGGGATCGGGTGGCTGGCTACCCCTTCTTTGGGGTCGCTTAAGAAATTAAGAAAAGGAACAAAACTATCACTGAAGCAACAACTTTCTCTGATTGTTCCATAATTTTATCGTTCTGTCAGGTAAGCCACACCCCTTCAAAAATCCTCTGCCACTGACTATGTTGCCTGGCGATAAAGGTTCTCCTTTGAAAGGCCAAGTGGCATGCAGGCATCATTTTTGCTAATGCATGTTGTCATGTAACAATGTTGCATTACACATTTTATGTTGAGGGTCAATAAGTTATTCAATAAGTTATTTGAGTACCTGATACATGCACAACAAATTTTCCATGTTGCAAAAAGTAGAAGCAACGTGTTTTTACCCCGCCGTGAGGACGGCATCTAGTAATACCCGTTTTTTTTTTGGGTGGTCACCTGCCCCAGACTTCCCTCGACCAAACAAATATACATGTACGTTGCAAACTTTCGGTCAACAATGTCTCCAGTCGTTTAGGATCGATTCGCTAAAATCTTTATGAAAGACAGTGTAGAATATTACTACTAAGGGGTGTAATGGCCTAAAAATCTTTTCGACGAGAGCACGGACAAGATAACAAGCTTTGAAAGGCGCCGATTTGATACCCGAGCCTGCTAAACAGACATTATTCAATATTGAAATGCTTGCATTTCTTGGCAGTTTTGCTTTGCTTCGCTACAATCTTTAGGGATGTTTGTGTAGAAAACTACAAGGAATTTAATGGGGTTTAACTTCTCTTCGTCGAGACCAAGGACGAATGTGCTAGCGAGCTTTAATTTGAAAGCTGGCACGAACTCGCGATCACTATAAATTAGTAGTTGTGATGTAAAGTGTATGTATGAGTGCCACAAAGTAAGCAATACTGCCCTCCATAATTTCCTCCGACCACAGACCTTTAAAAAAGAAATTAGAAATGAGAACCTGAAGATCAAAGAAAAAATCTTTGATCCCAGCAGGATTAACGCAAGACCTCCGGATTAGATCACTGTTGCTCTACCAACTGAGCTACGAGGCCAAGCTGGGAGCAGGTATCCATCCACTGACCGATGAACGGGCAGACTCTCAATTGCGTATGATTGTGCAATTGACGTGGAGTTTGATGGTGCGTGAAAGTTGAATTTCCTGCCATTGAAGGAACGAGGGGAGAGAGAACAACGGCGGGGTTAATGCCCCTGGGGCTTTTTTTGTTTACTTCTGCAATGTCAAATTTTCTTGCAAGTGCTACTGTTAGTATACATGCAACATCAGGACGCAGCTTGCAATGCAACATTGTTGCATAACAAGTTGCACAAAAATGTTGTCCTCATTACTTGACCTTTGCATAGCATGTACGGGATGGGAGGAGTCCAGGATTGCTCCATGATGATCAGGCTCAAGCAATTGATCCTTGATGTCCAGCAATGTAAAGGCATGTTTATTTACCCCCGCGGCCAGCACAAGATAAAAAATTCAGTGCACCCTTGAGTATAACTACTATCCCATTGCATTGCCTCGAGATTTAAGCCTTGTGTGAATTACATTTAACCACATAATTTGGATGAAAGAACCCTTAAATGTCATTTTTCTTTTGTTTTTGTATTAGAAAAAGAGGTGCAGGGTCAAAGAGCACAACTTGCTTATGAAAGAGCCCTTAAAGATGGATCTTTAAATGTCTACCGTGGTCGAATCTTCCTAATAGGTCAGGACAGGGCAGGAAAAACAAGTCTTAAGAAGTCTCTCATTGGTCTGCCCTTTGACACTCACGAACAAAGCACGGAAGGAATTCAAGTTGATCCTTCAGCATTTGAAGTTGATGTGGACCAAGTTACATGTAAGAACTGGCAAACAATTGACCAGAACAGTCAAAGATTGCTAGGATGTGCAAAAGTTGTGGCAAGGATGGTGATTGAAAGACAGTATCATAAGGAAAGGAGGATTTTGAAGATGCTGGGAAAAGAAGATGTTGACAAAAATGATGATGACGAAGTTTATGATGATGCTGCGGATGAAGGAAAAGCTTCCTCCATCAACCAGGTAAATGTCTCCTCAGTTCTAGATCTGTAAAGCTCTGAAATGCTGAAACTCACACGTGGAGATATAACTAAGTACTGTATGCTTATATTTATATAAAACACATTATAAAATTAAATAAAAAGCTCAGCTATAGTTTGCGAGGATCAGGACCATTATGATTAATGTTCAAACAGCTCATAAAAAGCTAGAGCATGTGAAACAAACAATTTACAGTTAGAATCAATTGTAATCTCATAACCAACATCCCCTTATAATCAGCATGGGCTCAAGAACTTGATTTTTGAAGTAGTCGTCAGAGCTCAGGGATAATTTAGTAGGCAGCTACTTGACAGGGCAATTTTTTATATTAAGTATTTAACTGAAAACCAGGACAAAGTTAAGGTAGCTGCTGCTTAAACTCAATAAAACAAGAAATTCTGAAGAATTTACAGGCAGCGCATAAGTCTTTCACTCCCCTCCCCCCTCCCCTTTTCTTAAGTAGTTCGTGGTTTTTCCGGTGCCCTGTTATGGACAATTTGCACTTCCGGTGTGTAAGGAATTAAATGTAGGTATGCAACTTGAGAACTTCGTTTGTTTGTAACCAGTGACCTCTGTATGACTCTTTCAAATCGTTCCTAAACCGTGACAACAGGCGGAAACGTTTTTTGCTCAAAAAGCTTTACTTCTCCTCTTTTGAGCTCAAACTTCATTTTGTCTATTATTCTTGATTTCACGTAGGGGTTCAGACCAATTTTTTATCGCCAGAAAGCTGTGTTTCTAGAGACATCTGGAAGACATATTCACGTCAATGGTGAGATAGCTAACCGACTCGTGACGTTTATATTTTTGCGTGTTAACCCGTGCTCTAATACAGACTAAAATGAATGAAACTTTATTAAATAATTAGTTTGAAACCGTGGAAAGACATAAACGAAAGGCTGAGAGGTCTTAGACAAGTTTATAGACAGCCAAAATTCTAAAACTTGGGCAGGACCAAAAAGCAGAAATGTATTTCTGACCTGGTGTACGGAATAAATCGTCCCGTATTTGAAACATTAGCTTTCAATCTCATAAAATCCACGTCATTATAACGAGCCTGATTGTTTAGAGCCCGCGTGGAGACTAAGTCTACTGGCTACTGCCAATTCAGGAATGTGCTTAATCCATTTTATGAGACGGCAGCACGTGCCTAGCACGTGCGCCGCCTAATAATGTCAAAATCTGCTAGTTGCTGCCTAATAAGTTAGTCTGATAAAACCACTACCTAATAGATTTGCTTAGCATTTTTCTGGCCATTTACCAAAGGGCTTCCGTGAACTCTGTGTCTTTCAGACCCTAATTCAGGGGCCTACATTTTTAAATTTAAAAGTGGCACCTCATTTTGGCAACTTATACATTATGTTGTTAATTATTCATTGTCATTGCTTTTATTTAAGTGGACCAACAGTTTTGTATGATGTTATAATAGTGTGAACCATATAATGCAACCTTTTTTGTGAACTCGTGGTATCTCAAAATTGATAACTTCTGTTTCCCTTGAGAGTTCAAGATTAAGCGGCGTCTACTGACTGTTAGTTATAATAAGTAACATAATTTTAACTGTTAATTTTTGTCCAGTTTTGTTTAACACTAGAGTCTGCTTAAGTTGACTGGAACTGTAAATATAAGTGCCTAATGATCTGGCCACACAATGGTTAGGATGGAAACAGATTGCAACTTGAAAAAAATTTGGCCGCTGTTTTATCAATTGGCTTTTCCTCATTTCTAGCAAAAACCATTATAAACTTAGCTATGCTGTGTAGTCCTTTCAAGGATTCACCTCATGGGTTCTTAATAAGTCCATTTTGCATATACATGTAAGGAAATTAATGTTCTTAATATATAGTTTTGATTTAACCTGAGTAATACATTTGACCACAACTCAAAAAAAATACTCAGGACATACACTGTAGCCCCCTTAATATAGCCTGCATTATTAGCCTTGCTTGTTGTAGGTTTGCTTATTATAGTGCCTCATGCAACTGGTGACTTAACCGGTTAAGGTATAAGACTGGACTTCAGGAAGGTAAATTACTTGTCAAAAAGCACATATATCGGTGTGAGACATTCATACAAAGCCCAAACAAGCAAGCCTCTTTTGTGACTCTTTTCAGCCTGATCGATTTACAACTTATAACACTGCTTTCAAGACTTGTGTAAGTAAATTCAGGAACGAAATCGAGAGGAATTTATAGTAAAGGACTTTGAAAGTAGATGGATTGAGGAAAAGATGAATGAGATATATTAGTTAGATGTCAGGTCTAGCTACACGAATTGAAGGGCATAATTTGGGCAAGAACATCTAAGTAACTTTTTTTTTAAATCCTTCATTGAACACTTGCCTGTTTGCACTGAAAAACAACTTTTTTGTCAAAATATTGCCTGGTATATTTTTATTATTAAAGTGCCTATGAAGTAAAATCTAAATGAAGCTTATTTGAAAGGCCTTTCATAGTGAACAAGGATCGATGGTGTTTACTGCTTTGTAATATCTTGATTCACTCCAGAGATATTCCAGTTTTTTCATTATGCAAATTAGTTACAGAATGCAAAATACAGAATGCAAAATACAAAATCAAAAAATGGAGTGTGGAGTTTATCTCAGGAAAGAATGGATGAAGATAATTGAAACTTGGCGCCAATATTGTCCACTAAGAAAGACACATGTAAGAAGAGGCATATTGTGATGTTACCATGGCAACAATCTTGGCTCCAGCCTCTTCTGTTTTGAACCAAAAATTACCATTTGTGACTCTATAATGAGAGAAAGAAGGACCTTCTCACAACACACTCAATGCCCATATTGTGTTTAGTTTCCTCATTAACCAGTAAGCAGTGGATGATTTTTTGTTACAGTCAACGCGGTTCACGCATGAACGATCATGGAATGAAGATTGCATTCTTCACGTGTGCATTCCTTTCTTTAATTGGATGACCGTATTCTTGTAGACAGATTGAAAGAAAACGCTTTTTTTTCGATGAACGAAATTGATTCTTCGAAAGTTCACACATAACATCAGAAATTGTCTACATGGCGCACTCGGAAGAAGTGCTAATCAATTACTTCTGACAGGGAAGTCATCCGTTATCAAGGATCTTTATACCACCACAAGAAAATGGTTGAGTCGTCGCGTCACTCGCGTGGAGTGAATAGTGTCGGACGATTTTATGAACACTGCTCCTTTTGTAACTCTCCTGTTGGTTCCGTGGAATATCTGACAACCCCAATCCAGCAATGAAATGGTTAACGATTTCGTTCCTTGCATTAGAAGGCAAAGGTTCATACTCGTTCCCGTTGCATTAGAAGGGAAAGGTTTACCAGGATCGTAAAAGCCCCCAAGCGAATTTCTTGCCATTTGGAGTTAGGAAACCTAAACTTTCATGTTCCGATAAGGTGCAAACCTATGTACACCGGCCACAACACACCGCGGCGAAAATAAAATTGTGGCGGTTGTTGTTTATATTTTTTGCGGGTTTTCGATTAAGCCACGAAACCTCCAGCCAAAGAATAAGTTGCCTTGTTAAAATTAGAGACTCCTTTGGATTTTCTTTGTAAGGATTGCTGTTGTCGATGTTCTCTTTACGGGTTATTTTTGTCGGCTTTATATTCTCGCCATTTTTTGCGCCGGGCTTGAAAACAATAAAAACATTGAAGAGGCGAAGGGCCGCTCCGATAAGTGTACCGCACGACTTTTCATAAGTGCATAAACCCTTCCAGCAAATGAATTGACTTTTATTGAAGAAACAAAAAGTAAATTCCTAGGATAAAATAAAATGAATTACAATATAGCAATGAACCGAAAAGAACAGAAGGAAATGAACGAAATACAAGAGCAAACGACGAACAAAGACGGCTTACCAAATGCTGGAGATAGGAAGGAGTTCAGGGAACCAAAAGATTACACACGTTACGAACGACCGTAGAAGCTACACTGAAGTACATTGTAGATCAGAATGTGGAAAACTTAATGTGAAATGAACAGAACGAAATTTACATAGCAAATTAAAATAAAAGCATGCAAAAGCGAGAAAAAACATTAACATATATAACAAAGAACAAAGGAAAAACGAATAGCCACAACATCCTGGGGGGCTAGGCTGAATGTAGATAAACGTTCAGCAAATATGCGACAATCGCATTAAATCGTTAAATAGTTCCTCAAGCTGCTTCTTCCAGCAAACATAGCTTGGAGATCGGTCTTGTCAAGGTAGAGGTGCTAGTCTTGCTCTCGGCCACGCGTACTCGATCATCAGGGCCCGGAAAAGTCTTGATAACGCGACCAAGGAGCCATCGTCCCCGTGGGGAATTGTCGTCCACAACCAAGACAAGATCTCCGATAGCCAAATTGCCTTTCTCACGTACCCATTTCTGACGTTGTTGCAACGCCGGGACATACTCACGGATCCATCGCTTCCAAAAGCAGTCAGCTAGAAATTAAGCCTGTCTCCATTGCTTCCTTCGATAGAGGTCTTCACGTACAAATGATCCAGGAGGCAGTGCAAGGTTTCGTCGCTGAAGTAAGAGATGACTTGGAGTAAGAGGTTCGCAGTCGCTTGGATCGTCGCTGCTTGGGTGAGAGGGGGACTGTTCAGGATGGTTACAACTTCAGCAAACACAGTACGTAGAGTTTCCAGACTGACTAGCGCGTTTTGGTTTCCAAGAATCGCTCTCATTGACTTACGAACACTTCGAATAAGCCTTTCCCACGCCCCATTCATGTGACTAGCTGCGGGTGGTTGGAATTTCCACTCGGATCTTGGGCACAAGTGGTAGCTTATCTCGTCTTTAATCAGGCGTTTATTCAGCTCGTCTTGATCCCATTCTCGAATGGATTGCTGAATTTCTTTGTCTGCCCCCACAAAGTTGGTTCCGTTATCACTCCAGATTTCTTTAGGACAGCCATGGTTTGAAATAAACCTGCGGAGGGCTTGGATAAAGGCGTCAGTCTCCAGAGAACTCACGTCCTCGATATGAACGGCACGGCTGGTAAAGCAGGTGAAAATACATCCGTACACCTTGTCTGAACCCCGTCCGCGCTTCACATGGAATGGCCCAAAGAAATCCACCCCAGTATAGGTAAACGGTGGCTCGTAAGGGATAAGACGTTCTTTAGGCAGGTCGGCCATCAACTGCTGCATAGGAGCTTCGTTTCGCTTGCGGCAATTAATACACTTGCGCAGTATTTGATGGACGAGTGAGCTTGCTTTTAATATCCAAAACCTCTGGCGTATGGCAGAGAGTACGTGCTCACGACCAGCATGGCCCAAGGACTCGTGATAGTGACGCACTATTATGGAGGAGATAGGATGATCTTTAGGAAGTAGCATTGGATGGACGGCATCCAATGGAATCGGGGCATGTCGAATTCTTCCTCCCACGCGAAGAATTCCTTCAACCAGCACAGGGGAGAGATTAACAAGTTTGCTGTGGCCTTTGACCTCACGTCCACTACTTAAGGATTCAATTTCTTGAGGGAAATACTGGCGTTGAACTAACTGGACAATCTTCTGCGTAGAATTTCGGGTCTCTTCAATGCTTATCCCTCTTAACTTGAGGGGAGCGTTCTTGTCCTTGATGTAGTCAATAAAGCGCAATAGCCATGCCATGAGTGTCTGCAAACGCGACCAAGAAGAACAACGTCTTAGGAACAGGTTCAGCGAAGATCCATCTGAAATGAGTGCAACGTGACTTTCAAGTCGAATTTCTTCGTCGTCATCAGGAATTTTACCGATTTTCCTAACAGGCCAATGTTCCTCGGATTGTAACAGGAACTTTGGTCCGGACAACCAGCGACAATTTGGCTTAAACGAATGTATTTCCATCCCTCGAGAGCCCTCATCAGCAGGATTGAGAGACGTCGGCACATGTCGCCATTGCTCGGGGGCCGAAACATCATGAATCTCAGTAACTCTGTTAGCAATAAAGGGCTTGAATCGTCTCTTCTCGTTGGTGATGTATTGAAGGACTGTCAGGGAGTCTGACCAAAAGGTGACACTATGAACGGGCAGGTCCAACTCATTATGAATCAGCACGTGAAGACGCGTAGAGGCCACAGCTGCCTGTTGTTCCAAACGCGGAACGGACCATTGCTTTAACGGTGTGTTGCGTGTTTTCCCCATGACAAAAGCGCAATGAACGTTTCCTTGATCATCAACGAGTCTCAGGTAGCTAACGGCAGCGTAACCATGGTTACATGCATCAGAGAAGTAGTGAAGCTGGATGTTGGTGATACTGGCATGAAAAGGGTTCCTAAAGCATCTCGGAATTCTTGATTTTTGCAACAAAGGGAAGGGACTCCACCCATCTGTGCCACTGTGTCAGCAGCGGTTCTGGTACACGTTCATCCCACTGGATTCCCATTCTCCATAGTTCTTGAAGTAGAACCTTTGCTGGAAGAATGAAAGGACTCACAAACCCAAGCGGATCGAAGAGAGAGCTAACCGTAGACAGAATGCCACGTTTAGTCGGCGGCTTGTTAGTGGGTACAACTTTAAACAGGAAAGTATCCGAGTCTGCATCCCAGTGTAGCCCAAGTGCACGCCAGATTGGTAGCTGATCAAGATCTAGATTTAGGGCAGGATTTGCTCGCTCCTCCTCAGGAAGGATGGACAGAAGCTTACGGCTGTTACTCGCGAATTTAGTAAGGTGAAAACCTCCTTCTTTCATTAATTGGATCAACTGTTCAGCCAGCCGGATCGCACTCTCTTCGTTTGGAACAGACTTCAAAACGTCATCGACATAGAAGTTTCTACGCACTATGTTGATTACTTCCGGGCTGAACCGATCTTCATTATCATCTGCTGTTTGCCGTACTGATCTGTTAGCGCAACAAGGTGACGAGGTTGCTCCAAAAATATGAACAAGCATTTGATATTCATCAGGGGGGTTATTCAAGCTGCCGCTCCACCAAAGAAATCTCAAGGCGTCGGCGTCCTTGGGGAGAACCTTGACCTGATGAAACATAGCTTCTAAGTCTGCTATAAATGCAACTTTATCCTGATGAAAGCGAATGAGCACACCAGTTAAACTATTCGCGAGGTCTGGACCTTGGTATAACTGATCATTAAGGGAGGTGCCGTTGAATTTGGCAGCTGCGTCAAAAACCACACGGCATTTTTGGGGCTTGTTGACGTTGAAGACAGGATGATGCGGTAAGTACCATGTGATATTGGATTTCCTGGCAGCCTCTTCAGGAGTCAACTTTCTTGCATAGCCCTTAATAACGTAATCATCAATGACAGCTCTATACTTGGCTTCCAAGCCAGGGTCTCGAGAGAAACGTCTTTTTAGATGTTGAAGTCTGGCCTCGGCGGCAGCTCGATTGAAGGGAAGGCTAGGGACTTCCTGCTTCCAAAGTAAGCCGATCTGATAATGACCGTCAACCTTTGAGATGGTATCATCAATAATCTTCATGGCCTTGTGATCCTCCACTGACATTGATTTTAAAGACTGCTTCTCAGTTCCATAGGATTCAACTCGCCAGAAGTCTTCGAGTTGACGACTCAGTGAGATCTCCTCACAGGAAACGTGGTTAAGGTTGAACTGATGCTTATCGCTGCAGCTGATAGAACCGCCAAGGATACTCCAGCCAAGGCAAGATCTTATCGCAAATGGCTCGTTTGGTTCCCCTCTCTTGACTTCGAGTGGGATGAAGGCCTCTTGGACATTCGTGCCAATGAGGACAGACACTTTGTTTCTTAAGACTTCAGGAAAAGGTACCTGGTGTAGGTGTGGCCACTGTCCTATTCTCTTGCGAACCGAGGCGTGTTTGAGAGGAATAGTGAGATCTTTCACAGCCCAAGCGCCACAAACAGCAATCTCTCTGGGATCCTGGTCATTAATTGACGCGATTTTAAAGCTAATTTTCACACCTTGTTCCCTTTTCTCTCTCTGATTTACTGTGGAGATGAAAAGCTGACTGGCTTCACCTTTAATCTCGGGCTGTTTGATAAGGGATGGATCGATCATCGTCACATCGGAGCCTGAATCTACGAGGCCGTAAGTAGTGATACTCTTTCCGTTGTTACCAATAACCTTGAGAGGAATGATCTGCAATAGAATCTCAGAGGACTCCGCCGTAGTTGCTGTAGCACACGTACTCGATGTAGCGTTTTGACCATCTGGGGGAGCCATAGGAACAGTTGGAATAACCATGGTTTCAACATTATTGGCTTGGTGAACAACGTTTCTTTCAGGACTGGGCCTCGGAAGATGTAGCAGAGTATGATGAGGTTTCCCACATTCTGGTGCCCTGCAGCGTGCTGACGACTTGCATGATCTTGAGGAATGTTCAACCGAATTGATACAGTTGAAGCAAATCCGCTTCTTCTTGACGAACTCGGCTCTTTCTTCAACAGGCTTCGACTTAAACATTTCACAGCGGTAAAGCGGATGAGAACGGCCACACATTGGACAGTTTCCGGTTTTGCGATCTGTACTGACTTCAGGATTGCTGTCCTCGCTGTCTTTCTTCGCACCTTCGGTGGTCAGCGTAGTAAACTTGAAAGGACTAGTTTGATCGTTTGTATTCGGCCTTTTGGAATTCGTAGGCTTTGTTTCGGTTGAAGAACTTGAGAAGAACGGGTGGTTTGCCACATCAGTGTGATCGTTCAAGAAGTTAACGACGTCCTTGAAAGTAGGCATGATGCGCCCTTGATGTTCAAGCTTATTCAAGTGTTCTCTAAATTTGGCTTGCACCCACTTAGGTAATCTTAGAATCATTTTCTCAAGGTTGCCCGTGTTCATTTCTCCTAGGCAGTTCATAGCTTCCAACGTGTCATACATGACTTGTGCTTTATCTGCGTAACGCTGTAAGCCTTTCTTATCTTGAGGCGCTATGACGGGGCCTTTAACCAAGGTGTCAACACATGCTCGTACTATCTTGAACGGTTGACCAAAGCGATCTTGAAGGACTTGGAGTGCCTTTGCCAAGCCACCCGGAACGGACTCGTACCGCTGCACGGCTAATAGAGCGGGGCCATCGAGGAATTGCAACAGTCGGGCCATTTTTGTCGGTTCGTCCAAAGCCCTTGACTCCACCATTTGACGGAACCTTTGACGAAACATCGGGTAGTTTTCAGGAGATCCATCGAACTTGACAACTTGTAATGCAGGTAAGCCATGATCAGCATTCATTTTCTCCATGGTAGCGGCGATCATTGCGAGGAGATTTCCGCCAACAGGCCGTGGAGTAGGTAAAATGCACTGTGGAACATCTGCAACACTTGAAACTGAACTATAGTTGTAACTTGAGGCAGCGGCACTTAAACCGGGAGCTGAGTGGTGAAGCGGAACCACAGGATCATAACGATGTACAACACGCGTACCAGAAAAGTCGGCGGTATAGGAAGGGACCGAAAACATGGCAGGCCCGACTGGAAATGAAGACACGCATGAAGCTGCCTCTGAAGGCCTCGGGATTTGCGAGGAGAGTGTCGTAGGAACAGCTGGAACTTGCGTTGACACGACTGGGCGCGTATAAGCTTGCGTGTACACTGCTGGAAGCGTGTAAGCTTGTGAGGACACGGCTGGAAGCGTGTAAGCTTGCGAGGACCCGGCTGAAGGCGGGTAGGCTTTCGTGAACACGGCTGGAAACGTGTAAGCTTGGGTGGACACGTCTGGAAGTGTGTAAGCTTGCGCGGGCACGGATGGAGGCGTGTAAGCTTGCGTGGGCACGGCTGGAGATGCGTAAGTTTGCGTAGACAGGGCTGGAGGTGCGTAAGCTTGCATGGACACGGCTGGAAGCGTATAAGCCTGCGTAGACACGGCTGGAAGCCTGTAAGCTTGCGTGGACACGGCTGGAAGCGTGTAAGCTTGTGTGGACACGACTGGAAGCGTGTTAGCTTGCGTGGACACGGCTGGAAGCGTGTGAGCTTGCGTGGAAACAGCTGGAAGCGTGTAAGCTTGCGTGGACACGGATGGAAGCGTGTAAGCTTGCGTGGACACAGCTGGAAGCGTGTGAGCTTGCGTGGACACGGATGGAAGCGTGTAAGCTTGCGTGGACACGGATGGAAGCGTGTAAGCTTGCGTGGGCACGGCTGGAAGCGTGTAAGCTTGCGTGGACACGGCTGGAAGCGTGTGAGCTTGTGTGGACACGGCTGGACGCGTGTAAGCTTGCGTGGACACGGCTGGACGCGTGTAAGCTTGCGTTGACACGGCTGGAAGCGTGTGAGCTTGGGTGCTCATGACGGGAAACGTGTTGACTTGTGTGGATGCAGGAAGAGTCGTTAACGAAGAGGTGTTGGAGGTAATTCCAAGTGCCAACCCTGACACAACATGACCGGAATGCGATGAAGATTTTGCATTTAACAGAAGTTCCGAATACTCGGCTTCGGCTAATTTGGCTTCTAACTCGGCTATTTCAGTCCTTTCTCTTGCTTCAGCGACGTCCCTGTCAGCCTCCAGCTTCGCCAGCTCTAGTTCGACACGTTTCTGACTCATTTCCATTTCTTAACGCTTCATTTCTATTTCAATGGATCTGTTTCGTTGCTGTTCAGTTTGTTTCGCAGCTAACGCAGCCTTGGCCACCGCAGTCCTCGTGTCGTGAAGTCTTGCGCTTGCCTCACTAAGCTTTGAAGAAGTACGACTGCTTGCGGATTGGAGAGATCTTGCTGGCGATGTCATTCCAAAATTGGCAAGATCATGAGATACTTGTTCGTTGAAATGTGTGGCGGCGGCAATTGCGTATTGCTCAATCTTCTGATCATACTGATACTTTCTCGTTTCTTGAGTAGCGTACTGAGTGTCGACTTCGTAAATTTCGTCGCTATTTTCGTCCAGGAGACTTTTACATCGTGTAACGTTTTCTTGGAAGTTACGCCACGCTTTATCCAGAGTTGACTGAAGAGACTTAACTTTGACTAGATTCGCGTAATCGACGAGAAGAATGTCAATTTGTGAACAGGCATTAGTCATAGCCGAAACATATCCTGCACGCGACTTTCGTAGGGTGTGTAAAGCTTCGTGCATGGCTCCTTCTTGAAAAGAGCTCAACATTTTCCTTCGTAAACTTGGGCGAGTGCCTGAGACCGTCGTAGCATCCACCATACAAACAAAACTCTCATTTGGAATTTACGTTGAAGAGGCGAAGGGCCGCTCCGATAAGTGTACCGCACGACTTTTCATAAGTACATAAACCCTTCCAGCAAATGAATTGACTTTTATTGCAGAAACAAAAAGTAAATTCCTAGGATAAAATAAAATGAATTACAATATAGCAACGAACCGAAAAGAACAGAAGGAAATGAACGAAATACAAGAGCAAACGACGAACAAAGACGGCTTACCAAATGCTGGAGATAGGAAGGAGTTCAGGGAACCAAAAGATTACACACGTTACGAACGACCGTAGAAGCTACACTGAAGTACATTGTAGATCAGAATGTGGAAAACTTAATGTGAAATGAACGAACGAAATTTACATAGCAAATTAAAATAAAAGCATGCAAAAGCGAGAAAAAACATTAACATATATAACAAAGAACAAAGGAAAAACGAATAGCCACAACAAACATCATGCGTGACATTAACCGGAAAACTGAGCTAAAAAAACTACCTTTTCAGTTCTGTTCGGAAAGTTTGAATTATTATTACGATGTTACAAAAAAAATTTCGAATAACTAAAATAGTGTTTCGAATATAGAATCCAAGTTTCAAAGAATCGCTACATTTTTGGAAGAATGAAATCGAAGAATGAACTAATGGATGAATATTTGAAGTAATGAACGTTCATGCGTGAGGTGCGTTGACTGTAAGTCATTCTCACAAGAAAGAGGCCTGGAAGCTAAACTGTTGCCATGGCAACATCACAATATGCATTGCTGTAAGTCTTAAGGTACATTACTGTTGCCAAGTTTCAGTAACAATGCCAAAATATTTCCAGAGATATTCTTGATTTATGATTTGCCTCCACATTTTAACCACTGATGATGTCATCTCTTAGTTCCTTTTACCTTAAATATCTCTAGAATGGGAGAGGGTTTTGCCAAAAAGAAAAGTAACACCATTCTTCTTCACTTTGAAAGGCTAGCAATCTCGGACAATTAAAATGGAACACCTAGACCACCCCTCCCCCAAAATCAAGGATGGGAAAATGGCGCATTTTTCCCTTGCTTGACTTCATCATTGATTGGGGGGGGGGGGGGGGAGGTAGGGGGGTTTCTGTTCCATGTTATGACCGAGATTGTAGCTTTCAAATAAAATTCAGTGGGCAAGAATGTCCTTAAATTTAGGGACTTTTTTACATCTTAAAAGAAAAAGAAAGATCGGAGAAAAGAAAAGAATATTTTTTGATGACTGCATATTTTGGCTTGAGTAGTGACAACATTTTTGCATGGAACCTTTTCCAGTCACCCCCACTCCCCCCCAACTGGTATCTTGATCTTTTGTTGGCAAAACACTTGGCCAAATAAAATCTTATAAAATAGATTTTTGGTATTCTTTTGTAGGTCGCTGATAAACCAAATGTTGGTGCTGTTAGTGAAAAAACTTCAGCACAACCTGAATTAACTATTGATGCTACCTCACTCCCAGATGAGGTCACAAAACATGCAAATCAGTGGGTCAAGTATATCAAATGTAAGCATGTTAAAAGTGATGTCAGCAAAGAAGAATCTGTTGTCAGTATGGATATATGGGATTTTGCAGGACAGCATCTGTACTATGCTTCCCATCCTGTATTTTTTTCCTTGCAAGCAATCTATGTCCTGATGTACAACCTCAGCAAGTCATTGAATGACACAGCTCAGCCCTGTGCCAGACAAGGAACTCGTAATGTTATCTTGGAAAACCCCAGTGGCGAAACAAATGTTGAGAATTTGCTGTCATGGCTTTCTACAGTTCACGGTATCACCAAAATGAGACAACAAACAGTTGAGGATGAGGAACATGGAAAGCTGCCCTATCTACAGCCCCCAGTACTCATTGTTGGTACCCATGCTGATAAACCATTTGAAGATATCGCAACTATGAAATCAGAAATAAGAGGAAGAATTGCTGGTAAGGAGTATGAAGGGCATGTGGTCATGCCTATCTTCAGCATTGATAACACAGAAAGATCACTGCGACATAGGATCAAGAAAGTCTTTAGGCCTAAACAAACAGGTGAATAAAGTTCATAATTTTGTACCTTTTCTTCATTTTTGAAGCGATCATGTATCACTTTATTGCAGTCGGTAAGAGCAGTTTGTGATTTTGCCCCATGCAATGTCGTGCCAGTACCTCATGTAATCCTCCGTGAATTGTCCCAAGATAGGTAATGACAATATCCTCTACACCCTGCATACCCTTATATACCCTGTATACTCTATTGTACACCTTGTATATTCTAATACATCCTCTATACCCTTGCATACCCTGTAATACTCTAGTACACCGGGTATACCCTTGTGCACTCTGTATCCAAAAAATGCCATCATTATACACTGACCCCCTTTCATCTAACCCTTTGCAATTCATCCTAAGTTACTTGGGAAATATGATCGCTTTCTGCATACATTTCTTGCCATCCAAAGCTTGCAATATGTATTGACGTTACTCTTATAAATACAAGGTTTTATGGAAAAGGTACCCTTTTCATATACTACAGCAAATTAAACCTACACCCCTTTCATGTACCTCAAAGGTAAGCTAAGAGTTTTCATATTATCCCATCTGTAACAACTAACCCATCCATGATAACTCATATCTTATTGCAGGCTTTCAGTCTTGAAGGCTCGAAGCTTTCCTATATAAAGTTATTATGTTAGAATTTTTGCCTACATTTTGCAATCCTTTTGTAAGTTTAAGTACTCAAGAGCAGTTGGGATTCCTTCTGATCAACTTGAATTGCAATGTGACTTGGTGATGCTTTAAAATACTTTATAAGGCTATTTCCCCTACCCTTCGACATACTGCAACCAATACATAAAAAAGGCCTCCCTTACGGGTGGAGCTTCCTGTATAGCCAACTACGCTGCACAGGGATTACTCGTACTGTCCCCCCCCCCCCCCCCCATCATCCTGGTGGGCCGCTGAATTGGTTTCATTTGGAAGTCAGAGTTTGTGACAAATTTTCTTTTATATTAACATTAAATTAGCCAATTGAGGTTTGTGTCATGGCAGTCTTACTACTGAAGTAATTTTGTGTTAGTACTAAAAAAAAAGAAATTTCCCATACCACATGTCTGTTCTCATCACAAAATGATCCTGATGCCTTAGGGTACAGGGGCTGCAGATTATATTTTTGTAACAGAGGACTTAAAATTGATCATGTGCGAGTAGGTCGCCAAGTCAAGTGTGGTCCAGGGGCATGCTTCTGAAATGGTTGGAAATACACCTCAGGAACAGCTGAATTCATTTCTTCAAATCTGGAAATAGTAATTGCTGTTGTAGAATGTAGTAATTTATTATTAATATAGTTATCCATCATGAACAAGACAAAAAATTAGTATTTATTACAAGCTCTCAAAAATGATTGCCACTTTTCAGTGCATACATTTTGACAGCTGTAACCATTATTTTATTAATCTGATCTTAAAAACAGTTATGATGAGTGGAGTGCGGCGCAAACGGCGTAGTGGAAATATAGGTATAGAGGCGAAAAACTCAATGGCTGGAAGTGATGACTACCATCTTGAGTAGATGACAGTAAGGAGCTTAAATTGGGAATTAAAAACAACTGGAATATTGTAGATAGGTAGAATGTAGGCTGCAAGCTCCAATATTTTGATTGCCAATGTAACAGTAAGCAGTGTTCAATAGACAAGTCACCTCACAAGTGACTTTGCACTTTGGTCTGTTCGACTGATATTAAGCTAGACAATGTTCATTGCTTTAACCAATGGGAACGTTCAACCATTGATAAACTAGACACTGCATAATACCTACTGAGATTGGCACCATACTTAAGCTGTTAACAAAGTGACCATAACAGAGAGAATTGAAACATACTTAAAAAAAAAAAAGTTAACCCAGACAACAAAATAGACCTATTGTTTTATGCGTCACATTCCATTAATGGCGTTTTACATCTGGGCTGTAAAACTTTTCATAAGCCACAATCATGCAGTAGTGTCATTTTGTTGAAACACTGTCTTTACAATTGTCTCCCTCCCTCTCCCACAAGGCAGTGTTGGAAAAAGGTTTCAACCAAATTGATGAAGACAAGCGCTCACAACACTATGCAACATTGAATAGGGGAAGGAGGGGAGGGTGTTTCAACGACTTGTGTCACTGGTTGCAGTTAAGTAAATGAGTTGCTGTATTTAACAATATTATTCACCGAAGGTGAAGTGAATATTTTCTTTTTTCTTTTCTTCAGAATTATCAAAAATCAGTGGCCATTTTGAGAATTAGTTCTTCGATCAGTATTACAATCACCTTGTAGGGGGGTGATTATAGCAAGATATGATGTAATCTTCGATCAATCAGTACGCGTGCTTCTCTATAATCACCTGAGCAATATAATTATTATACTAAAGGTGCTTAAATTTCTTCCCTTTATGCAGTCTTGCGTCCTCATTCGTTCTCCTTTTGTTTTCAGTTTTTTTCCTATTCTGCAATACAACTGATTACAAAGAAATTGAAAATAGATTCTGAAATAACCTGTTAGTTTATATTTATTCTTGTTTATTTTTGAAGAGCAAAAGGGAAACATTGATAAAATTCAAGTGCTGAGAAACAAAATCATGGACGTTTTGAAACAGCAGCCATACATGGGGCAGAAAATACCTGTGAGGTAAACAACGTAAAATGGATGCTTTTATAAGTAGTTTTATGATGAAAAATAATTCTTGTCACAAGGTATAAAAAATTTTGTAAGTGAAGCTTTCGACTGTATCGCACACTCTTCATCAGTGATTAAAGTGAGCTCACGTTGTCAAAATTTTTTAGACCTTGTGACAAGAATTATTTTTCGTTAATTTACAACCAAGGTCAAGATGAACGTACATAGTCATAGTTTCATGATGTTTAATTATATGTTAGTGAGGTTAAGGTATCATTGACCTTCATCACGGTATGTATTAAAATTGTTTCAAAGATAAAAAGGGAAATATCTGTCACTTGCAGAGGGTACATTTCACAATGTACTGCCAAAAATTTTGGCAGCTGCTTCAATGCAGGCCTCTTGATAGTTTCCCACTTGCTGGTAGTGTTGTGGTCAGATTCCCCTGTTATACCAGCTAATGCAATTCCTTAGCTCCTAAACAAACCCTTTTGGTGTCTGGACAGTTGAGCTTTGTGATAGCTACAACCTTAGCCAATTTTGTTGGGAAGGTTGTCACATTTTACCATGCTTTTGTTTCCCTCCCCTCCCCCCTTTTCAATGTTGGATTTCAATGGACTTTTCTTCTGCAGTATTGTCTGGCAAACAGTCAACATTGAAACGGGGGCTGGGTGGACCGGCGAATAGAGACAGAGACTAAGTTATGACGGCATATTTAGACACGATGAATAAAATCTTACTAAAATTCTGTTCGTGGTCAAACCTTCCCAACAACTTGTGACGAACGTTGTCTGTAAAAATGTGGGTGCGGTCAAGAGGAAACTAAACTCGACGATATCGTTCCAAGGCAAATGCTATATGCCACGCATGAAACTGAATTAGAGCAACAGTATGTGTAGAGTTGTAGTTTAAGGTAATATAAAATGGCCCAGTTTTGTACAGCCTTAAGGAGGTGCTGTTGTTATTATATCTTGATGTTTTTAAAATCTTTTGAAGTCATTGTACTGCAGTTTCCCCGGTCAGATGGGAATAGAGACAGTCTGCTCCTGAAGAAAAGGCACTGCTGTGTTTCGTTAGCGCATGCGATCACCCATTATAGCGTGGGCTGATACGCTCCAATTGCTGAAAAGGAGATATCGTCCATTTACCAGGTCCGAAAAATTTTTCCAAGCGTGACATTGAGCTCACAACAGATACTCCGGTGTTTGAAACGGCTGACACCGCCAATTGTTTTCATTAAGCCACGCAAACACTGACATGCAGAATGTCCGTTGGATATGTATTTTTTAATTTTTGGCGTCAAAACAATTGCATTTGGCTCCTCGTGGACATCGCTTTGCTCAACTAATTTTGAACATGCTGAGCAATTCGTAAGAAGTATATCACATCCATCCACAGTTATTTGCGAGGGGTCAGTCACATTGCCCGTGATGTTTTGGCGCGGGCTTGTTATCTTCAAGATCAACCATCATGATCATTACTCCACAAAGGAAGGACATTACTCCACTTATATTTGCTGAAAATACGGTGTTTGAAGTTAGCTGCAATTGAAGTAAGCTCTTTTCTATAATCGTACTTGCCTAGGGATTCTGCCGTATTGGAATAAAGGACACTCAGAGGTCTTGAAAAGGTGAAGTCTCACAATACTCCATAAAATTGCGACAAATTAAATTCCTTTGTGGTAAGTAGCTTTTAAATACAATGTTTTATGGAGTATTGTTGGAATGGTCGCTAAAAACAGTAGTATTTAAGAACAAAACGGTGAAATATATCGAACATTTCACATCTTAATAACACATTTCAATCGAAATTATAGTTAAAAGAGAGCTTGTTTTTAAATTTTAGGGCAATTTGCTATGGAGTAATGTCAGGCGGTGTGCGTCACGGCCCACAAAGGGTCATGGGTAAAAATATAACTGATGTCCATTTCACTCTGGGCACGATCGAGTAAACATCTCACGAGAGACCTTACAATGGCGGTAAAAATGAGAATTAAGACTCTGTTTCCCGTTTTGAAAAGAATAACTGAGGACACGAATGTAGATTGTTTTGACTGGTTGATGTTTTGGTTACATGGACCAGGTGAATACGTTTTTTCACGATTCGGAGTTGATCGAATGTGCAAACGTGCAGACTACTATGTAAATAATGCACCTATCAATTTAAAGCCGGCGGGGGGGGGAGGCAGGGCATGGGGTGGGGATTTGATTGTTATTGTTGGCCCTGGGGTGGGGCTTTTGACTGATCTTGCCTTCCCGGGGGAGGGGATATTTGAATTTGTCTCCGCCCAACGTGGATCTGTTTGAAGGCCAACTTGAACGAAAGAGACTGAGACCGAAATTACTTTTCCCACGTCACGCATGCGCTCTACGTCCTTGAAAGCATAATGGATGTGTCCACGAGATCGAGAATCAGATAATCAAAGAATTTGACCGTTTTATCTCCATATTTTCGATTAATTTAGAGTTTTTTGTTGTTGTTGATTTGAACGTTTTTAGTCATTGCAGTATCGAAGTAAACAGGGATAAAGAGAAACCAAGTCGATTTTTTGGCCAATGCAAATGATCAGTGTACGGGCCAGTTGCTGCAATGACTGCTCTTTTCAGATGTTGTGCTTTCTGCAGCCTTTGCAGAAAACACGAACTGTTTCTTAAAGAATCTGTTGATTTTTTTATTTGATATACACAGTGTATTAAACGCAGATTGAATTTTTATTAAATAGTACCTTTGGAGATGTAGTAACGTTGAGAAGTGAAAATTATAGAGTTTTCCTGTTTTCCTTGCGTCTTTCTTGCATCCAGCCTGGGAATGATTGACAGCAATATGCCTCCCGGGATGGGGAAATTTTTGTGCATTTGACTGGGATGGTTTGCCCGTGGGCAGGGAATTTGACGGCAAATTTTTGAAAAATGTCAAATCCCCACCCCATGCCCTGCCTCCCCCCCTGCCGGCTTTAAATTGATCAGGTGCATAAGAGCTGAAACGTTCGTTTCTCGGAAAGTATTTCGTATTTGTTTGGTACTTTGACTAGATCAGCGGTAAAAGAGATCCACAACACTTAGTTTGCTGGTATCGTTCACGGACTTACGCTACCGGGAAAGATTAGAGAGCGTGGACAACGAGCAAGGTGAGAAAGCCGGCTAAGGTGTGATTACGGTTTTTTAAAACCATGGAAATCAGATCTTCCTTCAGGCGAAGGAAGCAACACAAGGAAATAGCCTAACAACTTACTGAAAATGTATTAGACAAAATAGTACTTGTGGTAGTCGTCCTGGAAATTCAAGTCTTTCCTGATAACAGCCATTCAAAGGGATTCCCCAAGTTTGTTGATGCTCAAATAAAAACTTTGTTGTTTTAATAATATCATTTATGCTCTTGTCCTTGATTTTACTAAAGGTGTGTACTTCATCAAGCATGTTTTATTTTCTCTTATATCAAACACTGTACATTAGTTTTCTCAACCTTGCTATAAGACTAGTGATGCTGATCCCAAGGCAGAGCCATACTTCCATATGTATATATACTCCTCTGCTTCCTATTTTAACAAGTCACTAACTTACATTCCTACAGTCACTGATTATAAAAAAAAAATTGATACCGATGTTATTCATTGACCTTCTTTTCTGCTTCAGAGAAGTGTTTCCTTTTACCAAAAATATGTGAAAATAATTTTGTCCACAGGTTTCACTGTAAAACATTGTATTCAAGCAAATAGTAGAAAAACTTTTTCTGTGTTTTCTTTTTTTCTGATATAAACACGAGAATGTTGAGAGAATTCAACACAGTTATGTAAACCCTTGAGGGTTTGCAGGGAGTGCCCAGCCTGGGTTGTGTACAGACTTTTGAGAATTCCCCCCCCCCTCCCCCCACTTGAGTGTTTGCTGTATATCAGGCCATCCAAACACAGGAAAAGGTTTTCCTTGCTTTATTCAACTGCAAACACACATCTCAGCCACTCAGAGTGCACATAGTATCTTAGTTATTTTATAAAATATAATGTATTTCTCTGTCTTGTCTGTACCAAGTCAGTTGAAAGTATGGAACATTTGAGTGGATTGCTCCTTCACGTGGACATGTGTAGGCTGGATAGTGGGCTGGATAGTAAATACGTTTAACAATGTTATCTGATCTGGTAATTGAAACATCACATATTTGACAGTGTGTACTATCAGAGCTCAGGAATAATTTTTGCCTCTAGGAATACCTTGCCTGCAAAGCCAGTGCTCTTGCTGAAGTTTGATGAGAAGAAATTTACAGCAAAGCCAAGAGCTTACAGCTTTGCCATGAATGTTTCTTTACCACACTCCAGTAATACCACAAAAGGCACATACGAGCTAGGGAATGCTGACGGTTCCAGAAATACAGGCAAGGATTGTTGAGAAAGCCCTTCATATGTGACAGCTTCAATTGTTACTTTCAGACCACTTCAAATTTCCTTTTAATCCCCGAGGACACTTTGTGATGGCTATCATGATAATTGCTTCTAAAATATCTCACTGGCCTGTGTTTCTGGACATATCTGAAAGGTAGATAGCCACCCAGTCCTGTAGTATGGGCAAAGCTCCAACCAGAACCTGATAATGACCAGAGGTAAATTCAGTAAAACTTTTACAAGTACAACTATTGTTTTACAGTTTGAAAAACAATACACTTGTAAATAATCATAAAAGTTTTACTGAATTGGCCCCTGAATGCAGCTGTTCTTCTAAACTTTGGTGTTTGTTATATTGCCAACAGGGGTCAGTAAGTTACTTTACTGTTGTCTTGTTTGTCAATTAGAGGGTGTAGTTCATTCACTGTGCTAAAGCACAGTGCTAAAATTTACTTGCAATACAATCAACTTTATTCCAACTGTTGCACTTTGTAGTTTGGGTTACAAGGTTTCCAAGAATATCAAGTGAATATTTATTTCATCTTCTCCGTGAGAAAAGACTGGTGCACACAGTGTATCTCAGTGGCAGCACTATGGCCAAAAAAAAGAGAAAACCTTCAAACTCCTAAATCAAAGACCAGAGTAGTAGACTACCAAACGAGACATGCACACAGGATACCTATTGCTTTTTGCACTGATTACTATTTTCACTGGGCACTTTTATAGGTGAACACACCTTTTTTTCAAGTACTCATGCATGAATTTGGGTACCATACTACACTGTGAGATGAAGATCTGTGCTTCCTGCCTATGCTCACATTTTTAAATTGCCTCTAATGGAGCAAAAGAGAACTCCGTTTTCAAAATGTGTACACAATATTACATATTTTTGGATATCCAGTAACACAGCACCAGTCTGTGCAGGTGCACAGACACCAAGTGTGAACATATCCATAAGTATCTTAAGCCGCTAAGCTATTAGAAATCAAAATTAGCCTCGAAATTCTTAAGCACTGAAATAAAGTTCATACATAATCTATTCCACTGGTGGCAGAGACGTGCACAGTTGTTGTAGAGCTGACTGTCAGAAAATAATAAGATTACACACAAAACAGGGCTATCGTTACTTTTAAGGGACTCGCGCTACATAGGAAAAAAAACCAGTGAAAAACTGTTTGAATGCACGCGCAAAAATGACGAGTGACAAATTTGATGACGAGCGTTTATTAGCGAGAAAAACAAATGAAAACAAAATGAAAAACGGTTAAACACTCATCTACAGTATTTAGGGTAAAGCACTGACCGATAGTGATTAGGCCTAAGAACTCATCTACACTTCTGTTTAGGGTTAAGCACTGATTCTACGACGGTTAGCTTTGTTATTGTTGAGTTTAGTTATTGCTAAACTTTGTACAGTTAATTGAATATTTTTGCGCGTGCATTCAGACATAGAGATTACTTCATGGAAAATGCGCGCGTACGATTTTTATTCACGAGTTGAGTAGTGTCAGAAAACGAACGAGTGAGCGTAGCGAACGAGTGAGTTTTCTGATACGTATCAACGAGTGAATAAAAATCGTACAAAGCATTTTCCATGCTGTAATGTGTTTATTTCATAGGTACTGAGATTTTCTTTTTCGTGTAGTACTGAGTAGACAAATTTATTTGCACAAATAAATTACACTGTATAACTACCATTCAAGTGTTCAACAACTGAGTAAATCAAACATCTGCAGCACTCAAAATTTTTCAGTAAAGTCAAATGTCTATTAACAAAGGAAGCCATGCCAATAACAAAGTTAAGTCAAGAAGATAAGTCACAATTTATTCATCATCAGAGTCACTTTCCAGTTCCAAAGGCCTTAGACGTTTCCATCGCACCGCTTCGGGGCTTGACGGATTTGTAGAAAGCGTCGGAAACTGATTTAAAGTGTTAATGTTGATGGAGAAATTGCCACTTTGAATAACTGCCCCACTGAATAGTGCCATGGACTGCTGCTTACCACCATTCTGAGAGACGGAGGACGGTGTACAAGCTGTTTCAGAAGAGGACGAAGCTGTGGTACCAGCCATCACACTGCTCAGCACTTTTGACATGTGCATCTGTTGCTTCGTTGAAACAGTGCTGTAATTTTCTATGCTCTTCAAATTCTTATGGCCAGATAGTTGTGCAATTTGCGTAGGTGGAATGTCGTGTTCACTTAGCGTCTGGATCATTGTCTTTCTGCCTCTGTGATTTCGAAGCCTGTCGTTTTCAATTCCTGCTTTCTGAACCATGGTCTTCATTAACCATTGAGTTTGTTTTTGCCAACAGCACCGGACTTGAACCAGCCTTTTGTTGCGAGCGAGTCCGTCTTCAAACCGTTGTTTACAGCCAAATAAAAGGGAGCATTTCCTCAGCTCTCTTCCTGGCAAAACATTTGTAGACCGCGACAGGATCTCTTTCAGTTCCGTCGGTCGCAAACATTTTCGGCGGTACGGTTCTGACATCGCTGCAGTCTGATCCCGTTCTAGTTTTTGTTTGTCTTTCATTGAACTCCAAGTACTCGACTCCGCTTGCCGTTTTCTGTAGCTTTACATCTCCCCAGCACATATCACGATGTTCTTGGCACCCACGGAGTCCGAAGTGAAGAGTGTTGTTTAGCCAGAGCGTGTTTAAAAGTGCCTCGGGACTACAAATACCGAACAAACCCTTCTCGTACAATATTTTCAACTCTTCGCTTGTCAAAGCTACCGACGCTTTGGGTTTATTTCCTTTACCTTGCTTCTTTAGCTGTTTTTGTTTGGACTGAACTGAGAACTTTCCTGGTTTTCTCAAACACCAAGTCGTTGATTATGCTTACAGAATAGCTCTTTTTCTCCAGGTGTCTTTCGAAGCTAGCCACTAAACTTCGAAGAGAAGTCGGTTCGTATTCATTGCCATCTTTGGTGCGGACGGAGATGATGAATTGGCTGATGTATTCATTCAGCTCAACAGCCGGAATATCTTCTATTTTTCTGTCTTCGTTCTTCGTTTTCAAAAATCTTTCAAGCAATCTTACATCTCCTTCAGTTTTTTGAGCGGTGTTTTTGTTTTCTTGTTCTAAAATGAATTCTTCAACTGAGCAAATAGAAGCAAACCTTCCCTCGGCCATTTTTCAAAGCGCGCGTTTTTTTGTGTGCAACGGCTGTCGGATGACGTTTCCTTCAGTACGTTCATTGATCACCAGTGAAATTTCGTCGTTCGCGTTGCTGATTGGACGAACGATATTTTTTCACAGTGAAATTTTGTCGTTCGTGCTCCTGATTGGCTTCGTTTAAAATCAGTACGAATTTTATTCACCGTGTTTTTCGTGGATAAATCTCAGTACCTATGAAATAAATTTTTTCTCTATATAGTGCGAGTCCCCTAAAAGTAACGAAAGCCCAAAACAGTGACAAAGCACTACCAACTTTTGCTTGTACAAGTTGTTTTGCTCACCATTTTATTATCAGAATGTACAAATAAAATCACTGTTTATGTCTTGTGACAAAAAAACAACAAAAGAAACAGCTTCACTGACGACTTAAAAAAAATTGTATTATAAAATAAGCTCACTTTGTACAGCACCCGGGTAACCTGCTTGGACTTCATAAACACAAACAAGGGAGATGAAAGGCTGAAATGCCCGAGGCGTTATAGAGAAATTGACCTTTTTCCCCTTTTTTGGTTCAGATTTGAGCAGAACCTTTCGAAGTTCGATGTTATTTCCTTCGTGTCGGCTTTCATCTCGGTCTACTTTATCAGCCGTTTCCCGGGAGATCTGCTACTTGGTTTACATGATCTCTTCATTCTACGATACTTTCAACGGCTTGTAACGGAGAAACTATAAGGGGTAGACCCGGGTAGACCCCGAAATTTCAAATGAAGAAAAGTTATACTACCTAACTGGCCAAGATAATGGGCAAATACCGTTAACAGTAAGCAGCTTCGAGTCTATAAAGAACTGTAACATTAACAGTGAAATCAACATGGCGGCTATCAACTAACTGCCCACTTTGAACTTCTCATAAACGCGACTAAAACATTTACCTTCAACGACAACCTGACCAGAACTAAGATATGGTATTCCAAAAACTTTAGGATGAGGTATAATTCCGAGAATAAAATCAGAAGCGTCGAAAATAACGAAAATTTCACCTCGTACACTTCTCGAAGCGGCTCTTTCCGAGCGCGAAAATGCTTACACAAATGACGCGTTCTGATTGGTCAAATCTCGTGACGCACACCGCCTGGAGTAATGTCGCAGTTGATTGTTTGTAGCGCTCAAAATAGCCCTCGTGTGATTGACAGGTCACGCGAAAGAAATATGTAAAAATTAAACAAGCAACGCGCAAAAGAGATACTTTCTTGGGCGGCCAATTTCTACGAAGTAATCCGGTTTCTTCTCTCTTAACTGAAACTCTCCTTAAAAATCCGATCAGCCGATGATGTTGATATGTTGCATTTTTTAGCAATTTAGGAATGCTGAGTCGTGGTTGTCGTCGCAAAAATATCGCTGATGCTCTTTTTGCGGGAGGTAATTTTTCCAATGAACACCATTCAGTTGTTTTTTGTGGTCGCAAAACCAATTTCCCACTAAGTAATTAAGTAGGTATCTTGAATCATACAAACGTGAAAGAAACAAGGTCAGTAAAATTCTCGAACGATCTGAACCCACTTTAGGTGCACAGCTCTCGGCACGTGTATATCTCCTTCCAGTGAATACATGTTTTGTTAAGAAAAAATCCACCCTTTTCTTTAATAGCTCAAGCGAGATGGCATTATTCCTTCCCTGATATTATCACCTTCGTATAACAATTAAGCTTGACTAAAAAGCTCTTAAAGGTTTTGTAAGGTTACTTTTCTAAGTCAACTAAGAACATTTGTGAAGTAAAGTCTGTTACTCGTGACACTATGTTGGAAGGGAAGTTTTCGCCTAACACTTACTGCTGTGCACAAACCACAGTGACAAACAGATTATGTTGACAGTAAACATTTTCGTTTTCGAGAAAAGAAAGACAGCCGTTGAATCTACACGGCTATGTTAAATACAACCCCCAGCAGATATTTTGTCTGGGGATGTCACACACGTCTCTTGTCACGCTATCAAGCACCTAACCATCATACATTTCTTGCATTTCGCAAAATCTCTGTTTGCTGATCCAGATTCCAGCTGTAGGACGAACATTAATAATACGTTTGCCACACGTGAGATGAACACTGTACCGTGTATACTTTGGATGATATAATGAGGAAAAGACGTTCCGTCATTTACATACAACCTTAGCCAATTTTGTTGGGAAGGTTGTCACATTTTACCATGCTTTTGTTTCCCTCCCCTCCCCCCTTTTCAATGTTGGATTTCAATGGACTTTTCTTCTGCAGTATTGTCTGGCAAACAGTCAACATTGAAACGGGGGCTGGGGGGACCGGCGAATAGAGACAGAGACTAAGTTATGACGGCATATTTAGACACGATGAATAAAATCTTACTAAAATTCTGTTCGTGGTCAAACCTTCCCAACAACTTGTGACGAACGTTGTAGCTGTTTTTGACACTTAAGGTATGCTTCCAGGACGTATTAGGTAAACCACAGAATACAGGCAATGTGGAGGTAACCTATTGAGGAAGTAGCGCATCTCATCCAAGGTGAAGTCGTAAATACTCCAAGTCCCTCTATCATATAGAAATAACAGTTGTGCACCTGGGTACAATGAGTCATTTAAGGCGACAGAATAACTTCTTTTTGACCTTTGTATTTGATTGAATTTGTGAAAGAAGCCAATGTAAGCAAAATAATTATTGATGTCTATATGTTTTAACTAATGGCATGTCACTGTGTTTATCTTTTGCTCTCTAGGTGGTTAAATTTTGAAAAGGTTGTTGATGCTCTTGTCGCCAAAAACATCAATCACATCCGTTTGGAGCAACTTCGAGCCCATGCTAGGCAGGTTTGCTTTATAGAAGACATGGATGAGTTCAACGCCATGGTGGAGTTTTACCATAACCTTGGAATGATTATCAAAAACCGCGGCACAGTCATTCTGAAGGCCCAGTGGCTAATTGATCTCTTCAAACAACTAATCACCATTCCACATTATGATAAAGCGGTCTGAAACCCACTTCACTTTTACTGAGTTGATAGCCAAAAATATACAGCCTAATTTTGACATATTGAAATTCAGTGTGAGACATGCACGAGTACGAGGGGAGCTGTGGGGTTCGTTTGGCTATTCCCAAGAGGCTGGTAGTGATGCCCTGTTACGGGATGAGTTCTAGTCTGTCACGATTTGCCTATTACTACATTCAAAACCTCTGGTGACAGACAACTCCAAAGCAGACTACTGCTCTACTCTTCACACCATTAGAATGCAAGTGCTTGTGCAGACTTCTTAAAAGCGTGGGGTTTTGTTTACTGATGCTTCCTGTGAAACAAAAATGCTTTGAAATCAATCCAAAGTCAAAAATTATCTTATATTTAAGATATAACAGGAGTTTTGACCAAAAACGGAAAAATGTATATCTACATTCAGAAGTGATTGTTGAAAGTAGATGTTGTTTCGTTTGATTAAGCTTTGGTGGTTGATTGACAGCTGAAGGTGAAAATGGACATGGCAAACCCCTTCTGTACTGGAAGATCTTGTGCAAGGATGTGGTAAAAATGTATTCATGTATGTAATGACGGGTTCATTTTATCTTTATTAGGAACCAAAACATTCCAAGCACTGGCACGAACTTGAGAAAAATGGTGTCCTCAACATGGAGCTTGTCGATCATGTCTTCTCTAAATTATTGCTACAAGGGGTTGTAAAGGATGACATCCTACACATGATGGAGCGATTTGGTTTGGTCGCAAAGTTTTCACCATCTTCAAGTGATGTGAAGTACTTTGTGCCAGCCCAGCTTAAAGCCTCACCCGATGACCTTTCTGCAGTACAACCCTCACCTTCTGATCCTTGTCCGTTATTTGTCCATTTTGTGGTCGGTTTTGTCCCTCACGGTCTGTTCACACAGCTTGTCTCAAGGTCCATTCGTTGGTGTTCTAAGGTAGGGTCAACGCAGTACCCTAAACTGCACCAAAATGGAGCGTGGTTCGTTATTGGGAAGCAGATTATTCATCATCTCATTCTGATCTGCAAGAAGCGGTTTATCAAGATTGTCCTCAAGGAAAGAATTCATAGTCAACAGGTCTCAGAAGATGACTCAACTGAAGTTGCAGCACAGGTACGTGAGTTTGTGGAAGGCAGTTTACATGACTTGTCGCAGGATCTCCCCTACCTGAGAGGACTGCAGTATCAACTCTGTGTCGCGTGCCCATACTGTCAGCAGGGAAATCGTGAGTGCACAAACCACAGAAAAATGGCGTGTTCACACGAAGACTGCTTGCACCTCCTTGAGATAAAACAAGGTGAATCACTTACCTGTATGGAGACTTTCTGTGATACAGAACTAACAGTTCATGGACAAGAGAAATGGTTCCCCCAAAGGACAAGTCAGGTACCGAACATAATAATATGCATTCATTAATGCTGCTAACGGTCGTGTGCAATCACAAAACTGACTGGGAAAGAATTTCCATGTCATAAACTGAACTTCTTTATCTCTGTGTGACGTGGTGTCATGCTCCAATATTTGTGGATTGCAATGGGTTTTGGTTTTAGGGGAACGTTTTGTCCAGTTTTCATGAGTGAATAAAATGACATCATATTCTTCTGAAGACATCAGCTAAGGTTTAAACTGCCCACTAGCGACATAAAAATCATGATTATAAACATAGTCATAATTATAAAGATAAAGCTCTTGTGATCTAGTGGGAAAAGACATCTTAAAAATTCTGTTTTAGAGCTCCTCGAAAGACACAACCTTGACTGCGACTTCGACCTGAATGAACTGGAACTAGACGTTCATTGGCCATAACGCAGTAGATAATTTGGCTTGTTATGATTATGATTGTGTCACTTACGTTTCATGTTCCTGCTAAGATTAAGACCGACGTATTCGTAATCACAGACAATCATAACCATATTAAAACGATGGTTCATTTTTTTGTTTTTATAATCAGGTCGACCAGTAATGTCCTAATGATTAGGTTTTTACGCATTTCCATGCACTGTATCATCAGGGACATAATGGCATAATGTTTGTGCTTAGGAATATGATTATGATGGCTATGTTGCTTTTATAGTAGGAACCAACCTGAGAGATGTGTGCCTCCGTTTTCAGTCTACATTGAATCTTAAACTTTGGTTCTAACTCGTTAGGGCTGTAGTTGAAATATGAAGTCTGGGTATTCAAATGATAGCTGCTGAACAGTGATTTCATACAGTGGCGTAAAAGGCGTATCGGGAGTAAAGAACTTATGAAATTGCATGTGGTTCTCTTGTAGGACCTGTATCCTTTCCCAGTTGGCCCATCCCAAAGTCATCGAGGGCATTCTCGTGACACGTTAAAAATTACTCTCTTGGCAAGTGAGTGGGGTTCATCTAAAGGCGGGTTGTCAACAATGAATAGAATGCTTGCCATTCTGTTCGCAAAAGAGTCAAAAGTGGAAGTCACTCTCTTGGTACCTCAATATTCCTGTGGTGAAGAAGACAAGAGAACTGCTGCAGGTCACACCATTGCTATCCGGGAAGCACCCCGTCGCCCAGGGTACAAGGACCCCCTTGACTGGTTAAGCTTTCCACCGAAAGACATAGCCATTGATGTCATAGTGGGCCATGGTGCGAAGCTTGGTAAACAAGCCCAAGTCATCAGAGAGTCCCATGGGTGTAAGTGGGTGCAAGTAGTGCATACTGCACCTGAAGAACTTGGAATGTACAAAAACTACCCTGGAGCCATTGCTCAAGGTGAAGAGAAGAACAAAGACGAAGTAGACCTGTGTAGACTGGCAGATCGTGTTGTGGCAATTGGACCAAAGCTGGCAGAAGCCTTCTTATCCTCTCTACGCTCGTCTCACCAACATATCTTTCAGCTGACTCCAGGCACATTCCGTGAATTTTCAGATGTCAAACAAGCCCCACATGATAGTGGCAAGTTTAGGGTCTTGACATTTGGCCGCGGTAATTTCGAAGATTTTAGCCTCAAGGGATATGACATTGCTGCTAAAGCAATAGTGGAATTGAAAGAAAGCTCTTATCATCTGATCTTTGTAGGTGCACCCAGTGGAAAGCAGGACGAAGTTGCAGAAAAGTTACTCCAGCTTGGCATTTCTAAGAATCAGCTGACTGTCAGGTCATTTGTCCAAAGCAAGGATAAATTAAAAAACCTGTTTTGCGAAGTGGATCTGGCCATCATGCCCTCCAGAACAGAGGGCTTTGGCTTGACTGGTCTTGAAGCAATGTCTGCAGGTCTTCCCATTCTCGTGAGCGGTAACTCAGGGTTTGGGGAGTCACTGTGCAGTCTACCGTTTGGAAGGTCAGTTGTGGTGGAATCAGAGGACCCTAAAGAATGGGCAAAGGCAATTTCTGCTGTCCGTCAGAAAGACAGAGCTCAGCGGCTTCAGGAGATTCAATCGCTCCGGACAAAATACGAAGAGAAGTTCAGCTGGGAGAAGCAGTGTCAAGACTTAGTTGACAACATGTGGAAGTTGTTTACTGGTAAGGAATATTAAACGTCTCACAAAACAAACTGAAATATTGATGAAAAGGGTTTTGACTTTTATCAGATGTGGGTGAACAAGAATTAGTGGACCTGACCCTCAGCAAACGATGTGGAGGTGTTGAGTATGGGTATCTTAGTATGATCGGCTTTTGGAAAATTGTAACCGTACTGTACGTATAACTGCTAACTGTCAGGCCTCTGATTATTTTGGTAGATCACGGGGTAGTGCTCGCTACCAACGTGACCAAAGTGCCCTCATAGTGGCTAGAAGTTATCAAAAGCACGCATGTGCGATACTTGTTGATTATGCCATATTTAGTGACATCCCCAAATTGTTATGCTTTGTCTGCCCCAGTTTTGTTCAATTTCAAGAAGAAGTTTTTTTGTAAAGAAATTGTCTTGCAACAGTAGCCTGTTTCATTTGTACATCTTAAACGTCAATCTCCTCCCCCAAAGCCCGACACACCCCCACAAAAATGCGGCATAAATTTAAGATTTTTTGTAGTTTGTCGATGCTTAGTAATGAAACGTATTTCCATGAATGATAGCTATAAGTGGGCATGTAGTAATAGTTTTGATCGCTTGTCTTGGTCAGTTGGTAATTTTGATGATACAGGTTGCCATATACTTATGCAGTGACTGGCCTCATAGCTCTTTAACTTTCGGACAGCTTGTTTTGGTTGTATCAGTTACTCACAACAGGTGTTCTAGAATAGTTAAAGGAAAACGTATCCCTTAAATCTGTGGGACTATTTCAATATCTTTAACATTATCCAAAGAGATTTTTATATTAGAAGTTTGCTTTTTTGTTTCACATCTAGGTAAAGGGAAAGCCGCACAAGATAACGCCGTTTCCAAAAGTTTTTCGCAAGATGCCAATACTGGACAGGTGTCAAGCGGAAGCCAACTTACTCAGAGTAAGCATAAAAACGTGTCTAAATTTGCTGCACCCCAGTGAATCCAAATCCCATAACAGACTATGGTCTCTTATGTACAATGCTTTAACCTTCGGCACAGCCTCGCGGGTTGTAGTAATAAGCTGTTATTCATAGTAGACGTTCTTGGCAATATTAAAGAAAAACGTGGTCTCAAAGGTGTGGATCAGTACGTGTAAAAAGAATTGTCTAAAGAAATTATTGAGAACTTATTAAGTATGTTTCATTATATAGGTGTAGAGAAACCTACAAGTTATGAAGGAACTCCTTTCAATTTGAATCAGTGTGAAGAGGCTGAAACTACAGAGATGACAAGTGGAACCCAATTTAATCAGGGTAAGTATCAAAACACATATTATTTCCTCTCTAGTAAATCCAAACATTATAAAAACAGTAAAGTCCTTTTGACTGCAAAAAGAAACAATACTAAGAGTAACTTCATAACAGTGGTGTCACCTTGAAACACCTCATAGCTAATATGTCTGCAGGCTGAGTTGAGCCTAAGTCAGCTTCCTAGACAAACCATTGCCCAGGGATTTGCGCTGACTGTGTAGATAAGTTCTGATATGCTGCGACGGTATTTTATCTTGTGATGAGAATTAGCTCGCTTGCCTGTCTGCAGCGTATAAGAACTAATCTGACAGCTGAGTCACTTTTATCCGTCTCTTCTTTGTGGAGAAACAAAGACTAATACCGTTTGTACTTTCATAGATTCAGTTCAGCGAGTTTTGCGTGAACTTCAACAAATGCAGCGTGATGCAGGCATAGTCGCTAGCAAGACAAGCCTATCCGTGGAGTTGGAGAAGATTGCTTCAGACAAAGGCTTCATTGTTTCTGACAATGAAGGATCAGGAAATTGCATGTTTTACGCACTGTCGGAACAATTGAACCTCGTCAAAGGAATTCAAATCTCTCATGCACAATTGAGGCAACGCCTAGTACAGTACCTGAAAGACAACCCTACACTGGTAAGCTGGTGTTTCTTTAGCGTCTGTCAAGTGATACCAGGAACATTCCATTAGCAGATCACTCAGCATATTTTTTTAATAAATGTAGACCGGCCAAGAGGGCTGAAAGTGGAGCTCCAAAGAAACAACTCATTGAAACTGAAGTCTTTTTTCCTTTTTTTCTCTCAAATTCCCCACCCTCTGGCCCAGATTCATCCTTGGAGATCCAGGAGCAGATAGTCGGGGCGGGAGGCAGGTAAAACGGGCGAAATCGGTGCGAGCGAAAGTTTAGAAGACGGGCAGGAACAGCCCCTGGGAGGATACCTTTAACGGACTAGTTCAATAGTCCATTTGCATTCTTGCTTCTGATTGAGCACGAAACGAAAGACGTCACGAAAGGAAAGGTGAAATAAACTGATCGCTGATAGGGCACCAAAAATACAATGCCACAAAATTTTTGCTCAATCAGAAACAAGAATGCAAATGGACTATTGAACTAGTCCGTTAAAGGTATCCTCTCAGGGGCTGTTCCCGCCCGTCTTGTAACTTTCGCTCGCACCAGGCTTCAGCTTGCACTGATTTCGCCCGTGTTATTTGCTCTCGCCCCGACTATCTGCCCCTGGGTCTCCGAGGATGGCCCAGATTAGGCCATAAACTGGAGTTCGATTTCCCAAAGGTTGCATGGGTAACGAAAACATTTCCTGCATAGCTACTCAACGTCTCTCCTTCCATTCCCTCCTTCAACTGCAGACTACGAACAGTCTGGGCACGAGAAAAACTTGCTACCTCGTTGCTTGTAGCCTGCAAACGCAGACGTATTTCCGGCTGTCGTTTCTCTCCGCCGAAAATAACAGAGAATCGGTATCCGGAAATACGGCTGCGTTCGTAGGCTACGTTGCTTGTGGCTTGCAGCATCCCACTCGGATAACGACTGTTCTTGTCATTAAAGATGTGTTTGTTGTTGATCGTGGTGTAAGATAGGTAAGATGAACGTTTATTCGTTTGTCTCACGATGGAATCGCTTAGAGTTGTTGATCGCGACGTTTTGACTACAATACTGCTAGTCTTCATCAGGCGATGAGGTCGATTGTTTACGTGTCGCTATTTGTAGCATGATGGTTCGCTGCTATTGGTGCATTTCGATCCTCATTATTATTAGTTCGCAGTTGCTATAGCAACTGAGAAATATTGGGGCTGTCCTGGCGTAAGCAGTCGTGTTAGTGTGTTAACTTTTTGGCAACAAGCCCACAAAGCCATTCAAAGTAGAATCCTTCGAGGTGTAATAGACAAGTTTTGAGGGCTCTTATCCAAGTTTTGCGCAGTCTCTATGGATGAAGAATAAATCGGAGTGTTTGGATCCTCGAAAATATCGTAGATTTTGATTTGCAAAGACAACGCAGGAAGGAATCGGAAGGAAAAGTTTACTCAGGAGCATGTTAGGACTCGCTGGTCTTTAGTTTAGATTGGCGTTCGCCAGCGGGTTAGGAACAGCTGGACGAGGAAAGAAATTGGTTGTTAAGTTTAGTTGCTGTGGAAAAGGTTGCAAAGAAGTCTTAATGTGTGTTGATGTTTCTGATCTACAAGTGCAAACATTTCTTTATGCATAAGTTGTCTGGGGGAGATAATAAGTCATAATTAATGAAGTCCACCAAAGGCGATTGTGTACGTTTGCATTTGGTACGGGTTTAAGGTATAAACTATCAAAAAAATCATTCACACCTTACAGAGTTCAAGGACTTTCTTGACAGCTTTCAGTTTGAGTTTTATGTGGTTTACTTTGAGCTGATATATAGTGTATGTTGCTCGGAATTATTGGCCAGTCAGGATTTTCCCCGTACGTGCGATTTAATAAATTTTAAAAATATTCCATGCATCATTGCCAGAAGAGTCCTGACTCTTTCCCGTTATTGAGCTGTCCAGAATCGACCGTTATTGAAGTTTTCTTGGTTTCTGTATTTCATGTCCGCAGTTTAATTTCGTAGTTCCCACAGTTGAATGTATTCGTTGTTATGACATTGATCTGACGATTTACTCGTTATTCTGAACTTCCCAAATGATGTTTGTTCTTTGATGATCACCAGAAAGATTCTTGAAATCCTTGTCATTAAGCTGCAAAAATGTTTTGTGTTTCCTCTCGCTTAGCCTTTTCGAACGATCATATTCGTGAGGTTTTCCTGACACGAAAGCTATATTTAAATTTGATGTTCATAATTCAGTTAGTAGAATGTTTACATAGGTGTAATGTTGGCATGATTTCTGACACGAAAGTAAAATTTTGTCAATCACAAGTTTTTGAATAAACTCAAACAACTAATATACACGCAAAAACTAGCCCAACGTCTGTTTCTCTTTAATTATGTAAGTAAAAGATTTCCCAGACTTATGATAGCATATTTCTTTTCAAATGCCAGACTACGTTTTCGTGGTCTCCCCGTTATTCTTTAATTTTGAGCTGCCTGTTACCCATTTAATGGTGACGCTCTCTGTCATGCAACCAAATCCTGCTCTTGATAACACTGATGTACACTGAACAACAAAGACAGTAGAGACAAAGTAGTAGTAACATCTAAAAAACAACTGCGAACAATCCGAACGGATCCGCTCGTTCCAACTATTAGATGTTGTTCCCTCACAGGTTCGCTTTGTGGTTGGTCGGCTGTTGTGCTTTCTGATCGTAGGTATCCAAGCTTCAGGAATTTCGATTCCACTATCTCTATTGATGTTATTAGGAAGAAGTCTTATATGGATAGCCTCGTTAACCCTCAACCCT
Organism: Siderastrea radians; assembly: GCA_964017195.1. Classification (NCBI taxonomy): domain Eukaryota; kingdom Metazoa; phylum Cnidaria; class Anthozoa; order Scleractinia; family Rhizangiidae; genus Siderastrea; species Siderastrea radians. Next base: position 7,264,422 of record OZ024898.1, read on the forward strand.
CTTTAACCTCAATAAACTAGTTTATTGATCGTGACCCTCACTGGTACACACGTAGGGTTAAAGAATCGACCTCATCGCCTGATGAAGACTGGCAGTATTGCAGTGGAAACGTCGCGATCAACAACTCTAAGCGATTCCATCGTGAGACAAACGTATAAACGTTCATCTTACGACTGTTCTTGTTCTCCGTCTTCGGCGATAAACTATAACTGCTTACAATCTACCCACCCCGTGGACTAACATGAAGAACTGCATTATCGGTCCTAACAAACTCAACTTGTGTTTTTTCTTGTTGTTTCCTTCTCTTGCAGTCGGATGGGATGGAACTGTTCCAGTTTGTGCATGGATGTGGTTCTTGGGCTGATTACCTTAAGAACATGGCGGCAGATGGCACGTGGGCTGATCACGTGATCCTGCGTGCTGCAGCAGACTGCTTTAAAACCTCCATTCACGTGATCAGCAGTCTGTCTGACCGTCATGATATCAATGTCAGCCCAGAACGTGCTGTTGACTGCAGCGGCCGGCTTGTTTTGGGCCACGTTTTTGAACATCACTACGTGAGCCTTCGACCCAAACCAGGTAAGGCTGCTTTGACACTGCAAACTTAAGTTTTCAAACTTGTGTGGGCAAACACACGATACATGTGTGTGTAAACAACGCAATGACGGTTAGCAACCTTGTTGACAAACTGTTACTGAGAAGAAGAGCTAGTTTCATCAACTATATTAAAAATCTTTTAGTACAAAGTTCTTAAGCAAAAACCAAAAACAACTTCAAACAACCTGCCTGTTCTGCAGGCTAATGGACATCGGGCTGAAATTACTTAATAACGTGGCACCATAGTATGGTTTGTAGTCCTTATCTTGAGAGTATTAACACGAGACTTTTTTTTTCAACAGGCAAATAGCAAAAAATGTACAATGACTGGTGACAGCTGCTCTATTTTGAAATACGGTTATCTCCCAATTCCTCTAATAATCCCTGTACTTATTTTGTTTTACACATTTATTGAAGGTAGCTGCTTTAATAATTTTTTTAAGTGATATTTCCCTTATGCTTAGGGACTTCCTCTACAATTTTAATTTACTCTTAACTGTAAAAAGTAGCGAATGAGTAATCAGTTTAGTTTTATGCCTGTTCAGTAGATTGAACGTTCAGCATTTAATTTAATTTTCAGAGCATTAGGTCATCGATTGTTTGCTGGGAACAAAACAGTAATCCCAAGTGATAATTCCAAATCCAGTGCGAGAAGCGCGTTCGGAAGGTTTTTTTCCGCATAAACTTTGGTAGTTTAGTTAGTCTTAGTTGGTCTGTTTTAAATTACTTTAATTAGTTTCGTTGGTTTGTCCATCTGTTGGTCAATCAGTCTGTCAGGTTATTGATTTAATTAATGCAGTTAGAGCGGTTTTCAATTGAGTGTCGAAAGTAATGTTGTGTTTGCTTTGGTTTTGCATTACTAGGCTCTCTGATTGGTTAAAAAAACTCGCGCCACTTTCTCAACCAATCAGGCGTAAAACCAAAACCAATCGTGACTTGCTCGCACGCGTTTTCCCGCGCTTAGCGCCAATTGCTTGTATTTGATTTGATTTCTGATTGGTTCATTTTGTGTTTTGTTCCTGTTGTGATTGGTCAGAGTAATTGCTTTGGTTTTGGTTTTACGACACTCATTTGAAAACCGCTCTATTGATTAGTGTAGTTCAATTAGTAAGGTTAATGACTAAGTTAGTTATTTTAACTAGCAAAGTTTGCTTGAATAATTAGGACATCGTTGTGTTACTAGTTGTTTACAATAGTCATATCATTAGTTTAGTTAGATAATTAGGCAGTTGCTTAATTAAGTTCGGGGTAATTAATTTAGTTAATTGATTTAATTAGTTGTTTGCTATTTAGATAGGCAGATAGTGTAGTTAGGCCGATAGTTCATTAGTTAAGCTAGCTTCGTTAATAAATTAGTTTGACTAGTAGAGTCACAATTTATAGAGCGAACTTAGGTAACTAGTTTAACTAGCCTAAGTAATTAGGTGAGTTAATTCAGTTGAATAGTTAGTTATTAGCGAGTTAATTCTGTTTTGTGGTTAACTAGTAAAGCTAGTGCAGCTAGTTAGTCCCATAGTTATTAAATTGGGCAAGTTTAGTGTAAACCTAGTTTAGGTAGATGGTCGGTTTGTTTTCTTTGTAAGTAATACTAGTTTAGTTCAGTTAGTCAGATAGTCAAGTCATTAAGTTTAGTACAAACTAGTTGAGGTAGATGATTGATTTGTAGTAACACTAGTTTAGTTTAAAATTATGAATATATGAAGTTCATATATATATATATAGAGAGAGAAAGGCAGTAGAACTAAAATTCACTGGAATCGCGCTAAATCGCTCCAAAAACCGCATAGGAGAAAGAACAACAGACAGAGGACTTCAGGTAGGGTTTTTTTTTAATTAAAAACACGTTCGCATTTTTAAATTAAAGTCGGAATCGTTTTTTCCCATACAAATCCTTATAATTTCGCTGTTACGCAACGGCCGCCGTTACGCTCATATTACAACACTCACACAACGCAGAACAAAGGTCACACGGTCTATAGAGCTTCGGGTACCTGTGGTCTAGTTAGTTCAATTCGTCGGATAGGTGATTAGATAAGAGTAGTGTAAAATTAGTTTAGAGAGATGGTCGGTTTATCTTCGTCGTAAGTAATAATAGTTTAGTTCACCTAGTAACTAGTTAGGTAGTTGGACTGTTTTCTTTCGTTAGTAACATTAATTTAGATAGTTAAAGTGCTACTATGATCAAAAAATCACTTTTATTTTTTCTTCGGATTTCGAAACTATGTTTGTTAAACACTCCCCAAGCGAAATTATAAGCGTTAATTTTGAGAAGAAGACCGTTAATTTAAACTGCAATTTTCCGGTTTAATGGTCCGCCATTATTACACCAGAAAGGATACAATGACGTCATACACTCAAGAGCTGTAAAATGTAGTGTGTGAACACGGCTTACAAATTATGCAAAACACGAGTTTGAGAGTGTGAAAGCTCAAAACTCCCGTGCTGCATACTAAATAAGGCACTTTCACACACACTGCATTCTACATCTCTTGAGTGTATGACGTCATTGTATCCTTTCTGGTGTAATAATGGCGGACCATTAAAACGGAAAATTGCAGTTTAAATTAACGGTCTTCTTCTCAAAATTAAGGCTTATAATTTCGCTTGGGGAGTGTTTAATAAACATAGTTTCGAAATCCGAAGAAAAAATAAAAGTGATTTTTTGATCATAGTAGCACTTTAAGTTAGTCTGATTGTTGGTTAGTTAAGTTTGGTGTTAAAGAAGTTTAGGTAGATGGTCGGTTTGTTTTCTTCATCAGTGATCAGTCATTTAAGTAGTTAAGTTTAGTGTAAGCTTGTTTAGGTACGGTAAATGATTGACTTGTTTTCTTTGTTAGTAACACTACGCACGTAGATAGGTAATTAGTTAACTGTTCAAGGTAGGTAGATGGTAGGTTTGTTTTCTTCGTTAGTAATAATTAATTGAGTTAGCCAGTTAGTTCAGCTAGTAAGATAGTTCATTAGTTAAAAGTCTATTGTGAAACTAGATCAAGTGTATCTGTTTTCTTCGTTAGTAATACTAGTTTAGTTGGTTCAGTTAGTCAGATGGTTGATTATTTAAGTCTTGCGTAAAACTAATTAGTTAATTAGGCAAGGTTTGTATACAAGTAGTTAAGGTATCATGGTACCCCACTTTTTCAAAAAATACGCTTTTGTCATTTTCACATAGATATTATTCAAACCTCTCCTTTACAAAAAGTTTCAGAAAAAAAGATTGTTTTTACGCAAAGTTATGGACGAAAAAAGGTTGGAGCCATTAATTTCCTCTAATTACTTGTTGGCAGTCATCTGTCAACATTGCCGAAAATATCATGTGACATAAGAGGGCCCTGATGTTTTGGCATGAGATATAGATCGATTGCGTACCAATTTCCGCGTTATCGTAAACGTAAATTGCAAAAGTCCTGTCTCAAATAATAAAGAAGTTTGTTGTTACCCAATTGCTTGCATTTGTGACAGGACGTTCTCTCTTAGTTCTTGAGCTGAGCACGCGGCGGCTTCTTGGCGGGTTTCAACGTGCTTTACTTTCGCATTTACTTTCATCTTTCGGGTCGCGGCAGCTTGATTAGTCTTACCCTTTCTTCTTGTTGATGTTTTCGGCATTGTACAGCCGACGTGAAATTATGAGGGTAAAATTTCCAGTGCTTAAGACCCTTCGAACGGCACGCGTACACAGAACCCGAACGAAAGTCGCTTTCCGATAAAAATATGACATAATTCTTGGCGGCATGTTTGCGCTATTGTTATAAGGTAAGTTGAGCCTCCCCTCTATCAAACCGCAGGTAATTATCACCTAGGTGTTTTAATCTCATCTGGCCGGAAAAAAGTCTCCACATCTATTTTGCCTTTTTTCTCGAAACCAATTTTTCAAGAAATTGAGGGCACGTTTGAAGTTCGCGTTCAGGGAGTTTTCAACCAATTTAGCTCAAATTTGGCGAGAATGTTGCCAGATAATTTGACACCAAAACCTTGTCTCCGAATTTCATTTTTTGCGTTCATTCAAAAGTTATGATCCGTTAAAGAAAGAGAAGGGGTGTTTTTTTAAACTTCAAAGTTAAACTGAGTGCAGAAAACAAACCAGGCCAGGTAAAAAAAATTCCGAGACACGGTTTTTGAGACAAAGGTGTGAAGCCGGGCGGAATTTGGCGCGATGTTCGCCTTACTCTCCAGGCCATTTTTGAGTGGAGCGGAACCGATTTTGTGAACGATGTACTTTTGAAAAACGTTAGTTATATTTTCAATAGAATTGTCTGTTTTCTTTATGTAAATACGTTTTCGTAATCTTGAGTTATTAAGCTTTCAGAAAATATATAGTTTGTCTAGGTTTTTGTAAAACGCCTGACGCTCAGACGGTGATAACGCAATGTTGTCATTTGGAGTACCATGATACCTTAAGTGGTCGTTTCCTTATCTTCGTTAGTATAATTGCTAGTCTAGTAATACTAGGCTAGTTAGTTCAGTTAGTCAGATAGTAGTGGCCAAGTTTAGTTTAAAACAAGTTTCGGTAGATGGTAAGTTTGTAGATAGTTTAGTTAGTTCATCGGTCGGCTTAGTCAGCAAATTTTCGTTACTTAGTTTACTGTGCGACTAATAAAACCGTGTACACCAAGAATTATTTGTGGAATGTTCATTGTGTGGTGACGCGAAATCAAACCCCAAGACACAACCACAAACCTGCGGCTTACGGTTCGTTCATCTTTTATCTGCACAAGCACAATAAACATCCCATTTCTTAGTTTGACGGTTAGTAGTTTAGTTAGTGAGGTAATATTATTGCGTTTGTAAAAAAGTGTAGCAAATGAATTGTTTGAATTGTCTGTAATAAAGCACATTATTTACTAACCAGAGAAATCGGGGATTATTTTGTGTTGTGTTATGGATTGTTTACACGCTATGATTGGTCGGTCCGATATGTTGGCCCGGCATTATTGGAGCATAAAACGAAATGTCGGCCCAACAATATCAGAGCGTGAATCGTACGTGTTTTTTGACTCCCGATTCTATGAATTTTGATTGACATGGCTGTTTCTTTGAGAACGTCAGACCGATTTGATATAAATCTGATTTTCTGAAACGGGCCAATTTCAATTCTCAGGAATCGGCACCAAATCGGGAGACAAAATACACGTATGATTCACGTTCCGATACCGTCCAGCCGACGAATCGTAGCCGCGATGAAAATGGTAGGTGGGACAGGCCCACGTGGAATGACAATTTTCCCAGTATGGATGGATCATTCCATTTACTCGTACTACTTTACCTTCTCTCTTGCCTCGATAATTCACGCGTTGGTTTGTTCCATTTACCAACTTAAACGCGCATGTTGATTCGTAGTCCTCCTGAAGCAACGACGTTTTCGGAAATGATATGCCTTAGCTTCTTAGCTAGTTCCCAATCTTTCTCGGATGCAAGTCTTGCCATTAACATCTTGCGCACATGTTAACCGTTAAGAAGATTCGGAAAACGGCATAAAGGAGAAAAAATTTCTAGAATTTTAAATCTGTTAGTTTTTCCGTGGACCTCTAATCACCTAAGAGGCATCGTTTGCTGAAAGGGAAGGTAAAACCGTTTATCCATCCGGATTAAACCACAAGGTCCCCCAGGCACACAGCAGGTATACTCGATCATAAATATCGAACTATTTGTATTTTTGCATGGGGATTTATCTCTATATGAAATAAAACTCTCTTCAAACAGCCGTCAAATGGTGTATAAATGGGTACCGTCGACTTGATTCACTGTCATCTTATTCAGGGAGGAGTAGCAATTCTAGTTCCTTCATACTACAGAAACTGGTTGAGCTCCGACAGTTCCAGCCTGCGCGGCGGGCGCGGAAAGGACAGGGGAAAGTGAAAAATTATTCGCGAGCGCGAGAGGGGAAGGGGGAGGGCGCCCTCCCTCTCCTCTCGCACTCCGCGCTCGCATATAATTTCTCCTCTTTATTATTCCTACCCTTTAGTACGCTGCAAGGGCAAAAATGGGACCCCTTCCAGTCGGAACCTCCCCGTAAAGCCTACTATTTGGGATACCTCCCGGACTATCTTTGGGGAACAGGATAAAGAAATATGGCTGCTGAAGATATAATAAGGTTGAACTAATAATAATAATAATAATAATAATAATAATAATAATAATGACACACTTCTATAGCGCTTTTTCCAGCAGATCAGAAGTGCTTTACAATTCTTAGAAAATAGCTAAAATTACATCAACTAAACTATCTAAAATCGTTTATCATGACAAATCTTACTCGTTTGAGACTGTTTTTGGTTGATTTATCAGGTTTAAAACAATTGACTCACAATTGACGCATTTGAAACAAAATATCCTTTTCGTTAAAAACAACCTTATCATAAATAAATAAAAAAACAACCCAAATAAATCAAACCTTTCTGTGCGACCACCTCTTGTATGCCACCATCTCCCGTTAAGGGACTGCTTTTTCAAAACACAAAAAATTTTCACCATACCCTTGACTGCCGACAACGGGAACCCACGGTAACTCGAAGCTCGCGCTAACTCCGACAAAAATTGATTCCCCCTGGATTTGCTCCTGTAATTTTAGCCTCGATAAATCCAACCTCCCGCTAATAAACTTGTTGTAAATTTTTTCGCAAATTCCTTAACAGGACGATTCGCAAGTGCGAAAAAGTGCAGTAATAAAATTTCAAAAAAAGGAAAAACGTGTGTACAGTGCAACGTAACAAAAGGTAAAATTAAGTTCAAACAAGTAAGTGAACATGTTACCCTCGATAACTCAAACCCCACTGGACAAAGTCTAATGAGACAAAGCATACTCTATAACATTGAATTTATTTTGAATCAACATTGACTGGAATTCCTCTCATCCGTCTCCATGGAAACAGCAGGCCGTGCGATAAGTGTCACAAAGTGGTCCAAGTGTCAGCGGGGTACAAAGATTACGCGCATGCTATTCTTGACATACTCATCAAATGGTCTAAATTGTACTGTGTGTCAAGTTCGTTACTTTCTTGAGATCATCTCAAAACCGGATGGTTTTAATTTTGAGATGACTAAGTTGAGATCACTCAAATTATTAATATGACACATATTTACATTCATTTATCTAAAATCTGTTGCTATAAAACTAAATATTAAAGTTACCTTTCTTTCTACAGCCAGTGTTGTATGATAGTTATGATAGTTAGCTTTGTATGCTAATTTCTTACCTTCTTTCCTCGCCTCAATTAGTTTACTACTTGCCGGTGGAAATATTTTTGTTTCGCCTACTTTTTAATATAATTAGATGTCGTTGTAAAGTTCTGTCACCCAAAAACGTGACAGTTCTTCTTGTGAGAATACGTGATAAGTGATGTCAGCAGGATCCCATCTCTCGGAACCACGAACTCCCGATAACTCGAACGTTTTTTACTCCCTTACAGGTTCGAGTTATCGGGAGTCAATTGCAGTTGGAACCTGTGACACCCTTTGCAGGTGATTACGACTACCTTTTTGCCCTCTGATTTGAAATTATGACATAAATATACAATCAGAACCAACCAAACACATTAAAAACCACTCAGCTCATAGAAGCATTCTAGATCGCACTTTCTATGCACAACAAGTGCAATTGTTACAGCTCATCAATTACATTATAAGCTTATGATATATATCATCGGTTCTTTTAGCAGTTTTACACTCTGATGATGATGACTGAAAACATTCAGCATTTTAGACCCTTTAAAACAATTTTTACCAAAATTTTTAATTATTTTTTCGGCAAATATGTCTATTAAATTTTCTATTGTTTCAGTGTCCGGAAAGCGACCACCTGACGCGTGATCTACTCTCAAAAGGAACCAACTGGACTTGAAAAACGAAATATACTCGCACATGTCTTAAAGCATCTTAAAGCAAAAACTTAGTGGGCCGAATATTTTTAAAAACGAGATCTAACTTGGACCTCGGTTTAAGACGATGACTGGACCTCCAAATCTGCTTTTAAGTGGGTCATTTTAATTGGGTAAAAGTTTTTTTTAGTCAGTGTTGTATGCCGTATTGACACTGTTCACAGTAAATAAAGTTTAAATATTGGGGTTGGCCATATTGGAATTGGTTTAGACCGCAGTTTTGTTAAACACCACCTAAACTTCAATAAAGAAACAACAGTTTTCAATTTACAAAACATGTTTCGACATTTAAAACTTACGTTTACAATTGGAATATGAAATACGCGGGAAACAAAATTAGCGCGCATAGTTACTTTAAGTGACTTAGGAACACACACACACACACACACACGCAAAATACTTCCAATAACAAGAATGATGAAATAAAAGACACACACACACACACAAAAAGAACAAAGTAATTAAAAGGAAAGAGATAACTCTAGATGCTTTAGCTGCTGATTAAGAGTAGGATTTTCCCACTTAATATGCATCGCCTCTTTGATCTTAATTTGGAATTTCGAGACGGCAGAATCTAAGATCGTGAAACATTCTGCAGTGCAAGAGTCATGGCAGGCCCTAGATGACTGCAGGTGCCTGTAAACATGTGAAAACTTGTCCGACAAGAGGTGCTCACGAACACGTGCACAAATGTGGTGAGTGGTCTCGCCAATGTAGCTGGCATTACAGCCAGCACACGAGAATTTACAAACAACACGCGAACGTAGACTCTGCGGTACTGAATCTTTCACGCTAAACACGTTTCTAAGTTTAAACGTATTAAAGACTAACTTAACATCTAAATCAGCTTTACAATAACGTTTGAGTAGTTTTCTAAGCTTAGTCTGGACGATTTTAGAAAACCGGCCAACCTAAGGGAGTTTATAGAAGTGCGTTTTGCTGGAGTTAGGTGAGTCGATCTGCCCATTTGAAGGATTCATTTTCTTAGAAACATAGCTGTGAATAATCTTGTCGATGACCCAAGACGGAAAACAGTTTTTCCGCAATATGACGATAAGCTTTTTAACGCCCAGATGAAAACCAACCCAGGAATTGTTGATCTTATAAACCCTGTCCACTAGTGTTCTGACTAATCCTAGTTTGTAATCCGAAGGGGCAAAGCTAAAATAATTAGTTAGAAGACCAGTGAACGTCTTCTTGCAATATACACTAGTAACGATGGATGGATGACTGTTGTCTAACAATATGTCTAAAAACGGTAATTTCTTATCGACTTCCCTTTCCATTGTGAAACGAATACTCGGGTGCCTGGCGTTGATATAATCAAAGAACATGAGCGCGTCTTCCTCGTTATTGAACAAACAAAAAGTGTCATCAACATAGCGTCTATAGAATAGAACTTGAGAAGACGAGTAGTTGTCTAACCAGTTTTTTTCCCAATGTCCCATAAAGAGGTTTGCAAGGACTGGAGCAAGGGGGGAACCCATGGCAACCCCACTATTTGATCATAAAACACACCTTTAAATAGGAAATGGGTCTCTGCTGTTGCGAAGGAGAAAAGGGTTTTAAGGTCAGTGGAACTTATCTTAAGTCCAGGATTACCCTGATAAATGTATTTGATCGCCAGATCAATGCATTCATCAAGAGGTATACTAGTGAACAAACTCTCAACATCAAAAGAAACCATAAACTTCCCAGAGGTTGATAACTGGTTGATTTCCTGTACAAAAGAAAACGTGTCGCGGACGTTGTAGTCACGGGGGACATGAGGCTCTAAAAGATTGCAAAGGAATTTTGATAAATTGTAATTGTTTGTACCTATTGAAGATACTTTGGGTCGAAATGGAGGTGTTGAATCAGGCTGCCGCGCCTTGTGCATTTTAGGAATCCCATAGAACCTAGCTGGTTGAGAACCAACTGGATAAATACTATCATAGGTATGTTTATCTAAGTGAACCTTATTTTTAAGTGCTCTTAGAAAGCGTTGCAATTTGCCCTCCCTTTGTACTGTGGGATCGTTATCAATAGCCTTAAACTTAGAAATAGCCTTAAACTTAGAACTTAGAACTTAGAAGTGTCTAAAAATACCATGTTCGTAAGCGTTCCTGTCCATGACAACTATGCCATTTCCTTTGTCAGGCTTTAGTATCACAATGTCCTTGTTCTCTCTCAGTTCCTTTAATATCCTGAATTTCCTTAAGTCCGCTGCGGAAGGTTGGTGTGAAGAAACATACGAATGGGCAAGATGAGAGAGATCAGCGACCAGTTTTCCCTTTTGCTTCCGGTCGATTAGATTTCTGACCATGGTGTGATTAATCAGTTCAAAACAAGAAAACACATCCGAGCAACTTGAAATACATAGTTAAACACGGTCTGTCACATTCTATTTGTCCCCCCACCATCAGCACAACGGATGTGTTTTCTTGTTTTGAACTGATTAATTGCACCATGGTCAGAAATCTAATCGACCGGAAGCAAAAGGGAAAACTGGTCGCTGATCTCTCTCATCTTGCCCATTCGTATGTTTCTTCACACCAACCTTCCGCAGCGGACTTAAGGAAATTCAGGATATTAAAGGAACTGAGAAAGAACAAGGACATTGTGATACTAAAGTCTGACAAAGGAAATGGCATAGTTGTCATGGACAGGAACGCTTACGAACATGGTATTTTTAGCATTATCAGTGACACTTCTAAGTTTAAGGCTATTGATAACGATCCCACATTACAAAGGGAGGGCAAATTGCAACGCTTTCTAAGAGCACTTAAAAATAAGGTTCACTTAGATAAACATACCTATGATAGTATTTATCCAGTTGGTTCTCTACCAGCTAGGTTCTATGGGCTTCCTAAAATGCACAAGGCGCGGCAGCCTGATTCAACACCTCCATTTCGACCCAAAGTATCTTCAATAGGTACAAACAATTACAATTTATCAAAATTCCTTTGCAATCTTTTAGAGCCTCATGTCCCCCGTGACTACAACGTCCGCGACACGTTTTCTTTTGTACAGGAAATCAACCAGTTATCAACCTCTGGGAAGTTTATGGTTTCTTTTGATGTTGAGAGTTTGTTCACTAGCATACCTCTTGATGAATGCATTGATCTGGCGATCAAATACATTTATCAGGCTAATCCTGGACTTAAGATAAGTCCCACTGACCTTAAAACCCTTTTCTCCTTCGCAACAGCAGAGACCCATTTCCTATTTAAAGGTGTGTTTTATGATCAAATAGATGGGGTTGCCATGGGTTCCCCCCTTGCTCCAGTCCTTGCAAACCTCTTTATGGGACATTGGGAAAAAACTGGTTAGATAACTATTCGTCTTCTCAAGTTCTGTTCTATAGACGCTATGTTGATGACACTTTTTGTTTGTTCAATAACGAGGAAGACGCGCTCATGTTCTTTGATTATATCAACACCAGGCACCCGAGTATTCGTTTCACAATGGAAAGGGAAATCGATAAGAAATTACCGTTTTTAGACATATTGTTAGACAACAGTTATCCATCCATCGTTACTAGTGTATATCGCAAGAAGACGTTCACTGGTCTTCTAACTAATTATTTTAGCTTTGCCCCTTTGAATTACAAACTAGGATTAGTCAGAACACTAGTGGACAGGGTTTATAAGATCAACAATTCCTGGGTTGGTTTTCATCTGGACGTTAAAAAGCTTATCGTCATGTTGCTGAAAAACTGTTTTCCGTCTTGGGTCATCGACAAGATTATTCACAGCTATGTTTCTAAGAAAATGAATCCTTCAAATGGGCAGATCGACTCACCTAACTCCGGCAAAACGCACTTCTATAAACTCCCTTATGTTGGCCGGTTTTCTAAAATCGCCCAGACTAAGCTTAGAAAACTACTCAAACGTTATTGTAAAGCTGATTTAGATGTTAAGTTAGTCTTTACTACGTTTAAACTTAGAAACGTGTTTAGCGTGAAAGATTCAGTACCGCAGAGTCTACGTTCGCGTGTTGTTTATAAATTCTCGTGTGCTGGCTGTAATGCCAGCTACATTGGCGAGACCACTCGCCACATTTGTGCACGTGTTCGTGAGCACCTCTTGTCGGACAAGTCTTCACATGTTTACAGGCACCTGCAGTCATCTAGGGCCTGCCATGACTCTTGCACTGCAGAATGTTTCACGATTTTAGATTCTGCCGTCTCGAAATTTCAAATTAAGATTAAAGAGGCGATGCATATTAAGTGGGAAAATCCTACTCTTAATCAGCAGCTAAAGCATCTAGAGTTATCTCTTTCCTTTTAATTACTTTGTTCTTTCTTTTTTGTGTGTGTGTGTGTGTGTGTGTGTGTGTGTGTGTGTGTGTCTTTTATTTCATCATTCTTGTTATTGGAAGTATTTTGTGTGTGTGTGTGTGTGTGTGTGTGTGTGTGTTCCCAAGTCACTTAAAGTAACTATGCGCGCCCTTTTTTTGTTTCCCGCGTATTTCATATTCAAATTGTAAACGTAAGTTTTAAAGCGTAATTTTGTAACGTACTTTAATACGAAAATTCAAATATACAACCGTTAAGGCTCGTTTGCAACTGAAGATGACATGAGAATGTCGAAACATGTTTTGTAAATTGAAGACTGTTGTTTCTTTATTGAGACTATCTAATTTGTTTTTAAGATAAAAAGGGAAATTTCTGGCACTTGTAGAGGGTTCATTGTACATTGTACTGCCAAAAATTTTGGCAGCAGTGCTTCAAAATGCAGGCCACTTGATAGTTTCCCATGCACTTGCTGGTAGTATTGTGGTCAGATTTCCCTGTTATACCAGCTAATGCAATCCCTCAGCTCCTAAAACAAACCCTTTTAGCAACTGGGCAGTTGAGCTTTGTGACAGCTAGCTGTTTTTGACACTAGGTACGCTTTCAGGAAGTATTAGGTAAACCACAAAATACAGGCAATGTGGAGATAACCAATGAGGAAGTAGCGTCTCATTCAAGGTGAAGTCCTAAATACTCCAAGTCCCTCTATCATATAGAAATAACAGTTGTGCACCTGGGTACAATGAGTCATTTAAGGCGACAGAATAACTTGTTTTTGACCTTTGTATTTGATTGAATTTGTGAAAGAAGCCAATGTAAGCAAAATAATTATTGATGTCTATATCTTTTAACTAATGGCATGACTGTGTTTATCTTTTGCTCTCTAGGTGGTTAAATTTTGAAAAGGTTGTTGATGCTCTTGTTGCCAAAAACATCAATCACATCAGTTTGGAGCAACTTCGAGCCCATGCTAGGAAGGTTTGCTTTATAGAAGACATGGATGAGTTCAACGCCATGGTGGAGTTTTATCATAACCTTGGAATGATTATTAAACACTGCAGCACAGTCATTCTGAAGGCACAATGGCTAATTGATCTCTTCAAACAACTAATCACCATTCCGCATTATGATAAAGCGGTATGAAACCCACTTCACATCTGTTTTTTGTTTGTTTGTTTGTTTGTTTACGAGTTGATAGCCAAAAAAAGCAGCCCAATTTTGACCTATTGATCAAAATAACTGTTATATCTTAGTTTCATTTTAGTGAGATATTGATTTTGGCGTAATTATGAAGCACTTTTGTTTCGCAAGAAGCATCAGTAAACAATGTTTAAATGGGTAATGATGACTTAGCATCAGTGAACATATGGGTCATGTGACAGTGTCAGTAAATAAAAAATCTGTATCTAGGGGGTGCACAGTTCATAGAAAACTCGTGGGTTGTTTTGCCGTCAGTCATACTGCAAGCGCTTCCTTACCGCACATGTTTTCAGCATATGTAAAATTCCGAAGAGCAGCTGTTTTGAAGGCGAAAGAGAAATTGTAGTTTTTATTTTCGTTTGCCTCATTTTATTCCCGCAGAAAGCCAGCATAAATTGTCAGGCCATGAGAAGGAAAAGTTCGAGTTTGACCTAAGAAATTTTGGATCCAGAGATGCTGCGTAAGACTATTTGTCAGACACGCATTTTACAGAAATCATTTAGAAACGATTTGTCGACACAGATCACTCTGGGGGACTGAAAACCTTGGTCCATAAACAAGCAAGAATTGCTTAGCGGACGAGTAAATCTGAACACCAGTAAACCCTACGAGTTTTTAACTCGCGAGAAATATTGCGTTACAATATTGCATTAGGTCGCGTGGAAACACAACAACGCTAGAACTTGCCTTCAGAGAAAGCTCATGGAAACAGAGAATTTCTTGTGAAACTTCTAGGTCAATATTTCAGTTGCAAGTCGAGCTGCGACCTCGTTATTTATAACTTTTCAGACATTGCAAGATAGTTTGGGCGACTAGGAAATTTCAGCACATTAACAAAAGTAGCCGCTTTTGCGATTTTACTTGTTTCAATTCATGTGGCTGATTGTCTCTGTGGAAAATCTCGCTTGTAATGTACGAAATGCATCCGAGAAAGCGCATTTTGTATCAAAAGACACGTTCGTTGTTCTTTCAATAACAAACTAAGGCCACCAAAAAAATTCATGCAAATTAGGCTAAGGGTAGATTGAATCTACCCATGGCTTACTGTAACCAAAGACCACATTTCACAAGATTGGAACTCCTGCGGTGTCGCTTTTAATGTTCGCGGTAACGCTTTTTCCGACTTTATATTGACTTACAAAACGCATGCAGAATTGCGCTGAGCAAAGCGCGTGGTCCGCTCCACGCCGCAGACGTTTCTAGAGAGAGGTAAAGAAAAAAATTATCTGAGAGGGAAAATGAAACTCCTCATTCAATAAACGGCTTAGAAAAAATATTGCTCAGTGTAAGCAGTATAAACTATAGTTAAAGTGTATAATGTTACATTGCGTATAAGGAAATTATTTCCAAGTCGCGGGAAGTTGCTTTCCCGCATTTGAGTACAATTTCCCTATAAACTTTCCACTACAATGTTTGTTCTAATAAAGAACTTAGATTATCGAAGAAGAAAAGTTTTATTTCAGCAGTATAGGACGAACAAATCGTTTAAAGCACGCGACTCGCGCAAGTAGCTTCACCTTTATTCTCCTCCTGCTTATTGTTCCTTTATTGTCCCTTATTCAATTGAAAGGTTCGACTAATTTGCACCCAAACAATACCCAAGCAATTACCCAAGCACAAAGAAGTTCCACGGTTGACAGAAAAACAGAGCTCATTTGCATTAGTGATCGATGTGTTGCATTACTGGGCCCATTACTGGCGCGATTCCGTAAGTTCATGACACCTCTTAGCACTGGACTGAGTACTAATCTGAACTTGGCCTGCTTCTGCAGGAACAATCTAAAACCTAAATTATACTACAGAAAAATAAATACTTCACAAGTGTTTCCAAGTAAAGTAAGAAAAAGGAAACCTTCAAAATCAATAAATACGATCACAGACACAAAACCTCTTAACAGCGGGGGCAGCTGTAGTGTAAACTATTACTAGTGTAGCCTGCGTGCAGACGTCTCCTATTTCCTTCCACGTCTGCACGCAGGCTATTACTAGTGCTAATTGGTGGTAGAAAAAGACGTGGCAAACCCCTGTGTACTGGAAGATCTTATCTAAGGATGTGGTGAAAATTTATTTATACATGAATATGTAATGACTGGCTCATTTTATTTTTACCAGGAACCAAAACATTCCAAGCACTGGCAGGAACTTGAGAAAAACGGTGTCCTCAACATGGAGCTTGTCGATCATGTCTTCTCTAAGTTATTGCTACAAGGCGTTGTCAAGGATGACATCCTGCACATGATGGAGCGATTTGGTTTGGTCGCAAAGTTTTCACCATCTTCAAGTGATGTGAAGTACTTTGTGCCTGCGCAACTTAAAGCCTCACCCGATGACCTTTCTGCAGTACAACCCTCACCTTCTGATCCTTGTCCGTTATATGTCCATTTTGTGGTCGGTTTTGTCCCTCATGGTCTATTCACACAGCTTGTCTCAAGATCCATTCGTTGGTGTTCTACGCAAGGGTCAACGCAGTTCCCTAAACTGTACCAAAATGGAGCGCGGTTCGTTATTGGAAAGCAGATTATCCATCATCTCATTCTGATCTGCAAGAAGCGGTTTATCAAGGTTGTCCTCAAGCAAATGACCCATAGACAACAGGTCTCAGGAGACGACTCAACTGAAGTTGCAGCAGAGGTGCGTGAGTTTGTGGAAGGATGTTTACATGACTTGTCGCAGGATTTCCCCTACCTGAGAGGACTGCAGTATCAACTCTGTGTTGCGTGCCCATACTGTCAGGAGGAAAATCGCGAGTGCACAAACCACAGAAAAATGGCGTGTTCACGCGAAGACTGCTTACACCTCCTTGATATAAAACAAGGCGAGCCACTGATCTGTATGGAGAATGTCTGTGATAAAGTACTGACAGTTAATGGACAAGAGAAATGGTTATCTCACAGGGCAAGTCAGGTATTTCACGTAATTATATATGCATTCTTTAGCGATGTTTCCACATTCCTGTGCACAACTTTTCAGGACATAGACTTGCCTACTTCATCTCTGTTTGACATGGTGTCTGTAATCTGTTGTTAAGGTTATTTTCAGATGCTCAATTTAATTAATTTTCAGGAATCACAGTACAGTCTGGGCCCTTTGTTTTCATTAAAATTAAATAAAAAACATTTCTAGTTTTGTAGAACATTTATACAGTTTGTTCACAGGTTTGGAGTAAACACTTTATTTATAACTCAAATTTTCGGATTCTTATTGCCATAAGTAGCCCTTAACCTTTACGTTTCCCTTAATTATTTAAACTCGCTAAATTTTCGCTCCCTGAGTTTAACATTTAGTCAGTCATGACCTTCTCAACCTTTTGGTTCTTTGTATTAAGTTGTATTAAAGACTTGCGATTGTGTTCAATGAAACCTGTTAAAGAGTTCTTTGATGTCAGCTGCAATATTCCAAAATGCTTTTTATCGTAATTCAAGGACAATGTTTTTGGGAAGAGTATAAGAAGAAAATCTGGAAAACCGCAAGTGTGTTTTTGGCCCTCAGCCAACCAATAGTCACTGCGTTAACCTCTAATATTTCTGGATTACAATGGGTTTTTTTATGAGTAAACAGTAACAAAATATAGTTCTTCTGAGGACATCAGCTAAGGCTTGAACTTCCCAATAGCGACGTGAAAATCAGTTTAGAACTCCTCGAAGGACACAACCTTGACTGCGACTTCGACCTGAATGAACTGGAACAAGACATTCAGTGGTCATAACGCAAGAGATAATTTGGCTTGTCATGGTTATGATTGTGTCACTGACGTTTCATGTTCCCACTAAGATTAAGACCGACATATTGGTAATCACAGACATAATCATAACCATAAGAAAATGATGGATCATTTTTTTGTGTCTATAATCACGTCGACCAGAAATGTCCTAATGACTATGTTTTTACGCATTTCCATGCACTGTATCATCAGCGACATAATGGCATTATGTTTGTGCTTATGAATACGATTATGATGGCTATGTTGCTAGTGGGAACCAACCTAAGAGATGTGTGCCTCTGTTTTCAGTCTGTACATTGAATCCTAAACTTTGTTTTTAACTCGTTGTTAAGACTGTGGTTGAAATATAAAGTCTGGGTATTTAGACAATAGCTACTGCCGAACAATTACTGAAATTACTGGAAAGCAAAAATGCGTATCGCGGGGGGTAAAGAGTTTACGATATTGTGGTTCTCTTGTAGGACCTGCATCCTTTCCCAGTTGGCCCATCCCAAAGTCATCGAGGGCATTCTCGTGACACGTTAAAAGTTACTCTCTTGGCAAGTGAGTGGGGTTCATCGAAAGGCGGGTTGTCAACAATGAATAGAATGCTGGCCATTCTGTTCGCAAAAGAGTCAAAAGTGGAAGTCACTCTTTTGGTACCTGAATTTTCCTGTGGCGAAGAAGACAAGAGATCCGCTGCAGGTCACAACGTTGCTATCCGGGAAGCGCCGCGTCGCCCAGGGTACAAGGACCCCCTTGACTGGTTAAGCTTTCCACCAAAAGACCTAGCCATTGATGTCATAGTGGGTCATGGTGCGAAGCTTGGTAAACAAGCCCAAGTCATCAGAGAGACCCATGGGTGTAAGTGGGTACAAGTAGTGCATACCGAACCTGAAGAACTGGGAATCTACAAGAACTACCCCAGAGCCATTGCCCAAGGTGAAGAAAAGAACAAAGATGAAGTAGACCTGTGCAGACTGGCAGATCGCGTCGTGGCAGTTGGACCAAAGCTGACAGAAGCCTTCTCATCCTATCTGCGCTCGTCTCACGAAGACATCTTTCAGCTGACACCAGGCACATTCCCTGAATTTTCAGATGTTAAACAAGCCCCACATGAGGTCGGCAAGTTCAAGGTTTTGACCTTTGGGCGCGGTGATTTCGAAGATTTCGGTCTCAAGGGATACGACATTGCTGTCAGAGCAATAATGGAATTGAAGGACAGCTCTTATCGCCTGATCTTTGTTGGTGCACCAGATGGAAAGCAGGAGGAAGTTGCAGACAACTTACTCCAGGTTGGCATTTCTAAGAATCAGCTGTTTGTCCGAGGATTCGTACAAAGCAAGGATGAACTGAAAAATCTGTTTTGTGAAGTGGATCTTGCCATCATGCCGTCCAGAACTGAGGGCTTTGGCTTAACTGGTCTGGAAGCAATGTCTGCAGGTCTTCCCATTCTCGTGAGCGGCAACTCAGGGTTTGGGGAGACACTATGCAGTCTACCATTTGGAAGGTCAGTTGTAGTGGAATCAGAGGACCCTAAAGAATGGGCAAAGGCGATCTCTGCTGTCCGTCAGAAAGACAGAGCTCAGCGGCTTCAGGAGATTCAAACGCTGCGGACAAAATATGAAGAGAAGTTCAGCTGGGAGAAGCAGTGTCAAGCCCTAGTTGACAACATGAGGAAGCTGGTTATTGGTAAGGAATATTAAATGTCGTGCAAAATGAAGTGAAACATCGATGAACAGGATTTCAACTTTCATTAGATATGACTGAGTGAAAATGAGTGGGTTGATTCTCAGCAGACCATAATGGACTTTAACCCTTTAAACCCCAGTAGTGATCAGCATCAATTTTCTCGTCATCATATCTGTGCACTATAACACATACAGGTCATGAGAATTTAGGAAATGATCACCGGAGATAAATTGTCTTGATGTTTAAACAAGTTCTCCCAATTAATAGTCAATGAAATGTATGGAGACCGGTAAGGAGAATTTAAAGAATGATATCGGGGCTTAAAGGGTTAAGTCACATTTTGAGCCGACTGAAACCTTTCAATACACGCATTTCTTCTCTAGCCACCCAACGGGTATCAAAAAAGGATTCGTTAAGGACGAAGCCCTAAGACCCCTAAGAACTAACTCTTCAAAAACAACATTTGAAGAGAATATCAGAAAACTGAAATCATGACTCTTTGCTAGACACTACCCAAAGAATCTTCCAGAAACACTTCTGTCAGATGTTAAATTCACACAAAGCTAGGACATCGACACTTCCACGAAAAAATGACACTCCAAAAGAAATCTTGCCTTTTGTTTCACAGTGGTAACCAGCAGTGCCGAATCTCGAACATGTTTTAATGGCACTTGTTACAGAACCAGCCATCTCTACAAAAAGTCTTCAAATCCATCGATCATTTCTTTAAAAAAAATGTCAGAGCAAAAAAAAGAGGCGACATTGGATAAATGTTTCCATTGTTAGAAGTTGTGCAGGCCCGTCACTCCTTGCTACTTCCCACTAGGGTGATGTTTACTTTGTTGAGATAGATCTTGTTTTATTGGAATTGTGCTTGGTCACTGAAACAAATTTAAGAATTGTCTTGTAACCCCAGCCTTTCCCAATTTTACATGCATCGCATTAAATATAACTACTCACACAAAAATCTCTGTGGTATGTCTTGAATCGTTTTACTTTGTTGGTGGCTAGTGATGAAACATGTTCCCTTGAATGATAGCTATAAGTGGGCACACGGTGAAGTCTTTTCTTGGGCAGTTGGAAATTATGATGATACAGGTTGCCACATACGTCTGCAGTGTGGCCTCATATCTCTTTACCTTGCGGACAACTTTTTTGGTTGTAACAGTTACTCATAACAGGTGTTCCAAAATAGTTTAAGTAAAACGTATCTCTTAATTCCTTGGGACCATTTTAATACCTTAAACGTTATCATTAGAAGTTTTATATTTAAAGTTTGCTTTTTTGTTTCACATCTAGGTAGAGGGAAAGCCGCACAAGATAAAGCCGTTTCCAAAAGTTTTTCTCAAGATGCCAATACTGGACAGGTGACAAGCGGAAGCCAATTTACTCAGAGTAAGCATAAAAACGTGTATAAATTTACTGCACCCCCAGTGAATCCAAACCCCATAACAGACTATGGTCTCTTATGTACATCGCTTTAACGTTCATATCTACAGATAATAGGATTATACATGCTTATTTTTCACATGGCTCGTTTTCCTTTGTTCTTCCAGGCTGATTATATTGAACAAACCCTGCGAATTATCAACTGTCTGAAAAGCTGGGGGCGGCTTTGATTGTAACAGGGGAGAGCGGGGCTGATATTCTAATATTCCCCTAGGGGAATATTAGCGTTGATAATCCCCTAGGGGAATATTAAAAGTAATATTCCCCTCGCAGCACACCCACACGCATCGCGTTACACGCACTGACAAACAAAACCACATTCAAACACCAAAAGGTTACCTTTTTAGTGTTCTTTGGGATCCTTTGACTGTTCCTGGCCAGCAGCTCTTTGTCATCTACGACGATGATATCCCTCTTCGACGTTTTCTTCTCATTTGTTTCAGCCTCCTTGTCAACGCTGCCGATTGAGACTTCTTCATACTTATCCGCCTGGTTGAAGCTAAACAACCCTTCTGTTGCCTCTTCAATGCTGAACTGGGCGTTTTCGTAGTCCCCTAGCAAATTCTCTAAGTCATTGCTGGAATTTATTGAACCATTAAAACTGCTTTGCGTAAGGAAAATGTCGTCCTCGGAATCACTCATTTCTAACCTCGTTGTAGTAAAGTGGTGAAAAAAGTGGTTGCAAATTTGTCAAAGTTGTCAGTACTATTAGGCAATTACAAAATCCCAGTGCGTAGTTTCGGAATCTTTAATCTATTGTAAAGCTTGTTTGGTAGTTTTGGTCGGCGTATCAAAAACGAAAAAAACAACCTGTTTATTATAAATTTTTACAACGTGGAAACCCCAGTGCGTCTTTCGGAACCTTTTTGCTATTGTTTAGTGTGAGTCCGGAAAAATATTTGTTTTCCTTCAGCGTACCGACATCAAAACCACGAAGAAAAGCGTGTTTCCTATTGTTTTACGCCACAGTTGATTCCTCGCCCATGTGAAAAATAAGCCGGTTATTAAATCACATATCCCCTCGTTGCCTAAAAATAACCCTTACAGAACTGCGTCATTTCTACAGATAATAGAGTACAGATAAAAGCATCGTGTTTTCGCCGATCAAGTGTTCACAGAACTTAAGAGAACCTTCAGTAACTGTTTACGGAACTTTTCTTCTGCCATATCTGTTTCACTGGAAAAATGATCCATGTCCATTTGAAATTGTTTTGTGAAACATTTAACATCATTTTCATAAGTTTCTGTGAAATTTAAACCTTTTCAAGTCATCGTATCGTTGTCATTAAAGTTGTTTACAAACGTTTCTCTAAGTGGGTTTTCTTGTGGCACCATCAAAAGAAACTTTTAGTTTGCTTAGCGTTGTGCTGAGCACTTAACAATGTGTAATAAAACAATTATCGGATTCGGTTTTTGCATGATAGCGAAATCATCAAGGCATCGGTTTGTTTTATCCGCCTCAGCAAACTTGATACAATAATTGATAATTGTCTGAAGAAGTTATAGCATTAAATATGTTTCATTACGTAGGTGTAGAGAAACCCACAAGTCATGAAGGAACTCCTTTCAATATGAATCAGTATCAAGAGGCTGAAACCACACAGATGACAAGTGGAACCCAATTTAATCAGCGTAAGAATCAAAACACATATTTCCTTTCTAGTAAATCCAAACCTAATAAAAGCAGTGGAATCGTTTTAACTGCAAGAAGAAACAAGGCTAATATAATAGTGACTTCATAACATTGGTGTCACCTGGAAACACCTCCTCATAGCTACTATGTCTGCAGGCCGAGTTGAGCTTAAAGGGACACTGTCACCAATATCTAGATAACTTTGAAAAGCAAAGGGACATATTCTAATCAGCGGAAATCCAAAAATACTGGTTGAATTTCATTTTAAATTACTCTACCAGTTCTCTGAGGCTATAATTGAGTGTGTTTTGTCGCGGATCGTTAGGATGGATATGGTTACAACTTGGAAACATCAGGCTGATGTTTTCAAGTTTTTCCTTTGTTCCATGGAAAAATCACCAGTAACTGACTATGGTTTGTTCTTCCTTTGGGAAAATCATTTGATTTCCTTTTCTTGACGTTCTAGGAACATTCTGTGTACGTGAAAAAAGCATTTAATTTAAATTTCAGCACATTTTCACCCCAAAACGTAAAAATCCCCGTGACAGTGTCCCTTTAAGTCAACTTTACAGACAAACCAGTGACCAGGGATTTGTGTTGGCGGGGAAGATACGTTCTGATATGCTGCAACGGTATCTAAATTATTTTGTGATGGGAATTAGCTTGCTTGCTTGTCTGCGGCGTATAAGAACTGATCTGATACCTAAGTCACTTTGATCCGTCTCTCCTAATGTGGAGAAACAAAGACTGATACCGTTTGAATTTTCACAGGTTCAGTTCAGCGAGTTTTGCGTGAACTTCAACAATTGCAGCACGATGCAGGCATAGTTGCTAGCAAGACAAACCTATCCGTGGAGTTGGAGAAGATTGCTTCAGACAAAGGCTTTATTATTTCCGACAACGAAGGATCAGGAAATTGCATGTTTTACGCATTGTCGGAACAATTGAACCTCGTCAAAGGAATTCAAATCTCTCATGCAGAATTGAGGCAACGCCTAGTCCAGTACCTCAAAGACAACCCTACACTGGTAAGCTGGTGTTTCTATAGCGACTATCCTTATCATTCTATTAGTAGATTACTCGGCTCTTTTTTTTTTTATAAATGTAGACCGGCCAAGACGGTTGAGAGTGGAGCTCCAAAGGAACAGCTCATTAAAACTGAGGAATGTTTTTCTTTTTTTCCCTCAAATTCCTCAGCCTGGGGACCAGATTAGGCCATAAACTGGAGGTCGATTTCCTAAAGGTTGCATGGGTTGCGAAAACATTTCCTGCATAGCTACCCAACGTCTCTACTTTTATTCCCTCCTTCAACTATGCTGATTAGGCTTAACAAGACCGAAACAGCTGTCCATGGCTGTTAATACTTGGGCTCACTATTTCTTCTTGTAGATTTAGGGGTAATGCCCCGCTACCAACGTGACCATAGTGCACTATTTAGTGGCTATAGTTCACCTGAACACATTTGTGCGGTATTCTGACTTTATAGACTACGAACAGTCGAGGACACAAGAAAAACTTGCTACCTCGTTGCTTGTGGCTTGCGGCATCCCACTTAGATAACGCCTGTCTGTTCTTGTTCTTTGCACACCCTCTGCCATTCTCGAGGATAAACAATGTTTGCTTGCAATCTACCTCCGCGTGGCCTAACATGAAGAATTGCATAATCGGTACTAGCAAACTCAATTTGTGTTTTTTCTTGTTATTTCCTTCTCTTGCAGTCGGATGGGACGGAACTGTTCCACTTTGTTCATGGATGTGGTTCTTGGGCTGATTACCTTAAGAACATGGCGGCAGATGGCACGTGGGCTGATCACGTGATCCTGCATGCTGCGGCAAACTGCTTTAAAACATCGATTCACGTGATCAGCAGTCTGTCTGACCACCGTCATGACGTCACGATCAGCCCAGAACGTGCTGTTGACTGCAGCGGCCGGCTCGTTTTGGGTCACATTTTTGAACATCACTATGTCAGCCTTCGACCAAACCAGGTAAAGCAGCTTTGACACTGCAAACGTAAGTTTTCAAACTTGTGTGAACAAGCACATGATGCATACATGTGTAAACACCGCAATAACGGTTAGCAACCTTGTTGACAAACTGTTACTGAGAAGAAGAGCTAGTCTCATCAACTATATTGAAATCTTTTAGTACAACGTTCCTAAGGAAAGGAAAAACCAAAAACAACTTCAAACAACCTGCCTGTTCTGCAGGCTAATAGAAATCAGGCTAAAATTACTTAATAAGGTGGCTACGTAGTATGGTTTGTAGCCCTTATGTTGAAAATATTAACACGCGACTTTTTTTTCTACAGGCGAATGACAAAGGAAATGTACACTGATTGGTGACAGCTACTATATTTGGAAATACAGCTTTCTCCCAATTCCGCTTATAATCCCTGTACCTATTAAGTCATTTTTTTTGCAAGGGGTAATTCCCTTATGCTCAAGAATTTTTCTCTTGAAAATTTACTTTATGCAGCAAAGAATAGCAAATGAGTAATCAGTTTAGTTTTACGCCTGTTCAGTAGATTTGGCGTTCACCAATCAATTTAAATTCTCAGAACATTAGGTCATCGATTGTTTTGGCATGGGAACAAAATAGCGAATGATTTCGAGTGATAGTTACAAATCCAGCCGAGTAATGCATTTGCAAAGTTTTTCCGCATAACCTTTGATGGGTAGTTAGTCTTAGTGGGTCTGTTAAACTAGTAATGTTAGCAAGGATTATTGGAATCTAAAACGAAAAATGTGGTTAACCACGCATTTTTCAAAGATGATTAAGAACCATGACTCTAAAAAGCTTTAAAATACAAAGATTGTCTGGTAATTTCTTTCCAAATTGAAGCTCAATTATCTCTGAAAAATGCGCGGTTGCCCCCGATTTTCTTTTTGTATTCAGCATTCTGGTAGCCCTTACTAAGATCTGCTTTTTCTACATAGTCATAAACCGAGGAAAAACCTTTGTATTAGTAAGCAAGTTCTTTAAAAAACGACCAGACCCAAGATTCGCAGAACGCATACGCAGTAACAAAAGGAGGCACTGTCCATAGATAATGTTTTGTTGGTTTGTCTCTCAGTTAGTCAATCATTCAGTTTACTGTTTTAGTTAGTAAATTAGTGTAGTTAGTTTATTACTGTAGTTCATTTAGTTAGGTTAATGACTAGCTTAGTTATTTTAACTAGTAAAGTTTGCTTGGTTAATTAGGAAATAGTTAATGTTACTATTTGTTTACAATAGTCAGGTTATTAGCTTAGTTAGATAATTAGGCAGTTGGTTAAGTTTAGGGTAATTAATTTAGTTAATTGATTTAAGTAGTTGTCAGCTATTTAGACAGGCAGATAGTGTAGTTAGTCAGGCCGATAGTTCGTCAGTTAAGTTAAGTTAATAAATTAGTTTGACTGGTGGAGTCACTATTTGGAGAGCGAACGTAGGTAAATAGTTTAACCAGCCTACCTAGTTATTCGTTAGTGAGTTAATTCAGTTTATTAGTTAGTTGTTAGCGAATTACCTTGTTATAGGAAATTAACGCTTGTGTTAATTAAGGTATTTGAAATTGACGCGACTTAAATAAACGCGAATTGAAGGGAAAATTACTCCCCAATAAAGGAAATTAACGCGAAAGAGGGGGTAAAACTTCAAAACGAGGGAAGTTAACGCGACGAGCACAAGGAAACACCTTGTGGTCACAACTGGAACAAACTTATGTCTATATAAAGATCACAAACAAAACAGGTCTACAGGTGTGTGAGGCAATTTCTTTACAGACAATGTGCGTTAAACTCTGCCTAAATGTAGGAAAGCTATTGTTTTGTGGGTGTCAAGAATGTCTGGACTGTATGCAGAATATGGGATTAAAATGATGGAAATTAAGGTCGCGGAAATTAACGCTCCACTTAATTAACAACGCGGAAATTAACGCTCACAGAAATTAACGCGACTTAAATTAACGCGAATTTTTACAATTCGCCTTAATTTCATGGGGCGTTAATTTCCTATAATAAGGTAATTCGTTTTAGTAGTTAACTAGTAAAGCAAGTTTAGCTAGTTAGTCAGACAGTTAGTTGGTCAATTTTAATGTTATTTTAGTTTGGGTAGATGGTCGGGTGGTTTTCTTCGTAAATAATACTAGTCTAGTTCAGTTAGATAGTTAAGTAGTTAAGTTTAGTTTAAACTAGTTTAAGTAGATGATTGATTTGTTTTCTTTGTTATTAATACTTGTTTAGTTCAGATAGTTATTACTTACGTTTAGAGTAAACTAGTTTTGGTAGATGATTAATTTGTTTTATTTGTTAATTATACTTGTTTAGTAAGTCAGTGCTGGTAGATAGGTAATTAGTGTAGTGTTAAGCTAGTTTAGTTAGTTGGTCGGTTTGTTTTTTTCGTTCTAGTAGTAAGAGTAGTTTAGTCAGATAGGTGATTAGTTTAGTCTAGTGTAAAACTAGTTGAAGTAGTAAAACTAGTCTTCGTTAGTAATACTAGTTTATTTAGCTCAGCTAGCCAGTTAATTTGTCCTTTTCTTAGAGTTTAACTAGTTTTGGTAGGAGGTCGGTTTTTCAGTATTTTTGGTTAGTTAAGCATGGTGTAAAACTTGTTTAGGTACTCTGTTTTCTTCGTTAGTAATACTAGTTAAGCTTCTTCAGTTGGTCTGTAGGTAAGTTCAGTGTAAAACTAGTTTCTTGTCTTCGTTACTAATACTAGTTTAGTTCAGTTAGTCGGATAGTTTTAACTTATTAACCTCCTGATAACTGAATTGATCTGTTGTTTTCTGGTATTCAGTTTGCTTCAATAGTTAGTTTGTGGTACTTTAGTTATTTTTTTAAGTTTAGACATATTTAACTTATGATAATTTAGTTCATTGTCATGAGTGATAAGCATTTTTTTCGGTTACTTAGTTAAGCTGGTTTAGTTAGGTAGGTAATATTGTCGCATATGTAATTCGGGAAAAGCAAGTGATTTTTTGTAATAAAGAATTGTATTTACGGACCAAAGAAATCGTGAATGACTTTGTGATGTGTTGAAGAGAAAATGGTAGGTCGGAAAGGCCTAAGTGGTAGTTCTTCCAAATTACGTGGGATGAAGTTTTTTTTTTCAACGTGAAAGTTTCATTTCCTTCGCTTGCACCGGTTTCATCCACTTTACCTTTCTCCCGCCTCGATAACCTAACTTTTGGTCTCCGAGGATGGGATGGCGGGTTTGTTCCAGCCACCCAGCTTAACACGCATGTTGGTATGTGAAGCCTGGACCAAACGGGAATGAGAGATGTCGAGAACTCAAAGTCTTGTTCTTGTTTGGCCTGAAACTCTCCGGCGCTTTCGGTGTTCCTCTCGTTTGGCCTTTAACGTCCGTGCTCTATCATTGACTCTCATACATCTGCCAACTTTTGCTGCTTCAAATGCGTTAGAATTTTGTCTCAATACTATCCGGATTTACGGAGATGTTCGGAACGATTTCCAAAGATTTGCGGAAAATTTCGGAAGACGTACCGACGATCTCCAATTGTTGCCGAAGTTATCCAAAGATTGCTGAAGGTTTCAAAAGACAACACCCCACTATGCGTTTGGACACAGCAAATTAGAGAACTCAAACACGACATTTAGCGTCATTTATACGACTATTTTCTGTCGAAGTTGAATCAAATCAAATTTAAATGTTTTGCTAAGGGAGTAGTAATCCAGATTTGCGACTGCGTCAGGCGTGAGAAATTGGCCTGTATGCGTGAAATCGATGTTTTCTGAGAGTTGGTAGGATTACTCTCAAAGACGTTGTTTGGTCCTGACTTACAAGAAGTAAGTAAGTAAGTAAGTAAAACTTTATTTAAACACGGAAAATCATCAGTTAATTAAGCGTTTTGGAGATTACGCAGCTATATCTTCCCACAAAGCTCCGATTCCTCCTCGATGTAGTTCCTGCATCAGTGCAACCTCAAAGATCTAGCCTGTTCTAGGCTCTTGAATTGCTTATAGGTAGAAAGGACGGTGCTTAAATTAACAAAGAACGCGAAAATAAGGCGTGCGAGATCTGGGAAAAGAGGGCGTTTTTTGTGTTCATTTGCTCAATTCTCTTTTCCTACAATCTCGGAGCCTAGAACAGGTTACCAAGCATCTCAGTGTGTCCCGAGGTCTTGAACATCATGCTGACTAGCTGGGTTGAAAGAATTTGTCTTCGCTCAGACGATTGCTTCGTTGGGTCCTGTCTTCTTCACCTTCACGTGTATATTTTTTAAAAGAAAGCCATGACACTATTCCAAAAGAGTAAGGCACGGGTTTACCGGTTTCGTCTGGGCTGATTGGAGCTCATTTCACTGTCAGTGTGCTGGACGAATTATGTTTGAAGAATCCCGGTCTATGATCAGGCACCTCAATAGTGAAGGAAATTTGTCCAACTTTCTGAAATATATAAACATTCATTTTGAAAAATATCTGTGGATTGGGTGAATAATGAAGGGAGAATCATTACCGGCGAAAAGCCCGGGTCTCCACACTGCAGAAAAATATCTTAAGGATCTTTATATTGCAAAAAGTAAGTATTTAATAGTTGAGTTCGTTTTTCGTGCAAATTTCCTTCGCCATTGTGTGATCATGGTGAAATGATGAAAGAAGAATCGTAGCAGGCGCTTAATGTTTGTAAAACCTGGTTTCGTCTGGGCTGATTGGAGCTCATTTCACTGCAGTGTGCTGGACGAATTATATTTGAAAAATCCCGTCTATGATCACGCAATAGTGAAGGTTATTTGTCAAGTTTCTAAAGTATAAACGTTCATTTTGAAAAAGATTTGTGAATTGGGTGAATAATGAAGGGCGAATCATTACCAGCGAAAAGCTCAGGTCTGCACACTGGAGAAAAATATCTTTAAATAAAAATATTCTTCAAAAAGTAAGTGTCCAAATTTCCTTATATAGCGCATTTTCTATGTGAACATAATGAAATGCGCTTTACAAGCAGGTGGAATTAGAATTTGGAAATGTTGGTTTTTATGGAGGGAGGAAAACCGGAGAACCCGGAGAAAAACCCTCGGAGCAAGGACGAGAACCAACAACAAACTCAACCCACATATGACACCGGGACCGGGAATCGAACCCGGGCCACATTGGTGGAAGGCGAGTGCTCTCACCACTGCGCCATCCCTGCTCCCCTTCGCATCATTATTTTGTGATGGCATCGGCAAATAATGACGAGCGAATCATGAATCGCCAGCTATATTTCATTTCCCATGTTTCACCCATGATCACAAAATAATCACCGAAATATGCGCAAAGAATGAGTTTACATCAAACATACTAATACCCAAAATATAATTCATTCAGAAGCAGAATAACCTGTATACTGTATCCTTCAACGCTCTGTGATTATAGGCAAATCATGACTAAAAACGCGGGCCAGCAGACGGCAGTGCAATCGGCTTTAGTAGTTATCGGCAGAAACGATAAATTCCCTTACATTTTTGCCATCCAGTAGCCCTTGGCTTTCTGTGATTGAATGAGGGCCGCATCAGTACTGTTACTTTTCCATATTGGGATGCTAGATAGATAGTTGTAGATAGTGGTAACTATTATGTTAGGGGATCCCCTAGCCCGACTCATTTGCATTACAATAGAATCATGGACTCGAGGAAATTTCAGACAGTTTTGCCGTTTTGCCGGAAAAGGACTGCCTGACGTGCGTTTACATCGTAATGCAAATGAGAAAAATTATCTATGAAAAGGACTTTTGTTTAATTGGGTATCAGTATGGGTATTTGGAACCAGACAAAAGATAATCAAATTCGATACCTCATAATATTGGACATCTGCCTCCCGGGATCTATCAGCAGCCCTCCTTGTAACCCTATTTTGGACTTAGCTGATTGATAGAAGTGTAACAATATAATACCTTACCCCTCAGGCCTTAAAGATCTTTGTACCAGAGCTAAAAACCCTTACCCTATTTTAGACCAAAAAGTATAATTTTCCAGTCACTATTTCACACTTAACCCCTGAATTCTTTCTTCCAGCTCAAAAATGATATCATTTGGGGATGCACATACAGTAGTACCTATTTTGCTACGTTGCAGCACAGGGAGACCACGTTCAGTTCGTGTGGTTGTTGTTATGTTTTAGTGTCCGAGCTCGAGTTGTACGTGATATTCTCTAATTCGGAGATCTTCAAGTTGTAATATTCGTTTCTTTTATGGTTGAGCAGTTTCTTATACTGCTGTAAGGTTGTATGATATTTTTCGCGTACCTTGTCGTTCAAAGGATCTCTGTGTTTTTCGTTTGAAAGTTTTCTTAACTCATGCCTTTTTAAGCGACATTCCTTATCAAAGCATTTTTTATTTGGGGATGAGTAAGTGCGTTTATGTCGTCTCATCGTCCGTATCTTAAGGCACCTTTTGCGGTGGCGATAAGAATACTTTCTACCTATTCAACGGATGTGTTTACATTCTGAGCTGATTTAATGTCATCTAGATAATCCTGGATAAATATTTGCATACTCGAAGACTGAAGAACTTCTTTGAATTTAGGTGAAGAGTTACTTTCCCACAGGAATTGTTTTGGTAATCGTGTTAAGGTATCATTCTTTGGTAAGGGGCCAACCATTTAACTTCTGAAGGAGAGGGGGGGGGGGGGGGGTTGGGTGATTTGATATAGGCATGAATTTTTTTTCCTGGGGTATGTGCTTGCAAGATATTTTTTTCTCCCTCCAACGTTCTGCATGAAATTGTTTTGTGTGTGAGGATGGGGTTAGTAGGCCTTCATTATAAATCAAATTATAAAGGATCTGTGAAAGAAACTTTGAACGAATTTATTAATTTTTATCTAAGAGTTTTTGACTGACCTTTATAATACAGTACATTCATTTTTACACCCAATGTAAAACATTGAGGTGACCCCTTCCAACTGATGAAAGGAGTCAGACTTGTCCCCAGACTTTAATCATTTGCAAGACGAACGCGCCTACAGTACAGTACATAGCAGGGTGGAAAAAGGTTGGGCGCTGAAACGAGCGCGTCCGAGCAAAAAGGTGTGATGCAGTGGACTGGGATCAAATTGGGTGCTAGATCAAAATTCAAAATTCAAAAATCAAAATTTCAAAATCCTGATAATTTATTACTAGTTCCCGATAAAAAACGCCAACTTTGGGTTATCTTTTCTTTGTCTTTTCCGCCTTAATTGATACTAACAAACTGTCTAAAAAACTGTCTAAAAACGAGCAGAGCAAAATAAAAAGATGGAAACTGGCGTTAGGATGACGCGTATTTATAATTCGTGCAGCTCGTGCAAGGTTAATCAGGACACGTCCCTGGTAATTAATTAAATCAAATCAACATCCACACTGCGCTTCTCCTTCTTTTTCCCCAGTACCTCTCCTATGCTTGTCTGTTTTTTTTAGGTACTGCAAATAGAATTGCTTCTCAGTTTAAATGGTTTTCTTCGCTCTGTTTTTGTGAGATAAAGGGAGGAGAAATCTGCAAATTTAATTTCACTTTTAATTTGTTTACATGCAGTTGGCGGCGTTGCTACGAATCATCGCCATGGCGTGTTGCAAGGAGGCAAAGTTTTAAGTTGCAAAACGCCACTATCTCCAAATATCTCCACCTAATTTTTTATTATGTTATGTAAAATTTATCGGGCTTTAATATGTGTGAGATTTAGGGTGGAGTAATTCGGAGCTTTTTTTAAAGAGAAGTGGGAATACAATCATGTCATGTTTTTCGGCAAGAGCAAGCATTCGACACCCTCAGATTAAGCGCATTTTTCGGTAACTTACGTGAAAAAGATTGCCTAATGTCCACACAGACATATGCATTTTAAGCTGTGAGCCAGGACTGTGAAAAAACGTTTTAATCATAGGGCACGGCTGGCTGAAAAATAAAGAAAGAAAATGAGATTTCCGGTTTGTTGAAAGACAAATTTTTCTGGCCACCAAAGAGCGCTCGTGCCAGTCCTTCTCCGCATCACACATCGCTTGAAGAGCGGACTGCTCGTTTCATCGCCCAACCTGTTCATGCTTTTCCCGCCCTAGTACATAATGCGTGCATAGCGCTACAGAACAGTACAGTGCATAGCGCGGATGCGCCTACAGTACATATTCTACGGGAAGATAATGAACCACATCCTTTCCTTGTTACATGTAAATCAAACTGGGAACCACCAGTACAGCAATAAGTTGCTTTAGATAGCTATCTAGAAAGAGTTAAATCCAACTCGCAGCTGAAGTACACATTACAAAACCAAAAAATAATCTGCATCCAGCAGAACACAAAGCACTTAGAGACTGGAAAGATAACATAGAAACTAACATCAGGAAAGCTGACAAAGGGACTACATCTGTGTTCATAAGCCTAGCTGACAAGAAAGACGAGGGGCAATTTCAATTGGACAACATACACGAACATGAAAAACTACTGAGGCCTCTTGCAGTACCTATGGCTGAAGAGACATCTCTCAAAGTACAACAATTGGTTACAGTACTTCACAATGAACACGACATTAACAAAATGACTGAAAAATGGCTTTGTCAAGCACAAAACCGGCCCCGAATTCCAGTATTTTACACCCTTAGGAAAATCCACAAACCGACTTGGCAGACCGATAATTTCGGGAGATTCAGGTCCAACAGAGAAGTTAACGGTATTTGTTGACATACTACTCCAGCCATTAGCACAACAACAGAAGTCATATCTCAAAGACTGATACAGTCCATTGTGCTCCATTAATTGAGAGGACTAAAGTTTCAGAGAACGCAATCCTTGTATCAATGGACGTAACAAGCTTGTGTACTAATATTCCACAAGAAAGGGAAAACATACAGTATGCGAGGCATACGACACCTTCTTTAAAGACACACCTCCTATCCCTACAGTTTATTTCACAAGTGCTCAGGCTAATATTACAGGAGAACTCGTTCCAGCTCTGTATCAAATAGATATTTAATAAAGTTTACTTCATGTTCCAACAGCTATTCTGGCATTCTTGATTTAGAGAGCACTTAAAAATTTGTTCTTCAAATCACAACACCAGCATGATCTTGAAGTTCAGAAAACATGTATCAAGATTGGTAACCAAAGGCCGGTGCTACAAATGTAAAGAAAAAGCCATCTGAGGGGGACACATCATTGTGCAAAGAATCCCCTTTTACCCAAGTCCAAATGCTAAAATCTTTTAACAGGCTGCTGATAAAGTTCAATGTGTCAACCTAAAACATCTTGCCAGAATTTTGTTTCGAGCCCAATGTACGGTGCATGATTTTTTTTTTGGACAATACTCTTGTGCAGGAATTTTTTTCTTACGCATATGCACTTGCGGGATATTTTTTTTTTCAAAATCACCCAACCCCCCTTTCAGAAGTTAAATGGTTAGCCCCTAAAGCATCCTGATAGCAAATTTCGGTGCCAATATTTAACGAGGTCACCAGTGGGCTATGATCTGATTAAATACGTAGGCTTTTTAACTATAAAGCTTTTGAAATGAGAAAATAAGTTTTGGTCACAAATAACATAGTCAACAACGCTCACGCCAGTTTTTCTATGAAATGTGGCTCTTCCTAGGGAGTCCCCACTTACTCTGCCGTTAAGTATTCTAAGGTCTGCGCTTTTGCAGATTTCAAGAAGTCGTTTGCCGCGATTGTTAAGTTAGTTGTCAAAACTATTGCTCCGAGTTAAACCGAAAGAAAATTGGGACTGATCATTTGCTATCATGGCGTTTCCATCTTGGCTTACGCAGTCACAGAGTTATATGACTGCATGCATCTATACCAATGTGATATTTACATAATTATCTATCATATCGTGTCCACTGAACAAGATAAAAAATAGGTATTAATTACAAGCTCTCAAAAATGGCTGCCACTTTTCAGTACATTTTGACAGCTGCAGTTACCATTTATTAGTCTGATCTTAAAAACAGTTCTGATAATAAGCCAGTTAAGTAAATAAAATTCTGTACAGGTGCTTAATTGCTTCCCTTAATGCAGTCTTGCATCCTCATTCGTTTTCCTTTTGTTTTCAATTTTCTTCCTATATCTGCAATAAGACTAATGCAAAGAAATTTACATAGATTCGATCTGAAATAACCTATTAGTTTATTCTTTTTTATTGTTGAAGAGCAAAAGGCAAACATTGATAGCATTCAAGCGCTGAGAAACAAAATCATGGAAGTTTTGAAAGAGCAGCCACACATAGGACAGAAAATACCTGTGAGGTAAATAACATAAAACGCATGTTTTAAGTAGTTTCGTATCTCAGGGAGGTACGTGTCATTGACCTTTATCGGATAAAAGTGTTATAGGAAAATATGTGGTTCTTATGTACACAGGGTACATTGCACGATGTATTTACTTTACAGTAGGAAATACTTCTGTAAAGTCATTCATAATCTTATGAATGGGCAGTACGATAATGTTTTGAAATGTTCAATTATGGCACTGTTCAATAATGTTCCTCAGTACAAAGATCTGGACAAAGTTCCCCCTAATC